>CM022303.1:588510323-589722638 GCA_011799875.1 Thinopyrum elongatum
TGTTACTTGGATAGGCGGGTCGACCCTGGGGGGTACCCGCGTGCGCCTGAGAGGGGAGTGTTGTGAAGACGGGTGCCTGTATGGTGCCCGAGTGATGAATACGAGGTGCGGCCGGGCATTCTTAACCCTTGCAGCAAGTCCTCGAGACGGGATGACGGGGTCACATCTTTCGTGAGTCTCTGCTCGTTACCGCAAGCCCAAGGTACTAGCGATTTGGATATTTGATCCGAGCAGGCCTCTGGCCTGATAGCACTAACCATCATGTGGGCATAGTATGGGCGATCTGCATCGTAGCATCAGCCGATAGTTCTGTCAGACGTCCAGTTCAGCATTGTGGCCGGGTCGGATCGTGCCGTTGGCGCTGGTATCCACCCTGCTCGCAACGACCCGGAGTGCACAGGGCGACGGCCCAAGACCCCTGAGCGCTTAGGATGTAGACCGGCGGGGACCTCTCTGCTGAGCTCTAGGTAGGGCTGCGGTGTATCGTTTGGCCGAGGCCGGGCATGACCCAGGAAAGTGTGTCCGGCCGGAGTTAATCGAGCGTGTTGGGTAAGTTGGTGCACCCCTGCAGGGAAGAAAACTTCTATCGATAGCCTGTCCTACGGTAACGGACACTCGGAGTTGTATCCTGATTGATACAATTTAGAACTGGATACTTGGATACTATGGCTTTGGGATTGCTTCTCGCAGGGAGTCGAGAAGGGATCTCAGGACGAGGTTGATGACTGTATGGCTCTGGGATTGCTTTCTCGCAGGGAGTCGAGAAAGGATCTCTGGGTGAGGTTGAGACTTAATGATACTACTACATTATATTGTACTATTCTACTCTCTTCTATTGCTGAAAGACCTCTGAAGATGCTAGTCTTCGATAGGACTAGGCCTTCCCTCTATTCTGGCTTTTCTGCAGCCCAGTCCACATATACAGCCTCCCTTTGAAAATGTTGCATATGTAGTGTAGATCCTCGCTTGCTGAGTACTTCTGAGTACTCACGGTTGCTTTGTTTTCCTTTTCTCCCCATATCAGTTTAACGTGACCAGAGGACGGAGCCCCCTGAGACAGATGCCCCATCGATCGACTACTACTACTACCCCGAGGATGGATACTACTTCGAGCTTGCCATCGACCAGGAGTAGGATCGGAAGGTCCCAGGCAGGAGGCCTACGCCTTTCGATCGTAGTGTTTTATTTTGCCCGCCTTTCTAAAGGCCTTTCTGTTTCTGTTTCATATCTGTACTCAGATATCTGATGCTTCCGCTGACGCTTGTTCGCAAGCTTATGTATTCGAGCCCTCGAGGCCCCTGGCTTGTAATATAAAGCTTGTATGACTTTATTTATGTTTTAGAGTTGTGTTGTGATATCTTCCCGTGAGTCCTTAGGCTTGATCGTGTGCATCTGCGTGTATGATTAGTGCACGATTGAGCCGGGGGCGTCACAAGTTGGTATCAGAGCCGACTGCCTGTAGGAATCCCCCTTTCCAACTCCTTGGCTGAAGTTGAGTCTAGAAACCGAAAAACTAATTTACTAACTTGGCTGTGTGGCTTACGGGCCCACGTCGCCAATAGGGTGGTATTAGTATCTTGTATTCCTCGTCTATACTTTGGGACTCTGATCTCTCTTCTATTCGGGTTAAATAAAGTTTACTAACGCCGACACTTAGGATCTCGTAATTCTCGTCCACCCGGAGAGCTGGATATCTGTGCGATTTCCCTGATATTGATCTGATTAGTCTGATAATCATTTTCCTTTCCATTGTTTTGTTTAACCTTTCTCTTCGAGTTGAATTATACTCCGAGTTGTCATTCGATAAGACCGGATTCTGCATCAGAGTGCACACAGAGAGTAGGATCCAGCAAGTTGATCGATCATCGGTGTTTTCTAAACTCAACTTGAGGTTGGGTTATCATCAGATCCGTGTTCGTGAAGAGGATATTCCCAAGACAGCATTCGTTACTCCCTATGGTTCTTATGAGTACACTGTCATGTCATTTGGCTTAACAAATGCTCCAGCCACATTCTCCCGTCTGATGAATTATATCTTCATGAATTACCTCGACAAGTTCGTCGTGGTTTATCTAGATGATATTCTGGTATATTCGAAGAATGAGGAAGAACATGCTGAACACCTCCGTCTTGTACTGGAAAGGCTCTGAGAACACCAGTTGTATGCCAAATACTCCAAATGTGAATTCTGGCTTTCTGAAGTAACGTATCTTGGTCATGTGATTTCCAAGGATGGAATTGCTGTTAATCCAGAACAAGTTCAGGCTATTCTTGACTGGACTCCTCCGAAGAACGTCAAGCAAGTGAGAAGTTTTCTCGGCCTTGCAAGCTATTGCCGTCGATTTGTCGAGAACTTTTCTAAGATTGCTAAGCCTTTGACTGATCTGCTTCACAAGGGCGTTAAATTTGAATGGACAGAAAAATGTCAGGAAAGTTTCCAGACACTCAAAGATAAGCTGACATCTTCCCCAGTACTATCTCCTCCAGATACCCGCAAAGACTTCGTGATTTATTGTGACGCATCCCGTGAAGGATTAGGCTGTGTCCTAATGCAAGAGCGTAAAGTGATTGCTTATGGCTCTCGCCAGTTGCGCCCACATGAAGAGAATTATCCGGTAAATGATCTAGAACTAGCTGCTGTCATCTATGCACTGCAGTTGTGGTGACATTACCTTCTCTGTAATCGTTGTGAGATATACACGGATCATAAAAGTCTGAAGTACTTGTTCACTCAACCATCTCTAAATCTCCGTCAGCAAAGATGGATGGAGGCCATTGCGGACTATGATTTGGGTATTTCTTATACCCCTGGCAAGGCTAACGTGATGGCTGATGCCTTAAGCCGCAAGTTCTATTGCGACAACCTCAAGGTTAGGCGAGCTCAACCTCGTCTTTTTGAAGACTGTGCAAGCTGAATCTGCGTATTGTTCCATAGGGCTCTCTAAATAACCTTGTGATACAGCCAGATCTTGAGAAAGCTGTTAAGATTGCGCAAGCTAAAGATGCTGAAATTGATCTCATGAAGAAAGATCTTCACCTTCAAAGGTACAGGGATTTCTCGCTGTCTGAAGATGGAACCTTGTATTTCAGAAACCGCATTGTGGTACCTCGCTTCGAACTCATGACTGACAAGGTCATGAAGGAGGCACATGATACCCCGCTGTCTATTCATCCGGGTAGCACCAAGATGTATCGTGATCTCCGTCAACGGTACTGGTGGTCTAGAATGAAGCAGGACATTGCTAGTTATGTTGCCGAATGTGATGTGTGTCGTCGCGTTAAAGCAGAACATCAGAAGCCTGCTGGAATTCCGCAACCACTTCCTATTCCTCTATGGAAATGGGATAAGGTTCAGATGGATTTCATTACTGGCCTTCTCAGGTCACAGAAGGGTCACGATGCTATTCTTGTAGTCGTCGACCAACTCTCTAAGGTTGCACACTTTCTGCCTGTCAAAGAGACTATCACTGCTAGTCAGTTAGCAGAGTTGTATATCTCCAAAATTGTATCACTCCACGGTATTCCGAAGGAGATCAGTTCGGACCGTGGCGGCCTTTTCACTTCAAAGTTTTGGGAAAGTTTCCAAGAAGCTATGGGAACTCATATTACCTGGAGTTCAGCTTATCATCCCCAATCCCAAGGCCAAGTTGAGCGAGTCAATCAAGTGCTTGAAGACATGCTACGAGCTTGTGTTATTTCTTTCGGCAAGAAGTGGGAAGAATCTCTTCCGTATGCCGAGTTCTCCTATAACAACAGCTATCAAGCCAGCTTGAAAATGGCTCCCTTTGAAGTACTATATGGACGTAAGTGTCGAACCCCTCTGAATTGGTCAGAAACTGGGGAACGACCGCTCGTGGGTCCGGATATTATTCAACACGCCGAAGAGCAAGTCCGTATTGTCCGGGAAAATCTCAAGGCGGCTCAGGACCGCCAGAAGAGCAACTATGATCGCAAACGATGGGGTTTGACTTATCAACCTGATGATCAGGCTTATCTGCGAGTCACCCCGATGAAAGGCACTCACCGTTTTGGAATCAAAGGCAAGCTAGCTCCGCGCTACATTGGTCCTTTCCGCATTGTTGCAAGACGTGGTCAGGTGGCATATAAATTGGAATTCCCGCCACAATTCTCTCATATCCACGACGTCTTCCATGTGTTGCAACTTCGTAAATGCTTCAAGGAATCTCCGCACCGAGCTGTGGATCACGAAATGCTCGAATTGCAAGATGATCTATCTTATAAGGAGCACCCGATCCGCATTCTCGATAAAGCTGAACGTCGGACCCGTCAGAAGGTTACCAAGTTCCACAAAGTGCAGTGGTCAAATCATACTAAAGATGAAGCCACTTGGGAACGCGAGGATAATCTTCGTGCGGAATACCCCGAACTTTTTCCTTCGACCTCTTAATTCTCGGGACGAGAATTCTTGTTAGTAAAGGAGATTTGTAACACCCCATGTATTAAGCTACAGTAATCACCTTTTTATTATGCCATGTCATCAGGATCAACAGTGCTTAATCATCATTTGTATCATATCTCATTTCAAATTCAAACTCAATTGGAAATTCAAACTGAAAGTGAAAATAAAAGTTGTCCAAACTCAGAAACTAAATTGTTCATTTAATAGCAAGTAAATCAGAGACAATTCTAAAATTGAAACCAACATTATTGAAATTGGAGAAGTGACTTGAACATCCCCAAACAGTGGCTGAAAACAATATTTAATAACCTATTAATAAATATTAAAAAAATCTGAAATGATAAATACCCCAAACTAATTTTTGGTGATAGGGTATGTTGCACTGTGAATTATGGACCAGGTCGAGCTCTAGGAGGGCTGCGTGTATCGTTTGGCCGAGGCCGGGCAGACCCGGAAAGTGTGGTCCGGCCGGAGTTAATCGAGCGTGTTGGTAAGTTGGTGCACCCCTGCAGGGAAGAAAACTTCTATCGATAGCCTTGTCCTACGGTAACGGACACTCGGAGTTGTATCCTGATTGATACAATTTAGAACTGGATACTTGGATACTATGGCTTTGGGATTGCTTCTCGCAGGGAGTCGAGAAGGGATCTCAGGACGAGGTTGATGACTGTATGGCTCGGGATTGCTTTCTCTCGCAGGGAGTCGAGAAGGTCTCTGGGTGAGGTTGAGACTTAATGATACTACTACATTATATTGTACTATTCTACTCTCTTCTATTGCTGAAAGACCTCTGAAGATGCTAGTCTTCGATGGACTAGGCCTTCCCTCTATTCTGGCTTTTCTGCAGCCCAGTCCACATATACAGCCTCCCTTTGAAAATGTTGCTATGTAGTGTAGATCCTCGCTTGCTGAGTACTTCTGAGTACTCACGGTTGCTTTGTTTCCTTTCTCCCCATATCAGTTTAACGTGACCAGAGGACGGAGCCCCCCTGAGACAGATGCCCCATCGATCGACTACTACTACTACCCCACCCCGAGGATGGATACTACTTCGAGCTTGCCATCGCCCAGGAGTAGATCGGAAGGTCCCAGGCAGGAGGCCTACGCCTTTCGATCGTAGTGTTTTATTTTGCCCGCTTTTCTAAAGGCTTTCGTGTTTCTGTTTCATATCGTATTCAGATATCTGATGCTTCCGCTGACGCTTGTTCGCAAGCTTATGTATTCGAGCCCTCGAGGCCCCTGGCTTGTAATATAAAGCTTGTATGACTTTATTTATGTTTTAGAGTGTGTGTTGTGATATCTTCCCGTGAGTCCTTAGGCTTGATCGTGTGCATCTGCGTGTATGATTAGTGCACGATTGAGCCGGGGGCGTCACAAGTTGGTATCAGAGCCGACTGCCTGTAGGAATCCCCCTTTCCAACTCCTTGGCTGAAGTTGAGTCTAGAAACCGAAAAAACTAATTTACTAACTTGGCTGTGGTGGCTTACGGGCCCACGTCGCCAATAGGGTGGTATTAGTATCTTGTATTCCTCGTCTATACTTTGGGACTCTGATCTCTCTTCTATTCGGGTTAAATAAAGTTTACTAACGCCGACACTTAGGATCCTCGTAATTCTCGTCCACCCGGAGAGCTGGATATCTGTGCGATTTCCCTGATATTGATCTGATTAGTCCGATAATCATTTTCCTTTCCATTGTTTTGTTTAACCTTTCTCTTCGAGTTGAATTATACTCCGAGTTGTCATTCGATAAGACCGGATTTCTGCATCAGAGTGCACACAGAGAGTAGGATCCAGCAAGTTGATCGATCATCGTGTTTTCTAAACTCAACTTGAGGTTGGGTTATCATCAGATCCGTGTTCGTGAAGAGGATATTCCCAAGACAGCTTCGTTACTCCTATTGGTTCTTATGAGTACACGTCATGTCTTTGGCTTAACAAATGCTCCAGCCACATTCTCCCGTCTGATGAATTATATCTTCATGGATTACCTCGACAAGTTCGTCGTGGTTTATCTAGATGATATTCTGGTATATTCGAAGAATGAGGAAGAACATGCTGAACACCTCCGTCTTGTACTGGAAAGGCTCTGAGAACACCAGTTGTATGCCAAATACTCCAAATGTGAATTCTGGCTTTCTGAAGTAACGTATCTTGGTCATGTGATTTTCAAGGATGGAATTGCTGTTAATCCAGAACAAGTTCAGGCTATTCTTGACTGGACTCCTCCGAAACGTCAAGAAGTGAGAAGTTTTCTCGGCCTTCGGTGTCGCCTACGCCGAATTGCGGCCACTTCCCCGAGCTCGGAGGCCCTGCCCCGTCGGCTTCGCGGTCGTCTTCAACCTCCATCCGCCTCAGGCCGCCGCACGCCAACGCCGTCTCCGGCCACCTCGACTCGTCCCCGGGCCTCCTCGTCAACGCTGTGAGCACACGCGCCCGCTTCCCTTCTCTCCCTTCTGCGCTATAGCACGCACCGTCGCCGTCCCCGCGAAACAGGGTTCCGCCGGCCGCCATGGCCGCCGACTATGCGCTGAGCGCGCTCCTGACCGCGCGCGAGCCACTGGCGCGCTCCAGGGCGCGCGCGAGCCACTGGCGCGCTCCAGGGCGCGCGCGAGCCACTGGCGCGCTCCAGGGCGCGCGCGAGCCACTGGCGCGCTCCAGGGCGCGCGCGACACCGCGCCGAGCCCCTAGCTCGCCCTCCAGCCGCTCCAGCCTCGCCCCTGTCCACACCCAATCCTCGCCGCCGCCACGGCTCGTCGCAGGCGCCCCTGCCGACCACCACGGCACCTGCAACCACCACCACTAGATGCGCGCGAGCGTCAGGGTCACATAGAGCTACTCCGCGCGCGATTTGGTGGCCGGAGCACGATTTCCGGCGACGTTCGACGCGCGCCGCCGCGCAAAGCGTGGTCGCCGGCGTTGAGCCGCCGGCGCCGCTGACCTGGCGCCGACGTGGCCGGCCCCTGCGCCGCTGACTGTGGGCCCAGTGGGGCCCGATTGACTGGGTTGACCCAGTCAACCCTGCTGACTGGGCTGGCCCAGTCGCTGACGTATGGGGCCCACACCCTGCTAATTAGTTAAATTGATTAAATTAATTAGTTTAGCCTAATTACACACTGACGTGTGGGCCCAGTAGTTTAATTAAGTAGATTTAGATTAGTTTAACTCTGTTTAAGCCCACTGTCTATGACATGTGGGCCCCACATGTCAGTTTGACTCTGGTCAGCCAGAGTTGACTGCTGACGTCACCATTATGTCATGCTGACGTCACCAAACACTGTTCTGGATAATGTTGAGTTAAATAAATATTTAAATTCCAAAAAATCAATAAAACTTTAGAAAATCATATCTTTTAATCCGTAACTCCGATGAAAATAATTAGTATATGAAAAATGATCAGAAAAATGAGACGAATCCGAATACGCTACCCACATACCTGTTAGATGCCTCTAACTATCTGAACATGCAACTTTTTGCCTGTTTCAGATAGATGAATAGTGCATGACTCTAATAAAATAATCCAAACGAATTCCTAAAATAACTAAATAACTTGGACATGTCTGCAGGCAACCCTGCACTGCACGTTAGCATAGCCTGCTCCGTGTTACTTATGTTTGCTCTATATTTATACTGTTTCCTCCCCCTCTTCTCTCTCGTTAGATCCCGACGCAGTTCTCGGTACCGCCGCAGCTCCGGAGACCGACGACACCATTGACGACCTTGCCCTTGCCGCCGAGCAACCAGGCAAGCCCCCCCCCCCCCTTTGATCATCCCGATATCGCCCATTCTATCTTCTCATGCTTGCATTAGAATTGCTGCTGCTACTGCTTTACCTATTCTGATGCATAGCCTGTTTATTGTAACCTGCTGTTGATAATTACCTGCATATCCTAAACTGCTTAGTATAGACTGAGTAGAGACCTAACAGTGACTCCGCTAGTCCCGACTGCCCCGCTGGATTATCAGAAGACCCGATCAACGGGATTGAAGACCAGGCCCCAGCACCGCACATCACCCCCCTTAGTTGTAACGACACTGCAGCATTACTATCAAGTGCCGAGGGTGAAACCTCTTGTAGCACTTCTGATGTTAACTCTGTGGAGAAGCTGTTCGGTCGTGGTTATCGAGGGTGATTCCTCCTTCACCACTTTCGATAACGACGCCGTCGTACAACACCTCAAGTGTGAACCCAGCGAGGGTGATTCCTCCGAGTTCACCTTGACAGATACATCGAGTGGGAATCCAACGAGGGTGATACCTCGGATTCCTCTGATGTTATGGACACACGGATACTTGGACTTTACACTGTTACTTGGATAGGCGGGTCGACCCTAAGGGGTACCCGCGTGCGCCTGAGAGGCGAGTGTTGTGAAGACGGGTGCCTGTATGGTGCCCGAGTGATGAATACGAGGCGCGGCCAGGCATTCTTAACCCTTGCAGCAAGTCCTCGAGACGGGGCGACGGGGTCACATCTTTCGTGAGTCTCTGCTCGTTACCGCAAGCCCAAGGTACTAGCGATTTGGATATTTGATCCGAGCAGGCCTCTGGCCTGATAGCACTAACCATCACGTGGGCATAGTATGGGCGTTCTGCATCGTAGCATCCGCCGACAGTTCTGTCAAACGTCCAGTTCAGCATTGTGGCCGGGTCGAATCGTGCCGTTGGCGCTGGTATCCACCCTGCTCGCAACGACCCGGAGTGCATAGGGCGACGGCCCAAGACCCCTGAGCGCTTAGGATGTAGACCGGCGGGGACCTCTCTGCTGAGCTCTAGGTAGGGCTGCGGTGTATCATTTGGCCGAGGCCGGGCATGACCCAGGAAAGTGTGTCCGGCCGGAGTTAATTGAGCGTGTTGGGTAAGTTGGTGCACCCCTGCAGGGAAGAAAACTTCTATCGATAGCCTGTCCTACGGTAACGGACACTCAGAGTTGTATCCTGATTGATACAATTTAGAACTGGATACTTGGATACTATGGCTCTGGGATTGCTTCTCGCAGGGAGTCGAGAAGGGATCTCAGGACGAGGTTGATGACTGTATGGCTCTGGGATTGCTTTCTCACAGGGAGTCGAGAAAGGATCTCTGGGTGAGGTTGAGACTTAATGATACTACTACATTATATTGTACTGTTCTACTCTCTTCTATTGCTGAAAGACCTCTGAAGATGCTAGTCTTCGATAGGACTAGGCCTTCCCTCTATTCTGGCTTTTCTGCAGCCCAGTCCACATATACAGCCTCCCTTTGAAAATGTTGCATATGTAGTGTAGATCCTCGCTTGCTGAGTACTTCTGAGTACTCACGGTTGCTTTGTTTTCTTTTTCTCCCCATATCAGTTTAACGTGACCAGAGGACGGAGCCCCCTGAGACAGATGCCCCGTCGATCGACTACTACTACTATCCCGAGGATGGATACTACTTCGAGCTTGTCATCGACCAGGAGTAGGATCGGAAGGTCCCAGGCAGGAGGCCTACGCCTTTCGATCGTAGTGTTTTATTTTGCCCCGCCTTTCTAAAGGCCTTTCTGTTTCTGTTTCATATCTGTACTCAGATATCTGATGCTTCCGCTGACGCTTGTTCGCAAGCTTATGTATTCGAGCCCTCGAGGCCCCTGGCTTGTAATATAAAGCTTGTATGACTTTATTTATGTTTTAGAGTTGTGTTGTGATATCTTCCCGTGAGTCCTTAGGCTTGATCGTGTGCATCTGCATGTATGATTAGTGCACGATTGAGCCGGGGGCGTCACAGCTAGCAAGTTGCCAATTTTCCCATTTAAGAGATTATGGATTGAACTGAACCCACCTCAAGAACCTCGTATAACTATGCCATATTAATCTTCAACACCTTCGTCCATCCCATGGCACCGTATCAGAAGATCAAGCTCCTAAAACTCCAACGGGCACTGCATGCCTTTGATTTTGAGCGATCGGCCCTTTGCTTTAATCACCCTTAGTGTCAAAAAATAATTATCCCTAACTGCACCATCAATGGTATTTCTCAAACCAACTTCTTTAAGCAAGGAGCTAATGTCAGGGGTTATTTCGTCACTAGGGTTTCTAATGACAGAATCACCTACAAAAAAAATCGTCAACAAGGCATATGTATCTTAAGCCCTACCATACCTTAAGAACTTGTCCCTGAGTGTGCTACCTATGTTGTGGGACTATGGTTATGCTTGCTTTACCTTCCCACGGAGAATTAGATAGGGCTTTTAAACAATGATGAATTGTCATCACATATTTGGCAAGATAGGTTTCTTGGCTGTGATACGTCGCAGCATTTTGAAGATTAATTTATATGTTGGAGTAAGCTTTGTATTTTTGCGCAAAAAAAAAAGATTTGGTATTTGAGTTTATCTCTTGTTCTCGTGTATCCATGATTAATGGAGCTTGTCACTTTAGATATTTTGTTTTGGTACTTCGTCTCTTATGTTATTGTTATTTTTATGTGTGTAAAGGATTAGCGATAAAATGCCGCCACCAATTCTCGCACTTGTCAACACTCTACATCGTATTTTTTTATTCAGCTGAGCCAATAGGACATTAAAGTTACAATCTTGTACTTACCAACTACTTAACAGAGTAAAGAGAGAGATTGTAACCTTGAAGACGCCATGGTTGGAGGTAATTGGAAGGTAATCAACACTACCTTTGTCTATTGTGCTACCACAATGGTCTGACCCCTAGCAAGGATAGTTTTCCACTTGACTGTCACGGTGTTGCTACTTCTTGTACAACTCTATGTCAGCACGGTTACAACACTTGATGCTTCCAAGTCCTAGCATATTGCGAGTCTCATCGGTATTGCAGAAGTAGTTCCAACTAAGTGCAAACATGTGTCCATATCGACGATCAAGCTATGCTCCTTACTTGACCTTAGGTGTGCAGGGTGGCTTCTTTGTGAATTATGACCCTACTCTACATCGCTTCCCACACTTAGATATGAACACTTGGTACATTAAGGTTTGGTGTTGTGTATTGCAACAACCATGCAATAGATGCTTTCATCCAGTTCAATACTGCCAATCTGCCATAAGGACCACATGTGCCTTCGTGCGCTATTCTGAGCATCCACTCCCTCAATGAAGTAGGCCCTATTAAACAACTTGATCACATCAATTCAAGCCTTCATTCTCTGGATCCAGGGTGACATACATGGTTGGTCGCACCTCATGATCCCTTTTGTGTCCCACATCATGTGGAATTTGATCAATAAAGTTTGGTTTAACCCCTAAAAAAATCAATTCAAGCATTCAAATTCGCTGTCTTGAGGACAAACAGACAAAAGCTGGCCTAATCAGTCGTAACGTTTGAAATATACAGTCGTGTATAGCTTCCTACTAGATGTTTGGATCATATCAATTCAAGTTCAAAGTGTAGTTTCTTAGATACCCACATTTTGAGAGAGCCTGCGCATTCATTTATTAATCCCATCATCACAAAAGAGCAAAAGAAAGCCTAAATGCACAATCACATATCGACCAAATATCATCGAATCGTCATTTAATAGAAGCCCCGCCCAGCTCTCTCCTCTTAAGATGAACGAGTAATAGCATAGCCAGAGTCAGGGCACAGATCCCATCAGCAGCAAACACCCCCCCCCCAACCCCCCCCCCCCCCCCCCCCCCCCCCCCCCCCCCCCCCCCCCCCCCCCCCCCCCCCCCCCCCCCCCCCCCCCCCACCCCCCCCCCCCCCCCCCCCCCCCCCCCCCCCCCCCCCCCCCCCCCCCCCCCCCAAAAAACGTCAGCATGTTTGCTTCAACGTGCTTAGACTTGGACCGAAGTTATCAAAAGCACCGATATGGTTTGACAGGTTATAAAAGTTGGTGATTTTGAGCTAAAGTCGGTCAAATGGACCTTTCTGGGAGACCATCTAGCCATACGTGTCATCAGTTACCATGGAAGTGAAACCTAGGATGATCTCAAAGAACACATCTGACAGATCATTCTCTCAGCATGCATCAGCATATATAGTTGACTTCTAGAGTATGATCATCCGTAAAAGAGGATACACTCAGTTGATCTAATATGTGAACAAGAAATATATTTAGGATCTCGAAATCGCAACCAAGTTCCTTGTCAATAACCTCATATAACTATCCCAGCTGTATCTCACCTTCAGCTATCCTGTGGCACCTGGCCAGGAGATCAAGCTCCTGAAACTCCAACATGAGTTATTGGCCCTTTGGTTTAATGAACCTTAGTGTCAAAAAATAATGATCACAGTATGCGCCCTTGGTGGTATTTCACAAACCAACTTCTTTACACAAGGAGCTAATGTCAGGGATTATTCCGCCACCAGAGTTTCTAATGACGGAATCACCTACAAGATCCTTCAACAAGGCAGATGGATCCTTAGCCCCACCATACCTTAAGAACTTGTCCCTGAGGGCGGCACCTGTGCATCGGGACAGTGGATCATCTTGGCATACTTCTTGCCATATAGTTGTGGCAAAACATCTAGCATAAAGATAGCTATAGTAGCCTGCAATAATGTTAAGTAAGAGGTTATGCCCTTATGAGAAGGGTGGCATGCAAATCAGTTTATGGAATTTCCCAGAAGAAGAAAAACAGTTCATGAAACTATAAGACAGCTAGAAAACCCTACCAGCGCCATAGTTTATAAGATGAGAAAAGCGAGTATGCCAGTGAGTGCCTTCTACATAATTCCAACTCGTGTGCTTTCTTTTCAAATCCGCAACAGCGGAAATTGTGTCCACCGGTTTAGATGTGTGCTCCCCAAACAAAGTTAAGTCCATTATAGAATAAAAAATCTGAGGGACATGCACAATAACACAAAGTGGGTCAATTAATACAAGGACAAGGTCAACAAACATAACTGGCCAGTTCTGATTTAGTGATGAGAAACTAAGTAAAAGAAGTAAGCAAACCTGTCGCTGGAGGTCAGTAGCCGAAAACATGTTTCGAGAAGCATGTAGTGCCTTTACCAGCTTTTCTGGTATTGGATCACCAGTTGTTTCATCTAGAGCAAATGTTCTCAAGACACGGTAGTCCCACGCATAGAACCTGCAATGGAAATTGCACTCAACTATCGGTAAAGAGTTCAATAGCAAAAGAAGTTTGTTTTGGATAGGCCATAATTAGATAGACTGTCAAACGGCTAATCTATTTTTACTAACACGTCATACGTACTCAAATAGGTTTGAGGGTGTTTCAGCAACATCAAGAGCAACTCTAGTGCCAGAGAAATGCTGATATTCCTGCAAATATCAATGTGCTGACGGATAAGATATGCAGAAGTTGTTTGATAACCTGAATGAAGAACCAGCAAAATACCGTTCTTGATAGCAGAGAATGAAGGGCATGGCCAAACTCATGGAAAAGAGTTTCGACGTCACAATGGTTGAGCCTTGCAGTTAATCCCCTAGAACTTGAGAAGTTGCATACCAAGGCAATGATCTGAAAAGCAAGAACACAATTGATTGACAAAAACTGAATTAGCAGTACGAATTTGAACTATATAATTTTCCAAGATGAGGATCTATTAATATAGTTCCATTCAGTGGTATGGAATTTGAGATGCCACTCCGTTTTGGGAAAAAGCCTTGATGTTCATAGTTTTACTGCAAAAATAAAAAATAACCAATACGAGATTAAGAGGATATACTGGAAGTTGGTAGTCTGTGTCAGATAATCGCCGGCCCCCTCTGATTGCGAAATGAGCACACCCTGGATATTTACCCTTTCTGGAGTAGAGATCAAGATACATAAATCCTAAATCACCCTGTTGATTAGACATGTTGACTTTAGTTATTTCGGTTCAGCAAATATATCCAAAAATAGGGAGCCAATGTTGGGTTCCCTCAGTTGTGCATTACAAGGTGTGTTTGAGTGCACACAAGGATTAAGAACGTTATGAAACCAAGAGAAAAGCAAGAAAATGACCATGAAAATCATAAACCAAGAAACACAAGAAAAACAACCATGCTTTTTAATATATGTACCTTGGAAGGGGGAGGGGGGGATAGTTAGTGAGAGCGTTGCATACAAGTGTGGGAGAGAGAAGATGCGATAATCGAGAAAAACAAGAATTTACATCTATAAACTGATTAAATTCACAGGTGTGCATAATACTATGGCGCAAGACGAGTAAAATATATGAATTACAGAAAGAAAGAAAAAAAGGAGTGATAATTTCGAAGTTAAATAGATCATTCATTAAGATATACAAATACTCGATCAGGTTGATGGAGAGAGCTTTATCACATCGTAATACGTGCCTAATAGCTTTGAAATCATTTGTGATATTACCAGACAATTTTATGCTATGGTAACCAATTTATGGTATAAGTGAGAAAATAATGCTCCAACAGACTTCTGCTATGTTTCTCATAGTTCAGACTATAAACTGTTTCTATGGGATTTACGCTACTCAACAACAGGGCATGACCCGTCCGTTTGATAGAAGTTCATTGCTAATTTGGACCAGATAATTATAGGGCAGACTATCGATGGTCATTGTTAATGTCTATTAGGTGTGACATACCAGATCTGTACTTGCCTACTTGGCCATCCTTTCACAAACCACAACTTATTTCTAATGGCTGTCATTTTGAATTTAGTAATTACAAAACTTCGAGCAGGTACGAACATCAATTGAAAAATTACACTTATGTAAAACTATCTTCTAAAGGTAGCACATTATTACCTCATCAGGGTGATGGAGAGACAGCTTTATCACATTAGGATGCCACGACTCTCCGTCCCCCATAGGAACTTGATGAAATGTGGCACCAAATAATGATTCCACCAGCACGTTTAAGCCCTTTATGCATTGGGACAATGGAAAATACGATGCAACAACCTGATACATAAGAAAAGATAGTGTCAAAAAGGATAAAAGAGAAGGGAAGGTAGCCTGCAGGAAACAATGAAATAAAACAATAGCTCACATCAAGTAAAACTTTATGTCCTGAAGAATTTCATTAACTGCAGAAAATGAAGCTTTTCAGACTAAATATATGAAACTAGTGAGTGATTCTGTACTTCAGTTTTCTTCCCCTCATAACACCTTTAGCTTATAAAGTACCAAATGTAGGTTTGATTTGGCTTCTATCAACATATATTATGCAAAGTGTGTATTTACATACACTATTTAACAGGAAATACCTAGATTATGGTCAGAAACCTAAATAGTAGTATATTTAGCACTACTTTCAACAATTGTACATCTTTGAGATAAATAGCACATACCAAGGGATCCACGGTATGCGCGGATGATTTCATCATTCCAATGAAATAATCCTCATCCCATGGTTCAAGATCAGCACTCTTGTCATTACATATTCTTCTCTTAAAATCTTTTATAGTATTAAATTCCTGCATCAAAGGTTGATATAAGTAGAGAAACAACTGGTAGGATATAACGATGTGTATTATGTATGCCAATACTAAGTTCACCCCCTTCAGTCCCTTGAATACCTCATCAGCTTTATGCCTAACAGTGTCACTCAAATCGTTGAGAAATGACATGACCACATCTACAGATGCAGCCATGTTAGGACGAATAGCAAATTCAGCATATGATCTGCAACCCATAGTCTGCCAAAAGGATTAAAAAAATGTTTGTAATTTTCCTGGAATAAAAGTAGAATTAAAGAAATACTCATACTTAATAATGTAATCGATGTCATCATATTTGATGAACATGCTTTAGGAAAGTATATCAGGTCCAATTTTGTTCCGTTTCTTCAAACTTCCATTAAACTACAGAACTAAACAACAGAGTACACGCATCAAATACTGGATTAATTTTTGTCTGCTAATAACATGTGATCCAAAGATCAGCTAATGCATGTGACATCTAGCTTAGACATTTGCTAACAATAGAAAGACAAAATGTCCAACATGGGTCATCTAGACTCCAGAACCCCCTTGAGAGAACATTAATTTTCCTCACGATCAAGCATGTTACTCCCATGGAGATACAAAGTGTTCATGACTTGTCCAAATGACGGACTTCTGTGACACTCCTCGTAGCAATGCCACCTCAACCAAGCAGCCAAACTAAAAGGTTGAAACTGCCAAACAAGGATCTCATATCCTTCAAATGGTTTACTAAGATATTAGTGCACACTGCACAGAGAAGTTCATGCTAAATTGACTAATCTAGACTGCTAGAAAACCTAACCAAAGCTTAAACGTCATCTCCGAATTCAGATACGTAAGTTTACCATCTGCACCATCAAGTGAAGTTTAGCACAAAGATGTTAAAACATTAGCATCAGGTTGCCTCGAAATATACTCTATGATATAGAAAAATGCATTTACCTTTGCAAACTCATCACGAGCATCTATAAGTTCGTCAAGAACACCAATGTTTTCACAAGGTTTAGAGTTTCCTACGACGTATACCTGTCTCCTGACCTTTGGAAAATTTGGAACAGTTAGAATGCTACTAGCATAAGTGTGATGACATACAGTATAGCTATACAAATATTGCATAAAAAGGGTAGGAAAGATAAATAGCTAAACCAAAAAATGGATAAGTAAGATATTTCCATGTAGAATAAATAAATGAGCACAAAAAATCCGAATACTGAAAATATCATGAACATGTAGGGGTGTTCAAAAACGAGTTGAGCTCAACCCATGAAAACGCACAAACAGTAAGATAGTTCATTTCCCTTCACTGCTCACCACAGGAGCAACCGAGATAGTAGAAAAAAATGAACTGACAGTTTGAATGGATTGAGGTCAAACAGTTTTTGGACACCCCTATGGATATGTATGTTTACGTCATGCAAATATTAGGATGTAAGGAAGTTTCGAATGCTTATGAGTGGAACAAAAGGAACATACTTTCTCATCTGAAACCCATCTCAGTGCTGATGATACAGATCCTGAGTCTGTAACTATCCTTACACCCTTTTGCCTTGTAGCGTTCATTGCATTGCTTTGTTCTTCAACACCCCTAGGTTTAAAACGACTAATAGGTTTGAAATTATGTTGTATATTCCTTGGAATACATGAAGCTGGATAGATATCCACAAAACCTGGTTTGTTCATAACATTTTCATTGAACCTGACACAGCAACAAGAAAGAGCACAACAGTTACAGGTAATTTTCCAAATCAAATCATCAAGCTAAATGCAGTGCAAAGATTCAACTCGGTAAAAAAGAGGGTATAACAGAAATATACTGGAGAGGGACCACAACATGAATGCTAGAAGCACACAAGGGAGAAATGTGGTTAAACTGACAGAAAAAATGTATAGCAGGTTCTGTAGCTATTTAGAATAGTCGTATTGCTCATAAAGATTAATTATGAATAGGTGAAAGCAGAATGGTTGTGCAATGAAGCAAATATACTTAGAACCAAGAGTCTATTTCTCATTTTCAACATTGCTGGAAAAGGAAAGGAAACCAGCATGGGGTTTCATCAAATAAACCAATGATAACAAACCAAGTGTGCAGTTTAACCCTCATATTTAATGGTATGATGCTGCTGAAGCGCTTGTATTAGCAATATCTAAGTAAGCATTTTAAGAAGATAATTAGAAGATCCAAATATCAGGCTTTAATCAGTCCACGAACTTGACAAACAAGCTACAAGAAGTATATAATCAAAACGCAACCATGACATTGGTTAGTGGGAACTCAACATTAAAGATGCTTACCAACAAGTAATGCCACTAAACAATGAAATCACTTGCTGATAGTCAAGTAGGAGATGTGCAACTACAACATGGAATGCAAAGTCAATATGGATAGTTCAACAGTGGAAATAGTACTGAGCTTAGTAACGGCCAGTGCCCAATGGTACCTACTTTCTACCCAGATGCGCGATTGCAAGGTTTAGCTGATTAACACGCTCGAGTTTATCTGCAATGGTAGAGCATTATGTTTCAAATTCAAATTCAAAACTGACAAGAAGCAACGGAATATAACTGTCAGTATGGCAACCTTTGGGGAGATGAATCCCTCCTTTCTCAAAGTCGACACGCAAGTTATTTGCTGCCTTCTGAGATTCCTCTGAGAGCAGGGCACCTTCACTCTCAGCTTTTAGTATCGCGTTGTATAAATTAGTATTTGTGTTCAGGTACTGCAGAAAATGAAATGTTACAGTTCTGGTTTGGTTTGGTCATTTCACTCTGGTCTCTCCCTTTTCACGGATGCCATTTATGTTATATATAGACCTTACTTGAAGATGCTCGTAAATCCTCATTGATGCCTTATCTGCTTCCTCCGCAAATTCCCTAGTTCACATACATATCTATTCAGTAAAAACCGAAAGCACTTTGCTGCAGAGCATCAGTATTACACAACAAACAAGCAACCGTCCCCTATATTCACCTATCTGGGTGTGTGTTCCTGCACAGCTCCGCCGAATCAATGACCGAACAAACCTGAACAAATCAACACAAAAATACATCAGCTACCCTGTACCAAACCGTACGCATCAAATCGAAAGTAACCTAAGAAGAGTAAGGTACAGTGTTGGAGATCTCATCCATGGTGCGAACAATCTCCGCAGCCGGCGGCAGCTGCGCAATGTTAGCAACGAGCTCGTCCGACCTGCACATTCGAGCAAACGGTCACAGAAAATTTAGCGGGCGGGGGAGTATTGGGGATCGAACATCGAAGGGGTTCAGGGTTTTTCCCCCTTACCGCTGGATGGCCTCGTCGACGAAGCGGCGGAAGCCCTTGGCCGTGCGCAGCACGTCGAATCCGTACAGGCCTGTCTCCGGCCTCGCCGCGGAGGTGGAGAAGGCGGCGACCGCAGCGCGGCGGGCGGCGGCGGCGGCCCGCAACATCGTGGCAGCGTGGGCGCTGGGCTTATCGGTCCCGGAGAGGAGTAGGAGATGACAGGGGCTTGAGCGGCGCCGCTGATTCCGCCGCGTGGTTGGTCAGTACGGCTGCCCGCCGTGCCGCCGCCAACCGGAGCTCGGCTGCCCTTGCGCAAGAGGAATGTGACGGGACGGGAGGGCAGAGCGAAAACAGCTGCCGCCTCTGGGTGAGAACAATCCTCGGCGCTCTGGGGAACGGGAGGAGCTCGCCGGTGGGTTGGAAGTCGCCGCGCTTGGGCGGAGGCGGCTGAGCTCGCCGCGCCGCCGCTCCGTGTAGGGGGGAGCGCGAAGAGGGCTTCGGTCTCTCTCGGTCGGTCGAACCAGGTCGGGCGCTTCGTTCGGCTTAGACCGAACCGGAGATATCTACGAACAACAGGCCCAAAATCTAGAGAGCATTTTTTTTTTGTCTGTTTTGTTTCTTCCTTTCTTTTTTAAAAAATACTCTAGTTTGGATTGTTTACCACATATGTCGCGTGGTTTCCTTTTGATTCTTGGTTTCTTTCTCCCCGACCGAAACGCTACTCCCTCCGTTCTAATACAATATACTCACTTTCGTTCCTAAATATAAGTCTTTTAAAAGATGTCAATATAGACTACATACGGAGCAAAATAAAATGACTAAGCTACGTCTATATACATCCGTATGTAGTTCATATTAAAATCTTCAAAAAGACTTATATTTAGGAACGGAAGAAGTATACTATATATTCACAACAAAGTATAATGGACACTTTGAGGAGAGGTTACATATGGAGAATAGGGGATGGAACCATAGTGAACATTTGAGATGATCCTTTCTGTTGGATGAAATTAGGGGAAGTAAATTCGTACCTCTCGTGAAACGAAAAATATGCATTATTCATTTTGAGAGGCACGTTCATGCCTCTCGCGAAATCAAATTCGTGCCTCTCGCGAAACGAAAAAGAAAAAATAAAACATGTTTTTTCCCTTTTCGAGAGGCACGCTCGTGCGGCCGTGTCGTGCCTCTCGCGGAAGAAAATCCGTGCCTCCACGAGAAGTAAATCCATGCCTCTTGCGGAAAAAAAAAACTTTTTTTTTCCTTTCCGAAAGCAGAAAAACCAAAAAACATAAAAAATCATCTAAAAGCCAAAAACCCGTATAAAAATTTAAAAAATAAAATTCAAAAAAGCGTCCAGAACGTGACATGTGACGACGGCTAAAGCGTTCCACTTGGCATGCTCCCGGCCCATCCCAAATAACCTTTGGAGGCTCCCGAAGAAATAATCCTCGATTAGTTGCTCTCCGGGGCTGCGGGTGTGACATCGAAACCATGGACTGTTTTCTTTTTCTTTCTTTTTTTTTGAGAATTCGAAACCATGGACTGAGGTGGCTGCGGCAAGGCCGGCAAGGCCGGCACACGGCCTGTGGGCCCAACATGTTCACTTGCCCGGCCAGCGGCCCGTGCCTTCCACGCGGCCCACCAGTAAACAAACCCTCACAGCTCCTCCCTGGTATCATCTCTACTCCTAATGTCTCAGTCCGTACGTCGTTCGTTGGTTTCGTTCGCTCCTCCCCCGATCGATCGAAGGACAACCCCCACCTCCCACGTACGCCTTCGCACCTCCCCACTGATTTTTTTTCATTCCCACAAAGAACCGGTGAACAAATAATCAGATAAAACCAGCAGATTCATATCCCACGCCGCCAGCCAACTTTCCTAATTACCAGCACATTCATATCCCCATCGTCAATCCTCAATCCTCAATTGAGGTCGCCAGCCAACTTTCCTAATAACGAATCTTTCCATACCATAGATAAAAAATCCTTTTCATACCATGGCTGCTACCACGATATCAATCTTTTTATTCCACAATCGTGACCCCTATTCAAGGAAAACTAATTAATACCTTTATACAACACCAATCTTTCCATATACAACACCCATCATTGTCACAGTTCCAAGGCGAGGAAGCATCCCCGGTTCAAATCGTGACTCCTGGCAGGGCGGCGAACCCTGCTTCAACGCGGTTCCAAGGGTCGGAGTATGAGGAAGATGCACACCTGAATCCTGTGCGACAGGTCGCTGCTCAAGTGAAACTGCCAAGGGCGAGGGAGTTGTTGTCCTTCCTGCAAGGCTGCAACTGCCACAACACAGGTCAGCAAACGAAAGATCTCACCTTGGGCGACCTATTTTATGCACTATCGTTCGTCTCCATTCACCATGGACCTGCTCATAATAGAACAATATCAAGGATTCATGCTAGGGTCCAATGGAGGGCTGGATAATTCATTTTTATATGTTTTCAGAAAGTTTATCAAACAAACAAGCAAAATAAATAACTTGCAATTTTATTTGGAGGCTCATCTGCAAACAAGTGAATCATCACTCCAAGTTAGTCTTCCAACATGACGGACTTTTTTTAAAGCATCATTGCATGAATCAACTGGACTGACTTTTTTAAAGCATCATTGCATGAATTGTAAGTTAGAATTGCATGAATTGCACAATTGGTTGGTCAGAGAAGATAAAACTGACATGAAAGTAACTGATTAAACACTCTCAATAACACTGAACATGACGCAAAACCATCGAATACCCTATATATAGAACAGGTAAAATTATGGCATAAATTATGGGCCGCAATGTGCAGGAGTAGTAGTCTAATAGATAGATGAATGGTGTTCATTTGTGATATGTCACTATAAAGTTCAGTGACGGCTGCCCTTGCGCAAGAGGAATGTGACGGGACGGGAGGGCAGAGCGAAAACAGCTGCCGCCTCTGGGTGAGAACAATCCTCGACGCTCTGGGGAACGGGAGGAGCTCGCCGGTGGGTTGGAAGTCGCCGCGCTTGGGCGGAGGCGGCTGAGCTCGCCGCGCCGCCGCTCCGTGTAAGGGTGAGCGCGAAGAGGGCTTCAGTCTCTCTCGGTCGGTCGAACCAGGTCGGGCGCTTCGTTCGGCTTAGACCGAACCGGAGATATCTACGAACAACAGGCCCAAAATCTAGAGAGCATTTTTTTTGTCTGTTTTGTTTCTTCCTTTCTTTTTTAAAAAATACTCTAGTTTGGATTGTTTACCACATATGTCGCGTGGTTTCCTTTTGATTCTTGGTTTCTTTCTCCCCGACCGAAACGCTACTCCCTCCGTTCTAATACAATATACTCTCTTTCATTCCTAAATGTAAGTCTTTTAAAAGATGTCAATATAGACTACATACGGAGCAAAATAAATGACTAAGCTATGTCTATATACATCCGTATGTAGTTCATATTAAAATCTTCAAAAAGACTTATATTTAGGAACGGAAGAAGTATACTATATATTCACAACAAAGTATAATGGACACTTTGAGGAGAGGTTACATATGGAGAATAGGGGATGGAACCATAGTGAACATTTGAGATGATCCTTTCTGTTGGATGAAATTAGGGGAAGTAAATTCGTACCTCTCGTGAAACGAAAATATGCATTTTTATTTTTGAGAGGCACGCTCATGCCTCTCACGAAATCAAATTCGTGCCTCTCGCGAAACGAAAAAGAAAAAATAAAACACGTTTTTTCCCTTTTCGAGAGGCACGCCCGTGCGGCCGTGTCGTGCCTCTCGCGGAAGAAAATCCGTGCCTCCACGAGAAGTAAATCCATGCCTCTTGCGGAACAAAAAAAAAGCTTTTTTTTCCTTTCCGAAAGCAGAAAAACCAAAAAACGTAAAAACTCATCTAAAAGGCAAAAACCCGTATAAAAATTTAAAAAATAAAATTCAAAAAAGCGTCCAGAACGCGACATGTGACGATGGCTAAAGTGTGCCACTTGGCATGCTCCCGGCCCATCCCAAATAACCTTTAGAGGCTCCCGAAGAAATAATCCTCGATTAGTTGCTCTCCGGGGCTGCGGGTGTGACATCGAAACCACGGACTGTTTTCTTTTTCTTTCTTTTTTTTTTAGAATTCGAAACCATGGACTGAGGTGGCTGCGGCAAGGCCGGCACACGGCCTGCGGGCCCAACATGTTCACTTGCCCGGCCAGCGGCCCGTGCCTTCCACGCGGCCCACCAGTAAACAAACCCTCACAGCTCCTCCCTGGTATCATCTCTACTCCTAATGTCTCAGTCTGTACGTCGTTCGTTGGTTTCGTTCGCTCCTCCCCCGATCGATCGAAGGACAACCCCCACCTCCCACGTACGCCTTCGCACCTCCCCACTGATTTTTTTTCATTCCCACAAAGAACCGGTGAACAAATAATCAGATAAAACCAGCAGATTCATATCCCACGCCGCCAGCCAACTTTCCTAATTACCAGCACATTCATATCCCCATCGTCAATCCTCAATCCTCAATTGAGGTCGCCAGCCAACTTTCCTAATAACGAATCTTTCCATACCATAGATAAAAAATCCTTTTCATACCATGGCCGCTACCACGATATCAATCTTTTTATTCCACAATCATGACCCCTATTCAAGGAAAACTAATTAATACCTTTATACAACACCAATCTTTCCATATACAACACCCATCATTGTCACAGTTCCAAGGCGAGGAAGCATCCCCGGTTCAAATCGTGACTCCTGGCGGGGCGGCGAACCCTGCTTCAACGCGGTTCCAAGGGTCGGAGTATGAGGAAGATGCACACCTGAATCCTGTGCGACTGGTCGCTGCTCAAGTGAAACTTCCAAGGGCGAGGGAGTTGTTGTCCTTCCTGCATGGCTGCAACTGCCACAACGCAGGTCGGCAAACGAAAGGTCTCACCTTGGGCGACCTGTTTTATGCACTATCGTTCGTCTCCATTCACCATGGACCTGCTCATAATAGAACAATATCAAGGATTCATGCTAGGGTCCAATGGAGGGCTGGATCATTCATTTTTATATGTTTTCAGAAAGTTTATCAAACAAACAAGCAAAATAAATAACTTGCAATTTTATTTGGAGGCTCATCTGCAAACAAGTGAATCATCACTCCAAGTTAGTCTTCCAACATGACGGACTTTTTTTAAAGCATCATTGCATGAATCAACTGGACTGACTTTTTTAAAGCATCATTGCATGAATTGTAAGTTAGAATTGCATGAATTGCACAATTGGTTGGTCAGAGAAGATAAAACTGACATGAAAGTAACTGATTAAACACTCTCAATAACACTGAACATGACGCAAAACCATCGAATACCCTATATATAGAATAGGTAAAATTATGGTATAAATTATGGGCCGCAATGTGCAGGAGTAGTAGTCTAATAGATAGATGAATGGTGTTCATTTGTGATATGTCACTATAAAGTTCAGTGACGGCTGCCCTTGCGCAAGAGGAATGTGACGGGACAGGAGGGCAGAGCGAAAACAGCTGCCGCCTCTGGGTGAGAACAATCCTCGGCGCTCTGGGGAACGGGAGGAGCTCGCCGGTGGGTTGGAAGTCGTCGCGCTTGGGCGGAGGCGGCTGAGCTCGCCGCGCCGCCGCTCCGTGTAGGGGTGAGCGCGAAGAGGGCTTCGGTCTCTCTCGGTCGGTCGAACCAGGTCGGGCGCTTCGTTCGGCTTAGACCGAACCGGAGATATCTACGAACAACAGGCCCAAAATCTAGAGAGCATTTTTTTTTGTCTGTTTTGTTTCTTCCTTTCTTTTTTAAAAAATACTCTAGTTTGGATTGTTTACCACATATGTCGCGTGGTTTCCTTTTGATTCTTGGTTTCTTTCTCCCCGACCGAAATGCTACTCCCTCCGTTCTAATACAATATACTCTCTTTCATTCCTAAATGTAAGTCTTTTAAAAGATTTCAATATAGACTACATACGAAGCAAAATAAATGACTAAGCTACGTCTATATACATCCGTATGTAGTTCATATTAAAATCTTCAAAAAGACTTATATTTAGGAACAGAAGAAGTATACTATATATTCACAACAAAGTATAATGGACACTTTGAGGAGAGGTTACATTGAACATACAAAGGATGAGGGACTGCGCCCAACTAGCGGCCGTGGCCACGTCTCCTTTTATTCGTCTATAAACAGTGCGTTTGTCTATAAACAGTGCGCGCATACTATAGCGACGAGGGAGGGGATAAGGTCCCGAGCGTCGCGTCCAGCATCCTCGCCTCTCCCTTTCCCCTCGCTCGCTTCCTCCTCCCGAACCCGCAGAGAAAACCCTAGCCTACCGAGAGCCTCCTCTCATCCCCAATCCCCTGCCTCCTCTTCTCCCCCAATCCGCCGCCTCCTCTCCTCCACCCCAATCCGCCGCCTCTTCTTCTCCTGTCCAATCCGCGAGCCCTCACCACCAAGAAGCCACGGGAGAACTGCGCCGCCGCTGGGAGAAAAGAGGAAGAGGAGGTGGTGCGGGGGAGACCAGCGGCGGCGACGCCTCTCCCATCCTCGAGCCCCTCGGCACTCTTCTTCCCCTCCACCTCGTCCCGTCTCCCCTCCTCCTCAACCCTCCGCCTCATGGCCTCAGCGGTGGCGCCACCACATTCTTGATCCGGCCGGATCGGTCGCAGGTTGCCGCCATCAGGTGCCGCGTGCTGTGATTCCGGATCGGCCGTAGGTCGCGTCCAAGAGAGCTGGAGTGGCTGCTGCGGTGAGGGCATCAGGGGAACCCATCCTGCTCGACCCCCCACTCTTGGCGGCTATCTGTAGAGGAGGAGAGCTCGAGGATGGCTCCCAGTTCATCGAGGAGACGCCCGACACGTAAGCTCTTTCTTCATCGTTTCCTCATATTCCATGGTGACCTGTGCTCATCCCTCTAATTCATGACTACTTATATTTTTGTGTTCTTATGCAGATAGGGTTAGCGAGGAGGAGGCTTCCTTCCATGACGATGCGCAGAGGAGAAGACAAGAGGATATGTGCTGCTAGATCTGACATGGAGGTCTCTGTCCACTCCTTCCATGCCACGAACCTCCAACTGGTTCTTCTTTTCAGTAGGATATGCAGTCCATGTTCTGGCCTCTTTTTGATATGTGCATTACCGTGTTCTTCTTGCAGGTGCTATTCAATCCATCAGTTGCTAGCGGCCTGCTGTGATTAAGGTTTGCTCCCTTCCACTGCTATATCGCTTGGTTTTATGGGCCATTCTTACATCCCTTTGTTCTGCAGGAGGCCATGTTATTTTGGTGTGCGAGAGAGATCTTGTAGGCTGGCAGGTACGCCTCCAACTTTATTGGTTCTATATATGTTTGCTATATTGACTATCTCTAAGTGGTTGTTGTTATGTGTTTCCGGTCCGCATGGTGGTTGTTTCCACTTGATCTATCTCTAGGTGGTTGATGTTATATGTGTTTCTATTGTGCTAAATTTCAGTCTTATTACAGTAGCACATAGGATTTCTGTATTATTTGCATTTACTCCTGCTAAGAACATGTGCTTAATTTTTGTCTTATTTGCCCCAATTTACTGCTGATAAGAACATGTACAAAAAATCTTCTTTTACTGTTTCTTCTTGATGTTGAGAACAGATGCTTTGAACATGAGCATGTGGGCAATTTGGAGTAGTCTGAAGAAGAGACAAAGAAAACAATCTCAACATGCTGGTTGTGCTAGGTGAGTTCCTCTTTGATGACATGTTGCCGTGTTGTAAAGTTATCATTGTTGAACTATGCGTCCCTGGTGCCGAGCTCCCCCAAATCAACATTTTGTAGCTTTATGTGTATGGGAAATAGTGGAAAAAGAATTTTACCTTAGTGATCATCTCTCTACTGAAATTCTTGATGCGTGGATACAGGTATATGAGCTAGAATTCTGAGAATTATATTTTCCAATGTAAACATTTACCAAGAAAAAAATCCCTAAAATATTCTGCGATAAGCAATGTTGACGACAGTGCCATATCTAATCATGCCTGAGTGTTTTGCCTTGCGATGTTCAGCTTGTTCTTGTTTCTTAAATTTTTTGTTAGCTTACTTTGTTAAGCTCCTCTTATGGCTGGTGGGAGGATCATTCAGCTGACCAAGTACAGTATGATGGTAATATCAAATCTGAGATTATTAAAGCATCTTTTGTGTAGGTATCGTAAACAGACTTAGCGTTGTAGTATCTTTCAGAATCATTGTTAGGTTAATGATGTTGCAAGTTTCCCTTTGACAGATTTCTCAAGCATTGGCAAGGCTGCGGTAACGGGGAGTGTCAGCAACTACAATTAATTCATTTATCCATGGAATTGGGATAACAAGAAGGTAAAATGGCATGCATGATCACTCTTTTAGAATGTAAAAAATCTTAACTGGAATTTAAGAAAGTTGACACCGCATCTCTGGTTCATTCAACGAATTTTTCTGCTCTTCAGTTTTAACTTTCTATGCCTGGTTGTGATAGTGAAGGTCGATATTTTGATCTCTAATGGAATGTACATCTTCTTGATTTTCCTCTATCTATGTAGAGGTCTCAAGAAAGAGAAAAGAACTTGTGGTTCAAGCAGCAAGAAGATAGCCAGCCTAAATGAATCAAAACAAGAACAAGCGTCGGGAATTTACAAATGAGGAAGTGCAGCTGGTATGGCCTCTCTGTTTTACCCCAAATCAACCAGAGGAAAAACTACTGGACAATCATCTTCTTGCCATTTTATAGTTGACTTCCTGCCATGATTTGCTTCCTAAAAGAAATAGCAGTCAACTTGAAATAAGTAATTTATCTAGCTACAAATGCTTATTCTAGACTGATTATGGTTCTTCCAATTGCGGACAGTGTTTTTTAGTTGACACTTTAATCTACATATCTGCTAAATATTTAGATGTTTGCATGGCCAGAAAAAAAATCAGATACTGTACTTAAGCATTAGTGATGGGTTAGTTATTCTACTTCTTTCGGCTAAATGTTTAGCAAGGACTGCATGTCTGAAACAACTAACTCGCCTTGCTTTTGGTACATTTTCCTTGTATATAACTCGCTTTTCTATTTCTCGAGGACAAGAACACCATATAGAGATTTTAGAGGTTGGCCCTGGTTTCAGCTACAATGCGCCTGATAGTTTAAATTTATTCTACTCCTTACATGAGGGTCTGTGGTACTTTCAAACTTGAGCGAAGATTTTACTGTATGATATAAATTATATCATTTGTTTCTACTACATGTTAAAGGAGTTGGCCATTGTTGGCATGAAGCCATAAAAGTTAGCTGGATGTGGAGGAATTTGGTAGTGGTGGTGAATTGGCACCTTTTCCTTGCTTGCCATCATGCCATGATTTGGAATTTAGTTGTCAGGCTACGTAATTCACACCGAGACCAGCGAAAGGAATTCGTGCGCTCCATCATACATTTGCGCCTCTAAACTTAGTTTGTTGACTAAATTGTGTAGTTCCCTTTTGCCGTTCTCTACTCCTTTTGCCGTTTTAACCGTAAAATATGATATATGATATAATGGTTATTTGTACATCGAGCAGGTGATGTAATTACTTTCAATAGCGCTTCAGCTCTGCAATCGACAGTTTGACCTCATGCTAGGGCAGCCTCAGCCAATTGCCTCTTCTATCAAAGGTAAAGAACAAAAGCCTTTTTATTGATATTGTTGTATGGAAAGTTTACTGGAAATTATGATTCTAAGTGGGTGTGAATAACATGCTTTGTCTTGAAATAATGACATATGGAGAAACTATAGTTTCCATACTAAACTTGGTATTTTGATTCACACAAAGTTTCCATCTACTGATGATTAAACCCATACTTGCCATATGAATAAAGTGACATCAAAAGGAAACTGAACAACAGAGAGAATTAAGGATGCCTTATAAGCATGTTTTCACTTAAGATAGATTTGAATGACTTCACAAATATTCCTATCAATATAGATTGTAAAGTAGCAGTAGCTTATACAGATAGCTGCAGTTGTTGGCTGCACATGACAACTTCATGTTATTCTGCGCTCACCATAATAATCATTTTTTTGTTCCATGTAAAGTGGCAGTAGGTTCTTTTGTTGCCAATGATTAATTATCTGATCCCTTGAGGCATTAATATCATGCTAGCTCTGTATCTTAATTGTTGGTGGTCTTCCCACTGTAATTCATTGTCACCATGCTGCTAATTTTGAGTTTTGCTTGTTTTGTACTCACATGTAATTCCTTTGTTCCATCTTTGTTTTGTTATGTGCCAGTGCTGATGGAAGACATCATGAGTCCTTATTGCATGCTAGAGAACAACAACCATCTTGTTGGTGATTCCCCTGATATTTGGTTCTACAAGTGTGGCATATGGACCAATGAAAGCAAAGATATTCTGGATGTAATAACTATATGGGTTGCTCCAAATGGTTTAACAGTGGAAGCGTCACGCCTTAAGTACCTGTGGAAGTGTACTATGCAAGCATTATCCGACAATGACACCCTGTTTGTACATTCACACCCTCTGAATGCCACAATCAGACTAAGAAGATGCCTAATAGCTGTGAGGCTGCCTCCATATAAGTGTTTCTGTAAACCAATCTACCGATCTAAGTCATTCTACTACCTGTACTGCTGTCTATAATACAATCCACATTGCATTATATTTCCAGCTACATCTCCTACTTACTCACTACTAACATCACTTCTAACTGGCTTCTTGCGCCATCGGCGCAACCGGGTCATCTAGGCCTGAGAGGGGAAGCTGCGCCAGTGCTGGCGGTGAGTTCTGAATCTAAATTTCTAATTAATTTCATTCTAAAGTGTGCAAATGGTTGTGACTTATCAGGGAGGACAATATTCGCTTGAAGGCTCAGTATATTTAGCTGGTAGGATCGCATATTTCTATGATTCATCCATCTCTCTAATTCTCACCTTACAGATCAACCCTATCTATCTCCCTGCACCCTTCTAAATATGGTGCTGCTACAACTTTTCCCCTACATGGATATATGTATGAGATTTCTTTGTTTAGGTATTTCCTGTGATAGAAATGGGTGCATTCTGTTTACATTTTGCCATGCTGGATTTTAGATACGATGTTGATGCCTACAATTCCTTTTACTGAATTTATGTGGCAGATGAGAACTGATACATTACTGTCCTCAATCCTTTTGCTTTTCTGTACAGGTAGGAACATGATACTACAATTGATCTTTTCGCAAAATAAAAACTGCTTGCAACAGAGATGATGCCTCTAATTTTAGTTAGCTAATGCTGATGCTATATGGGTTTATTTTTTTGTATTGAAGGAACTTTGTACATAATGAACCATATATTACTAATCCAGTGATTTATGCTCATTACTAATCTAATGTGTTGTTTTCTTGTTATAGACACTGCTGCATTTGTTGTCCATTTTGCCATCATGAGCTTCAGGTAACTACTTCATGTGCAAATATGCCAATGGATAACATCCTCAGGATTAACAAGTTCCTGTGTGCTGCTGCTCTTACTATCTACCTGGTAGGCTGGTCTGAAAGTGATATTGATGGCCTTTTCCTCTGGAGTACCAAGAAAAATAGCAGGTAACAAAATTTCTCTTTTTGTGACTTCTTAAATGTTTGTTTCTTGAATGAGTCCACTCATTTGGTATTTCGCTGTGCTATTGAAAGTTCTCTGGTGCTTACTGTCTACCTAATTATTTTTTTGTAAATCAATAGTTAAGAAGATGTTGATTATATTTAGTTTGTATGCCAGTAAAGGCTGTATGTTAAGTGGTAAAAAAGGAGTAACATACTAATTAGATTATTTTATATTTGTATTTGATTTGCCTTTTATCTTCCTACAGTAGTCAGTTGTTTTTGGCACTCTGTGCAAGTGGTACATCATCGATAGGCATTGGATCGTTGTTTTCTTATTTCAACGATTTTTGTTTCAACTACCCAATTTTTGTCTTGATGGTTGTCTAAGATGAGTTTCACTTCCTTGTTCAGATCATCCCTGTAGTAGAAGCCATGCAAGCGCCATGTAAAATGGTTTTGAATCGGAACCGAAGCCATCTGTTGGAAGTAACATCTGTAGGGACTGAACGTGTATGCCACTCCCAGTAATATAGAGTGAAGGCAATAATAACAACATTTTTTGTTGTTGGTTTATAATGGGTGAGTTCCTACTCCTTTGATTCACCTGTTTATCGCCTGCACACCTTGGCTAGGATATGTTGTTTCTTAATATTACCTGCAAGTCTGAATCTTTTAATTATTTGTACAATATTTTTCATTATAGGAGTATTGGCCATCGTTTATTCTTGGTATGCACATCAAAGTTTCAGATATTCTTAATTGTGGATGTACCTTTAGGCTTTCGTGAAATAGATATGCATCATATATTGATGCGTGTCCTAAGCCGCAGATCATTACTACTCCCTCCGTCCTGAAATACTTGTCGGAGAAATGCATAAAAATGGATGTATCTAGAACTAAAATATGTCTAGATACATCCATTTCTCCGACAAGTATTTCCGGACGGAGGGAGTATATTTTATGTAGTGTCAAAACCTTACATTATGCGCCTTCTTTTGAGTTTTCACATAAAGCTAGGGTGTTCCTCTGTTTAGAGAGTTTAGATAGAAGGCAATACTGAACCACCTCCGTTTATTGTCTCGATATAATCTTTTAACATTGTTTCTCAACTGTGTTCAATCTGGCTTATCAATAAAATATACTCACTGTCATACGTTCTGCCTTGATCCGTTGGCTACATTTATTTGGTTGGGTTAGTGCGGGTATCTGGCCAGGCTACTTGGCTCACTTTCGTTGCCTTTTGCGGGTCCTTCTGTGAGATGTTGTTGTCATTCTGGGCCTTAATGCTCGGAGGAGGGTCAGGGGCATTCCCTGCACGGGAAGAGGGGCATCTGTGGGGGTATTGGCCAGAAGTAGGCAAGGTAAAAAAAACTAGGTTCTATCTCTGCTACATCTGATCAGGCAACTAAATTTGGTCCCCTTACTCATTTCTTTTTCACTTACTGTATGTGAAGCGATACAATTTTATTTTCATTACCGCATCTTAATATGTTTTATCGATTGGTGAATGCACAACTTTAGCTCATAAACTGGATGGCAAATGCTAATCCTGATGGGGCTTTTGCCACTTATTGTTTTATGGTTGTTTAGACAGATGATGGCATGCTTCTTTCTTGCTAATTGTCAATTCTTTTGTACAGGGTCCCTCAGCTACTTATGCTTTGCTAGACAATGAGGGTATGTAGATAGCATGTATGGTGTTTACATTGTTTTGCGTAGGTTGAGATGCATCACATGATGTTTTCCTTTTACATTTATGGGTATTACAAAGTCCTTTCTTTTTCCACAAGGGGCAGTAGCTGTGCCATTCGATTCGAAAGACAAAGAGTTGATCACAAAGGGGTAGCATTCAGGATATATACACAAAAGAGTATAGAACCAAATTATATGATGTAATTGACCACTATTTCTATTAACTTCTCCTGTACACAATTTCACAAGTTCATGTATTAAGTACATTTTATTGTGTCACTTGTGTTTACTCCTTTTTTAATGCAAGTTTACAGCTACTCGGAGTTCCTAATTGCAGACTCAACTATCTTGACCTACCGATGATCTAATTTGTGCCATTATTACCTTAAGAACGTATTTGCATTTAATTTCCTTTATATATAGGGGTATAAGTTCTTACCAAATGTACTCAAATATACAGTTATTGAAAAAAATGCAAATATTTTCAACACGAACATGGTTTTAAACGGGTCTTTGCGCCATTTGGCTCAACTGGTCATCTAGTATGGAGAATAGGGGATGGAACCATAGTAAACATTTGAGATGATCCTTTCTGTTGGATGAAATTAGGGGAAGTAAATTCGTACCTCTCGTGAAACGAAAAATATGCATTTTTCTTTTTGAGAGGCACGCTCATGCCTCTCGCGAAATCAAATTCGTGCCTCTCGCGAAACGAAAAAGAAAAAATAAAACACGTTTTTCCCTTTTCGAGAGGCACGCCCATGCGGCTGTGTCGTGCCTCTCGCGGAAGAAAATCCGTGCCTCCACGAGAAGTAAATCCATGCCTCTTGCGGAACAAAAAAAAACTTTTTTTCCTTTCCGAAAGCAGAAAAACCAAAAAACGTAAAAAATCATCTAAAAGCCAAAAACCCGTATAAAATTTAAAAAAATAAAATTCAAAAAAGCGTCCAGAACACGACATGTGACGACGGCTAAAGCGTGCCACTTGGCATGCTCCCGGCCCATCCCAAATAACCTTTGGAGGCTCCCGAAGAAATAATCCTCGATTAGTTGCTCTCCGGGGCTGCGGGTGTGACATCGAAACGACGGACTGTTTCCTTTTTTTTTTTTTGAGAATTCGAAACCACGGACTGAGGTGGCTGCGGCAAGGCCGGCACACGACCTGCGGGCCCAACATGTTCACTTGCCCGGCCAGTGTAACACCCCTGTGTAATAGCCATTATGATCAACTGCTAATAATGTCAAGTCATATCATTTGCAGTGCCTAAACATAGTGGTTATCCAAAGCAAATCAACTCCAATCTGAAAATCAACTCAAATTCAAAAGTGCAAAATAAATTTGCTCAAACACCTTTGAAAAAATATTCACTAATTAGCAAATACTCCAGAAGCATTCATAAAAATATCACCAGTAGCATTTGGTTTAATTAAATGACTCAAACAATTTGAAACAGCATCAAAATAGCATTATTAAATCCATTTAAAATCATTCCAAATGAAATCCAAATCTGTCCAAATAAGTTTTCGGTGATGGGTAATATTGCATTGCATTATTTGGACCAAGTTCCATATTTTACAAAAGTGCACAAGTGGCCTAACTAATACCAAACAGAAAATAATAAAAGAAAAACACAAAACAGAAATAGAAAAATAACACGAGGCACTGTGCACTGGGCCTTAGTGCACAGTGCCCCGACCGCCGGCCCACTTGGCCCATTACCTCTCTCCCTCCTGCGTGTCGCCACGCCCCTGGCCGAGCGCCCGCGCGCCGGCGAGGCGTCGACACGCCGTCGCCCCACTGACGCTACAGGGCAGCTGAGGGGATAAGCCCGAGCTCATCCATCCCCTCTGGCCTCCCTCGCCACTCTCCCCTCTCTCCGCTCGCTCTCCGCCTCGTTTTCCCCTCCAGATTCCATCGCCACCGAACGCCATCACCGTCGTTCCGCGCTCGTCTCCGCGGCCACCAAGCCCCGCTCGACGCTCCGTCATGTCCTTTGTCTCCATCGTCGCCTACCGCGTCGACTGGTGCCACTTGGAGGAGCCCGGATCGCCTGCACCGAGCGCATCGACCGCGTCTTCTTCCTCGGTCGCCGGCGATCCCCTTCCGTCCCCGGCGGCGTCCTGCTGCTACTAAGCCTCCAACGGGCCCCCGTGTGCCTCCTAGGTGAGCGTGCGCGCCGTTCCCCTCTCTGCCTTGCTCGATTCCATCCCCGTAGCTTTAGTGGCCGTCGAGCCCGAGAACTCCCCGCCGCCGGCCATGTCACCACCGTGGCTACGGCCGCGCAAGATCGCGTTCGAGCTCACCGCTGCACTCACCGTACTCCCGCGAGTCGAACACGACCATCCACGGCTCCTACCGTGCACTGCATCGCCCAAACCGCTGTTGGCCGAACTCCGGTAGCCGCCACGCTAGTCACCGCCGTCGTTCTAGGCCTCCTCCGCCGCTGCCGCCGCCCTAGATGGATGCGGTTCGGTGTGCCCGTTCGAACGAGCCCGAGCGCGCGCATAATGGTCCACTGATGAGCGAATCCGAGCCACTCCGGCGATCTTCCGCCGCGGATTCGGTCGCCGGCGCAGTTCCGGCGCCGGCCGCCGACGTGGCCCGATGGGGTCCAGCCCTGGGTCGCTGACCGTGGGCCCCGCGGGCCCCTTTGACCCCGTTGACCTGGGTCAACGCCGACGTGGCCACCCTGTGACTATGACAGGCGGGCGCCACCGCAATTAGTTAATTAAAAACATTTTAAAAATTAAAAGTTAATTAGTTACACTAATTGTCTCAGTGACAGATGGGGCCCACTCCCTAATTAACCCTGCTAATTAGATTAATCCACTGTTAGGCTAAACAGAGACTGACATGTGGGTCCCACTGGACCCACATGTCAGGTTTGACCAGGTCAGCGTCACTGTTGACCTGCTGATGTCAGCAACACATCATGCTGATGTCATAATTCAATTATGTTAATAAAATTAATTCCAGAAAATCAAATAAACTTTAAAAAATTCATAACTTTTAAACCGTAGCTCAGATCGAAAAAGTTAAAACACGAAAGTTGCTCAGAACGACAAGACGAGTCTGATCGTGTCGTCTGTTTCCTTGTCGGAACCTCCTACGTAGGAGAACTTGTAACTCCGAGCTCGATTCCGGTAGATGAATAGTGCACACACACCGGTTAATAAATCCCAGATTAATTCTAAAAATAACTAAAATGACTTAGAGGCATATTTAGGCAGCCCTGCACTGCATCATAGCATCGCACGCACTGTGTTGCATCTGTTTGCATTATATTTACTTGTTTCTTCCCCCTCTTCTCTTTCGGTAGACCCCGACGTTGCCGTAGCTCCTGAGGCAGACGCCGCTCCGGAGTACGACTACGTCCCCGACGATCAGGCCCTTGCCGTCGAGCAGACAGGCAAGCACCCCCATTTTGAGCATTTCGATATCGCCCACTCTCTTCTCTCTTATGCTTGCATTAGAAGTACTGCTGCTACTGTTGTCCTATATCTGCTGCATAACATGTTTACTTGTAACCTGTTGTTGATACTTTCCTGCTATCCTAAACTGTTTAGTATAGGATGGGTAGAGCCTTATCAGAGACCCACTTGTCCCGACTGCCCCGCTGGACTCTCAGAAGAACCGAGCAACGGGATCGAAGATCAGACCCTGGCACCGCACGTCACTTCCCTTAAGATGCTCGACTCTACTGGGTTACTATCGAGTGCCAAGGGTGATACCTCGTCAGCACTTCTGATGATAACCTTGTAGGTTAGTTATTCGGTCGTGGTAAACGAGGGTGATTCCTCCTACACCACCCCCGATAACGACGTCGTCGTGCAACTTCTCAAGTGTGGACCTCGAGGGTGATTTCTCATTCGTTCACCTTGACGATAGCATCGAGCGGGAATTCCATCGAGGGTGATTCCTCAGGGTTCCCCCTTGGTGTCAGACACACGGAGACTTGGTTACTATGTCGGAACACTGAACCATGATAACATGATACTAAAGACGGGTTGGCCCTGAGGGGTACCCGCGCGAGCATGAATGCGAAGTGATGTGGAGTCGGGTTGACCGGAGAGGTGCCCGCGAGATAACTACGAGGCGTGGCCGGGCATTCTTAGCTCTTGCCGCAAGTCCTCGAGACGGGGCGACGGGGTCACATCGATCGTGAGTCTCTGCTCGTTTCCTCGCGCTCCTAAACCACTAAACGGTTTGGATATTTGATCCGAGGGGCCTCTGGCCTGATAGCACTAACCATCACGTGGGCATAGTATGGGCGTTCTGCGTCGTATACTTCAGCCGGAGCTTAATGGATGTCAGCGACTGAGCGGCGCGCGTCGAGTTGGACTGGTTAAGCAACTGCGCTTGTATTAAGGGGTTGCTAGGTCTGCTCTCGGCCGCCTGACGCAACGTGCAGGAGTTCCCGGGGTGATGGCCCAAGACCCCTGGGGGCATAGGTTTAGTCCGGCGTGCTGACCTCTCTGTTAAGTATTTGGTCGGGTTGCGGCGTGTTGCTTAGCCGAGGCCGGGCATGACCCAGAAAAGTGTGTCCGGCCGGAGTTAAGCGAGCGTGGTGGGTAACTTGGTGCACCCCTGCAGGGAAGAAACTTCTATCGATAGCCTGTCCTACGGTAACGGACACTCGGAGTTGTATCCCGATCGGTACAACTAGAACATGACCTGAGATGAGAACTGGATAGTACGGCTCTGGGATTGCTTTCTCGCAGGGAGTCGAGGAAGAATCTCTGGCCGAGGATTGATGACACTGCTATACTTTACATTATGTTATTCTGTTCTCTTCTAATGCTACAAGACTGATGGAGATGCTGAAGATGCTAGTCTTCGATAGGACTAGGCTTTTCCCCTCTACTCTGGCATTTCTGCAGCCCAGTCCATATATACAGCCATCCTTTGAAAATGTTGCATATGTAGTGTAGATCCTTGCTTGCTGAGTACTTCAGATGAGTACTCACGTTTGCTTTATTTTTCCTTTTTCCCCCTTCATCCCTTTGTCGCATCCAGATGACGGAGCCCCGGAGCCAGTTGTCCCGTTCGACGACCACTACTACTACCAGCCCGGAGAGTACTACTACTATGAGGAGCCGACCGACGACCAGGAGTAGGATTCGGAGGGTCCAGAGCAGGAGGCCCACGCCTTTCGATCGTAGTATTTTATTTTGCCCCGCCTCTGTGAAGGCTTACCTCTCTTTCTGTAATATATCTGTACCCAGATATCTAATGCTTCCGCTGACACTTGTATGCCATCGAGCTATGTATTCGAGCCCTCGAGGCCCTGGTTGTAATATTAAGCTTGTATGACTTTATTTATGTTTTAGAGTTGAGTTGTGATATCTTCAAGTGAGTCCTTAGGCTTGATCGTGTGCATTTGCGTGTATGATTAGTGCACGATTAAGCCAGGGTCGCCACAGCCAGCGGCCCGTGCCTTCCACAAGGCCCACCAGTAAACAAACCCTCACAACTCCTCCCTGGTATCATCTCTACACCTAATGTCTCAGTCTGTACGTCGTTCGTTGGTTTCGTTCGCTCCTCCCCCGATCGATCGATCGATCGAAGGACAACCCCCACCTCCCACGTACGCCTTCGCACCTCCCCACTGATTTTTTTTCATTCCCACAAAGAACCGATGAACAAATAATCAGATAAAACCAGCAGATTCATATCCCATGCCGCCAACCAACTTTCCTAATTACCAGCACATTCATATCCCCATCGTCAATCCTCAATCCTCAATTGAGGTCGCCAGCCAACTTTCCTAATAACGAATCTTTCCATACCATAGATAAAAAATCATTTTCATACCATGGCCGCTACCACGATATCAATCTTTTTATTCCACAATCGTGACCCCTATTCAAGGAAAATTAATTAATACCTTTATACAACACCAATCTTTCCATATACAACACCCATCATTGTCACAGTTCCAAGGCGAGGAAGCATCCCCGGTTCAAATCGTGACTCCTGGCGGGGCGGCGAACCCTGCTTCAACGCGGTTCCAAGGGTCGGAGTATGAGGAAGATGCACACCTGAATCCTGTGCGACTGGTCGCTGCTCAAGTGAAACTGCCAAGGGCAAGGGAGTTGTTGTCCTTCCTGCAAGGCTGCAACTGCCACAACGCAGGTCAGCAAACGAAAGGTCTCACCTTGGGCGACCTGTTTTATGCACTATCGTTCGTCTCCATTCACCATGGACCTGCTCATAATAGAACAATATCAAGGATTCATTCTAGGGTCCAATGGAGGGCTGGATCATTCATTTTTTATATGTTTTCAGAAAGTTTATCAAACAAACAAGCAAAATAAATAACTTGCAATTTTATTTGGAGGCTCATCTGCAAACAAGTGAATCATCACTCCAAGTTAGTCTTCCAACAGGACGGACTTTTTTTAAAAGCATCATTGCATGAATCAACTGGACTGACTTTTTTAAAGCATCATTGCATGAATTGTAAGTTAGAATTGCATGAATTGCACAATTGGTTGGTCGGCGAAGATAAAACTGACATGAAAGTAACTGATTAAACACTCTCAATAACACTGAACATGATGCAAAACCATCGAATACCCTATATATAGAACAGGTGAAATTATGGTATAAATCTCTACTCCTAATGTCTCAGTCCGTACGTCGTTCGTTGGTTTCGTTCGCTCCTCCCCCGATCGATCGATCGATCGAAGGACAACCCCCACCTCCCACGTACGCCTTCGCACCTCCCCACTGATTTTTTTTCATTCCCACAAAGAACCGATGAACAAATAATCAGATAAAACCAGCAGATTCATATCCCACGCCGCCAACCAACTTTCCTAATTACCAGCACATTCATATCCCCATCGTCAATCCTCAATCCTCAATTGAGGTCGCCAGCCAACTTTCCTAATAATGAATCTTTCCATACCATAGATAAAAAATCCTTTTCATACCATGGCCGCTACCACGATATCAATCTTTTTATTCCACAATCGTGACCCCTATTCAAGGAAAATTAATTAATACCTTTATACAACACCAATCTTTCCATATACAACACCCATCATTGTCACAGTTCCAAGGCGAGGAAGCATCCCCGGTTCAAATCATGACTCCTGGCGGGGCGGCGAACCCTGCTTCAACGCGGTTCCAAGGGTCGGAGTATGAGGAAGATGCACACCTGAATCCTGTGCGACTGGTCGCTGCTCAAGTGAAACTGCCAAGGGCGAGGGAGTTGTTGTCCTTCCTGCAAGGCTGCAACTGCCACAACGCAGGTCAGCAAACGAAAGGTCTCACCTTGGGCGACCTGTTTTATGCACTATCGTTCGTCTCCATTCACCATGGACCTGCTCATAATAGAACAATATCAAGGATTCATTCTAGGGTCCAATGGAGGGCTGGATCATTCATTTTTATATGTTTTCAGAAAGTTTATCAAACAAACAAGCAAAATAAATAACTTGCAATTTTATTTGGAGGCTCATCTGCAAACAAGTGAATCATCACTCCAAGTTAGTCTTCCAACAGGACGGACTTTTTTTAAAAGCATCATTGCATGAATCAACTGGACTGACTTTTTTAAAGCATCATTGCATGAATTGTAAGTTAGAATTGCATGAATTGCACAATTGGTTGGTCGGAGAAGATAAAACTGACATGAAAGTAACTGATTAAACACTCTCAATAACACTGAACATGATGCAAAACCATCGAATACCCTATATATAGAACAGGTAAAATTATGGGCCACAATGTGCAGGAGTAGTAGTCTAATAGATAGATGAATGGTGTTCATTTGTGATATGTCACTATAAAGTTCAGTGAAGCACGCAAGAATGTACAATGTGCAGAAGTAGTAGTCTAATAGATAGATGAATACTAAAGGTAAACATGTTTTAGAGTCCAGGTAAGAAATGTTGAAGAGCTTACAAATAAATGATGCTTTGTCAGACTACTAAAAAAAGCTACTAAATTATGCATCAACCCCCACTATGTGATACATCAAGCTAAAGCACGCAATAAGTCTCATGCGGTTCCCAGACACTGACAAATTTAAGTTTCCCACATAAAGATTTTTATTCCATTTCTGATCGCCGACCTAGCATGGAGGTGCCAAATCTGCACCAACCCCCACTATGTGATATATCTAATGTTGATCAACATTCACAAGTGACTCCAGAGCCAGGTAATTGCACATAATTACTTATGGTTGAACACATTGGGACATGCATACCCTTGGTCTATTTTTTCGATGACAATTGTCTGTACAGTGATTGTCTCAAACAACTTGACCCCGTTTGGTTCTTGCTGGGAAAGGGTGAATCTTGCTAAGCAACTCCGAGAACGCAAAAGACTTGAACAGATAGATGTGACAAATGGCCTCCGATGCCCTCTTGGTGATATCACTAATGTCGATCAACTCCCCAAACGAAGTCCAGGTACAACTCATTGGAAATAGTTGAATGGCTTCGATATTACATAATATATCTAAAGGACGATGGTACGCACGATTGGTTTTTACTGATTTGACAATTCCTTCCGCAAGCCATGGGATCTGGCCAACAACCACCGAGCAGCTTGTTTATACGTGAAGCAACAGTCCCCTGTACTTCAAACATTACACCCTCAGGTGATGATAACATTTTCACTGTATTTGTCATCATTCTGTAATTTAAAACTAACAGCGGTAAATTTAATCCATCGCACATTCCACTTGCTCCTAATTTGCTTTGGTAAATAATTATTACAATTGTACCCCTTATAGTACATGATCTAGAATATTTTCGCAAAAAACAATAATCTCCGTTATTTTGTGTGACATACGGACATAAGTGAAAATAATAATTATTACTATTGTAGCTCCAGACTTTGGTGTATATTATGATGGATGCAAACAAATCAACGGTGGGAACACTGAACCAAATGGTTCTGGTTTGGATGCTAACGTGTGTAGCCCGAGAATAACTGGTCCAGCTACGGTAGATCATGATGGACAATGTAAAAGGATGTTAACACAAGAACAAAGGGATATTAGAAACACATGGAAAAGAGCAACTTATAAGAAGAAAAAGGAAGATGATGGATACCAAGAACAAAGGGATCAGTTAAACACACAATGACGAGAAGCTTATCAGAAGAAACAAGAGGACACAAACTCTGGTGATGACTTAGCCCAACAACAAAGAGATAAAAAAACGCACAGAGACGAGCAGCTTACCAGAAGAAGGAACACATCAACACGCATAGACGGGAAACATATCAGAACCATCAAGATAGCTTAACACCCGAGCAGAAGGGGGATATAACTTGCTCATATTCGGTGGTGTTACATATACTGATATCTTTTTTTAGTGAAATAAGGGAAGGCACGTTGAAATTCAGACAAACTGAATCAGTCGGAGTCAGATAATGTGAGCAAAGTGTGTGCAATAGCTGCAACAATTGGCGTCTCCCGGTCTGTTCCAGCAAGGAGCTCTATCATAAATAGTCTCATGTGCATATAACTAACAAGTAAAAATAAGCACATTATAAGCTTGGAATTCCTTTTACCTTGTCAATATGATTTCCTTTAACTGCTTTGTCAGCTCTTCAAATACAACCTACAAATATTGAAAGTAAGCTATAAGCATTGTCTCTTCAGATTGCTTGTAATGGTAGCATAATGCTTGCTTCAAGCAAACAATTGGTGCCGGCTAGACTTAGTAACAAGTTTTGTGTCATCGACAATGGACAGAAGACAAACAAAGAACCGGAGGATAAAAGACATGTTAGTTCAGCTGATGATTAATCGCTTGGAAGCATAAAACCATCTGAAGTTACTGTGCACTGGGAGAATGTTTGTATAGGTTAAAGCATAGAAGCCACACAATATGATCCTATTTGAACACTAAAATATATTACATATATAGACATCACTTACAAGGCATCCATAATCACTGACATCAAGCTTCATAATCTGCTTCTTCAAGATTCTGATAATATGCCTCCTAACCTTTAAATCATTACCGTGTTAAATTGTCAAAGCACACTGCAAATAAGCGAGAATGAAAATACTACTGAATATGCAGTGTGAGGCACTAACTAATGCACGGTTCAATTTGCATGACTATTTAGTGTCTCTAGAATCTACAGAAGTTAATAAATAAATATCGCATAAAACAGATGAGTGGGCAAAGTTAAACCAAGTGATCGCTCTGAAATATGTCTCTTAAGATATAATAAGAAAATGGAAAGAGAAAAAAATAACAGAAAATGTACCTTCCCACTCTTTGAGTGTGAGCACCACTTTACACATGTCTGACAAAACATGGTGGCTAGCAGAATAAGTACCAAAACACCATATGCAACGCATTCATAAAGAATGAATGTCGTCAACTTAGTTGAAGAACAGATGCGTTTACATGGGATCCAGAAATTCCAAATATTTCCAATCCATTTTATAGAGGGCCTCGGTAACTAGCCTGTACAGATGAGAAATCCATGTACATAAGAAGTTGAACATATGTCGCAACTCACAAGGCTTTGATAGTGACACGTACTTGATTATATCATCCTTGCTCAAATGACGACCTATCATCTTTCCCCATAGTACTTCGATGTCCTGTTAATATTTAGGTGTCGCGAGCAAACAAAATTAGAGTTGCCCAAAATGTGGTACTGAATCATCATAAACAGAGGTGGCGATTCAGGCAGAAATTGCAACTTGTCTACTGGAATAAAATTATGGCATCACATACAGGAATTGATACCACTGGAAACATGATGAAAGTAACAATTACTTTCTTAAGGTTGTAGTCGGGCTTCCTCGACTCCGACACTTCCTGCCACGCAGTTAAGGACATTCCGGTTTTAGCTCAAACTCAAGCAGCCCATACTCTAAATCAACACCCATGCTCCAACGATGCATACCTTAGCTGCGACCCGCTTGTCCTTGGCGGTGATGGGCTGCGGCTTCCCCTTGGTGCCGCCGCCGCTGCCTCGCGATTCCTCTTGTTGGTGGTCGCGGCCACCGGCCATGGCGACGCTAGGTGGTGCTGGCAAACGGAGGAAGACGGGCGGCGAGCGATGGTTTCTTGGTAGCGCTGGAGGAAGGCTCTATCGTTGCGCTAAGCTTCGCCGCCGCCCCGCCGTCAGAATAACCTGACGGGCGTGGATGGCGATGGATTGAACCAATCGAGCCACCGCGGCAGTCGGAGGAGGATGCGGGCGAAGCCATCGAGGGAAGGCAGGACGGGCTCGGTGCGCGACATGGGGGAGAGATGGCTGGGAGAGGAGGGGCCGGCCGACGCCGTGGAGGGGAGACGAGAATGCGGCGACGCCGTCTATGGAAGGGAAGCGGCGGGGACGGGAGCAGGCTCGAGCCGAGAGAGTGAGAGCACTGTGTGATGCCGTGAGGATAAGGATGTAGTAGGTGGAAAAGAAAACACAGAAGAAATGTATCAGTCTCTAGCTCGGCCCGTCCACTTTTGGGCTGGTCCATCCGCTGCTCAAAGAGTTTTGGGCCCTGGGTGAACGCCTCATGATGTCTAAAAAAATCTAATTAGGGGTACTCAGTTAGTTTTATTTCCTCGTTAAATAAAAGTTAGTTTTTTTTTGCAAATTTGTCTAAAACAACATTTTTGCAAATAAAAACAACTGTGTTAGTCTCACTTTTGTTTTAATTTATTATAAATGTTTATATAATGTAGTATAAAACATTTTTTATATTTTTATATGTTTAAGTTTTGTTCAACAGAGATAAAAAAGTGATGGACTTGGACGATGTTTTAAAAATATCAACTGACATAGGCAATGACTAACAATGATGGGTCGGACTGAAACATCACGAGAAGAGATGCATAGAAATAATCCTTCTTATATGTATGTTATACATAATAATACAAAAGGTACATGTTAAATATGATTATTTGCATATATGAGAGAGATAGAGATGTTTTCTGGTGACGTTCAAAAAGAATTCATCGACAAAGGTTCTGAGGTGACGTTCAAAAAGAATTCATCAACAAAGGTTCCGAGGCGACGTCGCTGGAAGGGGCTGAAATTCCAATATATCTAGATGGCAACGTTTATTTCCGCCTACTATTCCAACGAGCATAGATGCGTAAATTTATATATTTCACTATCATAACATTCAAAATACTTGCCTCTATTTTTTAATCATTGTATTTAAGATAATACTAATTTAGGAAATTGCAGGGATGTGTCTGGCTATTTTGTTTTTCATTTTATGCTCTGGTGGATGATAAAGAATTGGTTCGTCTGGTTTACATGGTGAGTATTCTCCGTTACACATTTCAAGACGTTTGTCATGAAGTATTCGTGCTAACTACATAGTTTGTTTGCGCAGGATAGGGATGAGTTGAGAAAGAAGTTTTTATTATATTTGCTCAAATATCGTGCGAATGATGTTAAAAACAACAATCCTGATACTATGTGAGAATATTTTAAGCGTATCAAGCAGTTCTTAATTTGTAACAAATTGTTAGTTGGATAATCGCTCTATATATACATCGTCAAATTGTATTTTTTTAATCATTTTACATTGCAAGTGAAGTGGACTTCAATTATTAGTTTATTACCCGACTTTGGCTATGTTGTCTTTTCTCTATATGTGAAATTTAACATGCATTATATTTATATAACTCCAGTAAAATATTTCAAAAGTCTGTAGCAACGCACGGGCATTCTACTAGTCTCAAAAAAAGAAAAGAATTTTAAAAAAATCTATAAAAAAAAAAAAGCTCCTCCCTGATCGACGCCGCCTCGGTCCCCCTACGCAGCTCCACCTTGCCATCCCGGTACACTCATCAGTCCTCACCGGTGACTCGCGCTCGGAACCCTAGGCACAGCGATCGCCGGCGAGCAGGCCATGGATGGCGGGGGCGCGGCGGAGCTGCGCGAGACGCACCGCCTGGTTGGCCACGCCGACCGCGCGTGGGCACTCGCCTGGAACCCCAACCCGGGCGCCGGCGCCGGCCCCGTCCTCGCCTCCTGCGGCGCCGACAAGACAGTGCGCATCTGGAAGCGCGCCCCCGACGGCGCCTGGCACTGCTCGGTAACGCCAGTCTACTTTCGTTTGTTCCAGGGCTCCCCGTCGCATTGCAATTGCAGTGATTGGTTTCCTTATTTGCGCCCATCTTGCTTGATTAGGATGTGCTCGAAGGCGTGCACGAACGCACGGTGAGGTCCTGCGCTTGGTCCCCCGACGGGAAGCTGTTGGCGGACGCGAGTTTCGATGGCACGGCGGCGATTTGGGAGTACTCCGGTGGAGACATTGAGTTCGTCGACACGTTGGAGGTGAAGCCTTTGCTGAATTTGGCCTTTTGGGTTCAGTGTCACCACTGTTTGTTGTGGAGAATGTTGGTTACCTGTGGATGTTAACTCTGTGCTGTTAATGGGGTAGGGGCATGCGAACGAGGTGAAGAGTGTTGTGGAGCCAGTCCGGTTCGATGGTCGCGACGTGCAGCCGGGACAGGGCAGCGTGGATATGGGAGATTCTGCCAGGGAACGAGCACGAGTGTGTAGATGTGCTGCAGGGGCACACTGAGGATGTGAAGATGGTCCAGTGGCACCCGTTCTTTGATGTTTTGGTTTCTGTCAGCTATGACAATACGATCAGGGTATGAACTTTTGTCAATTTAATTTGTAGTAATGCACTAGCTCGGCCTGCGTTACGTTGCTGTATGCCTTGTGGTTTTAGGCTATGGATACTGGATAGGCAACAAGGGTGTGCTCTTTGCTCTTGCTCCATTCGGTATGCAGTTTTAAGTGTCATTATCATTAATATGCAAGCTTTAATGTAGGTCTGGGCTGATGACGGCGATGGTAAGTGGCCTTGTGTACAGACATTAACTGAAGCTGGTAACAGGTAATGAGGCTCTTTGGTCAAGCCCCTTTTTGCCTTTATTTGGTTGACAAAACTAGTACAGCTTGCGGTATAATTGTTTTTTTTTTTAGAAAAGGAGGATTACCTCCGGCCTCTGCATTAGTCGATGCATGCAGCCATTGTAATATGTTTGGATGCATGCAGCCTTTGCTTTTTTTTCTTAGAAAAGGAGGATTACCTCCGGCCTCTGCACCAGTCGATGCATGCGGTATAATTTGTTGGGACTTATTTACATTGTAATATCGTACGAATGTATTCAGTCGACAAAATCCCAGCTTATGTTTCTTTAGAAGATCAATCCCAACTTATGTGATGCTGATGACTGTGAAAAGATGTGATGCATGAAGTCGTATGGCTGTTGATTTTATGATCTGGACTAAACTTCTGCCCCATGACCATACCCTCTTTTAATATGTTTGGATCTTGTAGATTTATTTTCTACTAGCAGCCATGTACATGTATGCACGATTCTAGCTATGTGTATTGGAGGTAATTGTAGGGATCCAACTTAAACCAATGAGGTGTTGATGAGAGATTTATGGACAGTTAAGATCAATAGTGTCTCATGTTGTCCCTTGATTATTGGGTTTTACTTGTATTTTTCTTTCACAGTTCCCACTTTGCTAAAACATAATGTGGGATTACATGTCAATCATAGTAATGTGTTTGTGACTTTGTGTTATGTTGCTATTAACTATAAGATTATCTTGATACTGTTCCATCTTGTTTGGATGATATGATAAACTTTTCTGCTATTCATCTTAAAAATAGCTGAGCATATCTATTTCCTTCTGAGTTTTGATTGTTAACTTCAATTGTTGATGGCGACTATGTTCTATCATTAGTAACAGAACGCTGCTATATTGATTATTCTTTCTGGTGTTAGAGCTTAACTAATTATTGCATCTTGCCCTGGTAAAGTTGATCTCCTTTTTTTTTATCACAGTGGTCATTCCTCAACAGTATGGTCGATATCTTTTAACCAGAAAGGAGATAGGATGGTCACATGCAGGTTCGCTCTACCATGCTGGATTATATCCCTATTTGTTTTATAGGATCTTTTTGGAATGCAGTATATTCCCAGATTCTCTAGCACTGCTGAATTCCTTTGTTCCAGACGGGCCCTAGAAAAGTTACTAATGTCATACATTTGTTATCCAGCGATGACTGTACTTTGAAAATTTGGGATACAAGTATTGATTTGTCGCAACCAACAGCTGGAGAAGGTCATGAATTTTGGTAAGAGTTTTCTTCTTGATACCTTTTTTTTTACTCATATTTGTCGTGCAAGGTTGATAACACTGAAATAAGACAGCTGTGCCTAAAAGATATGGCTGCAAAACAAGACAAGCTGTGTGGTAGTTCATGTTTAGTCCCCACCCCGAAAATTAGACTACGCCAGTGATGAATCAAGCATATTAGTGTTATTGTGCTATGTCTATTGTTATTAGTCTGGTATCTCTGTAATTTTATATTATCAGCCACTTTACTCCCTGGGACAGTTGCAAACTAATAATTGATGATGTACCTGTTCTTCACAGAGAAGTGGTTGTTTGGTAGAGTATACCATTGTGCATTTTTATTTGTCGGAGAACTTTTCTAAGTTAGATGTACTCGTCTTTGTTGCTATTAAGATCAAATATCAATGCTTACATTGAGTAAAATTTTGCTTCGCTTTCACCGGGGTGCAAATTTAGTACAACTTGGTCCTTTCCACGCCTATGGACTATGAGTCGACTTTAGTGTTGGTGTGTAACTGTTCTAGTTCTGCTGATATTGTTATCACATCGCCGCAGTGAAGCTTATCAAAATTATGTTGCCTTTCCACACCACCCCCTTAATAGGATGATTATCATTTAATTTCAGGCGTCATATTTCTACTCTATCCGGATATCATGGTCGAACTATTTTTTCAGTCCACTGGTCAAGGTTAGCTGAACTCCAATCACTGATACATATTTACTGCTTCTGAATTTCATTCTGCAGGAGCTAACAAATTTACTCTTTATGAGCTAGAACACAAGCATTTTTATGAATTCAATCAACAATATAAATTTTATAAAAATAGTTTCTGACTTCTGGTTGAGAGCATTATATGTCTGCAAAAAGGAGGCTCATTATATTTTATCCAAGTTAACTTAATTATACACATCAATATTCCTGTTGAACTGATGGCCAGAATCCTGCAGAAAAAGCTAATCAAAGTCCTTAACTGTCAGTTCTACATGTTTACGAAAGATATGACTGACTATTTATGTATATGTTTCAGAATACAATTGTCGCATATTTATGTTGAACAAATTTTGATCTCCCAGAATTGGCAAATTCTGCTCTCATTCTTACTAAGCGAAGATATTATTGGCCATTCTAATCTTCTGAAGTACTCCCTCCGTTCCTAAATATTTGTCTTTTTAGAGATTTCAAATGAACTATCACATACGGATGTATATAGACATATTTTAGAGTGTAGATTCACTTATTTCGCTCCGTATGTAGTCACTTGTTGAAATCTCTAGAAAGACAAATATTTAGGAACGGAGGGAGTATATTTACATAAGTCGATATGGATTGCCATGCTGAATTGAAATAGAATAGTCTTTCACTCGTTTGTACTATTCTTTGACATTTTTCATGCTCCTCTGTGCATACAGCGAGGATGTAATTGCCAGTGGGGCAGGTGATGATGCTATCTGCTTATTTGCCGAGGAGAATAGTATGGTATCTTATCCTTCCGCTGAACATTCAAATTCTCACGACTCTCGATTCATCTCTATGGGATCTGCTTAGCTGACCATTTTGTCCAAGTTACATTTGCGGTAGTAGGTAGATAGTGGAGTGTGATGTTCCAACATGGAGTGCATACTTTAGTAGTGGTCATACTTGTCTAGGAATAAATAAATGCTTGAGTGTTTGTTCATATTTTTTCTAAATGCAGTGACCACCCTTTGATTCAAGTATTAACAGCTACCTTTGACGGTGTAGGTTGAGGGGCCTTCCTACAGATTAATACTGAAGAAAGAGAAGGCACATGACATGGATGTAAACTGTGTCAGATGGTGTCCTCAGGTAATCTCAGAAAATTAGCAATAAAATAGTCTCAACGTGTTAAAGCTGGTAATGGGCTTCATTGGTGTATGAGAACTATCAATATCTATAATGGTTCAAGTATCATTTACTTTAGTTAGAAGTGCCTAATTCTTGTCAAATAAACTCGTAGGATCCAAGGGTGTTGGCATCCGCGAGCGATGATGGCACAGTCAAATTGTGGGAGCTGCGGGGGGATATACTGGATTGAGTTGTACTCTTCTGCTGTAATATGATTATAGTTCTAGCTGTGCATCTTAAGCTCCTACTGTAGAACAGAGTAGGGATCACCTTTTTTTCTTTCAAAAACAATGCTCCCTAGTTTAGCTACTACTACTTTTTTGTACTCGCAAAAGCTTGGATGGTGATGATCGATTAACAGATCCCATCCAAGCTACAAGCTCTGGCATCCTGACAGGTTGTGGAATTGTTCGTGTATACAATGTGAAACAATAGACTTGTTACATATCATTTTTGCAAATGAGTTGTGAAACATCAAATTAAGTTTTGCCATTGTGAACACCATATTGTTTGTCACACTGGTTAGTGATTGGATGTCATTGTTGCCTCCTCTTGATGAGATTTTAGATTCCATATCCTTTTGTATACTCACTCTGGAAGAATGCATAGGGCGTCTGCGTTTTTCTAGGTTATTTATTTGACAAACTAAATATTGTTATATGTCACAAAAGCACATCATTGGATTCATATACGAATGAAATTTCTAAATATATATTACCTCTATCCCAAATTAGTTGTAAATACATCCACTAAAACGTGTTTAGATACATACATCTGTATCTACACAAATCTTACACTCTAAAATATGTCTATATACATCCGAATGTAGTTCGTATTGAAATATCTAAAAAGGCTAATATTTAGAAACGGAGGAAGTGTATATTTTATATAGACAACCCCAATAGCGATCATTAATTGCTATTTTCTTGCTCTCATAACGAGCCACATCATCAAAATTGTTATGGCCCTTTATATGCTATATCTCAATGTATAATAGCCATTCGATCTACTCTCTCCGTCGGGTGAAGAGTGTACGTTTGGCTTTAAAATTTGTTCACAAAAGAGTGTACTTATATCTTCCCAATGCATTTTAAAGTAGAAAAAAATGCTTCTCTCTCATCACACGGTAATCAAGACCAATAGTATTCTACACATGATCTTCTTAATTTCTACATGCACTTAGCCCATTGAGGGTTGGGTAATTAAAGAGGAGAGAGATGGTGGCTTGCACCTTTCCAATGCATTTTTACTTCACTTCATAATTTATCCTAAAATTTTTAGAGGTACACTTTTCACCGGACGGAGGGAGTGGATGTTGAGTTACCGTCCACGCAGAGCAGCACGCAGTAACCGGTGACGGTAGGAGTCAGTTATTTTGCTGTATTTTAGAATAAGTTGAAATAAGTTGCCCCCTACCTAGGTTATTCTAGAAGCCTAACCAAATTAATTTTTTCTAGAAACCTACTAATTAAGACTTGACTAGTAGGCTTTAAAAAAAATATTTTGGGTTGGGCTTTTGGAATAAGCTGCAGCAGCAGGGTCGGGAGCAGCTTATTCTAGAAGCCCAAAAGCCATCAAAAGAGCTGCCCCTAAGGCTACAAGGTTGTCCTCGCCTCCTTCCTCCTCTCCCACTCACCATTTCACCAAATTTTCATTTGGAGGGCACTTCATGGCCTAATCCCGGGAATGGATGTTCCCGCTCATAGACACATTAAGGTCTCGCCGGTCTGCCCGGTATGTCAATCAGGTTTCGAGGATATTAAGCACCTTCTATTTACCTGTTCACGTGCAACCCAAGTCTGGCGTGCTCTTGGACTGGATGAAATTATAGAAATAGCTTTGAATGTCGATCGCTGTGACTCGGTTGTGCTCGAAGAAATTCTCAGGCTGCCGAGAGGTCCCTCTCCGGTTCTGGGTCAGCTGGGCCTGCATGAAGTAGTGGCGGTTGCATCATGGTATGGTTGGTGGGAACGTCGTGAGGCACACAAACGCCCTGTTTGTTTCAGCTTCGCTTGGATTTTAATCACCTGTGGATTCGCTTCAGTGCCGAAGCTGATTCTGGGAATCAGCTTCGCCACCGAAGTACACTTTGAGATGCTTCAGGAAATTGCACTAAAAATGACCCAAATCCAGATTCAGCTTCACTGGCAAAGCTGATTTCAGATAGCCGTTTGTTTCAGATTCTAGATTCAGCTTTACTGGCAAAGCTGAATCTGGTCCCAGAATCCAAAACAAACAGGGCCAAAGAGGAGACAGTCAAAATTCCAAAAAGTACAGCTTTCGCCATTCAGGCTATCACGGCCAACTCGGAGGTTAGGAAACCCTCTGTTCCTGTCAAAACTAGCTGGGTTAAACCCACCGTCGGATCTTATAAATTGAATACAGATGCATCATTTTTTGAAGATGGGTCGGACGCCGTGGCTGCAGTTCTACGGAATAGCAGAGGAGAAGCAGTGGCAGGAGTTGTCGAACTCTTTGTTCTAAGTGCTAGTGCAGTGACAACAGAAGCTTTGGCTATCCGTCGTGGTCTTCAACTTGTTTTTCAGATTGGATGCTCTAGGGTTCTCATTGAATCAGTCTGTCTGCAGGTCATCAATGCGTGCAACAGGACTACAAATATTTTGGCTTCTTACTCTTCAGTTCTTGCAGATTGCTTCCATTTGGGTCATGAAATACCTTCGCTCTCGGGAGACCAACACTTTGGCACATTTCTTTTTTTTTTCGAGAAAAACTTCCGATCTATTCATCATCATCTGTCAAGGCAGTATAAAGAACACTAAAAGTAAAAATTACATTCAGATCCGTAGACCACCTAGCGACGACTACAAGCACTAGGGCGAGCGGAAGGTGCGTCGCCGTCATTGCCCCTCCCTCACTGGAGCTGAGCAAATCTTGTTGTAGTAGACAATCGAAAAGTTATCGTGCTAAGGCTCAATAGGACCAACGCACCAGAACAGTAACCGCCGCCGACGAAGAGAAGCGTTCCTTACTACACATGCTTATGATTTAAATCTAATGTACTAGTGGGATGATGACCCACCTAGTTTTCTTCTTCCTCGTGTCTCTCATGTCTCGAAGGATGTAACTATTTTGAACCAGTAATGAAAGTTTCCCTCAGGAAAAAAAAATCAGGCACTCGTTTGCTGGAGAAACTCTTCTCAAACGCCCGGGCAGCGGCCCGTGCCCTCCACGCGCGGTTGACCCCCAGAGGCCACCAGTAAACGAACTCCCCAGCATCCCTCCTCGCTGGTCGCCGCCGCCGCCTCCCTCCGCTAAATCCCCCACCATCCCTCCTCGCGCCGCCTCGACCCCCCTCCGCAGCTCGCCACTCCGCCCTCCCGGCGCGCTCCTCAACGGCGACTCGCGCCCGGAACCCTAGGCAACGGCGATCGCCGGCGAGCAGGCCATGGACGGCGGCGCGGCGGCGCTGCGCGAGACCCACCGTCTGACGGGCCACGCCGACCGCGCCTGGTCGCTCGCCTGGAACCCCAACCCGGGCCCTGGCGCCGGCCCCGTCCTCGCCTCCTGCGGCGGCGACAAGACCGTGCGCATCTGGAAGCGCGCCCCCGACGGCGTCTGGGACTGCTCGGTAAGACCAATCTACTACTTCAGTTTGCTCCAGAGGCCCACGTTGCATTGCAGTGGTTCGTTTCCTCACTTGCGTCCCGTCCACCTCGCTTGTTCAGGATGTGCTCGACGGCGTGCACGAACGCACGGTGAGGTCCTGCGCCTGGTCCCCCGACGGGAAGCTGCTGGCGACCGCGAGTTTCGATGGCACCACCGCGATTTGGGAGTACTCCGGTGGGGACTTCGAGTGCGTCGCCACATTGGAGGTGAAAAGAAAACTCTTGCTGAATTTGGTTTTGGGGTTCAGTGTTACCGCTTCCTGTTGTGGAGATTGCTGATTACCTGTGGATGTTAACTCTGTGCTGTCGATGGGTAGGGGCATGATAATGAGGTGAAGAGCGTGTCGTGGAGCCAGTCCGGCTCGCTGCTCGCGACGTGCAGCCGGGACAAGGCTGTGTGGATATGGGAGGTGCAGCCAGGGAACGAGCACGAGTGTGTAGCCGTGCTGCAGGGGCACACTCAGGACGTGAAGATGGTCCAGTGGCACCCAGTCCTCAGTGTTCTGGTTTCTGTCAGCTATGACAATACTATCAGGGTATGAACTCTATCAATTTAATTTGTAATGCACTAGTTCGGCCTGCGTTACTTTGCTGTCTAGTGATTTTAGGCTGTGGATAGGCTCCTCTTGCTCTGTTCGGGTTGCAGTGTTTAAGTGGCATTAATCATTAAGATGGAAGCTTCGATGTAGGTCTGGGCTGATGACGGCGATGATGACTGGCATTGCGTACAGACATTAACTGAAGCCGATAACGGGTAATGAGGCTCTTTGGTCCAGCCCTTTTTGCCTTTCTATGGTTGGTAAAACTTGTACTGCTTGTGGTATAATACGTTTTGACTTATTTACTCCCAGGTAATGAGTACATTGTAATATCGTGTGAATGACCAGCTTATGTTTCTTTAGAAGATCAATCCCAGCTTATTTGATGCTGATGATTGTGAAAAAGATGTGCTGCTTGAAAACCCATTTTATGAGTCGTTTGGCTGTTGATTTTATGATCTGGACTAAACTTCTGCCCCATGACCATATCGTCTTTTAATATGTTTGGATCTTGCATATTTTATTTTCTACTAGCAACCATTATTTACATGCATGCACGATTCTACCAATGTGTATTGGATGAAAATATAACTAGTAACATATTTCAGAAAATCATATTGCATGTACCCAACATTCCCCCCCCCCCCCCCCCCCCCCCCCCCCTCCCCCCCCCCCCCCCCCCCCCCTAACAAACCACTTTATGGAGGTAAAAAGGGATCCAAGATTCAGGTTGTTAGTGAGCTTGATTCTGAATTAATTATACCAGAAGTGGGTAATTAATAAGTAATTCTAGGGATCCAGCTTAAACCATGAGATTTATGAACAGTTAAGATCAATAGTATCGCATTGAACTGCTGTCTTTTTGTTTTGGTATAAATATCCCTTAATAATTTCACTTGTATTTTTTTTCTTTTTTTACAGTTCCCACTTTGCTAAAACATAATCTGGGATTACATGTCAATCATTGTAATGTGTTTGCGTTATGTTGCTATTAACTATTAAGATTACCCTGACACTGTTCCATCTTGTTTGGATGATATGATACACTTTATGCTATTCATCTTTAAGAATAATAGAGCATATATTTATCGATAAATCGCGTGTGGACATGCAGCCACGCGAGGTCGTTATCATCACCACTCCTTTCCACGTGATTCGTGCTACTCCAATACATTGATGCCTTATAACATTTTCTGGCTAGCATACACTAATTGGTATAGTTCTCGTATTGCCTCTGCGCCCCAATAAATGGCTGACATGGCAGGCTCACACATTGAAACGATGGGCGTGTTGATTAGAATTGATTACACGGCAGTGAGACGTAGCTCCATGGCACGAGAGAGCTATTTGCACCAAGCTGCCAACCAAACTAATAATAGGTCATGAGGCATTGGCTTAACTAAACAAACGTGTTCATAATCAGGTGGTGGACATTGCAAGCTACTGTTTTGTACTAGGATCTCAACCAGCCTAGGAAAGGTCTCTCCAGAGTAGTGAATATTAACGAACATCTAACCTTTCGCCGTCGCTGGAGCTTGATGCCATGGCCAGCCTTTTCTCGCAACACCAGGTTGAAGACGTGGGTATAGTGTTTTTTTTCTTCTTCTGTGGGTACAGTGTATTAGGAGCAGACTGCTAAGTGTTAAGTACATTGGAAGCCTGCACACTGGCCATAATCACACCAGCTCTCTCCACCCAGCATTGTTCAATTTGGAGTATTTTAGTTTCATCACATGTTTCAGACTACTGATTTACAACTAAAATCCTTACATGTACGAATTTCTTACCCAAAAATAATCAGTTGAACATCATTCTTCATACTAGTTAACTCGAATCATGAAAAAAGTCAGTGCGCCACTAAATAAAAAAATCAGGCAAAAATTTACTGGAAAGTAAAAATATGTGTACACGACCCATAGAGAATATTGATACCTCACCGATATGAGTGAATGAGTTTTTATTTCACTGCTTTGGTTGATTGCAAATCTGCTCTATCTATTACACTAGTATTGTATTAGTCGATAAATTAGGGCTAATCGTATGAAAGGTCTATTTAATCAATGCGCCAGTTATCAGCTATGTACCAATAATTAAGGCTAATTGCAGTATACCGTTCAGTTTGTCTTGGAACGGTCATTATGAATAAAGCTTGTTGTGTCAGCATTTCATTTATTCATCTGCCTATTGATGAGTGACAATAAATGGAGGCCTGGCCACCTAATCACAATTCACAAGTGCCATAAAATGGGTGGTGTGCACGCATTGATACATGTCTGCAACGCAATGAACACACTGCACGCATTTGTTAGCTATGATGAGCCAGGGACCATGAGACTTAGTATTCACATTTGTATTCACTGCCGTATAGCCCATGTCTGTCACGTATTGAAAATAACGCTATATTAAATACAGATCTCAAAGCACAAACATACGGATTGGATATGCTCCTCGCGTGGAACCATGTCCCAAAAATCCGCGTCCATATATTTATCTCCTTTTGAAATTTTGATTGCTCATTTCGATTGTTGACGGACACTATGTTCTCTCATTAGTAACAGAACGCTACTATGTTGATTTTCTTTCTGGCGTTAGAGTTTAACTGATTATTGCGTCTTGCCCTGCTATAGTTGATCTCCTTTTTCTTGATTACAGTGGTCATTCCTCAACAGTATGGTCAGTATCTTTTAACCAGAAAGGAGATAGGATGGTCACATGCAGGTTCGCTCTACCGTGCTGGATTAATATCCCTCTTTATTTTGTAGGCTCTTTTTGGAATGCGGTATTTTCCCAGATTCTCTAGCACTGCTGAATTCCTGTTTTCCAGACAGGCCCTAGCAAAAGTTTCTAATGTCATATGTTTCTTATCCAGTGATGACTGTACTTTGAAGATTTGGGATACGAGTGTTGATTTGTCGCAGCCAACAACTGGAGAAGGTCATGAATCTTGGTAAGAGCTTTCTTATCGATACCATTTTTTGACTTATATTTGTCGTATAAGGTTCGATAACACTGAAATAGCACAGCTGTTCCTAAAAGATATGTCTGCAGAAGTAGACAAGCTGTGTGGTAGTTCACGTTTAGTCCCCACCCAAAAATTAGACTATGCCGGTGATGAAATCAAGCATGTTAGTGTTCTTGTGCTTTCTATTGCTATTAGTCTGGCATATCTCTATATTTTTATATTATCTGCCACTTTACTCTCTGGGATAGTTGCAAACTAATAATTGATGACGTGCCTGTTCTTCACGGAGAAGTGGTTGTTTGGTATAGTATTACCAGTGTGCATTTTTTTTGTAGCAGAACTTGTATAAGTTAGATGTACTCATCGTTGTTGGTATTAAGATCAAATATCAATGCTTACATTGAGTAAAATTTTGTTTTGCTTCCACCAGAGTGCAAATCTAGTACAACCCAGCCCTTTCCAGGCATATGGTGACTTTAGTGTATTGCTAGGGTTCTGATTAGTTGAGACATACTTGTTAGTTCTGACCATTCCCTCGCTTAAGGACTATGAGTTGACTTTAGTGTTTTGTGTGTAACTGTTCTAGTTCTGCTGATATTGTTGTTATCACATCACTGCAGTGAATCTTTCCACACCACCCCTCTTTAACAGGATGATTATTGTTTAATTTCAGGCGACATCTTTCTACTTTATCTGGACATCATGGTCGAACTATTTTTTCAGCCCATTGGTCAAGGTTAGTTGAACTCCAATGACTAACACATATTTACTGCTTCTGAATTTTATTCAGAGGGAGCAAACAAATTTACTCTTTATCAGATAGAGCACAAGCATTTTTATGAATTCAATCAACAATATAAATTTTATAAAACTATTTTCTGACTTCTGGTTGAGAGCATTATATGTCTGCAAAAAGGAGGCTCATTCTATTTACGCAAGTAATTTTTTAATTATATACATCAATATTCCTGTTGGACGGATGGCCAGAATCCTGCAGAAAAAGCCGATCAAAGTCCTTAACTGTCAGTTCTACATGTTTACGAAAGATATCACTGACCATTTATGTATATGTTTTCAAAATACAATTGTCGTATATTTATGTTGAACAAATGTCGATAATTGACCATTCTTATCTACCGAAGTCTTTACATAAGTCGATGTGGATTGACATGCTGGATTCAAATAGAATAGTCTTTCACTCTTTTGTACTATTCTTTGACATTTTTCATGCTCCTCTGTGCATGCAGCGAAGATGTTATTGCCAGCGGGGCAGGTGATGATGCTATCTGCTTATATGCCGAGGAGAAGAGTACTATGGTATCTTATCCTTCCGCTGAACATTCAAATTCTCACCACTCTTGATTTATCTCTTATACTATCTGCTTAGCTGACTAGTTTGTCCAAGTTACATTTGCGGTAGATAGTGGAGTGCGATGTTTCAACATGGAGTGCATACTTTAGTAGTGAACATACTTTTCTAGGGATAAATGCTTGAGGGTTGTTCATATATTTTTCTAAATGCAGTGACCACCATTTGATTTAAGTATTAACAGCTACCTTGGACGGTGCAGGTTGAGGGGCCTTCGTACAGATTAATATTGATGAAAGAGAAAGCGCATGACATGGATGTAAATTGTGTCAGATGGTGTCCTCAGGTAATCTCAGAAAATTAGCAACAAATAGTCTCGATGTGTTAAGCTGGTAAAGGATTTCAATTGTCTAGCAATTCAATCCAGTATGAGACTATCACAACCTATAATGGTTCAAGTATCTTTTACTTTGGTTATTAGAAGTGCCTAATTCTTTTCTGATAAACTCGTAGGACCCGAGGGTGTTGGCTTCGGCGAGCGATGATGGCACAGTGAAATTGTGGGAGCTGCGGGGCAATGTACTGGATTGAATATGATAATAGTTCTAGCTGTGTACCTTAAGATCACAGATCAGTGTAGGGATCGCCATTTGGTTTCTGTTTTCCAAAACAATGCTCCCTTAGGTTAGCTAATACTTTTTTGGACCTGCAAGAGCTTGGATGGTGGTGATCTTGTAACAGATTTGCCATCCAAGCCACGAGCTCTGGCATCGATATGGAATTGTTGGTGTATACAATATGAAACGTTAGATGTGCTATCATTTTTTTAGACGAGCTTTGAAACATCAAATTAAGTTCCTGTACAGACAAGTGCTGCACACAGTTTTTAGCGATCTCGTATTCTCTTCGCCATTGGGAAGTGGAAACCCCATGTTTGTCGCACTGATTTATCTGCCAAATGGTTATGTTCACCGTTGCTGCGTGGAGTTCATAGTGGAAAACTAAGGGAGCAGAATATATTGGCTTGCCATGGAAATAGATGTTAAAATTTGAAGCAGAGTAGATGTTTGGAATTTCTGATGACCATTTCGTTGGTCCTTACCCGAAGGTTAGTATCTACAGACCGAAGTGTCCTGGAAGGAAGGACAAGAGATGCTCTTCGGACAGCATTCACTAATTAGAATGCAGACAATGATGGGCAATGGTTCATGTTATGGATAAATGTCGGGGTTCCATTTGTGCTGCAAGGCGGAGATGACGGTGCGGCAAGGGGCAGACAGTGGTGCTGCATGCCAGGTCGTCGCTCGCTGCACGTGGTTGCTGCAAATGAACTAGAGTACATGTGAATTATAGGGGGAAAGATAACCAAAAAACACCGACGCAAACCTTTAGGCACCCAAAGAAAACACACGCACACGCAACATCGGACACCCCAACCAAATGTTGTGTCGTGGCGCACCCGCTCACCGTCGCTTCACCTTTGATGGGCAATGCATAGCTCTATTGCCCTATAGTGGTTTTTGATGACCTATGCCAGCTTGATGAAAGGGACTAATGTTTACTCTATAAAGTGTTGATCAACTTAAACCCCAAAAGATACAAGTTGGACCCCTCTTTTCTTCAAGGACAAGTGTTATCAGGATCAAGGATATTTTCATAGCCTTTAGTGATCCAAAATCACCAAGTCCTTAGGTATGCCAATACTATCAAAAAGGATATTGGTTTTGTTAAGTGAAGTGTCTTTTGCAAAGTGCTTAGAGACCAAACTCCAAAAACCCTCAAAAGCCTCATTCTTCCTTTGCCCAGTCTCCTACTTTTCAACTTGTTCAAACCCTCCAACCACACTTCATCCGGAGCCTCCGACTCTCTTCAGAGAGTAATTTGTTTGTGTGCCATTCGGACCCTCCGATTGCTCTTCGCTCGGATAATCTTCGCTCGCATAATTTGTTTGTGTGTTTTCGTCCTACTTTTACACATTAACATGGTCCAAACAGCGAGCACCATGACCAAATTTACCAACCAATTGACCTTTAACATTAGTGGTATTTATCTACTCAAAAGGACACATAGAACTAAAATTCGTATGCAGATCATGTGGATTTGCCTGAAAATATTGCATCAATTCTTGTTGAAGAAAGTAAACTGCTCGTAGCCTGCAGTTTATACATTGATAATTAAAGTAGTGCGGTATTTTTTCCGGTCAATCCATCCTAGAGGGATAAGTAGTGTGGTAATCTTTAGGCCTTGTTCGGTATCGCTCCGCCCCACAACTCTGCTCCAGAGCCGGCGGAGCTGCAGTTGAAAATGACGGAGCTGCTTTTTCCTCGCTCCGCAGATTTCAGGAGTGGGTGGATTATCGAACAGGGTCTTAATCAATCACAATTCATGATTGTTTCCCTCGCCGACGACCCCGTAGGACGTCCCACGAGGTGGTCTCCTGAGCTCCGGATGCACCTCCGGGTGCCTGAGGTCTCGTCTACAGAACTGGCACAGCTCGTCGTCGTCGGCAGCAGTCACCGTCGTCGTCCAACGAAATCATGCAGGCGAGGGCATGGTCCGGCAGGCGGACCTCGGCGAAGAAGGTCCGGTCCCGTCCGCCGCCGCCGGCGGCGGCAGGCCTGGCGGTGAAGACGACGTGGCCGAGGATCTCGGGGCAGTCGAGCAGGATGCTGTTGCTCCTGGCGGTGGCCTCCACCAGCTCGTACTTGACGCCGTTGCCGGGGTCGGCGTTGTAGCCCCGCAGCGCGTGCACGGCGTACCGCTTGCTCTGGACCTCGTGGCTCCGGCGCACGCACTCGGGGTCGTCGGGGTCCTCGAGGCAGCAGAACAGGTCCGGGTCCTCGTCCTCCGGGCGCCGCGCGGGTGGTTCTTCCGGCGGCGGCGGCGGCTGGTCGTGGGTGGCGGGGAGGTGGCGCTCGAACGCCGTCCGGCGGGATAGCCAGGAGGGGGAGGGGTTGGGGTTGGGGAACACCAGCGGCGGCACGTCGTCGCCGATCTGGCTCGGGGACTGCGGGCAGTCTGGGTCTTGGACGGGGTGCTCTTCCTCCCGCTTTATCTCCCAGACGTCCGGCACGTAGTACCGCACCGGCGGCGCGGTCGCTCGGCGACGGCGAGATCGCCATGGAAGGAGGTTAGGTTAGGTTAGGCACGTGCCGGAGATGTGGCCGACGGGTATTTACGAGTCGAAACCCGAAATCTTGATTAATCCTCTTATTAGCACACAGAATACAAAAAAAACAAACAAACAGTGAAGCCGAAATACGTCTCACACAATGCCCACTCTGGTTTTGTTGTCACAGGTCTGAAGAGAGTGCCGAAATCCTTATTCACAGGAAGTCTACTGAACTGGCAACACCAACCAACACACAGCAAAACAAATGCGACGACACCACCAAGAACTACCACCAGAGCTGCAGCTCATCTACCATGGGATATTAAGGTGAAAAAGATCATGTCTAGCATCATGCCGAATCGCCGATTCCTTATGCCAGTGCAGACCACAGAGCCAGGAACAGGCTCATCAGCCCCGCGAAACTGGCCGACATGGTACGGTGCCCGGCGCTCTTGCCACCTGATGGAGAAGAACTTGAACCTGCAATCAACAGGAAGATGTTTGTGAGGTCAGGTTTCAGCAGCTTTTTGAGCTAATAATCAATTTGAACTGAATTTCGCCTTGATGATTTTACATGAGAAAATATGATCATGCTGGTACTTGATATGAAGCTTCAGTTTCAATTTTCAGGTACAGTGAGTGGAACAAGGCGTACTACTAATAAGTTGCATCCAAGTCCTAAACGACCCTAAACTTGTACAGATTGCGGTTGTCTGGTGAGCCTTAAAGGCAGATCTACGTCAAATAAATTCCAGCGGACAAATGCTACCAATTCCTACTCTGTAATGCAATGCATTTATCGTGTTGCCACGAACATGTTTCCAAATGGACGAATACATCCGATGACCCCCATCTGCCAATGGATGTGCTACACTGTCGTCCACATCAATCCTTGGGACCATGGCTACTACCCTTGCATGCCTGGCGGAAAAGGAAAATTCAAGCCCGTCTGGTGCACATTTGTGTATCTTCGCTCTAAAGTCTGAATATGTCTTAACTCTTCTCACATGCGGTGTCTAGTTTCCCAAAAGTAAATGTTTCATCGGCCATAGCACATGCCCACGTCCTATGCTCATATGACTAGCTAATTGGTAATTGCAAATAGAGTGATTTGATTTTATAATATATAGTTTCCCTATAATTGCAAGCAGCCACAATCATCCGATAACCGACCAACACGAGTTGTTTCTATCTATAACTAAACTAACTAACATGGCTCGCATCAATTTGCCGCCGCGGTATCAGAAATCATTCTTTAACCAGGCAAGTTTCAGCTGGCAAAGTGTCACGATTCAGACAACTAGGCAGCTAAGCATAGCAAGTGGCTTGTTTATTCATCCATAGGAGTGCCACTCTTTAGAAAAAGCATAAGAGGCATATATTACCTGGAGGAGACTTCGTCGGAGAGGTGCCTGTGGATTGAAAACGCAACGAGATCAGCAAACGGCAGTAAGATATGTACTGAAATCATCTGAACAAAATGCCAGCTACTGCCAACGCCAAAAATAAAAAATACGACGGTTGGAAGCACACGTCAAACTAGATAATTTTTCGGAGACGATTTAACGACCGCAAAGTAAAATGGATAAAACAATGCGTCCAAGACTGGGCTTAGACTAATATCCCCATAGCAACGCAACAACTATGTTGTATTAAACCGGTATAATCTGACATACTGACACCCTAAAGTCGCTGGATAAAACTAAGATTAGCACCACGTCTGGAGTGGGGAAGATGAAGGCATCTAGAACTCTTGATGCCTTCAACATCATTTATTTTTTTCTCTTCATTGCAAGCCATCTGGTCCAAGATTTCACATCTAGATTTTGCTTTTTCCTTGTATACAGCCATTTGATGGCGACAGTCGCAGAATTGCTAAAGACCAACTTCCATACGACACCCACAACGAAGTAACAAACGTGTAAACGTAAGTAGCGGGTTTTCCCATTACTTGGATAACAGAAACTAAAAGTTTAAACAGGGGAATATTTTACACCCCTTTGCACATTTTGATCTGCCACGTGTGATACTGCCTACTAGCCTACATCCTAGAGTAGTTATTAATCTTTGCTTAGTTGCTTAGACAGATTGATCACGAAATTCAGAAGTAATTTCCGCCATCGGCGGATCAAACATGCATTATTACTTCAGCATCTACAATTAATCGTTGAAAGCAAATTCCTAAACCGAAATTGGGAAAACCAAATCACGTGTGAAATGAAGCAGAGAAACATTCCGTGCGGTAAAAAGATGAACCTTGCTATACGTACGATGAATTTCCGTCCAACACTCAGTACGACTAGAGACAAATCACAGATTATCAGTTTGTGGGCCATAGCATCTGCTGTCTGGTCGTACCAGTGTCCGATTAAAAAGAATCGTACGTAGAGCAGTTTTGTAAAAAGATCCTAAAAGAGGAGGGAGGGTGAATTACTGGGGCAGCTGCTGACGTCCTCGGTGACGCCGCAGCGCTTGGAGAGGCGGAGCGCGTCGGTGACGTTGATGTTGAAGGCCTTGAAGATCTCGGGCGAGGCGTAGAGCGCGCAGAGGCAGGCCTTCTCGTTCTTCACGGCGTCCCGGAGCGGGCCGCAGCAGGTCTCCGGCGGCTTCTGCGCGTCCGTGCCGTTCATGTAGATGGCGCAGCCCGTCAGCTTGGACGCGCACGCCGGCGTGCCCGACGACTGCGCCGCCGCGCCCGCCGCCAGCATGCTCGCCGCCAGCAGCAGCATCGCCACCCGCGTCGCCATCTGTCTCTCTCTCTCTCTCCGGGGGAGGCTCTGGTGTGGTGTCACGGGGGAGAAGGGCGAAGAAAGGTGGTGCCTTTTTTCTTCTGGAGCGTGGACTCTGGCACCGTCTACAGAGTACAGAGAGGGGTGGTGCCGCTTTTATGAGAGGGAGGAGTGCGCCGCGTGTTCCGAGAGAGGGAAGACAACATCCAGCGGCGAACGGTATTCCTTCGTGGTTTCCGATCTCGACTTTTCGGGTCCCGAGAAATGGGCATCGACACTTGGCAGCCAATGGTACCATTAAAAAAAACAATTTTAATTGTTTCAAAAAATTCTGAAAACAAATGTGAATGTTCACAAGGAATATTGCCACAACTCATGAAAATTTCAGGTCCAAAATCGAAATGCACATTAAGAAACAAAAAAAAGAGACAAAATCTAATGTGAATAGTGGTGTTTTCACTTTCGTCTTTTTGTGACACTATCCATGCTGGATTTGTCTTTTTTTTTGTTTCTCGATGTGTATTTCTGATTTTGATTTGAAATTTTTAGGAGTTGTACGCTCATGTGATGTGGGCATCCACGATTTTTTCAGAATTTTCTAAAAGACATTTAAAATTGAGTTTTTTGAAACGGTATCATGGTAGCAAAAAAAGGGATGGGAGCACCTGATATTCTCCGGTCTGTATGATTCAAATTCAAAGGTAGTAATTTTTTAATTCATAAATGCGACAAATGCTCTCTCGGATCCTCTCTAGAATGGTGTAAAGTCAAATTGTTATTATTCCATGCTTTACATTGATTGAAATTCTAGATTTACTCTAAATCAAACCTCTCTAGGTCTACTCAGGAAGATGAGGCGGCGGCAGCTCCCTGAAGATGGAATTATAATCCGCTCAGTAAAATGAGGCAGTGACGGCTTCTTGAAGATGGAATAAAGTCCACCCTCCCTATCCCTCGTCCTGGCGATGCGTCCAGCACCATCAGACGCATGTGGAGGCAGTGGCATCGTCAGGATGAAGGCATGCCCCAGGCCAAATACTATCTACAGTGTTAAACAATAGAAAAATTGCCACGGTGCATGAAGAAAACTCAACCTCACGACCCAGGCCACCACCCGGGTATGTCTCCGTCGTTGTGTGAAGGTGTGTCTTCGGCGGACCTCGCGGGATCCGGTCAGTGTTGGTCTTGAACGGATCCCCGTTGATCCAATCTTCGTTCGTGTGTCTACAATTTGGATCCTTCCGATATACGCTTCTCTTCATCGGCGGCGGTTGCTATTCCGACTGGTCTTGTATGGCCCTAACACGACGACTTCCCGATCATCTCCTACAGAAGGTTTTGCTCGACTCCAATAAGGGATGGGCGATAAGAGCGACGCTCGCTTCCGGCGCTTGTAGTTGTCACTGAGTGGTATACGGGCCTGAATTCATTTTTTGTTATTTTTGGTGTTGCTTGTACTGCCATGACAGATGATGAATGTATCTGAAGTTTTTCTGCAAAAATAATAATTAGAATTCTATTTTTTTTCTTTCTAAACCCATCTCTAGATTTTGACAAAGTATACGAGAAGATTATGGGATTGCTGCATCACGGTCGCGAATTTCCGTTTTAGAAGAACAGACGAGCTTAGCCTGTCCGCGTCACACCTTTTCTTCCTCCTCCTTCCAGAGGAGGAAACGAAGAATACGTGTGTGCGACTCGGGGTCAGTTCAGTTCAAACTTGCGACCGAGCCTCGCGGGCGAATTCGTCGTGGGCAACCTTGTGTGACGGTCTGACCTGACAGCGCCGCGCAGCAGAGTAGTCGCCGTGGCAGACGTCTCGTTTCGTTCGCCGGCTGCGCAGAGACGACATGTGAAAAGTCTCAACATCTTCCTTCCACCTGAATCTGTGCTCCTCACGGTTACGGACGACGAAAACGCGCAAAGTTCCAACGGGCGGCACCGCGGAGCGGAGGAACGCCTGCCTACCGTGCTAGCCAATCAATTCCACGTGAACAAACCACGCGCGGAGGCTTTTCTTCGTGCCATTGTTCCATGCCAACATTTCAACCGGGCACATTTGACTAGTGTATATTTATACTGAACAGTCGTATGTTGAATGTTGGAGCAACTCCCACGCGCCGACCCAAACCGACGCGTGTTTTGTCTGCTTTTTATTCATTTGGGTCGGCCGTCCGTTTTGCGTCCGCTCTGTTTTTGATTTGGGTCGGCGGTGTTCCCAATGCGTTGACCCATATTTGCCCGCACGGCTGGCTTGCCGTCGTTTTTCAACCAATATACACATATTTTACATAGTTTCACAAGCAAACAAATATATCAGTTCCACAACCCAAATAAATATATCATAGTTTACAAGCCGAATAAAATTAAATCGTCTCAAATACATTTAAAAGAAGATACATCTATTATTGGTTGCCAACATGAGCCCACATATGCTCAACCAAATCATCTTGCAGCTGAATGTGATTTCTCAATCACGCATTTGATGATGAAATTGAGTGAACTGTGCAAACGTTGCCGCTCCTGGAACTGAAACCCTTGATCGTAGATACGTTCCCGACACTCATCCTCTACAATCATATTGTGCATGATCACACAAGCAGTCATTACCTCCCACATCTTCTTGATGCTTCAAGTTCTAGCAGAATACCGAACGATGCCCCATCGAGATTGCAGAACACCAAATGCACGCTCACATCCTTCCTAGCACTTTCTTGCTCTTGGGCAAATCTCCTCCTCTTCTCTCCGACAGGGTTGGGGATTGTCTTCACAATAGTGGTCCACTGAGGATATATACCGTCAGCTAGGTAGTACCATTTGTTGAAATTGTGGCTGTTGATGTTAACATTCACCGGCGAGCAGTTGCCTTCGGCAAGCCTTGCAAACACCGGCAAGCGTTAAAGCACGTTGATATCATTGTGCGACCCGGCCATGCCGAAGAAAGAGTGCCAGATCCAGAGATCTTGTGAGGCCACGACCTCAAATATGACAGTGCTGTTGGGAAACGTTGCATGGAAAACAAAATTTTTTCTACGCACACGCAAGATCTATCAAGGAGATGCATAGCAACGAGAGGGGAGAGTGTGTCTACGTACCCTCGTAGACAGTAAGCGGAAGCGTTTCACAACGCGGTTGATGTAGTCGAACTTTCTTCGCGATCCAACCGATCTAGTACCTAACGTACGACACCTCCGCGTTCAGCACACGTTCAGCTCGGTGACGTCCTCCGCCTTCTTGATCCAGCAACACGGCGAGGTAGTAGATGAGTTCCGTCAGCACGACGGCGTGGTGACGGTGATGGTGAAGTGATCTCCGTAGGACTTCGCCTAAGCACTACTAAAATATGACCGGGGGTGTAAACGGTGGAGGGGGGCGCCGCACACGGCTAATAATTGATCTGTTGTGTGCTAGGCGCCCCCCTCCCACATATATATAGGTGGGAGGGAGGGAGGAGCAGCCAAGGGGGGCGCCCAAGTAGGAGGAATCCTACTCGGGGTCTCTCCCAAGGTGGCGCCCCCCTGCCATGTATAGGAGCGGGGGAAAGGCAGGGGAGGGTGGCGCCCACCCCCCCCTTTTCTTTTCTCCCATGAGAGGGAAAGGCAGGAGGGGCTAGCCCTCCCCCTTTCCTTCCCTAGGGCTGTTCGGCTAGGGAAAGGGGTGCACCAGCCCCCTGTGGGCTGGTCTGTCCCTCCCTTGGCCCATTAAGCCCATATACATGACGGGGGTGCCCGGAACCCCTTCCGGTGACCCGATTTCTTCCCGGTACGTCCCGAAACACTTCCGGTGTCTAAATACCATCGTTCTATATATCAATCTTTACCTCTCGACCATTACGAGACTCCTCGTCATGTCCGTGATCTCATCCGGGACTCCGAACAACATTCGGTCAACAAATCATATAACTTATATAACACTATATCGTCAACGAACGTTAAGCGTGCGGACCCTACGGGTTCGAGAACTATGTAGACATGACCGAGACACCTCTCTGGTCAATAACCAATAGCGGAACCTGGATGCCCATATTGGCTCCTACATATTCTACGAAGATCTTTATCGGTCGAACCGTTATGACAACATACGTAATTCCCTTTGTCCATCGGTATGTTACTTGCCCGAGATTCGATCGTCGGTATCTCTATACCTAGTTCAATCTCGTTACCGGCAAGTCTCTTTACTCATTCCATAATACATCACCTCGTGACTAACTCCTTAGTCATTTGCTTGCAAGCTTATGATGTGTATTACCGAGAGGGCCCAGAGATACCTCTCCGATACTCGGAGTGACAAATCCTAATCTCGATCTATGCCAACTCAACAGATACCTTCGTAGATACCTGTAGAGCATCTTTATGATCACCCAGTTACGTTGTGACGTTTGATAGCACACAAGGTATTCCTCCGATATCCGGGAGTTGCATAATCTCATAGTCGAAGGAATATGTATTTGACATGAAGAAAGCAGTAGCAATAAACTGAACGATCATTATGCTAAGCTAACGGATGGGTCTTGTCCATCACATCATTCTCCTAATGATGTGATCCCGTTATCAAATGACAACACATGTCTATGGTTAGGAAACCTTAACCATCTTTGATCAATGAGCTAGTCTTGTAGAGGCTTACTAGGGACACGGTATTTGTTTATGTATTCACACATGTATTTAAGTTTCCGATCAATACAATTCTAGCATGAATAATAAACCTTTATCATGAATAAGGAAATATAAAATAACAACTTTATTATTGCCTCTAGGGCATATTTCCTTCAGTCTCCCACTTGCACTAGAGTCAATAATCTAGTTCACATCGCCATGTGATTAACACCCATAGTTCACATCGTCATGTGACCAATACCCAAAGAGTTTACTAGAGTCAATAATCTAGTTCACATCGCCATGTGATTAACACCCAAAGAGTACTAAGGTGTGATCATGTTTTGCTTGTGTGAGAAGTTTAGTCAATGGGTCTGTCACATTTAGATCCGTGTGTATTTTGCAAATTTCTATGTCTACAATGCTCTGCATGGAGCTACTCTAGTTAATTGCTCCCACTTTCAATATGTATCCAGATTGATACTCATAGTCATCCGAATCAGTGTCAAAGCTTGCATCGACGTAACTCTTTACGACGAACTCTTTATCTCCTCCTTAATCGACAAAATATTTCCTTAGTTCTCTAAGGATAATTTTGACCGCTGTCCAGTGATCTACTCCTGGATCACTATTGTACCCCCTTACCAAACTCATGGCAAGGTACACGACAGGTTTGGTATATAGCATGGCATACTGTATAGAACCTATGGCTGAGGCATAGGGAATGACTTTCATTCTATCTTCTGCCGTGGTCGGGTTTTGAGTCTTACTCAACTTCACACCTTGCAACACAGGCAAGAACGCTTTCTTTGACTGATCCATTTTGAACTTCTTCAAAATCTTGTCAAGGTATGTGCTTTGTGAAAGTCCTATTAAGCGTCTCGATCTATCCCTATAGATCTTGATGCCCAATATATAAGCAGCTTCACCGAGGTCTTTCATTAAAAAAATTCTTATTCAAGTATCCTTTTATGCTATCCAGAAATTCTATATCATTTCCGATCAACAATATGTCATCCACATATAATATTAGAAATGCTACAGAGCTCCTACTCACTTTCTTGTAAATACAGGCTTCACCATAAGTCTGTATACAACCATATGCTTTGATCACCTCATCAAAGCTTATATTCCAACTCCGAGATGCTTGCACCAGTCCATAGATGGATCACTGGAGCTTGCACACTTTGTTAGCACCTTTAGGATCGACAAAACCTTCTGGTTGCATCATATACAACTCTTCTTTAAGAAATCCATTAAGTAATGCAGTTTTGACATCCATTTGCTAAATTTCATAATTATAAAATACGGAAATTGCTAGCATGATTTGGACTGACTTACGCATCGCTACGGCTGAGAAGGTCTCATCGTAGTCAACCCCTTGAACTTGTCAAAAACCTTTTGCGACAAGTCGAGCTTTGTAGATGGTGACATTATCATCAGTGTCTGTCTTCTTCTTGAAGATCCATTTATTCTCAATGGCTTGCCGATCATCGGGCAAGTCCACCAAAGTCAACACTTTGTTCTCATACATGGATCCTATCTCAGATTTCATGGCCTCAAGCCATTTATCAGAATTTGGGCTCATCATAGCTTCTTCATAGTTCGTAGGTTCGTCATGGTCTAGTAACATGACTTCCAGGACATGATTACCGTACTACTCTGGTGCGGAACGTGCTCTGTTCGACCTATGAGGTCCAGTAGTAACTTGATCTGAAGTTTCATGATCATCATAATTAACTTCCTCTCTAGTTGGTGTAGGCATCGCAGGAATGGATTTCTCGGATGTGCTACTTTCCAAATTGAGAGAAGGTACAATTACCTCATCAAGTTCTACTTTCCCCCCACTCACTTCTTTCGAGAGAAACTCCTTCTCTAGAAAGGTTCCATTCTTGGCAACAAAGATCTTGCCTTCGGATCTGTGGTAGAAGGTGTACCCAATTGTTTCCTTAGGGTATCCTATGAAGACACACTTCTCCGATTTGGGTTCGAGCTTATCAGGCTGAAGCCTTTTGACATAAGTGTCACAACCCCAAACTTTAAGAAATGACAGCTTAGGTTTCTTGCCAAACCACAATTCATACGGTGTCGTCTCAACGGATTTAGACGGTGCCCTATTTAACATGAATGCGACTGTCTCTAATGCATAACCCCAAAACGATAGTGGTAAATCGGTAAGAGACATCACAGATCGCACCATATCTAATAAAGTGCGGTTATGATGTTCGGACACACCATTACGCTGTGGTGTTCTAGGTGGCGTGAGTTGTGAAACAATTCCACATTGTTTTAAATGAAGGCCAAACTCGTAACTCAAATATTCGCCTCCGCGATCAGATGTAGAAACTTTATTTTCTTGTTACGATGATTCTCCAGTTCACTCTGAAATTCTTTGAACTTTTCAAATGTTTCAGACTTGTGTTTCATCAAGTAGATATACCTATACCTACTCAAATCATCTGTGAAGGTCAGAAAAAAACGATACCCGCCGCGTGCTTCAATACTCATCGGACCGCATACATCGGTATGTATTATTTCTAATAAGTCATTAGCTCACTCCATTGTTCCGGAGAACGGAGTTTTAGTCATCTTGCCCATGAGGCATGGTTCGCAAGTATTAAATGATTCATAATCAAGTGATTCTAAAAGTCCATCTGTATGGAGTTTCTTCATGCGTTTTACACCAATATGACCTAAACGGCTGTGCCACAAATAAGTTGCACTATCATTATCAACTTTGCATCTTTTGGCATTAATATTATGAATATGTGTATCACTACGATCGAGATTCAATAAACCATTTACATTGGGTGTATGACCATAGAAGGTTTTATTCATGTAAACAGAACAACAATTATTCTCTGACTTAAATGAATAACCGTATCGCAATAAACATGATCTAATCATATTCATGCTCAATGCAAACACCAAATAACATTTATTTAGGTCCAACACTAATCCCGAAGGTAGAGGGAGTGTGCGATGGTGATCTTATCAACCTTGGAATCACTTCCAACACACATCGTCAGCTCGCCATTAACTAGTCTCTGTTCATTTTGCAACTCCTGCTTCGAGTTACTAATCTTAGCAACTGAACCGGTATCAAATACCCAGTGGCTACTATGAACACTAGTAAAGTACACATCAATAACATGTATATCAAATATACCTTTGTTCACTTTGCCATCCTTCTTATCCGCCAAGTATTTGGGGCAGTTCCGCTTCCAGTGACCATTTCCTTTGCAGTAGAAGCACTCAGTCTCAGGCTTGGGTTCAGCTTTGGGCTTCTTCACGGGAGAGGCAACTTGCTTGCCATTCTTCTTGAAGTTCCCTTTCTTTTCCTTGCCCTTTTTTTCTTGAAACTAGTGGTCTTGTTAACCATCAACACTTGATGCTCGTTCTTGATTTCTACCTTCGCTGATTTCATCATCGCGAAGTGCTCGGGAATCGTTTTCGTCATCCCTTGCATATTATAGTTCATCACAAAGTTCTAGTAGCTTGGTGATAGTGACTAGAAAACTCTGTCAATCACTATCTTATCTGAAAGATTAACTCCCACTTGATTCAAGCGATTGTAGTACCCAGACATTCTGAGCACATGCTCACTGGCTGAGCTATTCTCCTCCATCTTGTAGGCAAAGTACTTGTCAGAGGTCTTATACCTCTCGACATGGGCATGAGTCTGAAATACCAATTTCAGCTCTTGGAACATCTCATATGCTCCGTGGCGTTCAAAACGTTTTTGAAGTCTCGGTTCTAAGCCGTAAAGCATGGCGCACTAAACTATCAAGTAGTCATCATATCGAGCTTTGCCAAACGTTCATAACATCTGCATCTGCTCCTGTAATAGGTCTGCCACCTAGCGGTGCATCAAGGACATAATTCTTCTGTGCAGCAATGAGGATAATCCTCAGATCACGGACCCAGTCCGCATCATTGCTACTATCATCTTTCAACTTAGTTTTCTCTAGGAACATATCAAAATAAAACAGGGGAGCTATACGCGAGCTATTGATCTAGAACATAGATATGCAAAAACTATCAAGACTAAGTTCATGATAAATTAAATTCAATTAATCAAATTACTAATGAACTCCCACTTAAATCAACATCCCTCAAGTTGTCTAAGTGATACATGATCCATATCAACTAAACCAAGTCCGATCATCACGTGAGATGGAGTAGTCTTCAATGGTGAACATCTTCATGTTGATCATATCTACTATATGACTCATGTTCGATCTTTCGGTCTCTAGTGTTCCGAGACCATGTCTGTACATGCTAGGCTCGTCAAGTTTAACCCAAGTATTTTGCATGTGCAAAACTGTCTTACACCCGTTGTATGTGAACGTAGAGTCTATCACACCCGATCATCACGTGGTGCTTCAAAACGACGAGCTTTGGCAACGGTGCATACTCGGGGAGAACACTTTTATCTTGAAATTTAGTGAAGGGATCATCTTATAATGCTACCGCCGTACTAAGCAAAATAAGATGCATAAAGGATAAACATCACATGCAATCAAAATATGTGACATGATATGGCCATCATCATCTTGTGCTTTTGATCTCCATCTCCAAAGCATCATCATGATCTCCATCGTCACCGGCTCGACACCTTGATCTCCATCGTTGCGTCGTGGTCGTCTCGCCAACTATTGCTTCTACAACTATCGCTAACGCATAGTGATAAAGTAAAGCAATTACATGGCGTTTGCATTTCATACAATAAAGAGACAACCATAAGGCTCCTGCCGGTTGCTGATAACATACAAAACATGATCATCTCATACAATAACTTATATCACATCATGTCTTGACCATATCACATCACAACATACCCTGCAAAAACAAGTTAGACGTCCTCTACTTTGTTGTTGCAAGTTTTATGTGGCTGCTACGGGCTTCTAGCAAGAACCGTTCTTACCTACGGCAAAAACCACAACGGTGATTCATCAAGTTTGCTGTTTTAACCTTCTTCAAGGACCGGCCGTAGTCAAATTCGATTCAACTAAAGTAGGAGAAACAGACACCCGCGAGCCACCTTTATGCAAAACTAGTTGCATGTTTGTCGGTGGAACCAGTCTCATGTGCATGGACATGTAAGGTTGGTCCGGGCCGCTTCATCCCACAATACCGCCGAATCAAAATAAGACTTTGGTGGTAAGCAGTATGACTATCACCGCCCACAACTTTTTGTGTTCTACTCGTGCATATCATCTACGCATAGACCTGGCTCGGATGCCACTGTTGGGAAACATTGCATGGAAAACAATTTTTTTTTACGCACATGCAAGATCTATCAAGGAGATGCATAGCAACGAGAGGGGAGAGTGTGTCTATGTACCCTCGTAGACAGTAAGCGGAAGCATTTCACAACGCGGTTGATGTAGTCGAACTTTCTTCGCGATCCAACCGATCTAGTACTGAACGTACGGCACGTCCGTGTTCAGCACACGTTCAGCTCGGTGACGTCCTCCGCCTTCTTGATCCAGCAAGACGGCGAGGTAGTAGATGAGTTCCGTCAGCACGACGGCATGGTGACGGTGATGGTGAAGTGATCTCCGCAAGGCTTCACCTAAGCACTACGAAAATATGACCGAGGGTGTAAACAGTGGAGGGGGGCGCCGCACACGGCTAACAATTGATCTGTTGTGTGCTAGGCGCCCCCTCCCACATATATATAGGTGGGAGGGAGGGAGGAGCAGCCAAGGGGGGCACCCAAGTAGGAGGAATCCTACTTGGGGTCTCTCCCAAGGTGGCGCCCCCCCTGCCATGTATAGGAGCGGGGGAAAGGCAGGGGAGGGTGGCACCCCCCCTTTTCTTTTCTCCCATGAGAGGGAAAGGCAGGAGGGGCTAGCCCTCCCCCCTTTCCTTCCCTAGGGCTGTTCGGCTAGGGAAAGGGGCGCACCAGCCCCCTGTGGGCTGGTCTGTCCCTCCCTTGGCCCATTAAGCCCATATACATGCCGGGGGTGCCCGGAACCCCTTCCGGTGACCCGATTTCTTCCCGGTACGTCCCGAAACACTTCCGGTGTCTAAATACCATCATCCTATATATCAATCTTTACCTCTCGACCATTTTGAGACTCCTCTTCATGTCCATGATCTCATCCGGGACTCCGAACAACATTCGGTCACCAAATCATATAACTCATATAACATTATATCGTCAACGAACGTTAAGCGTGCGGACCCTACGGGTTCGAGAACTATGTAGACATGACCGAGACACCTCTCCGGTCAATAACCAATAGCGGAACCTGGATGCCCATATTGGCTCCTACATATTCTATGAAGATCTTTATCGGTCGAACCGTTATGACAACATACGTAATTCCCTTTGTCCATCGGTATGTTACTTGCCCGAGATTCGATCATCGGTATCTCTATACCTAGTTCAATCTCGTTACCGGCAAGTCTCTTTACTCGTTCCGTAATACATCACCTCGTGACTAACTCCTTAGTCATTTGCTTGCAAGCTTATGATGTGTATTACCGAGAGGGCCCAGAGATACCTCTCCGATGCTCGGAGTGACAAATCCTAATCTCGATCTATGCCAACTCAACAGATACCTTCTGAGATACCTGTAGAGAATCTTTATGATCACCCAGTTACGTTGTGACATTTGATAGCACACAAGGTATTCCTCCGGTATCCGGGAGTTGCATAATCTCATAGTCGAAGGAATATGTATTTGACATGAAGAAAGCAATAGCAATAAACTGAACGATCATTATGCTAAGCTAAGGGATGGGTCTTGTCCATCACATCATTCTCCTAATGATGTGATCCCGTTATCAAATGACAACACATGTCTATGGTTAGGAAACTTTAACCATCTTTGATCAACGAGCTAGTCTAGTAGAGGCTTACTAGGGACACGGTATTTGTTTATGTATTCACACATGTATTTAAGTTTCCGACGAATACAATTCTAGCATGAATAATAAACCTTTATCATGAATAAGGAAATATAAAATAACAACTTTATTATTGCCTCTAGGGCATATTTCCTTCAAATGCAAGCCTTCACATGGCCCATATACTGCCCATGCAAAGCAGAAGGGCGGTTCTTCCACTCCCAGTGCATGCAGTCTATACTGCCAAGCATCCCTAGGAAGCCCCTGCTGGCTTTCAACGCCAACAAGCAGGCTGTATCTTCAGCAGTTGACTCTCTCAAATACTCAGGGCCAAACACTGCAATCACAGCCTTGCAGAACTTGTACATGGAGTCTAGGCACGTAGACTCGCTCATATGGACATACTCATCAATGAGATCATCGGGCACGCCGTATGCAAGCATCCGGATAGTTGCAGTGCATTTCTGATAAGAGGAGAAGCCAATCTTTCCAAGGGCATCCTCCTTGCACTCGAAATACTTATCGTATCCGACCACCCCTCCCGAATACGGTTGAAAACATGCCTAGCCATACGGAAACGACGTCGGAATTGGTGATGTTTGAAGAGCGGGTTGGGTGTCTCAAAGTAGTCCTTCCAAAGAAGGAAATGGACGCTCTCTCGGTTGCGATTCAACGCCGGAGTGTGCCATGGGATCGAGCCCTGGAACAAAAGCCGCTGCCAACTAAGGTGGTCATGGATGACAAACACGACAACCACCATCTCCTCATCATCGAACGAGGAATCATCGGAGTTGCAGAGGAAATTGTGAAAAAAGAACTCATCGGCGGAGTCCATTTGTACCTTGGGGGCAAACTATCAAACAGCTTGCGGGCGTCGTCGAAGAAGCTAGCCGGCGAAGAGATGCGCTAAAAGGATCGATATGGTTGACTAGAGGGGGGGGGGGTGAATAGGCAACTACCAATTTTTAGCCTTTCTTAACAAATTAAGATTAGCAACAAATAGGTTGTCTAGATATGCAACTAGGTGAGCAACCTATATGATGCTAGCAACAACAACAACACAAGCAAGCAAAGGATACAACACAAGTAAAGCTTGCACAAGGTAAAGGTAAGAGGTAACCACAAGTGGAGCCGACGGAGACGAGGATGTGTTACCGAAGTTCCTTCCCTTTGAGAGGAAGTACGCCTCCGTTGGAGCGGTGTGGAGGCATAATGCTCCCCAAGAAGCCACTAGGGCCACCGTATTCTCCTCACGCCCTCACACAATGCGAGATGTCATGATTTCACTAGTGGTGCCCTTGAAGGCGGCAACCGGACCTTTACAAACAAGGTTGGGGCTCTCTCCACAACTGAATTGGAGGCTCCCAACACTACCACGGAGCTTCACCATAATGGAATGTGGCTCCGAGGTGACCTCTTCAGTCTATGGTGCCCAAACACCCAAGAGTAACAAAATCCACACAAGAAAGTATGGGGGATCAATTTTCCTTTGGTGGAAGTGTAGATCTAGGTCTCCTCCTTCAATCCCTAGCAAATCAACGAGTTTGAGTGGCTAGAGATAGATAGATAGATAGAGAGAGATCGGTCAAGAAAGCTTGAAGGGCGTTAATGGAGGTGAGAGAGAGGCAAGAGATCGAGTGGTAGGTGGAAGAAACACTATTTATATAGTGCCCCCCAAAACCAACTGTTACATCAGTTTTCACACTACAACGGTACAACCGCTCATCATCCCGGTACAACCGGAATTCACAGGTACTATGTAGGAACCCTAACAGGCGGTACAATCGGTAACACGGGCGGTAGTACCGGTTGTCATCAACAACCGAAACAACTGGCCCACCACCGCTCAACCACCGCTTTCAATAGAAGGGAAATCACCCCGATGGCGGTACTTGAGCGGTAGATGTACCAGAACAACCGCCTGGCTCAAGTTCGGGTGGTGGCTAAGTCCCGAGCGGTAGAACCGCTCTGGGCATTGGTAGTACCGGTTAGAAGAAACTAACCGGGACAATCGGGCCGCCACCACCCAATAACCGCTCCACCATAGAAACCAGACCAGTGGTTGAGCGGTACTGAGCCGGTAAAACCGCTCCTGAAGCCACCCTAGGTTTTCCTAGCAAAGTGGTGGTACCACCGCCCGGGGGCAATGGTACAACCGCTGGGGCGAAACCTGAGAGCAGCAACCCCAGGGTATCACCCCCCGGGCGGTGGATGTACCGGTCGAACCGGACAGGCGGTACAACCGTTGTAGGATTAGAACCACTGTATTGGAGAGTTTGAGGGTCTCTCTCTCCTCGAATGGAAGGATAGCAAGGGAGGACAAGAATGTGCATGTGAAATGATTCCCCAATACCTTCCGATGCGGATTCCCTCTTAATAGTACGGAATTCCTACGACCAAAGAAATAAACACGTAGGGAACACTGTCTTCGATCTTTTCCGTCCAGAGGGAATGCCTAATCGTCTTGTACCAAATGAGGAAGTACCTAAAGAACTTGGCGCACGATTAGACCACAAAGTGAGTTGTCATCATCACCAAAACACTAAGACGGGAAATATCCTAACAATCTCCCCCTTTTTGGTGGATGATGACAAACACACGATTTGCACTTGGAGTCTAGAAAATATAGACGGGGCTCCCCCTATATGTGTGCACTAGTTAGATTTGCTTTTGGAATGCAAAGTGCTCACATAAGGAACAAAACTCCCCCTAGATTTTATAGACCCGCCAATACGTACAAATGACAAGATAGACGATAAGCATACATTTGTACAAAATAACCGGTAAGAAAACAAGACAAGATTAGGGAATATAAGATAGGATAGATAGGGATCGCATGTCTCACACCATGCACTAAGTCTCCACACACAATAAGTTCACAAGCCAAAGGAAAGCAAATAGAAGTTCAACTCGAAGCGAATAAAACACACCCATGCAAATCCCGAGACCTAATAGAACTCTCTCCCCTTTTGGCATCAAGACACCAAAAAAGAAAAGAGCGATGCTAACGCCCCAGAGCTCAGTAGTCCTCGTCTGACTCCTCAATCTCATATGGATCAGTGCCATCAGACTCCTCCGCAACCTCCAAATCATCATCAGCGGTGGCATCAGCAGCGGCAGCAGAGGTGGAGGTAGCAGGATGGCCAGAGGCCTCATCATCAGTCCAAGTACTATGCTCACATATCCACTTCTCCTCTGGGGTGATTCTCTTCTCGGATCCACTGTTCACTGGGATGTTGAAGTGCTTCATCATTGCAATCTGTCTGCGCTGAGCATGCTTCGTTCTCATTCACATGTGCCTCATAGAGCTTCTTCTGAATATGTGTCTGCAAGCAAAACATCTTCTTCACCTTAGCGGTGAGCTTGGTCACCCAAGAGAGCTTGGCACCGGGCTCAAGCTCAAAGTCATCATCATCAAAGGTGGCATACACATCCTCAGGCTCATCAGCAGGAAAGCGAGGCTCAGTGATGTCTACTACACAACTTGTTCTTGTAGACTCGTGTTGGGCCTCCAAGTGAAGAGTTTTGTAGGACAGTAGCAAATTCCTCTCAAGTGGATGACCTAAGGTTTATCAATCTATGGGAGGCGTAGGATGAAGATGGTCTCTCTCAAACAACCCTGCAACCAAACAACAAAGAGTCTCTTGTGTCCCCAACACACCCAATACAATGGTAAATTGTATAGGTGCACTAGTTCGGCGAAGAGATGGTGATACAAGTGTAATATGGATAGTAGATATAGTTTTTTGTAATATGAAAGTATAAAAACAGCAAGGTAACTAGTAACAAAAGTGAGCAAAAATGGTATTGCAATGCTTGAAAACAAGGCCTAGGGTTCATACTTTCACTAGTGTAAATTCTCTCAACAATGATAACATAATTGGATCATATAACAATCCCTCAACGTGCAACAAAGAATCACTCCAAAGTTTCTATCGGAGAAGGTAGGACGAAAACGTGCATCAACCCCTATGCATAGATTACCCCAATGTCACCTTGGGAATCCGCGAGTTGAGTGCCAAAACATACATCAAGTGATTCAATAGAACATCCCATTGTCACCACAGATATCCCATCGCAAGATATACATCAAGTGTTCTCAAATCCAATACTCAATCCAACATAACGAAACCTCAAAGAGCAAGACTCAATTCATCACAAGAAGGTAGAGAGGGAAGAACACTATAAGATCCGAATATATTAACAAAGCTCGCGGTACATCAAGATCATGCCAAATCAAGAACACGAGAGAGAGGGATCAAACACATAGCTACTGGTACATACCCTCAACCCCGAGGGTGAACTACTCCCTCCTCGTCATGGTGGCCGCCGGGATGATGAAGATGGCCTCCGGTGATGATTTCCCCCTCCGGCAGGGTGCCGGAACGGGCCCCCGATTGGTTTTTCGTGGCTACAGAGGCTTGTGGCGGCGAACTTCCGATCTAGGGTTATTTTCGGGGTTTTTGGTATTTATAGGAATTTTTGGCGTCGGTCTCACGTCAAGGGGGTGCCCGAGGGGCCCACAAGCCGGGGGGGGGGGGGGGCGCCCCTAGGCTTGTGGCCTCCTCGGTCACTTCCTGGCCCAGCTCGGAGGTCTCTTTTGGTCCATAAAAATCACCGTAAATTTTCAGCCCATTCCGAGAACTTTTATTTCTACACAGAAAACGACACCACGGAAGTTCTGCTGAAAACAACGTCAGTCCGGGTTAGTTCTAATCAAATCATACCAAAATCATATAAAATTGTTGTAAACATGGCATGAATACTTCATAAATTATAGATACGTTGGAGACGTATCAGCATCCCCAAGGTTAATTCCTGCTCGTCGTCGAGTAGGTAAATGATAAAAGAAAAATTTTATGAAGTGTGAATGCTAGTATAGTGCATAAATTTGATCAATGATAGTTCCAAAGAATTTTTCTAGCATCATTATATATCATAAACAGTAGCTCATCTCATAAAACTTCTCATGATCAAGTAACAAGCTATTCACATGTTAAAGCATAGACCATAAACTTTCTTGAAAACTAACAAACTATGTTCCCAGTCATCAAACAATTACAATTCATCTTATTTTCAGGAAGGGTCTATGTAAGAGCTTTGATTTAGCAAATTCCACATACTCAACTATCATATAGTCTTCCATGATTGCTGACACTCAAAGCATATTTTTAGAACAAATAGCATCCATCGAACACAGAGAAAGATAGGGGCTTAATGTTTCGCCTCCCAACTTATTTATCATATAGATAATTGTCAACAATAATAATTCATGATCAAATATATTTGAATGGCCATATATGCTTGGATCTTTCCCCACCACATGATGCTTGCCAACTAGAGAATAATTGAGGTTGAAATGAGAAGGAATACTACTGACTCTTGCATAAAAGTAAAAGATAGGCCCTTCCAAGAGGGAAGCAGGGATTTGCAGAGGTGCCAGAGCTCGAAGCTTTTAAAACAGAGATGAATATAATTTTGAGAGGTATGCTTTCATTGTCAATGTAACGACCGAGAGTTCCCAATATCTTCCATGCTAGACAAATTGTAGGCGGTTCCCAAACAGAAAGGTAAAGTTTTACTCCCCCTCCACAAACAAACACAAGCCATGGCTAGCCGAATCCTCGAGTGCCCTCCATACCAACAACAATTCGGGGGAGTTTTGTTTTATTATTATATTTTGATTTTGATCATAGGACTGGGCATCCCAATTACTAGCCACTTTCTCGTGAATGACAAGCGAATAAACACTCATCGTGAGAATAACCTATTGGGGAATGTTGCATGGAAAATAATAAAAAATTCTACGCACATGCAAAATCTATCCATGGAGATGCATAGATATGAGAGGGGAGAGTGTGTCTACGTACCCTCGTAGACCATAAAGCGGAAGCATTTATTAACGCGGTTGATGTAGTCGAACACCTTCGCGATCCAACCGATCAAGTACCGAACATACGGCACCTCCGCGTTCAGCACACGTTCAGCTCGATGACGTCCTCACCTTCTTGATCCAGCAAGAAGGGCGAAGTAGTAGATGAGTTCCGGTAGCACGACGGCATGGTGACGGTGATGGTGATCTCATTCCCGCAGGGCTTCGCCATGCACTGCGGAAAACTAGACGGAGGACTAAACTGTGGAGAGGGGTGTCGCACACGGCTAAGAGATTGTCGTGGTCTTGTGTGGCGCCCCCTCCCTCATATATATAGGTGGGGGGAGCGGAGGCAGCCAGGAGGCGCCCCAAGGGTGGCCAACCAACCCCCTTGGGCTGCTGCCCTCTAGCGACCCCCTTCCTTGTATGCCTGCGGGGGGAAGGCGGGAGGAGGTGCCCCCCCTTTCCTTCCTCTTAGGTGGAGGGAAGGAAAGAGGGGCTAGCCCTCCCCCTTTCCATCCCTAGGGCCGGCGGCCAAGGGAAGGGGCGTGCCAACTCCTTGTGGGCTGGTGTGTTCCCCCCTCTTGGCCCATAAGGCCCATTAACCTCCCGGGGCTTCCCGGAACCCCTTCCGGTGATCCGATGACTACCCGATACACTCTGAAAACTTTTCGGTGTCCAAATAGCATCGTCCTATATATCAATCTTTACCTCTGGACCATTCCGGAGCTCCTCATCATGTCATGGAGTGATATACCTTTTGATCCACGGCTTTACCATTGGGATCAATGTCGAGCTTGCATTTGGTAGGCATAGGAAACTTGACCGGCTTGACATCATCTATCTTGAATCTCTTGAGCATGTCTTGGGTATATTTGGCTTGGTTGATGAAGGTTCCTTCTTTTCTTTGCTTGACTTCGAACCCAAGAAAGAACTTTAACTCTCCCATCATAGACATCTCGAACTTCTCGGTCATTAGTGCCACAAACTCATCATTGAAAGATTTGTTAGGAGAACCAAATATAATATCATCAACATATAGTTGGCATATGAACAAATCCCCTTTGACCCTCTTAGTAAAAAGAGTGGGATCGATTTGCCAATTTAGAACCCACGATCTTGCAACAACTCGGTAATGTGCTCATACCATTCACGTGGGGCTTGTTTAAGGCCATAGAGTGCCTTGTTGAGTTTGTATACATGATTGGGGAGCTTGGGATCCTCGAATCCCGGGGGTTGTTTGACATATACCAAATCATTCAAGGGACCATTAAGAAATGTACTCTTCACATCCATTTGTTGCAATTTCATGATGAGATGCATATGCAAGCAACATGCGAATAGATTCAAGACGAGAAACGGGGGCAAAGGTTTCACTGTAGTCGATACTCTCGACTTGGTAGTAGCCTTGTGCCACCAATCTTGCGTTGTTTCGAACAACCACACCATTCGCATCTTGTTTGTTCTTGAAGATCCATTTGGTTCCAATGACATTGTGGTCCTTTGTTGGCCTTGGCACTAATTCCCAAACTTGGTTGCACTCCAAGTTGTTGAGTTCATCATGCATGGCCTCAAGCCAATACGCATCATCGAGCGCCTCATGTACCTTTTGGGGTTCAACACATGAAACAAACGCATGATGCTCATAAAAGTTTGATAATTGTTTACGAGTGGTTACCCCTTTTCTCAAGCTTCCAAGCACATTTTCCATGACATGTTATTGACGCTCGAGCTTGGAAGCCATCTTGGTGGCACGACGCTCCAAATGTTCCTCAATAGGCATTTGCAAGGATTCATCTTGATCATCTTGAGTACCGTCTTGAGCTTGCCTGGAGTCATGAACTTGATCTTGGGCATCATTTGGTGCATCACCATCTTCATGAGGTTGATCTTTCCCTTGGTCTTGTTCATCGGGTTGAGGGCCTTCAATTTGTTCTTCGGAAGCATGTGGGTCTAGCGTCGGGGATGGCTCCACTTGAGTACAGCATTGTCCTTCTCCTTCGGCCACAAGGGGTTCCTCAATGGGGAGTATTTGACCAATCCCCATTCTTCTTATGCCTTGAGGAGGAATTTCATCACCTACATCACAAAGACCACTTTGCTCCACTTGGGAGCCATTATTTTCATCAAGCTCCAGGTTACACATCTCCTCAATGAGTCCATTGGACTTGTTGAGAACACGGTAAGCATGAGAGTGTGTAGCATAATCAACAAATATTCCCTCTTGAGCTCTAGGTTCAAATTTAGACAAACGAACACCTTTCTTGAGAATGAAATACTTACAACCGAATAGCCGTAAGTACTTGAGGTTGGGCTTGCTACCGGTAAGTATCTCATATGGAGTCTTGTTCAAGCCTTTGCGGAGGTAGAGATGATTGGATGCATGACATGCGGTGTTGATGGCTTCGGCCCAAAAGTTGTACGGAGATTTGAATTCTGCCATCATGGTCCTTGCCGCATCCATCAACGTCCGGTTCATCCTCTCCGCAACACCATTTTGTTGAGGGGTATATGGTGCGGAATATTGATGTTTGATCCCCTCATCACTAAGAAACTCATCCAAGGTGTAGTTCTTGAACTCGGTGTCATTGTCACTTTAGATCATCAAAATCTTTGCTTCATATTGACGTTGAGCTTCATTTGCAAAGTCGATGACGGTTTGTTGAGTCTCACTCTTCCTCTTGAAGAAGTATACCCATGTGTATCTTGAGTAATCATCCACAATCACTAAGCAATAGTTTCTTCCCCCAAGACTATCGAAGGATGGAGGACCAAAGAGATCCATGTGAAGGAGCTCCAAGGGCCTCTTCGAGTAGATGATAGTCGTGGGTCAGTGAGCCGTCTCATGAAGCTTTCCCTCGATATAAGCACTGCAAGCATGGTCTTTGGCAAAACTCACATTTGTTAGTCCACGAACATGGTCCCCCTTGAGGAGACTTTGCAAAGATCTCATATTGACATGGGCTAGTCGGCAATGCCAAAGCCATTCCACATCAACTTTAGCTATTAGGCAAGTCGCGGTCTTAGTGGGTCGCTCCGAAAAGTTAACCACATAGAGACCGTTCTCGACATGCCCAACAAAAGCTACTTTAAGAGTCTTGCTCCACAAAAGGGCCACGATATCAAGATCAAAGAATGTTGCAAATCCCATAAGTGCAAGTTGACGAACGGAAAGTGCTACTTCTTGAGCTTGCATTGGTTTTTCCCTTGAAGAGGAAAGGGTGATGCAGCAAAGTAGAGATAAGTATTTCCCTCAGTTTGAGAACCAAGGTATCAATCCAGTAGGAGGAAAACACAAGTCACCAATGGTTGCACCTACACAAACAAACAAATACTTGCACCCAACGCGATAAAGGGGTTGTCAATCCCTTCACGGTTACTTGCAAGGATGAGATCTGATAGAGATAGGTATAAAAGATAAATAAAAGTACAAAATAAAGTAAAGGTAAATAAATTGCAGCAAGGTATTTTTGGGTTTTTGGTTTTATAGATCTGAAAATAATATGATAAAACAAGACCCGGGGGCCATAGTTTTCACTAGAGGCTTCTCTCTTGAAAGAACGCATACGGTGGGTAAACAAATTACTATTGAGCAATTGATAGAAAAATGCAAAGTTATGATGATATCTAAGGCAATGATCATGAATATAGGCATCATGTCTGTGACAAGTAGACCGACTCTTGCCTGCATCTACTACTATTACTCCACACATCGACTGCTATCCAGCATGCATCTAATGTATTAAGTTAACAAGAATGGAGTAACGCCTTAAGCAAGATGACATGATGTAGAGGGATAGATCCAATCAATATGAAATAAACTCCACCTTTTAATCCTTAATGGCAACAATAAAAATACGTATCATGTCCCCTTCTGTCACTGGGATTGAGCACCGCAAGATTGAACCCATTACAAAGCACCTCTCCCATTGCAAGAAAAATCAATCTAGTTGGCCAAACCAAATCAATAGATTGGAGAGAAATACAAAGCTATCTTAATCATGCATAAAAGAGTTCAGAGAAGACTCAAATAATATTCATAGATAATCTGATCATAAATCCACAATTCATCGGATCTCAACAAACGCACCGCAAAAGAAGATTACATCGAATAGATCTCCAAGAACATGAAGGAGAACATTGTATTGAAGATCAAAGAGAGAGAAGAAGCCATCTAGCTACTAGCTATGGACCCGTAGGTCTGTGGTAAACTACTCACAAATCATCGGAAGGGCACCAAGGTTAATGTAGAGGCCCTCCATGATCGAATCCCCCTCCGGTGGAGTACCGGGAAAGGCCTCCAGATGGGATCTCACGAGGACAGAAACTTGCGGCGGCGGAAAAGTATTTTTGGTGTGCTCTCTGGTATACGGGGAATATTTGGGTATTTATGGAGCTGAGATTAGGGTTGGAGGAGCCACAGGGGGCCCACAAGCTGAGGATGCGCCCCCCGTAGGGCGTGACCTCCGAGCTTGTCATGGCCTCGTGGCTCTTCTGGCCTCCTCCCGAAGCTTCCTAGGTGTCTTCTGGTCCAAGAAAAATCGTTAGAATGATTCATTCTGTTTGGACTCCGTTTGGTATTGAGTTTCTGTAAAAGAAAAAAAAAGGAAAAAAAGCAACTGGCACTAGGCACTAGGTTAATAGGTTAGTCCCAAAAAATGATATAAAATAGCATAATAATGCATATAAAACATCCAAGATGGATAATATAATAGCATGGAACAATAAAAAATTATAGATACGTTGGAGACATATCAGAAAGTAAATTGTATGCAAGGGACTCAATAAGCATGACCTACTCAATAGATAAATCTTGAGAGATGACCACCTTGCCAAGTCCCAATACCTTAGATGTTTAAGCATCACTGAATTGGACATGAGTGGGCATACATGGGATAGGCTGTATGTCCACCACCAAGTCCTTGCTTCCGGTCATATGATTTGTTGCCCCACTATCGAGCAACCATGACACCCCACCGGAAGCAAACTTCTACAAGAAATCAATGCTTGGATTTAGGTACCAGATTTTGAATGGGTCCTCTGAGGTTAGCAACAAGGGTCTTAGGCACCCAAATAGACCATTCAATGTACTCATAAGAGGAACCAATTTTTTTGGCATAAACATGCCATCACTAGCACGACACAAAACATAGGAAGGATTAAAGTTGCTATCTTTGTTAGACGGGGTGGTCTTGCCCTTCATGGCATTACCACCCATACCCATGTTCTTCTTCTTCTTCTTCTTCTTCTTCTTCTCATGAGCACCCTCTCCCGCTTTTATGAAGACTTCTTTGATTGGGAGAGGTTGCTTGGTCTTGTTCTTCTTCTTCTTCTTCTTTGACTTGGGTACAAACCCAAGCCCTTCCTTTGCCACAACTTTCTTTTGATTGTGCAAAAGGTCATTGAGGTTCTTCTCACCTTGTGCATGTCACAAGGCCTTTCTCAAGTTGCTCTTTCAACTTGGTGTTCTCCTCCACAAGATGCACATGCTCACAACAAGGGTTAGTGGCATTTGCATTATCAATTAAACCAAAAGGAGGGCAAGTCGCTATCTCCTTGGTTAGCTTCACTCAGAGTTGATCATGAGACTCCTTGAGAGAAGTGTGAGCACCCTTCAAGACCTTGTGAGCCTTTTCGAGTATGTCAAACTCCTCTTTGAGTCTATCATGGCCAACCCCAAGTGCAGCTTTCTCAGATTTAAGCACACGAGAAAGAACATTAGCATGATCAAGATCTTTTTGCAATTTAGCACGATCAACATTGTGTGACTCCTCAAGAGTCAAACGAAGACCTCACTCTTCCTCAAGAGCAATAGAAAGATCCGCAATCTCATCGGCATAATCACGACGATGTCCCTCTAACTTGGAGATCGTATCCTCATGAGACTCAATGATATCATTGGCCTCACCATGTTGTTCCAAGAGAGCAACAAAGTGCTTCTTGGTCTCACCTTTGAGCTTACTGAAGAGCTTGTCAAACTAATTCTCATCAACCTTTACCACCTCACTATCATCCACACAATCCAACAAAGAAGGAGTAGTAGTGATGGTGGTCTTGATGTTGGGGGTTACCTTTGTTGATACCTTTGGCCATGAGGCACTTGGCGATGAGGTTCTCATTGGGGGCGCCGAAGAAAGACATCTTGGTCGGGGAAGAGGTAGCAATGGCCATAGTTGCCATTGCCATTCCTTCACCACTTGTATCTTCATCATCATCATCGGATATGTACTCTTCTTGTGCCACCAAGCCCTTTTGAGGTATCTTCTTGGTGAAGTTGTTCTTGTTTGGGAAGGACTTGGCTTTGTCTTTGCAAATGAGTTTGCCACCATTGTCATCCCTCTTCTCACAAGGACAATCCACCACAAAGTGACTCACATTACCGCAATTGTAGCAAGTCCTCACTCATTGCTTGCTCTTTGGGCCACTTGAGTTGTTCTTGGAGAAGTTTGGGCCTTGAATTTCTCTTGTTGCCCCAAAATTGCCTTGAAGCAAGAGCCATGCGCTCGTGGTAAGCATATTTAGTGTCTTTGGGGCAACTCTCTTCTTCTTCCTCCTCTTCTTCTTCCAGAATGGCCTTGGCCTTCAAGGCAAGGTTGGGAGAGGCTTTCTTTGACCGAACACGAGCTAGCGCATTGTCGGCGGTCTTGTTTATGATGTTCATGGCAATAAACTCATCCAACGCTTCACTTGAAGACAAGGTGTGGAAGTCCGGTGCACCTTTCACGAATCACGGAGGACATAGCCTTATTGAATGGCATGATGGCCTTGAGAAACTTGTGCTTGATCCAATTGTCATTCGTATCCTTGCTCCCACGATCTTGAAGAGCAACCGCAAGAGTTGTCAATCTCCGGTAGAGATCACGAGGATCCTCATCTTCATTCATCACAAATTCATCGGCCTCATCAAGAACCACCTCAAAGTTAGATTGTTGAATGCTTGCGCTCCCCTTGTACAAAGATATGATATGTTCCCAACAATCCTTTGCACGGGAGAAAGGACGCAAGTGAGATACATCTTCGGGAGGCACCACGGATTGAAGGTTGAACAATGCAGAGTGATTGTATTGATTGTCCGCTTCTTCTCTTGGAGTGAGATTGTTTGGATCATGCGGGTAGAAACCTTGCTCGATGATTCTCCATAGGTTTGTTGAGCTGTGATTCAAATGAGACTTTATACTAAAAACCCAATTAGCGAAATCACCCTTTACAAGCTTAGGAGAAGGACCAAGGTTGTTAATATGCGGTGTAGGTACTGGTCCTCCATAGACCAGGGGAGGGGGAACCAAGGAAAAGGTTCCCGTCCCATTCTTGTTTTGAGGGAGGAGGTTTGAGTAGCTTTAGCTGATTCCTTGCCGGAATTGGCCTCCGACTCCGATGCCGTGGGATTAACCACAAGCAATGGATCGGGAGTAGTTTTCAACCCCTCAAGTAATTCTTTAAGCATGGACTTGACCTCGTCCGTCATAGATGTCTTAAGTGAAGCCATAGCTTCATTTAAGTCATCTCGGGTGATCAAGTTCAACTCCACGGCCTCGGGCACTTCTTCACCATTACCATCATCGTCAACCATACTCTTCGGGTGGTGAAACCCTTATTAAAGAGACGAGGCCCCGATGCCAATTGAAAGGATCGATATGGTTGACTAGAGGGGGGGGGGGGTGAATAGGCAACTACCAATTTTTAGCTTTTCTTAACAAATTAAGATTAGCAACAAATAGGTTGTCTAGATATCCAACTAGGTGAGCAACCTATATGATGCTAGCAACAACAACAACACAAGCAAGCAAAGGATACAACACAAGTAAAGTTTGCACAAGGTAAAGGTAAGAGGTAACCACAAGTGGAGCCGGCAGAGATGAGGATGTGTTACCAAAGTTCCTTCCCTTTGAGAGGAAGTACGTCTCCGTTGGAGCGGTGTGGAGGCACAATGCTCCCCAAGAAGCCACTAGGGCCACCATATTCTCCTCACACCCTCACACAATGCGAGATGCCGTGATTCCACTAGTGGTGCCCTTGAAGGCGGCAACCAGAACTTTACAAACAAGGTTTGTGAAAGCACAAGTGCTCCCTGGGTGATTTTGGTAATTAATGTCAACATATCTCTTGTTGGACTAATAGTTTTATCTAGTGTATTTCAGACAAGTTCAACAATGGCGTGGAAAGGACAAGAGGATGTGGAACCCCTTCAAAATGCTAAGGACAAATATTGGCAAAAGCTCAAGACTCTTCGTCTTTATTTTAGTGATCCAAGATCACACTGAGTCCATAGGAAAGCCAATACTATTAAAAAGGGATGAGGTGTTGCTTAATGCCTTGCTTGCTCAAATGCTTAGTGATATTGCTCCAAAACCCTCGGCCACTTTCTCCATCCAAATATGTCAAAATCCTAAACTCCAACTTGGCCCCACCGATTCTTTCTATCCAGCGCCACCGAGTTCACATGACATAGCCACAGCCAGAAACCCTAACACACTACTAGGAGAAAGCCTACTAGTAGCACTTGAAATACCTATAGCAGTAGCATTGGGTCCAGCGCTACTGCTAACGCGCTACAGCTAAGTTGTAGTAGTAGCGCTGATCAGGGCAGCGCTACTGGTAAGTATGGTTAGCAGTAGCGCTGCCCTGACCAGTGCTACTACTAACTATCTGTAGCGCTGCAGAAAGGAAAGCACTGCTGCTAATCCAGCGCTGCTGCTAGATGCCTTCCAGCGCTGCTGCTAGTATTCCTGCTTTCACAGATTTATACCCCCTCTATGTATTTGTGATGTATTTGTACAGGCTCTATACAGTAGTTTCATCAGATCATAATAAACATACACTATTCTCATCATATCATACACATACAGTAGTCTCGTCATACCATCATCATCATCATCATTCAACACAAATATCATCACATCTCGAAAATAGCAATACACAAGTCATGTCATGTCTCGAATAAATGCAACTGCATGGTCATGGCACACACACAAGTTTCATCATCTCTATCTAAACCATGATGTAGAAGAGAAGAGCGATCAGCATGAGCAAGAGCGCGACTATGTAGTACTTCTTGAGGCACAGGCGGTTTCGCTCCCGCTCTTGCCGGAGCGTCCACTTCAAGTAACTACTTTCCACTTCGGCTCTGCTGTCGAACCCTCTGTGGCTAGCACCCAGGTACTTGTCCACCTGGTCCTGAGCGTCTGGCCAGTGGTCATACACTCCCGGAACCCTCCCAACGAACACGGCTTAGCAGTCCTTCGCCATCTCTGATCTATGTACCTGCATCGTCAGTTGATGAATTGAACGATAATATGCAACATAATGTACTTAAGAAAACAAAGAGGCATAATTAGCAAAATACAAGCAACCTATAGTAAACATAAATAACAAAGTTCCTCATACCCAAACTAATTAACTAGAGCGATCTACGCTAGTTCAGGACCGCGGTTTAATTACATCACATAGTTTCGCCGTGCATAAATTCAAAGTTTTGCCATAGAAAGACAGTAGTGACACATTGTCATCGACAATCAGTCCTCCATGTCGGCGGTCCAATCTTCATAGTCAGGGAGGAAGCACCCGAGCTTCTTGAAAGGCTTCAGGTCCAGACGCTGAGCGAGTAGCAGTGCTCGGACATCATTCCGCGTGATTGGCCCATGGTAGAACATCCCTGTTGGTTCGAGGACCTGCTTCATGATCACTTGGGCAAGTTCACTCTGTACGTGATAAAACTCAGCTCGGATTCGATGATCCGTTGTCTTTCCTATGCTTGTGGTGTAGTTGACAATCTCGGCATTGTTGGTAGTAGCTAACATGCGAAGGTGTCGATTATCCCTTCTGTACTCGATCAGGTGATGCATGAGGTAGAATCCATCAGCCTTACTGGTGTACGGTTGCTGGATGCAGCAGAAGTCGGTCTTATGGTTGAAAGCCAGCCCGTTCTTCCTGTGCTTTTTCACCTTGATATATCCACCAGACAGGCTGAAGGTGAACATGGCACTATCGAGAACACTCTTTATGTGCATGTAATCCTTTTTCTTGATGTTCTTCGATGAGTCAGGAGAATCGTTTCCTTGTTCTTATTAGCGATCATGAAGTCGCCGATATACTTGCTCTCATAGTCACAGTGCTCTTTGCAGACTGCCAAGAAGCTCTCGTGCATATAGTACGGGTCCGCGACGCAGATATATTTTATGTTCTCGATCCTGATGAAGTAGTTGAGATACAGTGCATACAAGCGGATGAACTGGAAATCCAGCTTGGTCATGTGGAACATGTCATAGATGTAGTCAAATCGCAGGATGAACTTACCCGTGGGCCATCTCTCGACGTACAACCTCCCACCCGGCACCTGAGCAGCATAAAGCGGGTATCCTGGTTTTTCCGAGATGAGAAGGCTTTTCTCTCTGGCCAGCACATCGTCATGGAGTCTCCTTAGATCATTGTTCAGTATGTGCTCTAGCGCTTTCGCAGGTAGGATCGGGTTGCCGATGACATGGAAACGCTTCGCACCTTCGACAGGTATTCTATCTACCATCCGGGGCTTCAGAGGCGGCTGGCTGCTTGAAGCAGCTCTGGCGCCTTTAGGGCCTTTCCTGTCCGTTCTCCTCCTTTGCTTCTTGGCGGGTGGCGGTAATGAGCCCACCATACCTTCCCTAACCACCACCCCAGTGTCGTCGGGCTAATCAGTGGATGGCCCTCGGGTTGTTGCTGGGTAGAGGCGGCATCTGGAGGCGTCTCCTGCGAGGATCGCTTGAAGAGAGACTTTTTGCATTCCGCCTTAGGACGTTCCGGCTCCGGCAAATCAGGCAGCATCAAGTCATCATCTCCACACTCATAGCCTGAGTCTTCATCGTCCTGAGCCATCAATCCTCCATCATCATAGGCGGTATTGAAATACTTGTCTGGGTCATCATCCTCCTCCTCCATGTCATCATCAGCATTTGCTTCTTCGACAACGGGGGCGACGTCATCTGGCACTAATGGAGGCTCTCCCTCACGTCGTCCGCTATCACCCGCCACGACAGGTGCAGGTATTTGGTAGGTGGGGTGGTGTTCATACCTTCTTGAGAAGCTGTCGTTGGTGTGATACTGGGCGCCTCAACACGAAGAAGAGTCTTCGGCCAAGGCAAGAACCAGCTCTTCCATGCGCCAATCCGCTTAGGGGTCTCCTCGTCATCGACTGGTACCGGAGGAGGCAAATCCTTGAAGCCCGCTAAGACACTGGCCACGTTAACCTTGAAGATGCCATCGGGCATCTCTCGGTTGTGGAACATGCGGTCCTTCGGCTTCATGATCGTTGCCTTTCCCACGGCCACCTTCTGGCCCTTGATGTCGTAGAGTAGGGTGCACGGGGTATCGTCGGCCTACGAAGAAGACATGTCTGTGACGTCAAACATCCGAAAGGCAACTGAAACGGAAGACTATAGACATGCTGGTGAAAAGGGTATGACGCGTAGTTACCGTGAGGGCGTCGAGCTCAGCCATAGACGAAGGCCCGCCGAGCATGCCAGAGACGGAGGTCGGACTGCTATGAACAGGAGCGGGACCTTTTGCAGTTGCTTGAGTAGGTGCTGGTGCTGTGATGTTCATCGAATTGCTCCCGACGTAGCTGGGAAGGGGAAAGTCCTCTGGCCATTTATTTGGATTGCTCTTCGACCAATCAATAATTGCCGGAATCAAGCTGGCTATCATGTCACTAACCGCTGCATTGACTACCCTGAGCAACTCTTCTTTGGTCTCAGCTTTGGTCTTATTAACCGCAATCGCGACCTTCTCGTCGATGGTCTACTGAGTGACCAACCGTCTCTTCCTTCTTTCCTCTGGCTCCTCGCGGTAGCACATCTTCCACGAGGTGCCATCTCCGATGCCATGCACACGTCCATAGGACGGCAGTTTGTCCTCCGGGACCTTTTTCAGTATGTTCAGGGCCCGGTTGAATGGGGTGTCCCACTTGGGCCTCGCCAACGACTGTGATGACTCATCGCTTTCGGCTGCCTTTTGGTGCTGCTCTTTCTGCAAAAGGAACGTGGATGGTTTACTAATGTGACAAAACTTGTAGTCGAATTGATTGGAAGCTAATATGATAATGTGGTAATATAACAATTACCAGAAGTCTCATGAACTCCCTCGTGTTTGGGTCCATGTAAAAGATCTTTTTGATGCGGTCCCACTTGTACCGGGCCCTGATCCAGTCACGCTCCAGCGGGTCGGTGAACTCCGCCAAGGGGTCTGGGATTCGGTGACTTTCACGTTCGGCGTCCTCCTTGGCCCATACGTGCCTCTTCCCCTCGTAACCATGGCTTCTGAGGTAGTGGGGAGGAGTGTTCTTGGCCTGGAGCGCCTTCATTTTCTCCGACCTTGCCTTGACTTCTTCTTTAGCGCAAGTCTCCTTGAATTTTTCTAAGTCCTCTTCCTTTATTGACGGATTGTCAGCATGAATCTTGGACCACGGTTCATTCTTCGCAATCGCTTTCTTCACCCGAACTTTCCAGGAGGACAAGTCGTTGGTGAACGTCACCATCGGCTTGTCATTTATCTTTGTCATGGCGTCGTCCCACGGTTCTTTGGTTTCATCCCGGCCGAGGAACAGGAACCTATTGTGCAACTTATTTAGGAGCATGTTCTTCATATGTGGTATCTTCTTCAACTTCTCATAGTTGATGTTGGCGGTTTCCCTGAGGATGCATCCTAGTTGATTGCCCCAGCACGAGCGCGCTTCCTCCGGCGCCGTTCGCTCTAATTTCTTGGGGTGCATCTCCATGACCACAATTTGTCCGATGCCGAGCTCGTTTGGTCTTCGTGACCTCTTCTGCTTCGGTGCTTTACTGGCTACGACAACATCGTTGCCGGTCTCGGGGGTGGTGTCGGTGCCGGTGCCAGTGCCGGTGTCAGCGTCGGTGTCGGGGTTGGTGCCACTGCCGCCACCATGCACCCCCATCTGGTGTTCGTCCAGGTAATTGAAATAATGATTTGCTGCCTCGATGGGGTCTTCTTCGAGGCGAGCAGAACCCCCGACTTCGGCGTGGCTAGACATGTTTCCTATTCAACAATTATAAATAAAAGATATAATGAAGAGAAAAAAGGGGCCTATATTTGGTCGGAATGTTGATTCATTCCCCTTTTGGCAAATCCCGGGCACTCCATATGTCCTAGTTTCTAGCACAAGTCATGCCGAAAATCACGGAAATTTTCGGCATGACCTTTGCTAAAAAGTGGACATATGGAGCGCCTGAAATTTGCTGGAACGGAAATGAATCAACATTCCGGCAAAACATAGGCTACTCGGATATTCTTTGACATTCAACCAACATTGCAAAATCATATAACATCAAGAGATAAATGCACCATTGGTCAGCGAACTCCCGCGAGATGAGCACATTGGTCACACAAGTGTCAAAACATGGAAAACGGGTCAGTGTGGTTTGTTTTATGAGCAAACGGGTCACTCCCGTCTCTTTAGCCGTTGCCGCTGCCCACGTGGCGTTGTGAGTAAGCGGTGGCTTGGTGTAAATTGCAAGAAAGCCCCTAGGAAGAATAGAATGTTCATTACTGACCCCTGAGCAACCGCCCCCCACCCCCGACCGTGCGACATGACGGCGGCTGGGTGCCCGTCGGCGGCAACCTCAAGCCCGTCGGCTGCCTCCGTAGGTTGCGGTGGCGAAGATGATGGCGAGGTAGCCGGACCCCCTACAGTAGCTGCGCTGGCTGACGGCGGCGATGAATCTGCGGACGCTGACGGCGGCGGTGATTGTGGTGAAGCCGCCGCCGGCGTGGTTGATGGCACTGAACTGCTTCCTCGACGACGGTTTCCCTGGGATGATGCTCCCGAGTATGGTAAGATCTTCTCACTGTTTCTCTTCCCCTTCCTTTCTTCCTCTCAGCAGTATTTTCTAGGGTTTGTAAAATTGGGGATTTTTTGTTAGAGATTTGGATGAATTTAGATTCAAATAAGTGGTTAGGGTTTAGTTGCCACTGGAGACGATTGTAGTTGTCAGCAAAGAGATTAATTTGTATTTATTCTTGCAATGCAGGTGATTGCAGTGATTTATTTAGCTTAGTAATACATCACAATGGATGGTTCTGTGGTGTTCGATCGAACCGTGTTTACATGCAGGAATCAATTGATGTTTTTGATGGCTGTGACAAGGGCACATTCTGTTGTGCTGTGGTGGATTGGATGATCAAGCAACTAGGATATGCTGTGCCAGCCATGGGGTTTCCAGTGTACTGGTTGGATCCTGGCAAAACTGTTGTAGATGGTTTGAAGCAGATGCACTTTCAAATGCATGCATTATCTATGGCAGATTCAGCTTGTGCAAGAGGTGGCCACAAGATGCATGTGTACATTGATCATGACAATGTTTTTGAGAAACAACTTTGGGATGATGTGCTTGTGCAGCCAGTTGAGCTACCTAAAGTAATTAGTCCTTGCAAAAAGGAATTTGAGACAGAGCACATACCAGCTAGGAATTTGAGAAACAACTTTCGGATGATGTCTGCTAGGAGGAAATTGAGTACTGATTTTGTGAAAGAAGAAGTTGTCATGAAAGAGAAGGGGAAGGAGAATTTGTTTCCTAAGGTGTTAGAGCAAGCTCAATTTGCTATTGAGCAAGAAGAGGTAATAAGAGAAGGGGAAGAAGAGGATTTTGTTTGTGAGGAACAAGAGGAACTTGCTGGTGATGAAGAAGAGGAATTTGGTGGTGAGAGTGAGGAGGAGGACCTTGCATATCAATCAGACTCTAGTGTTTATCCAGATTTTGCAGATTCTGACTATGATTTTGAAGCTGGAGATGACACTTTGTTTGATGAAAATGTTGACACTTCTGTCCCAGATGACATAATTGCTGCAGCTAGGAAAGAGGTGAAGGAAGATGCAAATGATGAAGATCCAGATGTTGTTGCTACAGAGAAAATAGATCTCCCACATAGTGAGGACATGCAGAAATTTGATTTCCCTGCTTTCAACAAATTGACAGACATGGAAGATCCAGTGTTTAAACTTGGGATGGTTTTTTCAAACCCTGCTGAACTTAGGTCTGCATTGTCCATGTACATAGTGAATAATAGAGTAAAAATTAAGAAGACAAGGAACAATTCTACAAGAATTGAAGCAAAGTGTGTTGAAGGCTGTCCTTGGAGAATTATTGCTGTTAAGGACAGTAGAGTTGAGTGCATGCTGGTAAAAACATATGTTGGAGAGCATACTTGTGAGAGGGTGTGGGAAGTGAAAGAACTGACAGCTCCATTGCTAGCTGGAAAGTTTGTTGAAGATTTCAGAGATGACCCAAAGATGAATTTGACTGCTTTTCAAAACAAAGTGCAGAAGAAGTATAACATGAAGCCCAATAGATTTAAGCTAGCAAGAGCTAGGTTATATTGTCTGAAAAAGATTAGAGGAGATGAGGAGGCCCAATATGGACAGCTTTGGGACTATGGACATGAGCTAAGGAGAGCAAACCCAGGCACCACTTTCTACTTGAAGAGGATGGGTGAAATTTTGAGCACTCTATACTTATGTCTGGATGCATGCAAAAGAGGATGGCTACTGTCATGCAGGCCCATAATTTGCCTAGATGGAACTCACATAAGGACCAAGTATGGAGGACAGATTCTGACAGCAATTGGAGTAGATCCCAATGATTGCATATACCCAATTGCACTAGCTGTAGTAGAGGTGGAGTGCCATGCTTCATGGAAGTGGTTTCTTACTACTTTGAAAACTGATCTGAACATCATCAACACATCAACAATCACTATAATGAGTGATAAACAGAAGGTGTGCTCAAAATAAATATTCTATGTTGTGTTGTGTTTGAAACATAGCTAATTGTATGTTAACATATTATACATGGAGATCTCATATAGATATTGTGTTGTGTTCCAGGGTTTGATGAAAGCAGTCAGAGAAATATTCCCTGACTCTGAACATAGGTTCTGCGTTAGACATCTGTACCAGAACCTGAACCAGCTCCACAAGGGAGAGACAGTGAAGAACCACCTGTGGGCATGTGCTAGGTCAAGCAACACTACAAGGTGGCAGCAAAACATGGAGATGTTCAAGGTTGATTGTCCTGAAGCACATGCTTGGTTAGATGAAAAGAAGCCCTCTGACTATTGCAGTGCTTTCTTCGGTGATTTTGTCAAGTGTGACATACTTACAAATAATTCATGTGAAGTTTTGAACAAGTAATTATATACTATTAATCTTTTCTACTTCTAAGTACTTCTGCTTATTAAATGTCTATTACTAATGTTTAGTACTGCTCATGTAGGTGGATATTAGAAGCTAGAGAGTTGCCTGTCCTGTCTATGTTAGAGAACATTGCTTGCAAGATAGGCACAAGATATGTCAAGATGCAGAAAGAGGCTCAGAAGTGGACTGGTCAGATTTGTCCAAAGATAAGACAGAAAGTTCAGAAAAATGCAGATTATGCAGCAAATTGCTTTGCTACTGAATATGGAAGGTCAACTTTCAAAGCTTTGAGCAATGGTGTTAGTTACATTGTAGAGCTAAACATGAGAGCTTGCACTTGCAGAAGATGGCAGTTAACTGCCATTCCATGCAACCATGCAATAGCTTGTTGCAGACATGAGAGAATAAAACCTGAACAAATGGTATCGAGCTGCTATTCTCTTAATGCTTTTATGCAAGCTTATGGTCCAGTGGTGAAGCCTGTTAGAGATAAATCTGAATGGCAGCATGTTAATGCCCCAGTAGTGAAACCACCCTTCTATGAGAAGGTTGTTGGTAGACCATCAAGCAAAAAAAGAAGAAAAGGTCCTGAAGAAAATGAGGATGGTACAAAGTTGAGCAAACATGGGGTCACTATTCATTGTGGATATTGTGGTTATGAAGGTCATAACAGGAAAGGATGCCCTAGATTGAAGGAGATTGCAAGGGCAGAAGCAGCACAAGCAGCACAAGTAGCACAAGAACCAATAGAGGTGCAAGATCAAGCAAGACCAAAGAGAAAGAGAAGAAGAACTGTGCAAGAGCAAGTGGGCATGCCAATCTCCATTCCAAACCCAAACAGAGGTCCCACAATTGTTGATGAGAATTAAGATGCTGATATTCCTGAGATACTACATGTAATATGCAACACACTATTTAATGTTTAATGTTTTGCAGAAGAAGTACTAATACAATGTTTAATGTTTTGATCAGCACATTGATCATGTAGAACTAGATCCCAGGAAAGATCCTTCCAATGTGAAAGAATCTATGATATCTCAGCTGGCCCATGAGGTGAATTCACAAAATGCAACACTTGATGTTCTGCTTTTGTTATGTATTTCATGTTTTGATCAGTCATCTATGTTATATATTGCAGGCACCAAAAATTGTATTTGAAGATATTGAGCCTTTCCCTATGGAATCTGCTTTTGTTGCACAATATAGAGCAAATATTCCACCACCAAGGAGAAGCACAGTTACAGCTGATCAGCTCAGAGGTCAAACAAGGGATAGGTCTGGAAGAAGAACAATAGCTAGAGCTGCAGCTAGTGCAGTGAATAGGAGGGGTGCAAATCAAAGAAGAGAAAGAGGCAGCACTAGCAATAGTGCAGCAGCAGGAACATCAGGTGCTGGAGGGTTTCAATTGTTCTGTTTGGAGAGAGAGGAGGAAGAGCAGGAGGAAGAGCAGGAAGAAGAGGGGGTAGAGGAGGAAGAAGAGGAGGCAGAAGAGGAGGAAGAGAAAGAAGCATGGCAGAAGAGGATGAAGAAGAGATCAACAACACACAATCAGCACCACAAGACTGATATCATGCTTTGTAATTCAGTGTTGTCCTTGTTTCAGTGTTGAGGCTGTGACCTCTTGATCGTTTGGCAGTCTGTTGTGAACTGCTTTACTTTTGGTAGTGTTCCAGGCCTTGGAAATGTTGCTACTTTAACCTGGTGTCATGCGTTGGTTTTGTTAATGAAACCTGGTAGTTTGGTTTGTGCAGTACTTTCAGACTACTTCTCTTTTCAGTACCAGGATCTCTTCTATCAACTACTTTCTTTCACACTAAATGCATACTGCATATAGGTTGACAACACAAATTGTGAACTAGTTCATTTCACATAAATTGCATCGTGCATACAAGAGATAAACCACAACATACAGGATACAACAATAGCAGGTCTGGATACAACAAACTGGTTACATCAGGTCTAGGTACATTTGTTCTTAAACACAAAGGCTACAATGCCACAGTAGAACACAGCAGATACATAGATCAGATGTTGCATCTACATCTTGAACAGACCACCTGCACGGCCATCTGTCCCTGGACCTGCAAATCCATGCCCACCTCCAATGTATGCCCTCTCTGCCCCATCAATTGTACCAGGATAGCAAGTAAAAGTGTGACAACGAGCACTGTTGGATTCATCGTCGTAATCGTAAGCAGGCGGCAACTCTGTTAATATTGGGCTCCGATCTATAACCTTCAGAATATGGATCTTCACAACATGCAGAACTGTTGGCTTCTCGAGTGTCAGGTGACTGGAAGGTGGTGAAATTGGCCCGTCAGAGTCTGAGGTTGGATAATCTTGGGGTAGGTCAGGTTCTGGCAGCTCCACTTCATATAACTTGGGCACCTTGTTAGGATTTTTCATCCACGCTTCAACAACAATGAAACAACGATCAGTGGGCTTCACCATCTTAACGAGATCGCCGCCGAGACTGCTAACGAGCTTGCCAACAAACTCAACCTCCCATGCTTCTTGCGGCAGCCCATCTAAGCTCAACATAGTTAAAAACTTCAAAGACGACGCCTCGCCACCCATCCCACGGTGCCAACGGCTAAACTGGATCGTCGCTCCGCCAGCGGTAAGCTTACGGGAGTGGTAGATGAGCACCCGAGTGCAATCCTCGCCGGACCGGAACCGCACAAGAAAATCCGCCGGAGGGGAACATACCTCGACCATGATGTGGTCGCGGGAGAGGCCGCATTGCGACTCCAAAGCAGCAACCACCTGTGCCGGCGACACGGGAGGCCGGTGCCCTTCCACTGTACCCACCAGTGCACGACCACGCAACTTCTCCTCCACCCGGTACATCCCCGGCGTGCGCTGGAGCACACAGCGGCCGAACTCAGGCCTCAACTCCGGCTCGCCGCGCCTCCAGCCCTCTGCCGGGAAGAAGATACTCCCCTCCCTATTCTCCGGCCGCCAGCTCTCTCCCTCGAACTGCTCCATGTCGAGCTAAGTGACGGCTGCGGCAGATCGAAAGAGAGGATGAAGTGAGAAGAATGCTAGGGTTTGGCATGAATCGGGCTGATTTGGGGATTTTGACTGGGGAGGGGATGCACTATTTGCAAAAAAACCCAACCCAAAATACTGACGGGGCCGCATTGCATAAAGGACAAAAAACTAACAGTGGGCCCAAGCTGAGTCAGCCAGCCACGTCGGCCCCGTCACAGCTCGAAACGGGATATTGACCAATTTGCTCATAAAACAAACCACACTGACCCGTTTTCCACGTTTTGACACTTGTGTGACCAATGTGCTCATCTCGCGAGAGTTCGCTGACCATTGGTGCGTTTATCTCTAACATCAATGACATATATCATTTGCAAAATATATCATTCAAGCAAGTACATAGAGTGAAATGACCTCACTAAACATTGCAAAATAGGGGTATTTTCAAAAACCAAAAACCTTTGCAAAATGACCTCACTAAACATTTGCTATTATATATACCTACAAAAATTCCTAAATGCTCTCTCTCTGCTACTGCCCTAACCAACTAAATTGCCCTATAAACTAATTTGCTACTGTTTTTTTCCTAAATGATCTCTCTCTCTCTGCTACTGCCCTAAACTAATCTCATACTGCCCTACCACAGGGCATATCATGCTCCTAAAACATCATCTAGGGTTTTATATCATGCTCCTAAACATTTGCTACTGTTTTTTAGTTTAGTGCATTTTTGCAGCTAGGCAATTTGCTACTGTTTTTATTTATAGTTAAAAAAGTCCACTGTTTTATTTATAGCTAAAAAAGTCCACTGATTTTGCAATTTTAGGGAGCTACTATTTTTTATAAATTGCCTAGCTACAAATAATTTGCTCCTGTTTTTTATAGCTATTTTTTTGCTAATTTAGCTAAATTTGCTAAATTTGGTACTGCCCTAAAATACACATGATGATTTTGACTATCTAGAATCCTATGAACTTGAATCAATGTTTTGTTATGTCTATTTCCATAACAATCTTTTGTTAATAGTAGCTAGGGTTCATCTGTCCTAATTTTGCTAACAGTAGCTAGGGTTCATCACAGAGAGAGAGAGAGAGGAGGGCAGGGGAGAGGAGAGGGAGAGGCTTACGGGCTCGGGCGGTCGGCGGCGAGGGCGGGCAGGGGAGAGGGCGGCATCGGCGGTGAGGTCGAGAGCTTCTTCCCTTTCTTGTTCATTGCCGAATAATTGAGCCCCTCCTTGTGACTTTTCTGGAACCATGGAGTACGATCTTTCTTAGGTAATGCAGTATTGATTCTTCTTTTCACGTATGCTTCATCGTCATCGTCATCTTCCCCCATCGGGTTACCGTATTGGTCATAGTCTTCCTTGTTGGCGACTCCATCCATTCCAATGATGCTCCTTTTGCCTCTCTTCACGACAACACAACTGGGATTGGTCGGGTCGGTTATGAAGAAGCATTGTGTCATGTGCTTAGCGTGTACCCATGGCTCATTTTTGGCGATGACGTTAACGTTCATGGTAGTGCTCTTCGTGTCGGGTATAGACATGGTAGTGAAATACTTGTTTTCTCTTACGACGTCCTTAGCCCATCTGACACGGAACATCATCGCATCGTGCATTCCAGCATAGTCAAGCTCCTAGATCTCTTCGACCCTTCCGTAGAATCTTTCAGTTGTGCCGTTGGCGTCGGTCACGCATTCAATTCTCACCCCGGAGTTCTGGTAATCACTATCCATGTCTTTGGCCTCCGTGTAGAACGTGTACCCGTTGATATCGTATGATTGATAGGTCTCGAGTTTGGGCGCGGGGCCATGTGCTAAGGCGTGTATGAGCAATCCGTCCGAACTGCCCTCTTCCGGGGGATTTTCAAGAACTTGCTCTTTGAACCAATGCAAGAAAGTGGCGTTGTGCTCTATAGTAACTTCGTCGTCCGTCTTGAGCATCCCCTTATAACGGTACTTCTTTGTGATGGTTTCTTTGTGCCGTGCCACATAATCATCTACCACATCTAGGTGTTGCAGCACTACTAAGTTAGCCCTGTCAAAGTCGTTCCGTCGATCCGAGTAGTCCACATGCAATTCCCTTCGGCCGTTGTTGTGACCTTCTCCTCCGAGCCTCCCATTGTGCTTCTTGACGGGCAAACCAACAACAGGGTCTCCGACGCCTATATAATTCTCGCAAAAGGAGATGCACTCATGCGTCAGATACCCCTGGACGATGCTCCCATCGGGACGGGACATGTTATGAATGAATCCTTTGATGACCCCATTCATCCTCTCGAACGGCATCATGCTGTGAAGGAATGTTGGCCCGAGGTCGATGATGTCGTCCACGATGTGGACACACAGATGCACCATGACGTCAAAGAACGCGGGCGGGAAGTACATCTCAAGCTCACATAGTATGACAACGATCTCTTCCTGTAGCCTTCGGAGCTGCTTCACACTTATGGACTTTCGAGAGATAACGTCGAAGAAGTTGCAGAGACCAGTAAGCGTGTCACGGACGTGGTTGTCCATTATCCCTCTAATGGCAACCGGGAGTATCTGCGTCATCATCACGTGTCAGCCATGAGACTTCATCCTGCTGAACCTTTTCTTCTTGGTGTCTAGAAATCTGCTTATCTTCCCACAGTAACCGGAACTGACTTTGATTCCCATAAGGCACTTGATGAATTGATCGATCTCCTTCGCACTTAAGGTGAAGCAAGAAGGGGGGAAATAATTCTCCTCCTTCTTGTTGACTTTTCTGCCCCTTTCCCCCTCCTCCGTCTCCGTCTCCTCCGTCGACTTTTTACGGTGGAGATCATTCCTGATCTTCAAATCTTCCAAGTCTTTCCTTGCCTTCGGCCCATCCTTGGTCTTCTCCGGCATGTTCATCAGTGTGCCAAGCAAGCTCTCGAGGACATTCTTCATGATATGCATTTGATCAAGGTAATGAGGCGTGTCGTGATTGGGCCAGTACTCCAAGTCCCAGAAAACATACCTTGTTTTCCATACCTTCAGCAGCGGCTCCGGCGCCTTTTTCATCTTTCCCGGCGCGGGGCACTATTCCCAGTTTTTCAACAGCTTGTTGATTTCGGCACCGCTCCTCTTACGTGGAGGTCCTCGATGCTCAGCCAACCCATTGAATAGATCTCCACGGGTCATCCTTCTCGAGCCATCTACGATGCCCCATGAACACGATTTTCCCGGACCCGCCATCTTTCGTTGATGTAAGCTGCTGAGACGTTGTATCATCCATGCACCTCGTGCATCTGCAGTATCCGTGGCACACTTGGCCTGAGGTGTACCCGTAACCGAGATAGTCGTGCACCGTCGTCATCAGCGTGGCTCTCATATGGAAATACTCTCCTTTGCTGGCGTCCCATGTCCATGCCGGTGTTTTCCATAACGTGTCTAGCTCCTCTTTCAGAAGCCCCATATATAGGTTAATATTATTTCCCGGTTGTTTTGGCCCTTGAATCAGCATGCTCATGTGTATGTACTTTGTCTTCATGCACTTCCATGGGGGGAGGTTGTACATCCATACAAAGACGAGCCATGTGCTGTGGTTGGTGTTCTGGTTTCCAAACGGATTCATGCCATCGGTACTCGCACCAAGCACGATGTTCCTTGGATCTTTTGCAGCAAATCCATATACGGCAATGAATGCTCTCCACTGGCTACCATCTACGAGGTGTCTCAGCTTCGGATCATCTCCATCGTCGGGCTTCTTCCTCTCCGTGTGCCAGCGCATGAGCTTTGCTTCCTTAGGATCTACAAAATACCGCTGCAGACGGGGAGTGATCGGAAAGTACCATACAACTTTCTGAGGGGCTTTCTTTCCTGCCTTCTTGTATCGAGAAGCATTGCACACTGGACAGCTGGTTTTTTCCGCGTGCTCCCCCCGATAAATGATGCAATCGTTGATGCATGCGAGGTACCTAATGTGCGGCAAATCAGAAGGGCAAATGATTTTCTTGGCCTACTCGACACTAGTAGGACACAGGTTCCTCACGGGAAGAACTTTATTATGTAGATACTTCAAATGCTCATCGAGGCTTTTGTCTGTCCATTTGTTTTTGGCCTTCGTCTTTAGAAGTTCGTGCGTGAAACTCAAGCGGGTCACCTCGGGATCGCAACCGTCATACAATGGAGTCTTCGAGTCTACTTCAAGTTGCGCCAGCTTGGCCTCCTCTCTAGAAGCAGCTCTCTCGCTAGTCGTACTCTTGTGAAGGAGGTCTCGAACATGAGGGTCCTGCACGACTGCACTTAGTAGCGTCGAAGACTGCGGCGTGACCGCCGCCTCTTCTCCGCCATGTCCGGACTCTTCTTCGCCGTGTCCGGAATCTTCTCCGCCGCCGTCATTTCCGGACTCTTCCCCGCCGCCATGTCCGGCGCCATCGTCTTCGTGTCGATCGGTCATCTCTTCGTCTAGCCCCATGTCGTTATTCCCTGTTATGTGGACGTCCTCATCATCATCATCTTCACTTATCCACCGAGTATAGCCATCCATGAAACCATTCATCAGCAGGTGCGCCTTCAAACTGCCATGATCAAAAGGGTCCAAAAGGACTCCTTCTTTGCATCTTGTACACGGACATCTAATCCTAGTCCGATTATTTGCATACATGTCCATCACCGCGGATTGCATGTATCGTTCCACCTTCCATCCACTCACCTTCATGACCGACTGCACGGTATAACAAGCAAAAGGGTTATAAACAAAATGCATGCATGCATCAAAGTCATATAAAAATTTGGCATGACCTTGCCTAAAAATAGGACATATCGAGTTTGCTTGAAATTCACCGAAACGGAAATAAATCGACATTTTGGCAAAACATAAGCAACTCGGGGGCATGTCACTCGCACAAATCTCTCCATATCCCAAACACACATATTCCCCATTCTTGAAATGCACAACTTTTACTTACCTATCTCCCAAGAGATCGAGACCGAGCACGGTTAGATGAGGCCTTTCGCTACCTATAGGGATCGAAAGTGTGGATGGCTAAATAGCTAGCTAGATCTAGTTGTTGGGGGAGGAGAGACGACTCTAGCTAACTAATGGAGAGGGAGTTATGGTGGAGGGGGGCATTAATGGGGAGAGAAGAGAGGTAGGAGGAAGAGAGAGATATGAGAAGGCCATTTATGGAGGAGAGTTATGGTGGAGGGGGGCATTCCTTTTCCTCTCCTCTTTCTTCGCCGCTCGCCTCCTTTTCCCCTGGTTTCTCTTGCTCTCTTTTCCTTCTTTTTCTCTCTTTTCCCCGTTTTGTTTCTCTTCGTTGCTCTTTTTTTTGTTTTGAAAAGGTGGCACCAGCCGTAACTAGCAGTAGCGCTGTTTCACAGAAAGCGCTGCTGTTATGGTACTTAGTAGTAGCGCTTTCCAGGAAAAGTGCTACTATTAAGTGGGGCCCATTATCAGTAGCGCTGCTGTCAAATAACGCGCTACTGCTAAAATCTTAGTAGTAGCGCTGTATTCTGGATAGCGCTGCTACTACAGCTAGCGTCGGTGGCCTTGTCTGGTCCCACTTAGTAGTAGCGCTTTTTTATTTTCCAGCGCTACTGCTAAAGAGTCACTAGTAGCGCTGGCCTAGAACAGCGCTACTGCTAATTAGCAGCAGCGCTTGCTACTTTCCAGCGCTACTACTGATGTCCTACCTATAAGCATTTCCCTAGTAGTGACAGTTCGGTCTCACCAATACGGATCTCGGTCTCACCGAGATGGCCTTGCCAACACTCTGTGACTTCTTGCATTTATTTCGGTCTCACCGAGATATGCAATCAGTCTCACCGAGTTGGCTTGACAGATTCTCTATTGCCTTATTGCTTCACTTCGGTCTCACCGAGTTGATGCAATCGGTGCCACCGAGATGAGGTTTGCCCTAAGCCCTAGCACATCAGTCCAACCGAGTTGTTCCAGTCGGTCCCACCGAGATTCCTAACGTTCACATTTTTGAACAGATTGGTGCCACCGAGTTTAACTATTCGGTCCCACTGAGATGAGTCAAATGTGTGTAACGGTTGGATTTTGTGTGGAGGCTATATATACCCCTCCACCCCCTTCTCCATTTGTGAGAGAGCCATCAAAACGTGCCTACACTTCCACCATAAATTTTCTGAGAGAGAACCACCTACTCATGTGTTGAGATCAAGATATTCCAATCCTACTACAAGAATATTGATTTCTAGCCTTCCCCAAGTTGCTTTCCACTCAAGTCATCTCTCCAACATAGCCAAATCTGTGTGAGAGAGTTGAGTGTTGGGGAGACTATCATTTGAAGCACAAGAGCAAGGAGTTCATCATCAACACACCATCTATTACCTTTTGGAGGGTGGTGTCTCCTAGATTGGTTAGGTGTCGCTTGGGAGCCTCCGTCAAGATGTGGAGTTGAACCAAGAAGTTTGTAAGGGCAAGGAGATCGCCTACTTCGTGAAGATCTACCCGAGTGAGGCAAGTCCTTCATGGGCGATGGCCATGGTGGGATATACAAGGTTGCTTCTTCGTGGACCCTTCATCGGTGGAGCCCTCCGTGGACTCGGCCAGCCGTTACCCTTCATGGGTTGAAGTCTCCATCAACGTGGACGTACAATAGCACCACCTATCGGAACCACGCCACAAATCTCCGTGTCTCCATTGTGTTTGTAAACTCCAATCCCATCTCTTTACTTTCTTGCAACTTGCATGGATTACTCTTTCCGCTGCATATACTCTTGTCATTCTTGCTTGAAATGTATTGAGAGTGCTTTAACTTGTGCTAAACTCAACCTTAACTTGAAGAAATTAAAAACTACCACTTTTACTTGTAAAGGGTCTAATCACCCCCCTCTAGACCCCTCTTCTCGATCCTTTCAATTGGTATCAGAGCATTAGTCTCCATTGCTTTTGTTTAATCACCATTAGAGGAAGATGGATGAGTCTACGATCGGGATTATTAGACGTAGAGTGCCTATACTTGATGGGGAGTTCTATAGTTCTTGGAAGAATGAGATGGTTGAGATTTCCAATGAATATAATTTGAACAAGTATATTACTAGCCCTTATGTGCCTTCTATTGATCCTTTGCATCCTACCCCCGATGAGTATCTTGACATGGTTCGTAATCTTAGAACTATTGATCTTATCATTAGAGGTTTGCCTAGAAATTTGCTTGTGTGCTTGCCTACTTTTGAGTGCGCATATACTATATGGAAATATCTTGAGGAACGCTTTCCAAATTATTCTTTGAAAATATATATGAGATTCTTCAAAATGCTATTGCTTTTCATAAAATGAAGCCTAGTGATCCCAAGTTTGATAAATGTCTATTTGAGCTTTGTGATCTTATGCGTGCTAAAGGAAATGTTGGAGTCATTAGTAGCATCATTTCACAAACAATTAGTATTCATAAACTTGAACATTGTCATGGTCATAAATCTAATGAATCACTTGCTCTAGGTGATGATCACACACATGATGATGACATTGCGCATGGCTATTTTGATGAAGACGAAGAAAGTGACATTGACTATGAGGAGACTATGAGAAATCTTAGTCTCATGGCCAACTTTCGTGACTACATGGCCGGAGGGAAAGAGTGGATTCTCAATAGTGGATGTACTGATCATATGACTGGAGATAAAGACATGTTCTGTGAGCTTGCCAAAAACGACGTCCCACGCAAGTATGTAACTTTTGAAGATAACTCCAAGGGTAAGGTACTTGGCCTTGGTAACATTGGTACAACGAGGTGCTATACAAACGGTTTTTAACCCCTTTACACGACGGCATTTTGAACCGTCACCAAGAGAGTGTGGGTGATAGGGGGGTCCCTTTCCACACGACCCAGAAACCATCGGGGATAGGCCCTCCGGTCACACACGCTGGGCAAAATGAGCTCGTGTGCGACGAGCGAGCGATCAAATACGGTTATATGTACAGTTGTGTTAAAAAAATACAATTATAAAGGCCCAATCGTTTCCGGTCGTAAGTACATCCCACACAGTCAGTCCCAGACAAACGTTTCTGTTCGTATGTATATTCCACACAGTCAATCCAAGGAATACATTTCCGTTCGTTTGTACATCCCACACAGTCAATCCAAGAAGTACGTTTCCGTTCGTATGTACATCCCACACAGTCAATCCAGGGAAAACATTTCCATTCGTACGTACATCACACACAATTTTCCCCATTAAATCGTTTGTGATAGTGTTGCCATTGCAGACAATATTAACAATTTTATCGTTTGAGTTATTGAATGCATCACACACGGTGCTAGAAGAAACTGTGTGGCATAGGCTGTCCATCCCACACACTTTTTATGTCGTAAAAGTTTGTGCATGGTGGCATAACGCAAACAGTTTTCAAGAGGAAGTCGTGTGCGATTGTTCATTGATCCAACATGTATTATTCCTAGAAACTGTGTGCGATGTCTGAGGTCATCGCCCATGGTGTTTTCTCAATAACCGTTTGCAAGAGGAAAAACCCAATTAGCAGGCTAATTGGCCTATTATTAATAATCAATTTATTAATCTAATTGACATTTTATATTAAGCACACAATATATTTCATTTTCGTATTAAGGAAGCAGGATTTCATAATTGAAATACATCAGAGTACAACATCATATAGCTTCAGCACTCAGCTACCCCATTACACAACTGCACCAGCACCAAGTTCCACATGCAACATTTATAACCTTTTGAAATTAGCATCATAGACGGTACATAGACAGATGAATCTCATCTGGAAAACTGCTGAAGCGAAAGGCAAATATTGAGCCTTCATTGATGTTGAAGGTCTTTGCAACTTTAGGCTAGTGCCTGTGGATGATTGGCCGTCCATCCTTCGTCCTCTTCAGGAAGACTTCAATATTGAACCGTGGGTGTTGTATGAATACCTTCCTCGCCTCCTGACCATACAGGTGGTTTGAGAGGTAATCATCAATGAACTGCTTTGGAAAGTCCTGAAAACAAGGATATGCATAAATATCTTCTCTATATTTGAAATGGCGCAAAGGAATAAAAAAGACAAGGTATAACAGTTAGTACCATCCTGTAGTGAACTGATGTCTTCTTCATTGTGCATACAAAGATCTTGTTGTTTTTTGTCGCTGATTTCTTTATCCTAACAATCTTCCTGAGTTTCTTGACTTGACTGATATTCATGGACAACTCATTTCCCCATATGCAAAAAGGGTCAAACAGTGGGTCAAAACCTCTGACAGCAGGACCTACATGTGCAAGACCAAATAGTTAAAAACCTAAATATTAGAATGGTTCCTGCAATTGCACAATAATGTGCTATTAGATAAAGGACCATGCATGTGCAAACCTCGATTGTAAACCTCAGTGCTTCCCGTTGTTTCCCTGCAACACATATAAGGTAGTTAGTGATCAGGTTAAGTGAGGGTTGGCATGCTATCAGTAAAATATGTTGATGAAAATAAACACATGGCAGATTCATTAGATTAATTCGAGCCACATGGAAAACCCATTTATCCAAACCAAGCATGATTAAGAACTAGGAAATATAGCAATTGTATATGTGTCTCATGTATTAAGTGCAGCCAAATTCGAATTATTCCTCACCTGCATAACAATACAAAATTCTACCCACAACAATTGGACATCACATTGCAGAATTGAACCAAGCAGTTAACTAAACACCATAACAAATGAACCAAACATTAACTGAGCACCACATTGCACAATATAACATACTCCTAATAGAAGATCAGACAGATAACCAAACCAATCATGCTTAACAACTTGGAAATATAGCAATTGTATATGTTTCTCATGTATTTAGTACAACCAAATTCGATTTATTTCTCACATGGTATACAATAACAAAATGCACCCACAACAATTGAACATCGCATTGCAGACTTGAACCAAATAGTTAACTAAACACCAGAACAAATGAACCAAACATTAACTGAGCACCACATTGCATAATATATAACATACTAGAAGATCAGACAGTTAAGCAAACCAAGCATGCTTGACAACTTGGAAATATAGCAGTTGTATTTGTTTCTCATGTATTTTGTATAGATAAATTCAATTTATTTCTCACATGGAAGACAATACAAAATTGCAACCTAAAGAATTGAACATCACATTGTAGAATTGAACCAAACAGTTAACTGAACACGACAACTAATTATCCAAACAGTTAATAAGTGAGCACCACATTGCACGACATATAGAATATACACTAGAGCAACAAATTGCATGGTAAAAGTAGATAGGAAAATTCACTAGAATTTGCTAAGGAAAGGCAGGAGCAGCACATGCAACTGGTAAACCGAGCATGCTTAACCGGCGTAGCTAGCTAACTGAACATAGGTCCTTATAGTGAGCTAATAAGACAAGCTACTCCTCATCTATGGAGATATCGATGATGATTGGCTCCTTGGACATGGAAGAGGGCGAGGCCTCCATATAGTGGGTGCCCTCCTCGTAGTGGTGAGTTGCCTGAGCCGCACTGGGCACCAACCTGCTGGCTCTCGAGTTGAGGTAAGCACAAGCACGCAGAGAAAACACCTCGTAGTCTTCGTCGAAGACAGCGATGGTGGCCTCAAGAAAATGCCACAAACTGTTGTTTAAAGCAGCCAACTGTGTCACGGCGTCGGCGTGCGAGGCGTCGACGGTGGCCTCGACGGCGAGGTGCTCCTCCAAGATTTGGGGGTCGGCATGAATGGCAGCCATCGCGACCTCATCCGCGCGTGCGGCCGTGATTTGCTTCTTCGCTGCCAAATGCTCCTTGAGCTCCTGGCTATACTGCGTGCACCATGGCTTAGGGCGGTGCTTATTTGGGGAAGGGGTTGGTGATTTGGGTGGAAGGTGTCGCACGGGCGGTCAGGGCATGTGGGATGTGGAAGGAGGAGGATGGGGATCGGGTGTGGATTACCTGCCTGGATCGACGAGGCCGAGCAGCGTGATGGAGGGTCGCCGGCGAGGAGGCGGCGCTGCAAGAAAGGTGTGAAGGTTTGAGCTTGGAAAGGAAGGCAGAAACAGGGGAAATGTGGCTTTTGGTAAGGGGGAGGGGGCGGGGAGGTAGATATTTCCGCGGAAGCCAAATTTTTTGGATTGGTGCAGCGAAAAAACTGGCGCGCAAAGTGTCATCAGACACGGTCCCTTATTCAGCACTGTGTATGATATGTGAACAGCACAAATGATTCATATAGCTTACCCCATGTGTGATGAGTTTGAACGTGCAAATTTTGGTCCGAATATCCTTGGTTACAGTGGTCATCCACGTCATTGCATAATTTGGGTACACAAAGGAGCCTACAACACACCCACACTTCTTAATCGAGCAAGTTCAGCAATTAAACAGTGCTAGCTGACCTATACATTACCCTAACAAATTAAAGACCGGCGCTCTAAATGAAACAAAGAGTACTACTCCGGCTTGCGCTCATCAATCTCCGCCGCCTCCTCCATGCATGTCCAGCTCGTGCCCGACGATCTCCTAGGGAAGGGGCTCCATGGCATCAATCGCACCATACTCGGCAAGCATCTCGCCATCCGCGTCCGCCATCTCGTTGGAAAAGGCTGCCATGAGCTGGGTGTGGGCGGCCACGATCTGGGCTTGGACGGGCTCCGTCATGGCAAGGTATGCCGTGAAGGAACGGACGGCTGCTCGAACGCTCTCGGCGATTGCCAACTCTTCGGCCGTGGGTTGCCGACCGTTGTCAGAGAAGCTTCGTTCGATTTGTGCGGTGATCGCCATGAGTCAGGCGTGGGCAGCCTCGACATGGTCATGGGTGGCCTCCATCAGGGCTAAGGCTGCCGCTGCAGAACGAACAACTGCTGTGCCGCTCTCGCCAGTTACTATCCCCGACGCAGATGTTGCTGCCGCCATCTGAGCAGCAACAGCAGCCGTTTGGGCTGCCTTGGCCGCCCGGTCACAGATTGCGGCCGCGCTGATGCAGCTTGTTACCATGCGCATGGCGGCTGCGGCTGCGCTCTCGCCAGAGTGGGCCGCCGAAGTGGCCCTCACGACGTGGGTCCACGTCCCCATCTTTCACTGGCGACGATTGAATAGTGAAATGATATTTGGGGAGCAAGCTAGTGTCCTTGATGCACCGGCTGTGGACTGTAGTAGACGCACCTTCTCATGTAAGCCATATACGTACAACTCCGATGGTGCTCCAAGATATATTGTACTGCATCTCACACGGTTGGTGATAATGAACTGTGTGCGGTCTACTTGATTTTTTGTCTTGATTTGAAGTGCATAATTGGGTCACAGCAACAAAGGAGGGTGTTTGAATTGCTAGAACTTTTATCTGTAGTGACCATGCAACTATAGGTGTGTCGTCAAAAAAATTGGAATTATTCAGGGTTCGTTTGGACATTTTTATACATTAACTTGGTTTTCTAGGCATTTCATGTGCACAATTCAAAATTAAACTATGTGCACATGCTCCGGTGCACCAAAATGGGTTGTAAAATCATATATGTGTCCATGGGTTGATGCTTATGTCCCATGCAAGAAATGGTGATGAATTTCAAACACCTCGGCACTGTGGCTCTTTCCGGCAAACATTGAGATACTTGGTTTTGAAATTCTAGTAAATTCAAAACTCGTCTGAAATTCAAGAACCTTGGCATGCTATCATGGAATGGTATCAGCATGCTGTGGTAAAAAATTGTCCCATTTGGGGCAGGTTTCGGTATAAGCTTCACACAAACCAGAGCTTCTCACAAGAAGCCTCCTGGTTCCAGTAGGGAACGTGTCACCTTTGTGGACGAAATGATATTCGTTGCCTCTTCTTGCTTTCAATTTTTTTTCTGGTGTCAACATAGAACAACAGGAATGTCGTGTTAAATTTTGGAATTTTTCGGGGTTTGTTTGGACATTCTTATACATTAACTGAGTTTTCTAGGCATTTATGTGCATAATTCAATTTTGAACTACGGGAACATGCTCCAATACATAAAAATGGGTTAAAAAATCAAATGTGTGTCCTCGGTTGCATGCTTAGGTCCCATGCAAGAAATGGGAATGAATGTCAAACACCTCGGCACCGTCGCTTGGCCGCAAACATTGAGATACATGGTTTAAAAATTCTAGTAAATCCAAAAATCGTCTGAAATTCATGAAACTTGGCATGCTATCATGGAATGGCATCAACATGCTGTGGTAAGAAAATTGTCCCATTTGGGGCAGGTTTTGGTATAAGCTTCTCACAAACCTGAGCTTCTCACAACAAGCCTCATGGTTCCGGTAGGGAACATGTCACCTTTGTGGACGAAACGATATTCGTTGCCTCTTCTTGCTTTCAAATTTTTCCTGGTGTCAACATAGAACAACAGGAGAGTCATGTTAAATTTTGGAAATTTTCGGGGTTCGTTTGGACATTTTTATACATTTATTGAGTTTTCTATGCATTTATGTGCATAATTCAAATTTGAACTACATGCACATGCTCGAGTGCATAAAAATGGGTTGAAAAATCAAATGTGTGTCCTTGGTTGCATGCTTAGGTGCCATGCAAGAAATGGGAATGAATGTCAAACACCTCGGCACCGTCGCTTGGCCGCAAACATTGAGATACATGGTTTAAAAATTCTAGTAAATTCAAAACTCGTCTAAAATTCATGAAACTTGGCATGCTATCATGGAATGGCATCAACATACAGTGGTGAAAAAATTGTCCCATTTGGGGTAGGTTTGGGTATAAGCTTCTCACAACAAGCCTCATGGTTCCGGTAGGGAACATGTCATTGTGGACGAAACGATATTTGTTGCCTCTTTTTGCTTTCATTTTTTTTCTAGTGTCAACATAGAACAACATGAGTGTTGTGTTAAAATTTGGAATTTTTCGGGGTTTGTTATACATTAACGGAGTTTTGTAGGCATTTTATGTGCATAATTCAAATTTGAACTACAGGCACATGCTCCAGTGCATATAAATGGGTTAAAAAATCAAATGTGTGTCCTTGGTCGGATGCTTAGGTCCCATGCGAGAAATGGGAATGCATTTCAAACACTAGGGTGATAACCCACAAGTATAGGGGATCGCAACAGTTTTCGAGGGTAGAGTATTCAACCCAAGTTTATAGATTCGACACAAGGGGAGCCAAAGAATATTTGTATGTATTAGCAGTTGAGTTGTCAATTCAACCACACCTGGAGATTAAATATCTGCAGCAAAGTGATCAGTAGCACAGTAATATGATAGTTTTGATAGCAGTGATAATAGTAGCAGTAATGGTAACAGTGATAGCAATGATTTTGTAGCAAGTGTAACAGTAGCAACAGCAGTAGTAACTTAGCAAGAACAATATGTGGAAAATTCGTAGGCATTGGATCGGTGAATTCGTTGGATGATATTCATCATATAACAATCATAACCTAGGGCAATACAAAACTAGCTCTAGTTCATAAATATAATGTAGGCATGTATTCCGTAAATAGTCATACGTGCTTATGAAAAGAACTTACATGACATATTTTGTCCTACCCTCCCGTGGCAGCGAGGTCCGTAAGGAAACTAAGGGATATTAAGGCCTCCTTTTAATAGAGAACCAGAACAAAGCATTAACATATAGTGAATACATGAACTGCTCAAACTACGGTCATCACCGGAAAGTATCCCAATTACTGTCACATTGGGGTTTACGGATCATAACACGTAATAGGTGAATATGACTTGCAACAGATCGGATATAGAACAAATATGTAATGGTGAAAACATAAATGGTTTAGATATGAAATCATGGCACTCGGGCCCTAGTGACAAGCATTAAGCATGGCAAAGTCATAACAACATCTCTCAGAACATAGTGGATACTAGGGATCAAGCCCTAACAAAACTAACTCAATTACATAATGAATCTCATCCAACTCCTCACCGACCAGCGAGCCTACGAAGGAATTACTCACTCCCGGTGGGGAGCATCATGGAATTGGCGATGAAGGAGGGTTGGTGATGATGAAGACCGAAGATTCCCCTCTCTGGAGCCCCGAACGGGCTCCAGATCTGGCCTCTCGATGAAGAACAGGAGGTGGCGGCGACTCCATATCGTGAAACATGATGAAACTTTCTCCTTGATTTTTTCTCCAAAAATAGGTATTTAAGGAGTTGGAATTAGGGTCTACGGGGCCACCAGGTGAGCACAACCCACCTAGGCATGCCTGGAGGGGGTGGCGCGCCCTGGTGGGTTGTGCTCAACTAGGGACCCCCTCCGGTGGTTCTTGGCTCCAGTATTTTTCTTTTATTGCAAAATAATTCTCCAAAAAGTTTCGTTCCATTCCGAGAACTTTTATTTCTCCATAAAAACAACACCATGGTAGTTCTGCTAAAAACAGCGTCAGTCCGGGTTAGTTTCATTCAAATCATGCAAATTAGAGTCCAAAACAAGAGCAAAAGCATTAGGAAAAGTAGATATGTTGGAGACGTATCAACTCCCCCAAGCTTAAACATTTGCTTGTCCTCAAGCAATTCAGTTGACAAACTGAAAGTGAAAAAGAAAAACTTTTATGAACTCTTTTGTTCTTGTTTACATAAATAAGCTTAAGTAGCACCCAGGTTTTCAGCAAAGATCATGACTAACCATATCAGCAATAACTCTTAAAAATTATATTAACTCATATCAATGGCATAATCAACTAGTGAGCAATAATTAGATATATCAAATGACAACACTTTGTCAAAACAACCATGATATAATATGACAACAGTGGTATCTCGCTAGCCCTTTCTGAGACCGCAAAACATAAATGCAAAGCACCTCCAAAGTTCAAGCAGTGACTAAACATTGTAATTCATGGTAGAAAAGATCCAGTCATGATGCATCCAACATTAACTATGCACAATGCATGAGGATGACAATAGTGCTCTCAGATCTGGCGCTTATTTGAGAAGGTGATGACTCAACATAAAATTAAATAGATAGTCCCTTCGCAGAGGGAAGCAGGGATTTGCAGCGGTGCCAGAGCTCAGAGTTTTAAAATCAGAGATAAATGTAATTTTGGGAGGTACACCCTTCCTGTCAACGTTACGACCAATACTTATCAATATCTTCCATGCTAAACACATTAGTGGCGGTTCCCAGGCGATAAACTAAAGGTTTACTCCCCCTCCACCAACAAACACACTCCACGGCTAGCCGAATCCATGGGTACCATCCATACCAACATTAGTCCTGGGGGAGTTTTGTTTAATTATTTGCAATTTTTGAATTCGGGACTGGGAATCCCTATTACCGCCCCTCTCGTGCAAGGACAAGTGAATAAACACTCATCATGAGAATAACCCACTTAGCATGGATGATATTGACCGCCCCCTGTCGCTCCATGAGTAGTCCAGGCACACAAAACATATGTTCATTTGAAAATTTTAGAGGTGGCACATGCAAATTTACTTGGAACAGCAGGGTAATATCGCACATAGGTAGATATGGTGGACTCATTTGGAATAATTTAGGTTTTAGGATTTTGATGCACAAGTAGTGTTCCCGCTTAGTACAGGCGAAGGCTAGCAAATAGGTTGAGAAGCGGCCAACTAGAGAGCGAAAACGGTCATGAACATGCATTATGCATAATTAACATTGAATACTAGCATGAGTAGGATATGGACACCATGAACATAAATATCGTAGAGGCTATGTTGGTTTTGATTCAACTACATGCATGAACATGTGCCAAGTCAAGCCACTTGAAACATTCAGAGGAGGATACCATATCATCATACTACATCACAATCATTTTAATGCATGTTGACATCCAAGATAAATCATTATCCACTCCTAGCTACTTAAGCATGGCATGAGAAACTATAATCTCTAATTGTCATTGCAAACATGTTTGATCATAATATGCAGAATCATGGATACTAGGTTAAACATATTTACAAAAACAGAACAAGTTGAGTTCATACCCGTTTCTCTCTGCCACAGCCAGTTCATCAAATATCGTCATTATTGCCTTTCACTTGCACGACCGAATGATATGAAAATAATAATAGTTCAAGAGTGCCGTGGACTAAGCTGGAATCTGCAAACATTTTATTCAAAAGGAGAAGACAAGGTAATATGGGCTCTTTGTTAGACCAATAGCAATGCATGTGAGAGCCACTCAACATTTTCATCGTGGTCTTCTCCTTGGTATGACTCAATAAAAAGAAAAGAATTTCAGAGAAACAAACTAAAATATTTTTTGAGTTTTTAGTTTTTCTTGAAGAAAGCAAATTAAAGAAGGGAAAACAAAAAAACGAGAAAAACTATTTACACGGGAAAGCTCCCAACAAGCAAAAGAAGAACAAGGAAATCTTTTTAATACTACAACTAATTAAACTAGAAAGAAAAACCAAAAAGAAACAAGAAACAATTTTTTTTGAATTTTCTTAAAAAATTTCAAACACACAAGAAGAAAGGGAGAAAATAAATCTAGCATGGATAATACAATGAAAAAGTGTGAACACCGACAACTGGAATGAAATGTGTGAACATGAATGTAATGTCAGTGGAAATACGTACTCCCCCAAGCTTAGGTTTTTGGCCTGGCTTGGTGATCACCACTCGTAGTAGCCATCCGGTCCCATCTCGAAGTGCTGTGGTGGCGGCACCCGAGCGTCCCACTCCTGAGGCTCCTCCTCTGCCACTGCCTGGGCATTCCGGTAGGCAATAATGTTCGCTGGCATGACCCGGTATCCTCCCCTGGCGATAGAATCAAACAAAGCAGGTGCAGACAATGGGATAATATCATGGGTTTCCACACTGTAAACCAGGTTATAACGAATATTATAAAGAGAGTCGGCCTCATCAGTAAACTGGTGATCCACCATCGCCTGGTGATCTAGATAAACCTTGGGCAGAGGATAATCATGTTGGCGTATCTGAACGTTAAAATGACTCGCTAAGCGAGTAGAATAAATACCGCCATGAATTTTGCCCTTGGTTCTGTTAAGGTGCAGACGGCGTGCAATAATAGCCCCGAGGCTAAAGGTGTTACCGCCGTATAGTGCGCGGCGTAAGATGGCGAAGTCGGGAGCACTGAGTGCACTAACCTTTTCTCTAGCAATTAAACACTTAGCGATGAATAGAGCAAATAATGCACAGAAGGAAACTGCAAGCTAGTGGCGGTAACACTCGATACACCTCTCTCATCTCCCACTGTCAGAGTACGATAAAAGTCCTCAAACTCTGCAGGTCTAGGCTCTCTTATTTCCCTGTCAGAAGGGATTAAGCATATATCGCAAAAGTTAGTGAGTGGCATCTGACGGGTTTCAGCACATAAATTAAACAGCACCTCAGGGGGATTATTCCTACTCAGAAAATGAAAATTTTGCACAAAGGAATTTGTAAGGAGATGGTATTGTTCACACTCAGCTGCGATGAAGTCGGTTAGCCCGGCATTTGCAGCGAATTGGGCGAACTCTTGATGAATCCCGGCCCCCTCCATGAAGGGATTATGCGGCCATTCGCACGGCCACACCTCTGCCCTTCTCCGAGTATGGAGGTCATTGTCCGATGATTCCCCAATGACTCCCTTAGCATTTTTCTTGGAGGCAAACTTCCTAAAGAAACTCATCTTATTCCTATAGATAAAATTCTGAAAATTTTAGTCCACAAAATTTTTGTCAACAAAACATAACAAGATTGATAGCAACTACTCATAAGAGTGCATAGAGGCCATATTAAGCATTCAAACTACTTAGAACTCTAAGAATTCAACATGCAAGCTCATCTACAGCAGCACCAAGAATAGCTAATTATTCTAAATACAAACCACTAAAGCAAAAACTAATTGGAGCGATGGTGGAGTCACATACCAAGTAGCAATCCCCCAAAACAGTTTCGGAAACGGAGCTTCGAGCAAAGAGATCGAAATCCGCGGGTTTGAGAGCAAGAACACGAGAGAGAGAGAGCTATGGTGATTTTTTTTCTGGTGGTAGGAGATGACATGGGCTAAAGAAGTAAGTGAGGGGACCCATGTGGGGACCATAACCCACCAGGGCGCGCTTGGGGGTGCTGGCGTGCCCTGGTGTCTTGTGGTCACCAGGTGCACCCCCCTCTGATGTTATTTGCACCAAAAATTCAAAAATATTCAGAAAAAATCATATTAAATTTTCAGGGCATTCTGAGAACTTTTATTTTTGAGTCATTTTTTATTGCACGAGAAATTCAGAAAACAGACAAAACATGGCATTTTATTTTATTTAACTAAGAAAAACAAAAAACAAAAGTTGGGAGCAGAAAGTTGTGCTCACTAAATTCATCAACTTCATACCTCTCAAAAATGATTCATTAATAAGGTTGATCAAGTCTTATTAACAACCACCTTTGATTAGCATGAAACCGAAGAACTTTCGTAAGACACCAAGTTACCTCAATGGGGATATGCATGTCCCCAACAATAAGCATTTCAAATTTCTTTTTGGCAGTAGGTAGAGGTAGTTGAAAACTTCCAATAGTGAGTGTCGGAGATTTTTCAATAACATTAATACCATTCACTTGGAATTGTTTCTTCGAAAAGTGCACCGTATGCTCATTACCATTGATATGAAAAGTGACCTTGCTTTTATAGCAATCAATAACAGCCCCTCCTGTATTCAAAAAGGGTCTACCAAGGATAATCGACATGTTGTCGTCCTCGGGCATCTCAAGTATCACAAAGTCAGTTAAGATAGTAACATTTGCAACAACAACGGGCACATCCTCACAAATACCGATTGGTATGGCATTTGATTTGTCAACCATTTGCAAAGATATTTCAGTAGGTGTGAGTTTATTCAAGTCAAGTCTTTTATATAAGGAGAAAGGCATAACACTAACACCAGCTCCTAGATCACACAAAGCAGTTTTAACACAATTTCTTTTGATGGAGCAAGGTATAGTTGGTACTCCATCCTTAAAAGAATAATTAGCAAGCATGGTGGAGATTTCAGATTCCGATATCTTTCTCTTATTAGTGATGATGTCGTTCATGTATTTTGCATAAGGGGCCATCTTTAAAATATCAGTCAAGCGAGTGCGCAAAAAGACCGGCCTAAGCATTTCAGCAAAGCGTTCAAATTCTTCATCATCTTTTTTCTTAATTGATTTAGGTGGAAAGGGAATGGGTTTTTGAACCCATGGTTCTCTTTCTCTTCCATGTTTTCTAGCAATAAAGTCTCTTTTATCATATCTTTTATTTTTAGGTTGTGGGTTATCAAGATCAACAGTTGGTTCTATTTCAACATCATTATCTGGTTGTTTATCATTGTCTGGTTGAGTGTCTTCATGAACATCATCATTATCTTTTTCATTATCACTAGATGGATGTTCATTACCAGATTGAGTTTCAGCATTAGAAATAGAAACATCATTATTATTATCAGGAGGTTTTTCTATTTCAGGTTCACTAGTGGTATGCAAAGTCCTATCATTTTTATTTTTCTTCTTCCTTCTAAAGGGACTAGGTGCATCAGTGTTAATTCTTTGAGAGTCTTGTTCCATTCTTTTAGGGTGTCCTTCAGGATAAAGTGGTTCCTGAGTCATTTTACCTCCTCTAGTTGCTACTCTAACAGCAAAGTCATTCATATTATTATTCATTTCATCAAGCAACTCTCTTTGAGATTTAGCAACTTGTTCTAGTTGAGTTTGAAGCATGGAAGCATGTTGTCCTACACCTCTTACATCATTAGTAATTCTAAACAACAAGTCACTCAAGCGAGCAATCATATTAGAATTATATTTCAATTGTTTCATAACATTTTCATTGAAGTGATCTTGTTTCCTAATGTAGTTGTCAAATTCATAAAGGCATTGACTAGGATGTTTATTGTAAGGGATGTCACTTTCATCAAATTTCATTAAAGAATTTACCTCTACCACCTTTGGTGGTGGTGTGTTAAGTCCATGTATTTCTTCAATAGGAGGTAAAATTTTAACATCCTCTGCTTTAATACCTTTTTCCTTCATACTTTTCTTTGCCTCTTGCATATCTTCAGGACATAGATATAAGATACCCCTCTTCTTCGGAGTGGGTTTAAGTGGTAGTTCAGGAAGAGTCCAATCATCATAAATTTTCAATATATTATTCAATAATTCATCAGCTTGTTCAACAGTTCGTTCCCTGAAAACACAACCAGCACAACTATGTAGGAAGTCCATAGAAGCATCAGTTAGTCCATTATAGAAGATATTGAGTATTTCATTTTTCTTAAGAGGATGATCAGGCAAAGCATTAAGCAATTGGAGAAGCCTCCCCCAAGCTTGTGGGAGACTCTCTTCTTCAATTTGCACAAAGTTAAATATTTCCTGTAAAGCAGCTTGTTTCTTATGAGCAGGAAAATATTTTTCAGAGAAGTAGTAAATCATATCCTTGGGACTATGCACACAACCAGGAGCAAGAGTATTGTACCATATCTCAGCATCACCCTTTAATGAGAACAGAAATAATTTGAGAATATAGTAGTAGCGAATCTTCTCATCATGAGCAAATAGGGTGGCTATATCATTTAATTTAGTAAGGTGTGCAACAACAGTTTCAGTTTCATAGCCATGGAAAGGATCAGATTCAACCAAAGTAGTTAACTCTAGGTCGACAGGGAATTCATAATCCTTATCAGTAACAAAGATAGGCGAAGTAGCAAACTTAGGATCACATTTCATTCTAGCATTCAAAGATTTTTCTTTGAGTTTGCATAATAATTTCTTAAGATCATCTCTATCATTGCAAGTAAGAAAGTCTTTAGCTATCTCCTCATCCATAACATAACCTTCAGGTATCTTAGGCAATTCATATCTAGGAGAGCTAGGTCTAATAGGTGTTTCAAGATTTTCAGTTTCAAGTACTTCAACAATTTCAATAATTTCATTTGTTTCAGCATTCTCAATATCTTTAGCTCTAGCAAGTTGTTCATCAAGAAATTCACCTAGTGGCATATTATCATCAAGCAAGGTACTAGCATCATCATGAGTAGCATTCATAGCAGAAGTAGCATCATCAATAACTTGCGACATATCATGATTAATAGCATGTGGTGGTGTTGCAAGTCTACTCAAAACAGAAGGTGAATCAAGTTCAGAGTGTGATGGCAGTTCCGTACCTCCCCTCGTCCCAGAGGGAACGATCTTGGTTTTTGTATCCTTCAGATTCTTCATAGTGATAAATAGATAATAATCCCAAGTGACTCAACAAATATAGCTATGCTCCCCGACAACGGCGCCAGAAAAAGGTCTTGATAACCCACAAGTATAGGGGATCGCAACAGTTTTCGAGGGTAGAGTATTCAACCCAAATTTATAGATTCGACACAAGGGGAGCCAAAGAATATTTGTAAGTATTAGCAGTTTAGTTATCAATTCAACCACACCTGGAGATTAAATATCTGCAGCAAAGTGATCAGTAGCACAGTAATATGATAGTTTTGATAGCAGTAATAATAGTAGCATTAACGGTAATAGTGATAGCAATGATTTTGTAGCAAGTGTAACAGTAACAACAACGGTAGTAACTTAGCAAGAACAATATGTGGAAAATTCGTAGGCATTGGATTGGTGAATTCGTTGGATGATATTCATCATATAACAGTCATAACCTCGGGCGATACAAAACTAGCTCCAGTTCATAAATATAATGTAGGCATGTATTACGTAAATAGTCATACGTGCTTATGAAAAGAACTTGCATGACATCTTTTGTCCTACCCTCCCATGGCAGCGGGGTCCGTAAGAAAACTAAGGGATATTAAGGCCTCCTTTTAATAGAGAACCAAAACAAAGCATTAACACATAGTGAATACATGAACTCCTCAAACTACGGTCATCACCGGAAAGTATCCCAATTACTGTCACATTGGGGTTTACGGATCATAACACATAATAGGTGAATATGATTTGCAAGATCGGATATAGAACATAGATATAATGGTGAAAACATAAACGGTTCAGATCTGAATCATGGCACCCGGGCCCTAGTGACAAGCATTAAGCATGGCAAAGTCATAACAACATCAATCTCAGAACATAGTGGATACTAGGGATCAAGCCCTAACAAAACTAACTCAATTACATGATGAATCTCATCCAACTCCTCATCGATCAACGAGCCTACGAAGGAATTACTCACTCCCGGTGGGGAGCATCATGGAATTGGCGATGAAGGAGGGTTGGTGATGACAAAGACCGAAGATTCCCCTCTCCGGAGGCTCGAACGGGCTCCAGATCTGGCCTCCCGATGAAGAACAGGAGGTGGCGGTGGCTCCATACCGTGAAACGCGATGAAACTTTCTCCTTGATTTTTTTCTCCGAAAACAGGTATTTAAGGAGTTGGAATTAGGGTCTGCGGGGCCACCAGGTGGGCACAACCCACCTGGGCGCGCCTGGAGGGGGTGGCGCGCCCTGGTGGGTTGTGCTCAACCAGGGGCCCCCTCTGGTGGTTCTTGGCTCTAGTATTTTTCTTTTATTGCAAAATAATTTTCCAAAAATTTTCGTTCCATTCCGAGAACTTTTATTTCTACACGAAAACAACACCATGGTAGTTCTGCTGAAAACAACGTCAGTCCGGGTTAGTTTCATTCAAATCATGCAAACTAGAGTCCAAAACAAGAGCAAAAGCGTTCGGAAAAGTAGATACGTTGGAGACGTATCACAGGGCACCGTCGCTTGGCCGCAAACATTGAGATACATGGTTTTAAAATTCTAGTAAATCCAAAACTCGTCTGAAATTCATGTAACTTGGCATGCTATCATGGAACGACATCAACATGCTGTGGTAAAAACATTGTCCCATTTGGGGCAGGTTTGGGTACAAGCTTCTCACAAACGAGAGCTTCTCACAACAAGCCTCATTGTTCCGGTAGGGAATGTGCCTCCTTCGTGGATGAAACGATATTCGTTGCCTCATCTTGCTTTCAAATTTTGTCCTAGTGGCAACATAGAGCAACATGATGTCGTGTTAAAATTTGGAATTTTTCGGGGTTCGTTTGGACATTTTTATACATTAACTGTGTTTTGTAGGCATTTTATGTGCATAATTCAAATTTGAACTACATGCGCATGCTCCAGTGCAGAAAAATTGGTTCAAAAATCAAATGTGTGTCCTTGGGTGCATGCTTAGGTCCCATGCAAGAAATGGGAATGAATTTCAAACACCAGGGCACCGTTGCTTGCCGGCAAAACGTTGAGATACTTTGTTTTTAAATTCTAGTAAATCCAAAACTCATCTGAATTTCATGAAACTTGCCATGCTCTCATGGAATGGCACCCGACATGCTGTGGTATTTTTCGGGTCCAATTTGAGAGAAGGCGCACTCGAATCAACAACCAATAACACATTTTTAAACAAATAGCTGCCACCTTATCATCTCAAACGTTTGTATAATTTAAATCGTGGGCGTTCTGTTAACCATTCACGTGACGCCACGCATCACACTTTTAATGGCTAGGAGGTGCCGTGCGGATAGCTGCTTGAGTAGACGGGAGGCGTGCGAGCGCAGTCCGCTGCGCAGGCTGACCGGGCGGCGTGCAAGCTGTCCTCCAATGGGCAGGCTCGTCGGGAAGCGTGTGAGCTGTACGCTGCATAGGCTCAGTGGGAAGCGAGCCCTTTGACTTCCCTGGCTGCCCGCCTTGCTCGCATCCTCTCCATTAATGGTGCCTGTGCCACTGTTTAATACGGGCGGCCTTACTGTTCGCCTCCTGTCGGTGTCAAAACCGGCAGACCTCGGGGTAGGGGGTCCCGAGCTGTGGATCTAGGATCTATGGGTAACAAGGGACGATGAACACAGTGTTTACCCAGGTTCGGGCCCTCTCGAAGAGGTAATACCCTACGTCCTGCTTGATTATATTGGATGTATGATGTGGTTTACAGAGTAGATCTACCTCGAGATCAGCATGAGCTAAACCCTAAGGCTATGAGGTGATGAATGTAGCTCTAGCCCTAAAGACTAAAAACCCTCGGTTTATATAGACACCGGTAGGGTTAGGGTTATCGAAGATAGATTACAATAAGGAATTAAAGAGATCCTCCGCCTTCCTGACTTGGAGGGCACACCACGGCTTCGTAGATCTCCTATCATTATACGGCTCCACCAGTCCGGCCCATGTACAATGGGTCGTCGCCCCGAGGACCCCTTAGTCCATGACTCCCTCAGTAGCCCCTGAACTTGCCTTACACCAAGACTTTTATCCGGTATCCATCCATCCAACCAGTATTCGGCTTGCGGGCGAGTTCCTCAGCATGTCTCTCCCCTGTTCGAAACCAAGTGATGTCCGGAATCTGAGATGGTAGTTTTACTTAACATAGAAGGTAATAATAAAAACATCGCTCAAGCGCAAATAGTGCCTTTATCTGACAACTTTTTTGTCGGGGATATCGTGCGACATATGCCAGGGGGTGGCTTATCATGGATGGGGACAAGAGTACGTTGCCGGGCTCTAGAAGAGGGAGTGAGTGAGACCGCATACGCCTGCGAGTCTTACCCAGGTTCGGGGCTCTCCTAGGATATAACACCCCTAGTCCTGCTCTGCGGGGTCTCCGCATGATGACTATGATCAAGAAAGTAGCTACAAGCTTGCTCCTTGAGCTGTTTCGGCTAGAGGTGGGAGAAGGGCAAGGCTAGCTCTATTCCTGTCTCTATGTGAGTGTATGCGAATGGCGTGGGTGATGAACCGAACCCCTTGCATGGGTGAGCCTGGGGGGTTTATATAGGCCTACTCCCCAGGGGTACAATGGTAATCCGGCCGGGTGTAGGACCCGGCCGTCAGCGTCTCTGGTTGCCGGCTTCTCCGCCGACCGCTGGGGCCCGCCGCCTGGTGGGCCCCGCCAACTGCCATGATCTCAGCCGTCAGGTAGGTCCCGCCGCCTACGGGCCATGTTGACTGCTTTATACTGTAGCCTCGCCCCTGATGATGAAGGCTTCGTCGAGGGGAGCGTGGCTACAGTCCCGCCGCCTGACGGGTGTTCACTGTAGCCATACCCCGTCTCATCTGGTTGATGGCGCACAGACTTCAAGGGGGAGAAGGGCCGCCTGCTAGGAGTCGGCCCTCCCTTATTGCCGCCTGCTTGAGGTGGGCCGCCTTCGGGTGGCTCGCGGACAGGTAGGGCCTGCCGCCTGCGGGCCGTACTGATCGCCCGTCATGGGAGCGTGGCTCCCTCTGGCGCTAGTGATGTCACGGACTGTGTGGTTACAGTGTCGCGCTGGACGGGGGGTATCCGCCCAGTACACGGCTCTGCGGCCAAGTCCCATCCTGGGTTCGGGGGTGGCAGGCCGTACTGTAGCCATGCCTTGTCTTGTCGTGGTAATGTGGTGCTAACTTCGAGGGGGCGAGGGGCCATCTGCCCGGAGTCGTCCCCCTTGCGGCCGCCTTTCGGGGTCTTGCCGCGTGCTAGCAGCCGGCCCTATGGACCAGCCGACCCAAGAAGGCGGTCGTGCTTCCAGAGGGTGTGAGGGGCGCAGCCGACCCCGATGTCTTGAAACACCACGGGGGACTGATGTGGCTACCCGTGGTCATTTACTTCGACAGTAGTCCCCGAAGCTGGTGGGGCACCGCGGTTGAAAAACAAGGAGCCTCAGTAGCTTCCTACTCTGAGTGGACTGGTAGTTGGGCTTCGTCTGTCTTCTGGAGAGGCCGATTGCCAGGAGCCGGCCAAGGCCAGGCCGGCCACCTGGCGAATTCGAATCGTCGTGGCGGAGACCGGGTTAGATGCTAGCCGGACGACAGGCTTGCCGCCCATGGCTCGCCCGCCACGCGGCGCCAGCAGGCCAGGCCGGCCTGCCAGCCCGCGTGCGCGACGAGACATCACCGCAGGCCTGGGCCCGCCACTACAGGGCCTCGGCACGCGTGCAGATCCGCTGCGGCCGAGGCGGGTGGTTCCGATTCCCGGGAGTGATTAATACACGCCATCACGGCGCTGTATTTGTGGGGTCGTGGGGGGAGTGGGCGCAATTAATCTTGCGCCCCCCCACGTTTCGCCCCCTCGGCTTCGCTGCCAGAGGGCTATAAGTAGGGGGAGGAGGGGGCGGCAGAACGCACACGCGCCCTCCTCTCCCTTCTCTTTGCTTTTCTCCTTCCTCTTCTTCTTGCCGTTGCCACGGCCTCTCCTCTCGCTGGAGTGCTGCCGCAGCCCGCCGTCGCCGGACCTCCACGCGCCGCAGCCACCTTGCGTCGCCGCCGAGCTCGGAGCCCATGGCGCCAAGCGGCCGCGCGGGCGACTGGGACCGCTCCAACGTCCACGATGTGCACTTGGAGTTCCTCCGCCAGACGCGGCGGCTCCCCAACGCATCGAACGTCAAGGTGGGTGTCCCCCCCGAAAGGGAGATCTCGCCGGCGCCGGAAGGCGGCGAGCGCGTCGTCTTCCAGTCGCATTTCCTCCGCGGCTTCGGCCTTCCGGCGAGCGGATTCTTTCGCTCATTTCTGGACTTCTACGGAGTGCAGCCCCACCATCTTACTCCAAATACGGTGGTGCTGCTCTCCGCCTTCGTCACCCTGTGCGAGGGCTACCTCGGCACGCTCCCCACACTCGAGCTGTGCGGAGAGCTTTTCTATCTCAAGCTCGGCACCGCCGCCAAGAACGAGGCGGCCCAGTGCGGAGCCTGCGTCGCGGTGCGGCGCACAGGATCCGGGGTCCGCTTCCCGGCTCTCGCCCTGCTGCAGTCGGCCAAACCGTGGCAGAAGTCGTACTTCTACGTCGAGAACATCCACTCAACGCGGGACTACGTCAACCTGCCGACCTATGCAGCCGGCCCGCCTGTCGAGCCTCACACCAACTGGAAGTTCCGGCCGAGAACCCTGTCGGCCGCGTGCTCCACCGCGCTCCTCTGGCTCCAGGAGATGACGGCGTCGGAGGGCCTCAAAGCCTCAGACCTGCTGACCGCGTTGGGGAAGCGCCGAGTGCTGCCCCTCCAAGCCCGGCCCCACTTGATCAGCGACATGAGTGGGCGCCGGGATCCGTGCCGGATGTCCACCAAGGTGATGTCGGACATGGAGGTGGTCCGCATGGTGAACTTCTTCTCCGACTGCAAGCTGTCGGAAACGGAGTGGCAATTCGGCAAGCCGCCGTACAGCCGGGCCAACCCGCCGCCTCCGGTACGTCTCCTTATTCTTTTTTCCTTTGTTCGTCTGGGTTCTTTCTTGCCGCCTGACCAGTCGGCCTTGGTGCAGCGCTTCCCAGGCCAGACAGCCACTGATACGCCGGCCCCGGGTCACCAGTACATGGCGGACCGGTCGATGAGTGACGTGGACGACCCCGACTTGGGGGCGGCCGCTCAGGAGGAGGACGACGCCACAGGCGGTGGCGGCGAGGGAGCAGGTGGCTCCTTAGGAGGCGGCATCGGGGAATGGTCGGACGATGACGAGGAGGACGAAGAGCCGCGCTGTGCCCATGGCGCCGACAGGGCGGGCGCCAGCTCCTCGGCCGCGCCGACCGCAGCAGCCGGCGCACCGAAGCGCCGGGCCGACGCCGGGTTGTTCGGCAGCCGGCCCAAGAAGGCCAAGACCTCGGCCGCCGCGACCAAGCGGCAAGCGGCTGCCGCGAAGGCGGCCCTCTTCCAGAAGGCCCCAAAGCGGCTCCCGCTGGTGTCCGCGTAAGTGCCTTGTCCTTTCTTGCATCTTGCTTTGCGTTTGCTTTTCTTCTATCTTTGCAATCTTTTTACTCTCTTCCTCCCTTGGCGCGCAGCGCCCCACTTTCCTTGTCGCGAGCCCCGTCCGGCTCGGTGATTGGGGCGGCAGACGACGTCGCGGGCCCCCGCCGCGTGGATCCGCTTGCCGCCCTCCAGGAGGTGACGGAGAAGAACGCGTGGGATGCGCGAGAGGAGCGGGAAGATGCGGCCCGGGAGAAGGCGGAGGCCGACGCGGCGGCCAAGGCCCAAGCCGACGCCGCGGCCAAGGAGCAGGCGGACGCGGCCGCCAAGGCGCAGGCGAAGGAGGCGTCCCGCAGCCAGGCTCCGGAGTCCACCGGTCCGCAATCTACGGAGCCTGTGGTGCTAGAGATCCAGGCTCCGACTGGAGGGGCCGGCGATGACCAGCCGGTCCGAGAGAGGGGAGGGGACCCTGTTATCCCAGAGGCGGAGGTGGCCCCGCGCACGCCGGCCAGTGGCGAGTTGATGGTGGGTCCGACTCCGCAACCCGTATCCTGGCGCGTTGGCGTGCGGGGAAGGCGGCCTCAGCACCGCGGCCGTTGGAGGTCGGGGCCGCTAGCTCGTCAGCCCCTGACGCCGAGGCTACCAGCGCCGCCCCACCGGATTGGACGTCTGGGGGTGGTACGGGTGTTTTGAACGCGGCCTCGCAGGAAGTCCTGGCCCGGTTCAACGCCCAAGGCGCCGCTCTCCAGCAGTACACGCAGGAGTTCCTGGCGACGCGGGCGGCCGTCCGGGTGCGTTTCTTGTTTTCGTTTCTTTGTAATCTTCCGTGGGGGCACGCCAGCGCACCCACTGGGTGTAGCCCCCGAGTTCCGGGCCGGCTGCTGAGCAGGCGGCTCGGAACTTCAGGTCGAGCTCCGAGTACTGACTCGTTACCTTCTTCTGTTGTCTTTGTTGCAGGATTACCACAACATCCGTGCGGCTGCCTACAACTCTCAGCTCCAGGAGCTGACCAAGAGGACCGCCGATCTGACGGAGAGCCGAAGTAAGTACTAGGTCTTCTTCCTAGCGGGGGCGCGTCAGTGCACCCGCTGGGTGTAGTCCCTGAGATTCGGGCCGACTGCTACGCAGTCGGGCCGGATCTCCCGGCAACTACTTTCCATTGGTGTTGATGGTTTTCTTTTTCTTCGTTTTTGGCAGAGGCCGCCACAGATCTGTGGCAGCGCCTGGGCGAGGCCGAGTCTACGCTCCATACCAAGGAGCAGGAGCGCAGCCAGGCGGCCCAGGAATGCGACCGCCTGACCAAGGAGCTGGTGGACCAGGCGGAGCAGCACAAGGCGGAGCTCCGGAAGCTGAAGGAGGAGGAAGACTCCCTCAAGGCCGAGTTCGAGACTCAATGCTCGAACTGGGCCGAGAAGGAGAGACTCCTGACCGACGGCTACGGCGAGATCGAGGACATGATATATGGTAAGTTACTTCTTCTTTTGAACAGCTGTCGACTGCAGCAGGAGTCGGCCTCTGGCTTCTAATCTTTAATCTTCTTCTTGTGCAGAATACTTTCCAAGTCACTCCGTCGTCGTCAGCCAGGCCATCGAGGCGCGTCGCGACATGCGGAGGAAAACGGGCGCGGACATTGCGCCGAACACGCCCCGGAATCTCGGCGAGCAGCTTCTGGCTATCAAGACGCGCCTGCAGCCGGCTCACAGGATGCTTCGTCGCCTGCAGCGCGCCGGGGCTCAGGTGTTGGCCGCCTTTTGGCCCGACGCTCAAATTCCACACACTCCCAGTCGGACTGTCGACTGGCTGGAGGTAGTGGTCAGCCGCTTCGAGGCTTGGTAGGGCGCCGCGGCTCGGGCGGGTGCGCGGACGGCCTTGGAGTTCGCCAAGGCGTGGTATCCTGGGCTGTACCTGGCCCAGCTGGCCACCTTCCGGCAAGAGGCCGGACCAGAGTTGGCGGCGGTGGGCCCTGTGCTTACTCAACGCGCGGCAGCGATCGCCGAGTACGCCGACACCACCGTTTTCATCCCTGAGCTGGACGAGGAAGGCGCTGAGGTGCTGCCCGACTGGTTCGGGCTGAACCCGGGGGATGCGGGGGACTCGGCGGAAGAGATCGCCTCCAGCGACGAGGGCGAGGATGAAGAGGACGAGGACGGCGAAGACGATGCACCGGACGACGGAGCAGATAGCCGGCCTCAGCCCGACCAAGCCTCGACCAACGAGCCGCGTGCTACCACACCGACTGCTACCGGGGGCGATCAGGCCGAGACCCTTCAGTCGGCTGCTCCACCATCCGGTGCCGCTGCCTCTGCCAACCCGTCTGACCCGCCTGCTGCTCCCTTGGCCTAGATGGCCACTTTGTCTTATCTTTCCTGTTCTTGTAATCTTTTGAACAAGCATGTTAAATTCGCGCAATTCCACCCGCTGGGGGTGTATTCAAACTTTGTTGAATGCTGGCTATGAGCTCTGCTATGTAAATCAACTTTATTCGCACAAGTTGTGCTCTACCGGGTTTTGACTTTGCCTTGTTTTTCTGCTCTTTTTTGGCTTTTTCCTTTGCCGCCTTCCTTTGGCTACCGCCCTGCCAGCCGGACAGCCGCTCTGCGGTCTGTGGCTGGGTCCGGTGCTTGGCCGTTTAGGAAGACAAGTACTTTGGCCATTTTAGAACGTAACAAGTCAAGTGAGAAGCCGGCCGGCTGCTCAGCAGCCGGAGGGTGAGGCGAGGAGCCGTCTTAGCCTATGTTGATGCTTTTTTCCTTAGTCATTTTTCATGTGGACACCGTTTCCTGCCTTTAGCTCCTGCCAGCCGGACAGTCGCTCTGCGAGCTGCGGCTTAAGGCAAGAGAGGACTTAGATGTCTGCACACTACTTGTCCGACTGCAGGTGGCACCAACATAGGACAAGGCGGCGAGCCCTCGGGCCGACTGGTCGGAACCTGGTGCCAGGCGGAGGAATGAAACAACACATTCTCAGGCATAAACTTATCGTACGGATAAAAAGGGTAGTCCCCGAGTGCTCCTCGAGGGACCCGATGCCTTCCCTCTTAAAACGAAAGGTAGCGTGGTACATACTGCATTAGCTGTAAAATCTTCGGAGGAGATTTGCGTTCCATGGGCGCTCTGTTTCCTTGCCGGAATCATCCCTCTTGTGTGCCCTGGGCTTCTGCGCGTCGATGAGGTAGTAGGAGTCGTTGCCCAAGGCTTTGCTGATGACGAAGGGTCCTTCCCAAGGGGCCGAGAGCTTGTGCTGGCCGGCTGTTCGCTGGATCAGCCGGAGCACAAGGTCGCCCTCTTGGAAAGATCGTGGCTTGACCTTCCGGCTGTGGTAGCGGCATAGGGCCTGCTGGTAGATGGCGGACCGGCTGAGTGCCAGCAGCCGGCCTTCTTCCAGCAGGTCGACGCTGTCTTCTCGTGCCTCCCTTGCATCCGCTTCCGTGTACATGGTGACGCAAGGCGAGTCAAACTCGATGTCAGTTGGGATGACGGCCTCGGCCCCGTACACAAGGAAGAAGGGAGTGAAGCCGGTCGATTTGTTCGGCGTGGTCCGGAGACTCCAGAGGACGGTCGGTAGCTCCTCGATCTAGTAGCCGGCCGAGCGCTCCAGCGGCTCGACCAGTCGGGGCTTGATGCTGGACAAGATGAGGCCGTTTGCTTGCTCGACTTGGCCGTTTGACTGCGGATGGGCAACGGACGCTAAGTCCAGTCGGATGCCCTGCGTCGCACAGAAACGGGCCAAGGCGCCTTTGGCAAAGTTTGTGCCATTGTCGGTGATGATGATGTGCGGTATGCCGTACCGAACGGTGATATCAGTGATGAAGGTCACCGCAGTTGGACCGTTCAACTTCTTAATTGGCTTTGCTTCAATCCACTTGGTGAATTTATCCACAGCGACCAGCAGATGGGTCATGCCGCCGCGTGCCGTTTTGAACGGGCCCACCATGTCCAGCCCCTAGACGGCAAATGGCCAAGTGAGGGGGATGGTCTTGAGTGCGAAAGCCGGCAGGTGTTGCTTGGAGCTGAATTTCTGGCACCCTTTGCACTTCTTGACCAAGTCCTTGGCGTCGTCCAAAGCAGTCAGCCAGAAGAATCCATGGCGGAAAGCTTTGGCGACAAGGGATCTGGAGGCCGCGTGGTGGCCGCATTCACCTTGATGGATGTCTCAGAGGATTGCCTTGCCTTTTTCTGGCTCAACGCAGCGCTGGAAAACGCCAGTTACGCTGCGCCTGACAAGCTCTCTGTTCACTATCGTGTACGCTGCTGCCCGGCGTTGCACTTGCCGGGCCAAGGTCTCGTCGGCTGGTAGCTCTCCGCTTGCCAGGAAGTTGAGGATGGGCTGCGCCCATGACGTTGCTTCGACCACTGTCATCACAGCCAGTGGAACCAGGGCGGTTGGGTTGGGAGGAGGCGGGTTGGAGTCAGCCACCGCTTGTTGTGTCGCTGAAGTCCCCGGGCCGACTGCTGCAGCCCCCGGGCTGGGTTCTGAAGTCCCCGGGCCGGGTGCGACTGCTGCAGTCCCCGAGCCGCCTGCCGAAGTCCCCAGGCCGGCTGTTGCAGCCCCCGAGTCGGATCCGACTGTTCCGGGAGCAGCCGGCACGAAGATGGACTCTGATTCCGGCGAAGGCTTGATAGACGGCTTGCGGAGGCATTGAAGGGAAACGCCGGCTGGTATCGCTTGGCGGGTGGAGCCGATTCTTGCCAGGGCATCAGCTTGCTCGTTCTCGGCTCATGGTACATGAAGGAACTCGCACCCGTCAAAGTATCCACTGATCTACTGGACGAGGAAGTGGTAGCTCTCCATGTTTGCATCCTTGGCATCCCAGTCGCCAGACGACTGCTGGACTACCAAGTCCGAGTCGCCGTAGCATAGAATCCGGCGTATGCCAATCTCTTTGGCCAGTCGGAGTCCATGTACGAGCGCCTCGTACTCGGCCATGTTGTTGGAGGCGGCAAAGTGAATCTGCAATGTGTACTTGAGCTTGTCGCCTTTGGGATAGGTGAGGACGATGCCGGCTCCCAGACCGGTGCGCATCTTTGATCCATCAAAGTGCATTCGCCAATGGGTGGAATCCGGCGCCGGCGGCAGGTACTGGGTCTCAGCCCAGTCGACGAGGAAGTCGGCCAGCGCTTGGGACTTGATGGCGGTGCGGGGCTGGTAGAGGATGGTGTGGGGAGCTAGCTCGATGACCCACTTGGCCACCCGGCCTGATGCATCTCTGTTGCCCATGATCTCGGCAAGTGGGGCAGTGCAGACAACCGTGATGGAGTGCTCCTGAAAGTACTGCTTGAGCTTCTTGGCGGCAATGTATACGCCATAGCACATCTTCTGGTAGTGGGGGTAATTCTGCTTGGAGGCCGACGGTACTTCGCTCAGGTAGTAGGCGGGCCTCTGGACCGGCTGTGCCTTGCCGTCCTCCGGGCGCTCGACCACAATGACAGTGCTGACCACCCGGCTGGTGGCGGCGATATAGAGGAACACGGGTTCCTTGGCAGCCGGGGCCACCAGGACAGGCGGCGTAGTCAGCATTTTCTTGAGCTGGAGGAAGGCCTCGTCCGCCTTGTCGTTCCACTCGAAGTGAGTGGTTTTCTTCATTAGCTGGTACAGGGGAAGAGCCTTCTCGCCCAGCCGACTGATGAAACGGCTGAGGGATGCCAAGCACCCGGTGAACTTCTGGACGTCTCGCAGCCGGGTGGGCCTCTCCATCAGCTCAATGGCCTTGATCTTCACCGGGTTGCACTCGATGCCGCGTTCTGAGACAAGGAAACCAAGGAGCTAGCCGGCCGGGACTCCGAAGACACACTTTTCTGGGTTTAGCTTGATTTGAAAACGGCGCAGATTATCGAAGGTCTCCTTGAGATCCTCCAGGAGGGTACCACGCTTCTCCGTCTTCACCACAATGTCGTCTACATAGACGTGGGCATTTCTGCCGAGTTGCTTGAGGAGGCACTTCTGCATGCAACGCTGAAATGTGGCACCGGCATTTCTCAGGCCAAATGTCATGGTCAGGTAGCAGAAAGCTCCGAATGGTGTGATGAAGGCGGTCTTCAGCCGATCGGCTGGGTTCAGCATGATCTGGTGGTAGCCAGAGTAGGCATCCAAAAAACTCAACAGCTCGCATCCAGCTGTGGAGTCAATCACTTGGTCTATCCGAGGCAGAGCAAACGGATCTTTGGGGCAAGCTTTGTTGAGGCTGGTGTAATCAATGCACATGCGCCACTTGTTGTTCTTCTTCAGCACAAGGACTGGGTTGGCGAGCCATTCTGGAAAGAACACTTCCATGATGAAGCCGGCCGCCAGAAGCCGGGCGATCTCTTCGCCAACGATTCTTCTCTTCTCTTCTGACAGGCGGCGGAGGGGTTGCTTAACTGGTTTTGCATCTGATCTGACATGTAGCTTGTGCTCGGCGAAATCCGTCGGAACACCCGGCATGTCCTTGGGAGACCATGCGAAGATGTCCCGATTCTCACGGAGGAAATCGACGAGCTCGCTTTCCTATTTACTGTCGAGGTGGGCCCCCACGACAACGAATCTCTCCGGGTGCTCAGGGTCCAAGGGAATCTTCTTGGTTTCTTTGGCCGGTTGGAAGGAGCCCTTGGCCTTTGACTCCTTGGGATCCGGTGACAAGTCCGGCTGCTTGCTGGCCATGGCCACAACCCGGTCAAGGAGCCGCCTTTCCGCAGCGATGACAAGGGACTCGGCCAACCGACTGCTGGCAGTAGCCCACGTGGCCGACTTCTGGTAGTCACCAGCTATGGTGATAATGCCCATGGTACCCAGCATCTTCATCTTGAGGTAGGCGTAGTGTGGCACCGCCATGAACTTGGCCAGAGCAGGCCGGCCAAGGAGCGCGTGGTAGGGGCTCTCCAGGTCCACCACCTCGAACCAGATTGGCTCGCGGCGGAAGTGATCTTTGTCTCCGAAGAGGACATCTATCTTGATCTTGCCGATTGGAGAGCAGGAAAGGCCAGGTACAATGCCATGGAAGACAGTCTGGCTGGGCTGGAGCTGCTTCTCCTTGACGCACAGCTTCTCCAGGGTGTCACGGTAGAGGATGTTGATGCTGCTACCGCCGTCTATCAGAACTCGGGAGAAGCGACAGGCTCGCCGCTCCGTTGAAAAGTTGGCATCCAGCACCAGGGCGTAGGAAGCCGGAGAAGGCATCACCTCCGGGTGGTCAGCGCAGCTCCAGCTGATGGGCCTCTCGGACCAGTGCATGAACTCTGGGACCTCAAAAGTGACCATGTTCACCTCGCGGTGCTGCTGACGCCGGCTGTGCCTGTCGTCGGCCACACTGGTGAAGACGACGTAGGTCCGTGTTCTTCGGGGAATTCATCTTGGATTGCGCCGACGGGGCGGGCCGCCGGCTGGTGAGGAGGCGGAGCCGGCTGGCCAGCAGGCAGAGGGGGCAGTCCTTCGCCTTTGGCAATGCGGGTGAGCCAGTGGCACTTCCGGGTGGTGTGATTGGACGGCTTCGCGCCGCTATGGAACTTGCAGGGAGCATCAAGGGTTTTCTCGAAGGAGAAGGCGGGCAACCAAGCAGGCTTGCCGCCTTTTTGATGCTTGGGGCCGGGCTGCTCTTCCGGCTGTTGGTCTTCAACTGCTGCCACCTGCCGGCTGGTGGAAGTCGGCTGCTGGGCCTTGCATTTGTTGTCGTTCGACTGCTGGCGCCGACTGGAGTCACCGGCAGGCGTCTAAGGGGCCGGAGGGAGCATCTTACCAGATGCGTCCACTCGGAGCTCCGACTTCATGGAGGAGTCAGCGGTGGCGTACTTGTCCGCTATGATCAGCAGCTCATCGAGTGTGGCCGGCTCGTCGCAGAGGAGTCGGTGCTTGAGTAAGGTGCCCTCTCGGCACCCGGTAGTGAAGTACTCTATGGCTTGCACCTCATGCACCCCTTCGCAGGAGTTGCGCAGTTCGGCCCACCGTGTTAAGTACTCACGGGTGGACTCGGTTGGGCCTTGGACGCACAGGGAGAGCTGGCGAGGCTTGGGCGGCCGCTTGTAGGTGCTGGTGAAGTTGCGGATGAAAACTTCGGTGAAGTCCAGCCAGCTGTTGACGCTGTAGGGCTTGAGGCTGTTCAGCCATGTCCGGGCCGTGCCCTGGAGCATGAGCGGAACGTACTTCACGGCAACGCGCTTGTTGCCGTTTGCTATGCTGACGGCGGTGGAGTAGTCAACCAGCCAATCCTCCGGCTTCACGGAACCGTTGTACTTGGGAGTGTCTCGAGGAAGCGAGAACCCTTTGGGGAAGGGCTCGTCGCGAATGCGGGGGCCGAAATAAGGCGGGCCGATCGCATCTTCTTCTTCTAATGCCAGGGATCGAGCCAAGCGGTCGATCCGGAGGCGGGCGTCATTCTCTCCGACTCCTTCACGGGGTCGCAGCCTGTCTCCGAGAATCGGATGCTCAGCAGGCGGGGGGGGGGGGGGAGGCACGCCTCTCCCTGCGCGGGGGAGGCGGTCGATCGTCCCGCCGTTCCACTGCTCGTGGGTGGCCGTCTTGGTCGCGGTCGATGGTGATGCGGGTACGGCCGTGGCTAACAGCCGGCTCTTGATTTCCTCGGCCGCGGGCGCCGGCTGTCGGGGTCCGGGAGGTCGCGTCGTGCTCTCGGCGAGGGGGAAGGTTCTCGTCCTGCAAGCCGGGTTCCACCACGTGGTGGCCAGCCTCTTGCTGCGCGGTGGCTGCGTCGATGAGCTGCTAGACGTGCTCCATCATGCAGCGGCGCTCGTCGCCCTCCAGGCGATCCAGCTCATCTGCTGCCGCCTGGGCGGCACGTAAGTTCCCCATTGGCGTGGCATAGACCGGGCGGTTGCCCCCCAGCATGCTGGCGATGGCTGCGCCGCGCTGCCGGACCGTGCCCACGCGACTCAGTTCACCGGCTGCCGGCATGGCGCAGACGGCGTGATCGATCTCGCGCTGGTAGGCCTCGGTGAGGCGTCTCATGGCTGCCAACTTGTTGGCTCGAGGAGTGCAACACGGCACGCTTCCAGCGTTTCGCCGTTCGCACCGGGCGCTATGGGTGCGGACAGGTCCCGCATTGCCGCCTGCAATGGGTCCCGGCCGGCCTCGCTGGAGGCTCCATCATGGCTGATGACTAGCACCTCAGTAACGGTGTCGGTGCTGGCGCTGCTGTCTGCAATAGGAAGCGGGTCGTCGAAGATCACCACGTCACCGGGGAAGGCATCAGAAGGTGCGGCGTCGGCGTCGATGACCATGTCGACGGGCGGGTCGGTGGAGCCAACGGACTCCAGGTCGGAGGCCGGCTCGTTGGAGATGTGAAGCTTGCTGAGGAGGTCGACAAGGCAGCTCTCAGAGCTGGCAGCGGCCACGTCGGGTGCGGGCTCGTCGGGGAGGCGGATCCCGCCGATGAGATCAGCGAGGCAGCTCGCGGCACAGGCAGCTTCCGCGCCACGCATCATGTCGGTGCAAACGCCGTCAGGCGTGCCGGGCTGGCTGCGCTCGCCAGGAAGGAAGAGGGTTCCCGTCCAGAACGTGTTTCCGGATGACGGTGCGCCTTGCCCCACGGTGGGCGCCAAATGTCGGGGATATTGTGCGACATATGCCAGGGAGTGGCTTATCATGGATGGGGACAAGAGTACGTCGCCGGGCTTTAGAAGCGGGAGTGAGCGAGACCGCATACGCCTACGAGTCTTACCCAGGTTCGGGGCTCTCCTAGGAGATAACACCCCTAGTCCTGCTCTGCGGGGTCTCCTCATGATGACTATGATCAACAAAGTAGCTACAAGCTTGCTCCTTGAGCTGTTTCGGCTAGAGGTGGGAGAAGGGCAAGGCTAGCTCTACTCCTCTCTCTACGTGAGTGTATGCGAATGGCGTGGGTGATGAACCGAACCCCTTGCATGGGTGAGCCTGGGGGGTTTATATAGGCCTACCCCCCCAGGGGTACAATGGTAATCCGGCCGGGTGTAGGACCCGGCCATCAGCGTCTCTGATTGCCGGCTTCTCCGCCGACCGCTGGGGCCCACCGCCTGGTGGGCCCCGCCGACTGCTATGATCTCAGCCGTCAGGTAGGGCCCGCCGCCTGCGGGCCATGTTGACTGCTTTATACTGTAGCCTCGCCCCTGATGACGAAGGCTTCGTCGAGGGGAGCGTGGCTACAGTCCCGCCGCCTGACGAGTGCTCATTGTAGCCATACCCCGTCTCATCTAGTTGATGGCGCACATACTTCAAGGGGGAGAAGGGCCGCCTGCTAGGAGTCAGTCCTCCCTTATTGCCGCCTGCTTGAGGTGGGCCACCTTCGGGTGGCTCGCGGACAGGTAGGGCCTGCCGCCTGTGAGCCGTACTGACCGCCCGTCGTGGGAGCGTGGCTCCCTCTGGCGCTAGTGATGTCACGGACTGTGTGGTTACAGTGTCGCGCTGGATGGGGGGTGTCCGCCCAGTACACGGCTCTGCGGCCAAGTCCCATCCTGGGTTCGGGGGTGGCGGGCCGTACTGTAGCCATGCCTTGTCTTGTCATGGTAATGTGGTTCTGACTTCGAGGGGGCGAGGGGCCGTCTGCCCGGAGTCGCCCCCCTTGTGGCCGCCTTCCGGGGTCTTGCCGCGTGCTAGCAGCCGGCCCAAGAAGGCGGTCGTGCTTCCAGAGGGTGTGAGGGGCGCGGCCGGCCCCGATGTCTTGAAACACCACGAGGGACTGATGTGGCTACCCGTGGTCATTTACTCCGACATTTTTCTCTTTCAACGAAGAGTCGCTTCCGGCCATAACGCCAAGCAGTTACTATTTCTCGAAGTGCGATTCAAGGCTGACGCCACGTTTGACACGTCCCCTCACGGTGGAGATCGTGTCCCGCTTTTCGGGGGATATGGTTAATGATTTCGATTCCCCTCCCCGCTCATAATGTTGCGGAGATATCAGGAAGTGGATAGGCCAGCGGCGTGGAAAAAGGAATCCCCGGCCTGCCAACAGTCTATAAAGGGGGGCCGCTACAGTTTGCATCCCATGCCCTCTTCCACCTTCCGCTCACGTAGACCTTCAGAGCTCCAGCGCCCTTACTCTGTGCTTCCATAGCGAATCCCATTTCGCCTCCTTCGACCATGGCCGGATCTAGCGCCAATGGGAAGTGGGAGGCCTCCTCTGTCACCAACGAGGACATCCTGAAGCTGAAGGAGGCCGGCTACTTGCCGGCCAATGTCGCCCATCGGGCCCCCGAAGAGGGCCAGATCATCCCTACGCCCGAGCCGGGCGAAAGGGTAGTTTTTCTCCCCCATTTCCTTAGGGGGCTCGGATTTCCCCTGCATCCTTTTGTGCGAGGGCTGATGTTCTTCTACGGGCTGGATTTTCACGATCTAGCCCCCAACTCCCTCCTCCACATTTTGACCTTCATCGTCGTCTGTGAAGTGCTCCTCTGAGTCCAGCCGCACTTCGGTTTATGGCTGAAGGTGTTCAATTTCAAGCCCAAGGTGGTCGGCGGCGAGCATGCGGACTGCGGAGGGGCCATGATTAGTAAGCTGACATGGGTCCAGTGGCTGGATGGCCACTTTGTCGACATCGTCCAGATGTGGCAGAAGGAGTGGTTTTATATCACCGAGCCGAGGGAGGCCGCATGGGGGGCTGCCCCCACATTCAGGTCTGGGCCCCCTAACAGATTGGCCTCCTGGACCACCAAGAGCCTGGACTGGGGGTGTGTTGCCGACACGAAAATGCTGCAGAAGCGTGTCGACAGCATAATAGAGACCGGCGCAAAGCTGGTCGACGTGGTCCAGATCATGCTCCACCGCCGGCTCCTCCCTTGCCATGCGAGGGCCGAGCCTATGTGGGAGCATGAGCCCGAAGATCCGGCCACCGTGCGACACCTCTACGGTACGACTCCTGACAAGATATGGGCCCAATTATTCTAGCCCCAGAAGGAGTGGCCGTTCGAGCGAAAGGACATCGACCTTGACGCCGCGAACCCCCCAAGGGAGGTGAGCGGCATTCTTTTTCGAGAAGTGTTCGGATATTCATACCATGTTTGATTCGGTCTAACCCTGGTATGTGGATTTGGCAGGGCTGGCTCGCCAAGGCCAAGAAGATCCATGGCCCAGCGCCTCTGCCGAAAGGGCCCCGATCAGAGCAGCTGGAAAAGCTGCTGGTCGTGGTGCCTTATAAGGCGCCCGCCAAGAAGGGCAAGAAGAAAGGAGAGCCGGAGGCTAGGGAGGGCCTCCGTCGTAGGGTTCGTCCGGGCAATCGGTTCGGAGACGCTGTAGCCTCATCCTTGCAGGATGGGGGCGAGGATGAGGACAAGGAGGAGAGTGCCTCCTTGCATTCCAAGAAGAGGGCGGTGTCCGAAGACGTCGAGGAGGTCCAACCTTCTCCAGCCCCGAAGAGACGATGCCGGCCCAAGCTGGTTCTGTACGATAGTTCGGACTCCGACAAGGAGTCCGAAGTGTCCGAGAAGGTTCCGGCGAAGGATCCCCGGGCCAAGCCCACGGCTAGCAGGTAAGGCATTGGCATTTTTAGCTATCTCATTTTTAGTAATTTACTTTAGTTGAAGGTTAACCCCTCCGAGTGGCAGTCCCCCACGTGAACGCCCCACCGAACAAACTTCGGAGGGGACATCTCCGCCCACCGAACTGGCGGACAGTGGGTCTATGGCGCACTCCACGCCTCCTTCGATCCCCGAAGAGGCTGAGGAGGTGCGGTCCCAAAGGACTCCTCCTCCTCTGAACATAGAGGGGGAGGCGGACGCCGTAATGACTGAGGTTAACACCTTGGTCACCGAAGACCAGGAGGGAGCGTCCCTCCCGGCCAGTGAGGGAAAGGAATCCGGACCATCCGGACCCCAACCGTCGACTGCTCCCGAGCCCCCAAGGCCTTCGATGGCACAGGCTCTTCCAGTGGGGAAGGGGCCGGGGAGCCAACGCCAGCGCCGAACAACTCCACACGGGTGGCAGCTGGATGGCCAGACATTCTGGAGGAGTTGGTGAGCAGCTCCGTCATTGTTGATAGGCACTGCACTCTAATGAGTGCGGTTATGCAGAGTGTTCGTTCAGTCCAATCCGGACTGAACAACGCTATCCAAGGCCTTTTAACAGGCTTTGAGGTAAGTCAAGTAATGCTCTTTCCTCATGATGCGGTTGTAATTGTTAGTTTAGGTAGGCTGTATACATAATAGCCCCCGAGACTCTGCCAGGACCTCAAAGAGACCTGTAGAGGATCAATGCCGAATAATAATGTTGACATATTTTTTGCTGATGCATGCATCTTCTATGGCCGCGGCTGCTAATGCCGCGACGTTAGAGGAGATGGATCGGAAGCTCAAGCTTTCCGATCAAGAGCTTGACCTTGTCAACACACGGCTTGACGAGGCACAAAGTAAGCCCTGTGAGAAGATGTGTACTTGCTTGACGCCGGATATTAACGATCCGGACTGTATGCTAATCCCTTATCTTGATGACCCTGTAGCTGCTGCCGTCGAGGTCGAGGGCTTGAAGGAGGCCCTGAAGAAAGCCGAGGCCGATGCGGCCGAGAAGAAAACGGCCGCTGAGAAAGTGGTGGCCGAGCTTGAGAAGGTCAAGCTTGCAGCCGAGCAACATGAGGCTCGGGTGACCGAAGTCCAAGTGGAGCTCCAGGATGCCGCCAAGAAGCTGGAGGCCCTTGAGAAGGGGTAGGAGGAGCAATCCTCCCGGCTATCCAAGGCGGAGAAGGAGCTTCAGGAGGCTAGGAGTGACGCTCGAGGTGTCCGGGAGGAGCTCCGACAAGCCGCACAGATTGCCAATGGTAAGAAATATTTACTGTAGAGTGTGTTCGGAGGCAACAGATTCGCCCTGCTGACGAGGGTCTGGCGCTCCGCAGGCCTCTTCGTTGAACTTCCGAAGAATGCGGCCGTCGCGGCGAGGCACTATGCCAACCTAGAGGAGGACTCCACGCAGCGACTCTTCTGGTCATAGTTTCCGGACTCCGAGCGTCCACCCCTCCTCAGCGATCAAATGAAGCAACTGATGGAGATGCATCAGATGTCCGAGCTGGCCTTGAAGGACCTCTGTGTCAGCCTATGGCTGGCCGAGCACATTCCGGACACCTACTTCAGCCTTGTGCAGAAGCTGCGGGAGGCGCCGCTCTGGATTGACGTCGTAAAGCGGTCAACGTGCCTTGAGGGGGCGAGGCTCGCATTTGCGAAGACTCTGGTTCATTGCCGAGGATGAATCCAATGGAGATGGCCACTGGTCCTCCGCCCAAGGGGAAGTAGCATCGCTGCCCCGAGCAATACTTCGCGCAGGTGATGACCGGAGCGCGGGCGATAGAGGGCCAGTGTTCGAAAGATGTAATGTTTGAGTAGTTATATTAAGTTTGTATCAAGTGAGACTTATGCTTCATTATGCGCCCGACAGACTTATTTGATATTGTAATGGTTAATTTTGACTCCTGTGTGGCCGTATGTTTATTCTGAAAGCTACCAGTCATCGGCTTCAGCCCCCAGGTGAATATCATGAGGGGTGTTTTGTCTCCGCACTGTTACCCTTAGCCAACGTCTTGGTGCCCGGAGGCGGTAGTGCGGGAGCGAAACCAGGCAATCAGACTATTCGGTTTTACTGCTTTCACTTAGCCTTAGGAGCTTGACGGTGGGGACTAGGGACTAGCCCCCGGTGTATTGTGATGTACTTAGGGATCAAACCCTGCCCTTTCCAATCACATGGTTTGTGTTAATACAAACCCTTCGTGTGACACGGCGAAATCACCAATGATTTTTAGAGTCAAACCTCATCATCGGATCACGGACCCGTTCGCGCTTACTATGACGCCCAGTTTTTGGCTTTTTCCTCCTGAGGTACTTGACCGGGCAAACCAGCAGAACAATCATAGGGGTTCTCCCTTTGCCCTCTTAGCCGAACGTGCGGAACATAAGAGGCAAGCACAGGAGCCAGGCAACCCAACTATTGACCCAAGACATAGTTCGAAACAAATGCATATAGTGCAATATCCGAGACGCCGAACACCTAGCGGAAAGCGGTGCCGGACTTGAAGATATTGAGCTGATATATAAATCGAACTCTTGACTAGTTAATATATTTTCATGCCGGGCTGTTCGAAGAGTGAGTGGGGAATCCGGAAAGATACAGAAAAAGTTGCAAGATGCGGATATCTGAACACCGTAAAGGGTATTTTTATTATTTCTCGTAAGCTCGAGACGTCTAACCGTACAATTCAAATTGCGAAGGCTGTAATTGTAAGAGAGAAAGAAAAAGAAATTTTACAGAGTAAAGGTTGACGCAGGGCCTTGATACGTGAGTTGAAGCCTTCACTGTGCCCTGCTACATGTCTGCGCCTTTGCATCTGATAGGTGGGGGTTGGGACGTTCGATGAGACCTTGATGGGCGAGGATCCTGCTGATGGAGCTGTAAGCTTGGGGATATCCGGAATTGGTCCCCGGGTCATCTGAAGACGAGGTAATTCCGAAGTTCGGTTTAACCGAATATGTACTTCGGATTAATGTATGCCTCACGGTTGCCCATGGTATTTTGAGTGCGAAGTTGTGCTGATGAGGAACATGGAGTCTGAAGAATGTGGGCGTGCCGTGGGGCGCGTATCCCTATTTGTGGTGAACGCATGCGGGTTCCCATGACGGGGAGCGGGTTCAAACCCATTTACTATTGTCACCGGCCCTTACTGCGGGTCGGCATCCGGGCCTATATGGGCCTGTGTGGTCTTCGGCCGCTAGGGCCGCAGTGTGCTCTTCGATTCGAAGTGAGCGTTCTATGTTTCCGTTGATAGTTATGACGCCCGAAGGACCAGGCATCTTCAACTTGAGGTACGCGTAATGCAGAACGGCATAGAATTTGGTGAACGCTGTTCGGCCGAGGAGGGCATGATAGCCACTACAAAAAGGTGCGATATCGAAGATCAAGTCCTCGCTTCAGAAGTTATCCGGAGATCCGAACACTACTTCAAGCGTCACGGTGCTCGTGCAGCGGGCCTCACTCCCGGAATGATCCCCTTGAAGATGGTGTTACTGGGTTTAATCCTTGATGGATCGATCCCCATTTTCCTCACAGTATCCTTGTATATCAGGTTGAGGCTACTCCCTCCGTCCATTAGGACTCTAGTGAGGTGGAATCCATCGATGATGGGGTCTAGCACTAGGGCTGCAGACCCTCCATGGCGTATGCTGGTGGGATGATCCCTGCGATCGAACGTGATCGGGCAAGCTGACCATGGATTAAACTTCGGCGCTACTGGCTCGACGGAGTATACGTCCCATAGCGCTCGCTTCCTCTCCTTCTTCGGTATATGGGTTGCGTAAATCATGTTTACCGTCTTGACCTCGGAAGGGAAGGGTTTCTGGCCTCCACTATTCGGCCTGCGGGGCTCATCATCATCCTCGCTTCATGGGCTTTTGCCGGGGTCTTCGGCTGTGAGTTTGCAGGCCTGTTTGATCACCCAACAATTTCGGTTGGAGTGGTTGGTGGGCTTCTCTGATGTGCCGTGGATCTGGCATGGCCTGTCTAGAATTGTGTCTAATCTAGACGGGCCATCACCATTGCCTTTAAGGGCTTTCTTTCGGGTTCCGGACTTCTGGTTTCGGAATCCGACATTTACTGCCGTATCCTCACCCTCGCCGTCATTGTGGCGACGTTTATTCTTGCTGCGTCTGGGCTTTCCATTTCGTCCCGAATCTTGGAGGTACCGGGTGTGTCTTGGTTGGTGTTCTTGCGAGAAAGCCAACTGTCTTCGCCCACGCAAAAGCGGGTCATGAGGGAAGTAAGGGATGCCATAGTTCTTGGTTTGTCCTGGCCGAGCTGTCGTACAAGCAATTCGTCCTTGACATTATGCCTAAAGGTAGCCAAGGCTTCGGCATCCGGACAGTCAACGATCTGATTTTTCTTGGTCAGGAATCGGTTCCAAAATTGTCGGGCAGAATCTCCGGGATGTTGCGTGATGCGATTTAGGTCGTCAGCATCTGGAGGCCGGACATAGTGCCCTGAAAGTTTGCTCAAAAAGCGTCCTCAAGCTCTTCCCAGCAACCTATAGAGTCTTTGGGAAGGCTGTTCAACCAGTGTCGAGCTGGGCCTTTAAGCTTTAGCGGCAAATATTTAATGGCGTGGAGGTCATCTCCTCGCGCCATGTGGATGTGGAGGAGGAAATCCTCTATCCATACGGCTGGATCTGTGGTTCCGTCGTATGATTCGATGTTCACAGGCTTGAAGCCTTCCAGGAATTGATGTAGCATTACCCTCTCTGTGAAGCACAAGGGGTGTGCGGCACCCCAAACTCGGGCTACGTTGCGTTGGAGGTCTTCAGCCCTCCTAATCTGCTGCTGCTCCCGGACTCTTATCGTTTCGGTTTAACCGATCGTAGTATCGTTCCCGGTACGTGGGCAGGTCCTCTCTGGGTCCATAGATGGACCTGGTACGGCCTCCGCGAGCATCTAGGTCGTGGCGGACGTCGTACTCGTAAGTGGGCCACACTTGATCCTTGCCGTGATGGCGAGGTGGGGTGGCTGGGTGTTCGGCCTCGTCAGCTTCCCTGTCCCGCCCCCTAGGGGGCGGTCCGGCTGTTCGGCGTTTGTGTATATTGGGTGTGTGGGCTCTACGGCCTCGTCGTCGAACTGTGGCAGGAGTCTTTGCTTGGGATAACTCCTGGTTGGCTGATCGCAGCCGTACCCCTCTTCGGCAGCTAGGACTTTAGTCCATCGGTCGTTGAGGGTCTCCTGTTCGGCCTTGATTTTGCATTTTTGCTTCTTTAGGCTGCGGGCGGTGGCTAAAAGCCTCCGCTTGAACCGTTCTTGCTACAGAGGGTCTTTGGGGACGATGAAATCTTCCTCCCCAAGACTGGCCTCCTCTTCAGAGAGTGGGAGGTAGTTGCTATCCTCGGAGTCGTCAGGGTTTTCTGAATTGAGCGGGTCCTCCTGCCCTGCGGGGTCATCCTGATGATGTTCGAAGGCTGCGTCTCCGGCAAGGTCATCCGCATTATTTACGGTGTCGTTCTCCGCAGATTCCATGTTGCTTGCATGGCTTCGACGTGGCTTTGATCGATGATGCTGTTTTCGGCGCTTGGGCGGCTCATCTCTGGGCTTGCCTCTGTCCCGATTGGCGGTGCCGTCGCTGTCCTTGGGGGTGTCCACCATGTAAATGTCGTAGGTGGAAGTGGCCGACCAGTGGCCATGTAAATGTCGCAGGGTTGCCGAACTCAAGGGCTCTAGGCCAGATTCCGTTGCAACGGGGGCAGTCAGTGCCCTAGCCAGTCCTTGATTTCTATAGGCCGAGCTAAGCGCGGGGTGCGGGACCGGATCCTCGAAGGGGTCCGGACATTCATCGGAAGTCAAGGAAGGATTTTGATCCCTGCGTGTGGATTCCACGCCGGGGCTTGAGATCGAGTTGCTTCGGGGGTGGGAGTTCACGGCTGGGTGAGCATTGTGGAGGAATGGTTCGGCTGAGATTGATTCCTGGCTTCCGCCTCCTGATCCTGCCTCGAAGGTCGAGGACAAATCTTCCGTGGACATGATGAGTTCGGGTGAAGGTGGAGTCTGGCCGCCGCTCGAAGCGGAGCTCTCCTAGCTCGAAGCTGCTGGGGCCGATCTGTAGATCAGATTGGAGGGAGACTCTGGGGCGGGCACGACGAGGCCTGCGTGGGTGTGGGAAGGGCAGTGAATCCGGCGAAGACCAGATCGCCCCGTGAGTCCGCCACGTATTCCATGTTACCTAATCGAATTCGGTGTCCGGGGGCGAAGTTGTCGATCTGATCCAGATGACCAATCGGGTCGGTGTGCAGGACAATGCTGCCGAACGCGAAGAGTTGACCGGGGACGAAGAAGTCCCCGGATCCGATGCCTTCTCCTATGATCAGGCAAGCCATCGATCCTTTGGGCGACCCCACAATGGAACTCTCAATGAAAGTACCAATGTCGGTGTCAAAACTGACAGACCTCGGGGTAGGGGGTCCCGAGCTGTGGATCTAGGATCGATGGGTAACAAGGGACGACGAACACAGTGTTTACCCAGGTTCGGGCCCTCTCGAAGAGGTAATACCCTACGTCCTGCTTGATTATATTGGATGTATGATGTGGTTTACAGAGTAGATCTACCTCGAGATCAGCATGAGCTAAACCCTAAGGCTATGAGGTGATGAATGTAGCTCTAGCCCTAAAGACTAAAAACCCTCGGCTTATATAGACACCGGTAGGGTTAGGGTTACCAAAGATAGATTACAATACGGAATTAAAGAGATCCTCCGCCTTCTTGACTTGGTGGGCACACCACGGCTTCGTAGATCTCCTGTCATTATACGGCTCCACCAGTCCGGCCCATGTACAATGGGCCGTCGCCCCGAGGACCCCTTAGTCCATGACTCCCTCACCTCCCATTCCCCTCCCGTGGACCTCCACCAACGCCATGGCATAGAAGGATCATCTGCCACTAGTCTTCCAGTTTGGTGAAGTCGACTCCGGGCCGGACGAGATAGAAAATAAGGAGGAATGGGGCCTCATGGACATGGCCCTAAACCAGCTGGCCGCGGCGATTGCTGCCCCCACGCCTGTCCCAGCTACCATCCCCGGGCCCGCGCCAGCGACCATCCCCGTAGCATTGACGGGCTGGTCGCCGAGCACAATCGCAGAGCTGGAAGCCGCTGTCGTCAGCGAGGTCGCCGCGGACCCGTGTGAGCTCATGTACATGCCAGCGCCAGCACCCGTGCCCGTGCCCATGCGCGCCCCTACACCCACCGTGGCGTCAGTCCCCGTGCGTTTGCCTGCACCCGCCGCGCCTGTGCCCGTGCGCGCCCCCCTCAGTGTCATGGGACACCGCCGTAGACCGCTACCTCGCAGCACCGCGAGTTGCCGTCCTCCTACGCCCCGCCCGTCGATCGCGCGATGACAGGATGTTTGATTTCCAAGTGAAGAACATTCTGTGTTGCCTTGAAGACTTCAACAACGGCGTCCCGGAGGACGACAACGACAACGCTGGCGCGGCATGCCGCCTCCGCCGCCGCCGTAATTAGTTTTTTTGGGTTTAATATTGTATCTCGATCGTATGAATATAAAGTCGCAATGTGACTGAATGAAACATATGGTTTGAGCAAACTTGCGTTCTTCTCTCTGAATGTACAGACTTATCAAACGATTTAAAAAAAACATCAATGGGTTTTAAATTTAAAACACTCATCGCAAACGTTTAAGATAGAACACCCGTATGCAAACCGACAGCTTCCCCAGTAAGCCAAGGGAAATGTGCCGATCAGGATTTGTGGAGCTCTTCATCACAAACGTTTTAGATAGAACACCCGTACGCAAAGCGAGAGCTACGGTCTTCCCCAGTAAGCCAAGGGAAAATTTTGCTGCGCAGGATTTGTGCATCCCTTCATCGCAAACAGTTTAGATTGTATACGGTATGCAAAGCGAGAGCTATGGTTCCTTCACCCCTAAGCCAAGAGAAAATCTCGCACGCATGATTTGTATATCCCTTCAACGCAAACGGTTTTTTCGGATGACCCGTGTGCAACCACGTACAGACAATTTGGTAAGATTTGCATCTGTCATATTGGGTATATTGCCATTTGTCAAACTGGAACGATTGACATTTGTTGATCTAATAACATTACCCTTTGTCAACCTTGTAACACTGCCATTTGTCAAAATTTGCAGCTAAAAATCACTAGCACTATCTAATTTTTGCAACTAAAATTCAGTAATTAAGCATAGATTTCATTCATAGATTAAGCAGTCGTTCTTTACACAAACAGTTCAACTCGACAGCTGAACCGACCAAACTTTTCCCCAATTGTTGCCAACCACGTACTAAAATAGCTATTTCAACTATATATACTAGCTAATTTTAAGTACGTTGTGCAGTTCAACCACATCTATAGCCAGATGAACTGAACCAAATAGCCCCTAAATACTAGTACTACTACGGAGGGGCTTTGTACTACTTCCAGCAGCCTCTCCTCTGCCGAGCGCGCTCAGTAAGAGGCAGAGGAGGAGGAGCCTACCGACGAGCTGGAAAATTGCAATACGGTGCCTGCCGCTGCTGCACCTACGGCGACGCTCACCTCGAACGGCCTCTGCCGCTCCAGACAACCCCCTCGAAGCGGCAGGACTCCTCGTAGATCTCCTCATTACTCGCCTCTGTGGTGGTGTGTGCTGCGGCCACGGCAGTGGTAAGGCTCTTTGCGTGCTCGACGAGGTGCTCCTCCTCCTCCCGCAGAAACTCGATGTAGCGCGCAAGGTCGCTGACGCACATGCGGGCCTCCACCTCCGAACCCCGCCTTCTGGCGGTGGTGGCAGAGCGAGTGATGATCCCGGCGGTCGACGGTGGGCTTGCGACCACGGCAGACGATGATAGGGTGGCAGCCATGACCACCACCTCTCGCCTTCGGGCTGCGGTGGTGGAGCGGGTGATGGCCACGGTGGCCGACAGTGGGGTGCGGCCACGACGGCCACCTCCCGCCTTCGGCCGCGGCGGCGGTGCGGGCGATGGCCCTGGCTTTCGACGGTGGTGTGGTGGCCACGGCGGCAGATGGTGGGGTGGCGGCAACGGCGGCCGGCAACAGCTGCCGATGGGCAGCGGCGGTGGAGCGTGTGGTGGGTGTTCGGCGCACACCCAGCAGGGACGCCACGCGCACTACACTACACCGGGGACTGCGGCGCCGTCGCGGTGTAGCCTTCTAGCTGGAGCTGTCCTCTGATGACGGCGGAGTGGCTGAGCGACGACGATGGACCGGTGCCATTGGCGATTGTGGGAGAAGCAGACAAGATAAGCTACATGGAGGGAGGAGAAAATGCAACACAGGACTCGCCGGCCGTGAGGGTTTATATAGAAGGCCAGTAAGCATTGGGATTTTGGGGGATTTCACCGAGTCGGGCGGGAAGCTTGCGCGAAAACCTGCGCGGTTTCGCGGGAACGGGCTTGATGTTGCTTGAACTGTGTCGGTATTTCCCCAAAGAGGAAGGGATGATGCAGCACAGCTACAGTAGGTATTTCCCTCAGTTATGAAACCAAGGTATCAATCCAGTAGGAGAACCAAGCAACAATATGTAAATGGTACCTGCACACAAAGAACAAATACTTGCAACCCGACGGTTAGGAGGGGTTGTCAATATCCCTATGGGTAACGGTGCCAGAAATTGTGAATTTGATGGGATAAAAATTGTGTAGATTGGATAAATAGATCTCGATAAAACGCGAAATAAAATAAATAGCAAAAAAGTGCAGCAAGGTATTTTTGGTTTTTTTGGAATAATAGATCTGAAAACAAAAGCAAATAAAAATAGATCTCAAAGCAAATATGATAAAGAATAGACCCGGGGCCGTAGATTTCACTAGTGGCTTCTCTCAAGAAAATAGCACACGGTGGGTAAACAGATTACTGTTGGGCAATTGATAGAAGATCGAATAATTATGATGATATCCAAGGCAATGATCATTATATAGGCATCACGTCAAAGATTAGTAGACCGACTCCTGCCTGCATCTACTACTATTACTCCACACATCGACCGCTATCCAGCATTCATCTAGTGTATTAAGTTCATGAAAAAACGGAGTAATGCAATAAGAACGATGACATGATGTAGACGAGATCTATTCATGTAGGAATAGCCCCCATCTTGTTATCCTTAATAGCAATGATACATGCGTGTCTTGCTGCCCCTTCTGTCACTGGGAAAGAACACCGCACGATCGAACCCATCACAAATCACCTCTTCCCATGGCAAGAAAAATCGATCTAGTTGGCCTAACTAAACCAAAGATTCAAAGAAGAAATACGAGGCTATAAGTAATCATGCATATAAGAGATCAAAGAAGACTCAAATAATATTCATGGATATAGATCTGATCATAAACTCAAAGTTCATCGGATCCCAACAAACACACCGCAAAAAGAGTTACATCAAATAGATCTCCAAGAGACCATTGTATTGAGAATCAAAAAGAGAGAAGAAGCCATCTAGCTACTGCCTACAGACCCGTAGGTCTACAATGAACTACTCACACATCATCGGAGAGGCATCAATGAGGATGATGAACCCCTCCGTGATGGTGTCTAGATTGGATCTCGTGCTTCTGGAACTTGCGGCGACTGGAATTATGTTTCGTCGCCTCCCCTAGGGTTTTTGGAATATTTGGGTATTTATAGGGTGAAGAGGCGGTGCGGGAGGCCACCGAGGTGGGCACAACCCACCAAGGCGTGCCTGGGCCCACAGGCGCACCCAGGTGGGTAGTGCCCCCTCGGGGCACCCCTCTGGTACTTCTTTGGCCCAAGTTGTTCCTTCTGGTTCATAAAAATTCTCCAAAAAGTTTTGCTGCGTTTGGACTCCATTTGGTACTGATATTCTGCGAAGTAAAAAACAAGCAAAAAACAGCAACTGGCACTGGGCACTATGTCAATAGGTTAGTCCCAAAAAATGATATAAAGTCGCTATAAAATGATTGTAAAACATCCAAGAATGATAATATAACAGCACGGAACAAGCAAAAATTATACATACGTTGGAGACGTATCAGCATCCCCAAGCTTAATTCCTACTCGTCCTCAAGTAGGAAAATTATAAAAACAGAATTTTTGATGTGGAATGCTGCCTAACATGTTCATCACATATTCTTTTCTTTTGTAGCATGGACATTTGGACTTTTATATGGTTCAAAGCAATAGTCTAGTTTCGACATGAAGATTTCAATACTCAAGCATATCAACAAGCAACCATGTCTTTCAATATCAACACTAAAGAAAGTTATCCCTAGCCCATCATGCCCAATCATTGATCCATTCATGAAACACACTCGCATATTAGCTACATCCAATGCTCAAGTACGATCATAGTGCCCCTTAGTTGGTGCTTTATAAGAGAAGATGGAGACTCAAATAAAAATAAAAATTGCATAAACTAAATAGATAGGCCCTTCGTAGAGGGAAGTAGGGATTTGTAGAGGTGCCAGATCTTGAAGCTTAAATTGAGAGATAAATTTTTTTGAGAGGCATACTTTTCCCGTCAACGAAAACAACCGAGTAATTCCCTACACTTTCCATGCTAGATATATCATAGGAGGTTCCCAAACAGAAAATAAAGTTTATTCCTTTTTTTCACATTCTTTCACAATCCATGGCTAGCCGTATCCACGGGTACCGTCCATACCAACACTTTCCAAGGAATTTATTATTTGACAACATAAAGTAAATTTATTTTTCATTTCGGGACTGGGCATAGCTATTACCGCCGCACTCTCGTGCAATGACAAGTGAATAGACACTCATCTTGAGAATAACACATCTAGCATGGAAAATATTGGCTACCCCCTGCCGCTTCATGAGCGGTACGAGCACACAAAAAGGAAATTCATTTTGAAAATTAGAGATGGCACATACAAATTTGCTTAGAACGGCACGGGAATACCGCATATAGGTAGGTATGGTGGACTCATAAGGCAAAACTGGGTTTAAAGATTTTGGATGCACAAGTAGTATTTCTACTTAGTACAAGTGGAGGCTAGCAAAAAGATTGAGAAGCAACCAACCAAGAAACAAAAAATCACATAAGCGAGCATTAAGCATAACTAACACCGAATAATGCACCACAAGTAGGATGTAATTTCATTGCATAACTATTGACTTTCATGCCTGCATAGGGAATCACAAACCTTAACACCAATATTCTTACTAAAGCATAATTACTTACCAACATGACTCACATATCACTATCATCATATCTCAAAACTATTACAAAGAATCAAGTTTATTTTGTCCAATGATCTTCATGAAAGTTTTTATTATATCCCTCTTGAATATCTATCACTTTGGGACTAGTTTCAAATATTGCAATTGCTTTTGACAAGCTCAAACAATTCTAAGTGAAGAACATGAGCTTAAAATTTTCCGTCTCTCAAAATAATATAAGTCAAGCAAGAGAGAATTTCTTCAAAAATTTACTAACTCTCAAATAAATCTAAGTGAATCATGATAGCATTTCTTCAAAAACATTAAAGCACACCGTGCTAAAAAAGATATAAGTGAAGCACTAGAGCAATTCCATAGCTCAAAAAATTTAAGTGAAGCATAAAGAGCAATTCTAACAAATCATAGCATAATTTTGGCTCTCTCAAATAGGTGTGTCCAGCAAGGATACTTGTGACAAACTAAAAATCAAAACAAGCAAAGACTCATATAATACAAGACGCTCCAAGCAAAACTCATGACATGTGATGAATAAAAATATAGCTCCAAGTAAAATACCGATGGTCGTTGGAAGAAAGAGGGGATGCCTTCCGGGGCATCCCCAAGCTTAGTTGGTTGGTTCTCCTTGAATATTAACTTGGGGTGCCATGGGGCATCCCCAAGCTTAGGCTTTTCTTACTCCTTATTCCTTCATCCATCGTGATCTCACCCAAAACTTGAAAACTTCAATCACTCAAAACTTAACAAAACCTTCGTGAGATCCGTTAGTATAAGAAAGCCAATCTTTACTTTAAGTACTATAGAAAACCCATTCAATTTTTTATTGCATTATATCTACTGTATTCTAACTTTATCATGGCTTATACCCCCCCCCCCCCCCGATACAATCCATAGATTCATCAAAATAAGCACACAATGCAAAGAAAATAGAATCTGTCAAAAACAGAACAGTCTATAAAGATGCGAATCATTCTCATACTTCTGTAACTCCAAAAATTCTGAAAAATAAGGACAACAGAGGCAATTTGCATATCAATCTTGTGTAAAAAATTCAGAATTTTTCGTATCTTTTGTGAAGTTTTAATATTATTTTACTGGACGCAAAAGTTTCTGTTTTTCAACAAGATCAAATCAACTATCACCAAAGCAATCCCAAAGGCTTTGCTTGGCACAAACACCAATTAAAACATAAAAAAAACAATCATAACAGAGGCATAAATGTGCAAACACTCAAGAACAGAAAGAAAAAGGCAAAAATAAATTTTATTCATTGGGTTGCCTCCCAACAAGCGCTATCGTTTTATGCCCCTAGCTAGGCATAATGCATAGATTCAAGTGTTGTCATCTTTCTTCTTATTTTCCATAGATGTGTTCTTGTCAGGAGGTTTCGCAAAAATAACTTGAAACGCATTATCCATAGAAATTTTAGCATTATCAAGTTGCCCATCTACGTATCCCCTTTGATTCCCGGCAACAATCCAAGAATATTGTTGATTAACATGATTGAAAACTTGTTGGATTATATCTAAAACGGGGATTTCCTTTTTAAGATTCTCATCAAAAAATTGATTATTTCCAAGCAAATGTATCCACATATAATCACTATTATAAAGGATCTCATTTATCACCGGGTTTTTCACGGTTCATACCAAAAAAATCAAAAAATTCCCTAGCTTCCCGTATTATGTAGTCAAATTCATTCATAAGAACAAGGGTAGCTAGCCTTTTAGCTTTAGGATCCTTTATAACGGGTAACTCATAAAACAATCTCTGCAAGGTAGGATGGGTCCGGATAAATGTATTTTCAAGTTTCAGAATTAGTGCTGAAATAGCTTCAACATAAGATTTAGTTCTTTTAAGTATAGGAGGATCATCAAGAGTCAAATTTCCAACACAATTGAAAAATTCTTGGATATGTTCTTTTCCCATAAGGTTCCCTTGCCCCAAAACAAAAATTTTAGCATCCAGATTGCCAGATCGTCCAATTTTAGGAGTTAGGCCATCATCTGTTTCTGCCATACCAAAGTCACTCATGGTGACAAGTTCAAGCAAATAAGAGATCTGACTAGAAAACAATGAACAAAAAAGGGCGAATAAAATGGCAAATTTTTGTGAAGTGGGGGAGATGAAAACGAGAGGCAAATGGCAAATAATATAAATTGCAAGGAGATGAGATTTGTGATAAGGAACCTGATAGATGTTGATGATGTCTCCCCGACAACGGCGCCAGAAATTTGTGATAAGGAACTACGTCGGTATTTCCCCAAAGAGTAAGGGATGATGCAGCACAGCTACGGTAGGTATTTCCCTCAGTTATGAAATCAAGGTATCAATCCAATAGGAGAACCCAGCAACACTATGTAAACGGTACCTGCACAAAAAGAACAAATACTTGCAACCCGACGATTAGGAGGGGTTGTCAATCCCTCTACGGGTAACGGTGCCAGAAATTGTGAAGTTGACGGGATAAAAATTATGTAGATTGGATAAATAGATCTCGATAAAACACGAAATAAAATATATAGCAAAAAAGTGCAGCAAGGTATTTTTGGTTTTTTTGGAATAATAGATCTGAAAACAAAAGCAAATAAAAATAGACCTCAAAGCAAATATGATAAAGAATAGACCCGGGGGCTGTAGATTTCACTAGTGGCTTCTCTCAAGAAAATAGGACACGGTGGGTAAACAAATTACTGTTGGGCAATTGATAGAAGATCGAATAATTATGATGATATCCAAGGCAATGATCATTATATAGGCATCACGTCCAAGATTAGTAGACCGACTCCTGCCTGCATCTACTACTATTACTCCACACATCGACCGCTATCCAACATGCATCTAGTGTATTAAGTTCATGGAAAAATGGAGTAATTCAATAAGAATGATGGCATGATGTAGACGAGATCTATTCATGTAGGAATAGCCCCCACCTTGTTATCCTTAATAGCAACAATACATGCGTGTCTTGCTGCCCCTTCTGTCACTGGGAAAGAACACCGCACGATCGAACCCATCACAAAGCACCTCTTCCCATGGCAAGAAAAATCGATCTAGTTGGCCTAACTAAACCAAAGATTCGAAGAAGAAATACGAGGCTATAAGTAATCATGCATATAAGATATCAAAGAAGACTCAAATAATATTCATGGATATAGATTTGATCATAAACTCAAAGTTCATCGGATCCCAACAAACACACCGCAAAAAGAGTTACATCAAATAGATCTCCAAGAGACCATTGTATTGAGAATCAAAAAGAGAGAAGAAGCCATCTAGCTACTGTCTACAGACCCGTAGGTCTACAATGAACTACTCACACATCATCGGAGAGGCATCAATGAGGATGATGAACCCCTCCGTGATGGTGTCTAGATTGGATCTCGTGGTTCTGGAACTTGCGGTGGCTGGAATTGTGTTTCGTCACCTCCCCTAGGGTTTTTGGAATATTTGGGTATTTATAGGGCGAAGTGGTAGTGTGGGAGGCCACCGAGGTGGGCACAACCCACCAGGGCGCGCCTGGGCCCCCAGGCGCGCCCAGGTGGGTTGTGCCCCCCTCGGGGCACCCCTCTGGTAATTCTTTGGCCTATCTTGTGTCTTCTGGTCCATCAAAATTCTCCAAAAAGTTTCACTGCATTTGGACTCCGTTTGGTACTGATATTCCGCATAGTAAAAAATAAGCAAAAAACAGCAACTAGCACTGGGCACTATGTCAATAGGTTAGTCCCAAAAAATGATATAAAGTTGCTATAAAATGATTGTAAAACATCCAAGAATGATAATATAACAGCATGGAACAAGCAAAAAATATAGATACATTGGAGACGTATCAGGGCTCACCGACGATTCATTGGCGCCACTTCGAGCCACCGTTTGGCCAAAAGAACGCCCCCGCGTGCTACTCAAGCTTGCGCTCGAAGCCGTCTGCGGCAGTGGGGTGACAAGACATGCGAGAGGAGGACGAAAGGACACATACACATATGGTTAATAAAAAACATTTGCGATTTAATTACCTACTACCCCCGTCCTGGTTTATATGTCGTCTTTGTTTTTTGTGCCAAATTTTGACTAGAGATTTAACTAATAAAATACGAATGCATGTCACCAAAGATTATATCGTTGGATTCATATTTGAACATAGTTTCCAATTATATAATTTTTATAACATGCATTAACATTTTGTTAGTTAAATTTAAGGTCAAAATATAGCACAGAATATAAAGGGCACTAATAGACGAAGATGGAGGTAGTAGCACACGACCGCTCTCTACACAGCGTCGCAACTGCCGGCCGGCTTGTAGATGACCATTCCCTGCGTGTTCAACTGCTCTATGCGTGTGGTTGCTCGCGGTTGAGGCGGCCGCGGCACACTCTGCTCGCGTCCGCCGCACGCGCTCTGCTCGCATCCCTCCGGGCGCTCTGCCCTCGTCCCTCTACCCGCGCTGCCAGTGTTTGGGGCCAGCGCACGATCACGTACATTCGTGCTGCCATTATGCATGCGGTTGCGCCGGGCGCGGCGCCACGATGCAGTTACCTGCTGCAAAAACTGCCATGCGGACGCGCCGAGAATCCAGGCCACCCGGCCCCCATTTATTCCCGCGGCCATTTACCTTCATCTCTCGTGCCACATGACACAATAAGCACACCCACGACGACACATACAGAGAGGACATCCGGCGGTTCCAATGGCACTCCCTGTGGCTCCAATGGCACTCCCAGCGACCGACGATGACAACGGGGGGCAGTTCACCACGCATCACGTAGTGCATACCCACGTGAGGGTGAAGGACCTCTCGGTGGTGTACACGAACGAGCCGGTCTCGGTGGAGAGATCCATCCAAACTATGGAGCAGTTGCTTGTTGAGGACAAGTACCAAGTGGTCGGCTTCGACCTCGAGTTCACCAGCGGTCGTGCCGGGTAAGATCAGAAGGTTGTCGTCGCCCAGTTGTGTGTGCGACATGACGTCCTCGTCTACCACTACCACCTGGCGACAAGGCCTTGCGAGCGCTTCTCTAGGTTTATCAACAGCTCCGACTACAGTTTTGCTATGGTGGACACCACCAATGATCTAAAAGCGCTCAAGGTTTCGGGCTTGACCTGCCAGAATCTTGTCAACATCCGTGACCACTACAAGGTCTGGGGCAGCACCAACAACAAACAGAAATCCCTGGTTGACCTCGCCTCGGCCATCATTGACCCCTACTATATGAAGATGAAGGATGAGAGCAAGAAGGACAAGAACACCTGGCACAGTGCCTGGCATCAGAGACTGGATGAAGAACACATCAAGTATGCGGCCAAGGACGCATACACAAGCTACGAGATGTGCAGGCGGATCGTTGACATGAGGAAGTGTCTTTGTCTTGCCCTAGACCAGGGATTGAGCCACAGAGCAGTGGCGGGAGCGTCAAAAGAAGTAGATGACTAGACGATCGTTTCTCCTAGTTTAGAATGCATGCAATTGTTTATTGAGGTGTGTACGAATGATCTATATAGTCACTTATGTAATTGGATGCTTATTTTAGTTATATATATGTTGTTCTTCTGTAGACAGAGCAAATCACATGGCTTATTAGCAGCAATCATCTGTGTTATTATTGGTCTTCGCACACATTTCTGATTACAGACCTGTTTGCCACGTATCACACACATCTTGTTCAGTTGAACCGTTTCTGTTGTCTTAGCTAATCGCAAATAGTTCATTCGAGTGAACTGTATGCCCTCCATCGCACACATCTTGATCTGGCTGACCATTTCTATTGTGTTTCCTAATCGCACACAATTCATCCTAGTGAACTGTATGCCGTATATCACACACGCCCTCATCTGGCTGACCATTTTTGTTGTTCTGGATCATCGCAAACAGTTTGTATGGATTAACCGTATGCCACGCATCGCACACGCAGCTCTGACCTGAATTGTGTTTGATGTATGCGCCATCGCAAATAGTTTGTCTCTTTTTTGACGGTTTTCTTACACCACCGTTTGTGATTAATGCATCGCACACAGTTTCGTCGAAGGGTCTCTGATTGGACTGTCGCATTTGGACCATCCTGCAGTAGTGTAAGGTGGCCATATCCAATGATAGCTCTATCCAAAATGTTATGCTCGTTGAATCTCTTGGTTACAATATCCTTTCTGTATCTAGACTAGCTGACTTTCGTTTCAATGTTCTATTTACCGAAGTAGATTGCCAAGTGTTTCGTAGAGATAATCATAATATGGTCTTTACCGGTATTCGTAGAGGTGATATATACATTGTTGATTTCACTAAGAGAGCCCAACCTCGTACTTGCTTAATTGCTAAATCTTCTAAAGGATGGTTATGGCATAGAAGGTTAGGTCATGTGGGCATGCGAAATCTTGATAAGCTAATTAAAGGTGATCATATCCTTGGTGTTAAAGATGTCATATTTGACAAGGATAGACTTTGCAGTGCTTGTCAAGCAGGAAAACAGGTTGGAGGAAGTCATCCCGTGAAGAACATCATGACCACGAGAAGACCGCTCGAGCTACTTCATATGGATCTTTTCGTGTAACACCCTGGATTTTGCCCATTTTTTTCCTTTTGATTTTGGTCTGGATTTGCCTTTCCGTGGCTTAGTGTCTTGCAACCTGGAGGGATCACTCTTCATTCCTCTTCCCAAGTGGCTTGCCAACTTCAAAACCATCCCAAGACCATGTTATTTCCATCTTGGACCAACCCCAATATTCCTTTTTCTTGGGAAAATTCATTTTTCTATTAAAGGAATAACCCTGTTTGCCCTGAGTTGTGAAGCAACCCACATTTCCATCATTCCAAAGATTCCCAAATAATTCTCATAAATTTTTTGGGTCAGATATTCCACAAATATGTCAAACCCTTCCTTGCCATGTTTAAAAATATTTCACAAATATTCCTTTTCTGATTCTGCCCCAGCTGTCAAGTTGAGAAGCAAGTACTCTTTATATTTTCTTGATTGGTCTCAAACTTTTTGGGCATTCTTTACTATCCATATCATTGCCACCTGCCAAAATTCAACTTCATTTGGCTATTAATATCCCTTGGCTAATTTCCAAAGTTTCAGGTCAACTGGATGCTTTGTGAAGCAAGTGCTAGCTAGGAGTATCCAAATAAGTTGAAAATTTTCAAGCATATTCATATGCTCAAATCATGACTCTCCATCAAGTTTCAGCCCTATCCAATCATTTATGTGAGCACAGCCTCAAATCTTGGTTTCTGGTCAGAGTTTCACATTGTGAAGCAACTATATTTTATATTACTCCATAATTGCTGAAAATTTACCAGAGTATTCTCCTACCCATATAACCTATCTCCACAAAATTTGGGCTCTTTTCATCTTCCCAATAATTCCCTAGAATTTTTCTAAGATTCTGGTCAAAGAGGTTCATTGTGAAGGAAGTACCATTTTGGCTTGTCCAAATGGCATGAAATTTTTATGGCACTCTCATATGAACAAATCATCATGTTCTACCATATTTTAGCCCAATGGGCTACTCCATGTGAGTGGCACATCAAGATTGAGTTTCTGGACCAGATTGGTCAGTTGCAAAGCAACTATATTACATCTTGGTCCATTTCTCTCCAAACTTCACAGGATCATAGTCCTTCCTATCCTAAACCTCCCAGACATCACCCTTGACCCTTATCACTTCTCTGTTCATCGCAGAGGTGTGGTCAAGTTTGCTACAGCAAACTTCAGGTGATCACTCCCATCTAACCACAGTGGGTTTCATCAAGCCATCACCTCCCTGAGACTGTGCCTTGGAGGGACTATCCACTGGACATGATGTGGCCGGTCAGGGTGCACCGCATACGCCAGTACACACGGTGACCACGCATTTGGCATGCCATGCACGCGCTCTGTGCATTGGGGCCCTCGGTCTCGTCCGTTTCCTCGCTCCCTCGACACCTAGCCGTGTCCAGGAGCTTCCCCTCGTCGTGGCCTTCGCCCTGCATAAGTCTCCCCCTCTCAAGTCACCTCCTACGTGGTGCGGCAGCCGTGCCCACGACGTGGTCGTCTCTGTCGCTGCCATGTCCGGTGGCCGGAGCCTTCCCGAACCCTCCCGAGCACGCCCGAGCTTCCTCTGATCCTCCATGAGTCCTCTGGATGCCTCTCCCCTCTTCGCCGCATGCTCCCGAAGCTCCGGCGCGTGGCGCACGCGTCGCCATGGCCGTGCTCGGCCACCCGCTTCGCCGCGGCTATAAAAGGCACCCGAGCCCCTCTCTTCCTCACCAAGCTCACCACCGCACTCCACTAGCCCTCCCCAGCCCCTTCCCCAAGCTCCAGGAGCTCTCCTCGCCTCCCTCTGCCGCCATGGCCGCCGCTCGGTTCCGGCAAAATTCCGGCAACGGCGAGCTCCTCTTCCCTTCCCTCCACCACCATCACCTTCCCCACACTCCGGCGAGCCCGCCCCGCCTCACCATTCGTCGCCGGAGTGCCCGAGGCCATCGCCCCCTCGTTCGGCCGCTGCCCTCCCCTGCTCCCTGTTTCCGCGGGCCGCGGCCGCCCTGCTCTTCCCCGGCGCGGCTGCTGCACCAGGCGGGTGCGGCGCCTTCGCCCAAGGCCGCCGGTGCCCCTACCTCGGTCGGGGACGGCTTGAGCCGCCAGGGCCAGCGCCGGCGTGCGCTCGGCCTCGCCTCTGCTCTGCCTCGTCGTGAGAGGGAGGATGATGACCCTGCAGGTGGGCCCGGTCCGTCAGTGGCCCAGCGCCCCGCCATTTTTTTAAAAGGGAGCAATGATGCGAGTGGGCCGGCCCAGCGACCGCAGCGGCTGCGCGGCCCAGCCAGCACCTAGGCTCTGGCCACTTCCGGCCCAAGTCAGCCCAGGCGCGCAGTCCATTTATTCTTTTCCGCGGGAAAAACTATTGAGGACCTCTGTGTAATTTAAATAAATTGCAGAAAGGTCCCTGACAGAAGATTCCCCATAACTTTTCGTCCGTGACTCCGATCGAGGTGATTCCAAAGCCCACTTCTTCGTATCGTCGAGCCCGTTCTATTGATGTCATTTTCACTAGGTGTTCACATAGTGGAAATGACCATTTTGCCCTTGTCCGTAAACAGCCCCCTCCGAGAGAGAACTATTTCCGGCAATCAGTTCCGCGGACTCTCCGCACTCCTTCCCGATGGTTCCTTCACCCTCAGGCAAGCCACAACTCTCATCTACATAATCGCATTGCAATGTCATAGTTTAACTATTCACTTTAACAGCAAGTATGAGTTATTTGTGAAATGAATTGCATTATACAATGCTTGAGTAATTTCCTGGATAGGTGACTACCATGTTGAGTACTGGATTGTAGTGACTAGTAGTTTACCCACTCGTTGATGCCATGACATTGAGATTACCGTCTATGATTATTCTGGATTTCATCTGGCAGTTCGTGGAGATGAGTTAGTAGTAGTGGCTTAAGCATACTGGTTACCGGATTTCTAGCCAGATATCGTTTTGACTTGGATTGCTATGATATCGGAGTGTCAGCCATGACAGAGATTGTTCGGAGATTAGATACTTCATGGTTGATCCAGAGTCACCTGTCCGGACTTATCCATGCAGCCACATTTGCCGGTATGGGACGGCCTTGACTTGGTCTGATCGCGTGCTCTTTCACTGGTACCGCCCGACAGGGAAGGTTATGCGTGCGCGCTACCCTGGCCCGGTAGGCGGCGATAACCTTGTGAGCCCAGTTGAGTTATATGGTACCAGGTCCCCGTTTGGGACAGTTTGTTAGCCACGACGGTGGCAGGTGTCACGCGGTGACACAGGGGCCACCCAGGGTAGGACCCCGGGGGAGGATGATTGCCGGTGGTACGATGGGAGAGTCACGGGTCAGGCGGGTTTCATTGGAGCAACGCTGGTCCACCCGAATGGGATCACGAGGTCAGGTGCTCCATGGTGTGGGTAAAGTGTGCAACCTCTGCAGAGTGTAAAATCTATTCGAATAGCCGCGTCCACGGTATTGGACAGTCCGTCCAGACCTCTTTAGGTGGTCAACCATAGTAGTGATAATGATGGAAGAACTTGTCGTAAGATCAGAAGTACTCGGTGGATCATGAGTATTCTGAAGGTTGTGAGACAACCCGGAGGAGACTAAGTTTGTCAGACTTGTGGTATAGATGGTATCAGGAATATAATATATATGTCATGGGATGGCTATGAGATGTGGGGATTGGACTTGGAGCAGGTTCAGATTGGATCCTAAGATTATTCGGAGTATGGATTAAATATGCTTTACCTTACTGCATCTACTTCAGTAGCTACCTTGCTATGCCTTAATGCTGATGTTTGTTGTGAGCTTGTGAGTACATTCCAAGTACTCACCTGGCGTGTCATGCCAGTTTGCAGGTCATGCCATGATTGCTTGCTTGTCGAGGATCCTGAGTTTGCGACCTAGGATACGCGTTCTAGCCAGAGTCCCTGCGGAGTGGAGTCTATCACCGCCGTCACTGTTCCGCTGCTGAGAAAGTTACTCCACTGTTAGCATAGAGCTACCCCGGGCAGGCGTAGTGTCGCCGTGCCGATGTAATCCACGTACCCTTTGTAACCATACCCATTGTAATAAAGAGTTGATTTGTTCTATGCCAACAGTGCCGTATTCTAGAGGACTTGTCCATGGGCTGGAATACGGGGCATTCCGATTTTCTCTGAGACGGGGTGCCACATTTCGGTCCCAATGCCTACAAGAGTCTTGGTGGTAACTCGTTCGGTTTGGTCATTGTTGACGACTTTTCAAGATTTACGTGGGTTTTCTTTCTTGATGACAAATCGCAAGTCCAAAAGATCTTCGAGAACTTCACCAAGAAGGCCCAAAACAAATTTGAAGTGAAGATCAAGAAGGTTTGAAGTGATAATGGAACGGATTTCTAGAACGCCAATGTGGATACCTTTCTTGACGAAGAGGGGATTTCACATGAGTTCTCGGCTACGTACACACCTTAACAAAATGGAGTTGTTGAGAGGAAGAACCGGACACTTATCGAGATGGCGAGAACGATGCTTGATGAACACAAGACACCAAGACACTTTTGCGCGAAAGTGGTTGAGACAGCTTGTCATGCTACGAATCGACTATATCTTCACAAACTTCTCGGCAAAACGGCATACGAGCTACTCACCGGTAACAAACCCCAAGTTGGATACTTTCGAGTATTTGGCTCAAAGTGCTACATTCTTGATAAGCATCGTCGTTCGAAATTTGCTCCTAAATCTCATGAAGGTTTCCTACTCGGTTACGGCTCAAACTCTCACACTTACTGTGTCTACAACAATTTCACCCGAAAGGTTGAAGAGACGGTTGATGTGAAGTTTGATGAATCTAACGACTCGCAAGTAGAGCAATTGCCAATTGATGTAGAAGACAAAGATCCATCGAAAGCAATCCAAGATTTGTCCATTGGCAAGATTCTCCCAATGGAGGTGAAGGAGAGCACTTCGTCCATTCAAGTGGAAGCCTCAACTTCACAACAAGGTGAACCACAAGTTGACTTGGAGGCATCCACAAGTGGAACACGTCAAGACGAAGGAAATGAGGAAGCACAACAAGATGAACCACCTCAACCTCCTTCTCCACCTCCACAAGCGAACGGCAATGCCACCAACAATGAAGAAGAAGAATAAGATGATGATGAGGATGTTCCACCCCAACCCAAGCAAAAGCTCTCTCGAGTTCGAGCAAGAGTCATAAGAGATCATCCCGTCGAACAAATCTTCGATGACATTCAAACCGGGAGAATCACTCGCTCTAAAACTCATTTGGCTAACTTTTGTGAACATTACTCATTCATCTCTAGTGTTGAACCTATGAAGGTAGAAGAAGCTCTTGAGGATCCGGATTGGATAAATGCTATGCACGAAGAGCTACACAACTTCGAGAGGAATCAAGTGTGGACATTGGTTGAAAAGCCCAACGACGATCATAATGTCATTGGAACCAAATGGGTGTATCAGAATAAGCAAGATGAAGATGGACAAGTTGTACGCAACAAGGCATGTCTCGTCGCTCAAGGCTACACTCAAGTCGAAGGTATGGACTATGGTGAGACATACGCCCCCGTTGCTAGACTTGAGTCCATTCGCATTTTACTTGCTTATGCCAATCACCATGATATCACTTTATATAAAATGGACATTAAAAGTGCTTTTCTAAATGGAGAAATTGAGGAGGAAGTTTATGTTAAAAACCTCCCGGCTTTGTTAATCCCAAGAAACCTAATCATGTCTACAAACTTCATAAAGCTCTTTATGGTCTTAAACAAGCCCCTAGAGCTTGGTATAAATGCTTGACTAAGTTTTTTATTGAAAAAGGTTTTGAAATTGGGAAAATTGATTCTACACTTTTTACTAAAAGGGTTAATGGTGAATTATTTGTGTGCCAAATTTATGTGGATGATATCATATTTGGTTCTACTAACCCCCATTTTAGTGAAAAGTTTGGAAGGCTAATGTCGGAGAAGTTTGACATGTCTATGATGAGTGAACTCAAATTTTTTCCTTGGATTGCAAATCAAGCAAACTAAGGAAGGTACCTTTTTCTCACAAACAAAGTATACCAAGGATCTTTTCAAGAAGTTCAACATGCAAGAAAGCAAAGGTATGAAAACACCCATGCCTACTAGTGGACATCTTGACTTGACTAAGGATGGCAATCCGGTTGACCAAAAGGTTTACTGTTCTATGATTGGTTCATTGTTATATCTATGTGCCTCCCATCCCGATATTATGCTAAATGTGTGCATGTGTGCATGATATCAAGCGGCTCCTAAAGAGTGTCATCTTAAGGCCGTGAAAAGGATAGTGAGATACTTAATTCATACACCAAACTTTGGCATTTGGTATCCTAAGAGGTCATCTTTTGATCTTGTTGGCTACTCCGATTCGGACTATGCTGGTGACAAGGTTGATAGGAAGTCCACTTTGGGTACTTGCCAATTTCTCGGTAGATCCCTTGTGTCTTGGTCCTCCAAGAAACAAAACTCGGTATCCTTATCTACCGCCGAAGCGGAATACATTGCCGCCGGATCATGTTGTGCTCAATTACTTTGGATGACCCAAATTCTTAAAGATTATGGGATACATGTGAAACATGTTCCATCGCTTTGTGACAATGAGAGTACTATTAAGATTGATCATAATCCTGTGCAACATTCGCGAACTAATCATATTGAAGTTCGTCATCATTTCATTCGTGATCATGTTGCTAAAGGAGACATCAATCTTAAGCATGTTCGTACCGATAAGCAATTGGCGGATATATTCACCAAACCGCTTGATGAAAAGGTATTTTGCCATTTGAGAGGTGAATTGAATATCATTGATGCCTCAAACTTGGAATAGAGATTCCATTTGGATACATGCAAGGCATGAGCCTTTGTGACTAATCCTTGATATATCTCTGATGATGATGATCATTTGTCTTGGATGTATATTTGCCCCCTTGCATGTTATCTAACCTATGTAGGTACTTGGATGAGCCTAAATCTATGAGATTGCAAGTCACTCACATTTTGAGCAATTTCTACATCACCAAGTTCCTATGGTTTGGTTGTTGAATTCAAGGAAGCATGAACTCACTCAACATATCCTTTGACTATTTCAATATATCAAATTTAAATTGGTATCAAGTTTCATGATTGTCAATTTGGATACACAAGTGCTCTTCCTTGCAAAACTAACCCATGTAGGAAGATGAACTTCAACTTCAAAGGGTGCTCCCAACTTCATCAACCTTGAGCATCCAATATAAGTTCAACTACATGATCAAGATCAACACCACAACCCAAGGTATGTCATTCCATCTTAGAGAAGCTTTACTCCAAGTCATGAGTTAAAGCAACTCAACAAGGTGTGAATACATAAAAATGCTTAAATGAAAAATGGTAACCCCATTTTGAGCTTAAACGATGAGTATGACCTATGATCAAGTGACCTCACTTGACTCTTAAGTCAATATACTCTAACATAGGTGACATTGTCGCCAATCATCTATAGATGAAGTTCTCTAGTGTTCTTTTGTACTTTGTATTTCCATTGCATGTCTTCTTACTATAGTGTTTCCCTTCTTTTCTTAAAAAAACTTCATCTAGATCTCTTTTGATTTCTCTCATTTGTTTGAGTTTCTATAGTTAATTCATTGCAAATCCTTATGAAAATTCCTTGCAAATCCTTGTGAGATTTCATTTGCCAAGTGAGCTGAGTTGACAAAATTTTGCTCTGCGTTGAACTCGGTCTCACCGATCCAAGCCCATCGGCTAGACCGAAATACAAGGTTTCCTTGTACATAGTTCATCGGTACAACCGACAAGGACTAGCTCGGTCTCACCGATGAGCACCTTCTCTGGCTCTGCTATCTTGGAGTCACTGATGGAAACAGATCGGCGTCACCGATTTCAACACTGAGAAAACATTTTTGTCATTTGATTTTGCCTATGTTCTTCAGCTCCACTCAATGATTCTTTTCCTCTAGTAGCATCTTAAGCTACATGCTGCTTTGTAGTGACTCTCAAGGACTACACCTACTTGGCTCATATTTCAGAAGCTCCCTTCTTGGAAATTGATGTCAAAGGGGGAGAGAGAGCACATCAAAGCTTATCAAATGAGCTTATCAAATCAGAAAGCACATCCAAGCTCTTCTACAGATGCTTGTTAACAAGAGGAGAGATGTCACATGTCTTTAAGAGGGGAAGACATGTTAGTATGATTGATTCTAGTTTTTCTCTGTCTTAATTAACCTATCTTTGATCTGTTTGTCTCTGCTTTGATTTTTATCTCACCCTACCTTCTCCCATTATCCAATACCAGATTCAGGGGGAGAAAGAGTCTATGCCTAAGGGGAGAAAAATCTTTGGAACTTATTGCAAATCTTTTATCTTTGGGGACATGTCTATATCTAAATGAAGTACTCACTGTAGTACTCACCCATTACATGTCATCCCAGTCTTGGTATTCTTGTGGATCTTGAATTCTTCATGTTTGGAGTGTCTTGTGTTATCTAACCCTGTTTTATCAATTCTACTCCTTCACAAGTCAGCTCGTGAACCACAACATAAGTATATGCATCACATTCATGTGCATGATGATCTCTTGCCATTGCACATATTGTTTGCAAGAGGGATTCATAAACATGAAGGTACATTTCTCAACCATTGCTCTGATGCATATAGCCAAGATACATGTAACTCATTGCTTACTCTATCATGATATGCATTCACATGTTCTTCCATGTCATCTTCACATGATTGCATACATCTAGGGGGAGCTTATGCATGTTACATGTCTCTCCAAAGCTTTGCTTACTACTCTTCATATCATCTACTTAAAGCTTTGATGTATGTTCTCATCAATTACCAAAAAGGGGGAGATTGAAAGCACAAGTGCTCCCTGGGTGATTTTGGTAATTAATATCAACATATCTCTTGTTGGACTAATAGTTTTATCTAGTGTATTTCAGACAAGTTCAACAATGGCGTGGAAAGGACAAGAGGATGTGGAACCCCTTCAAAATGCTAAGGACAAATATTGGCAAAAGCTTAAGACTCTTCATCATTATTTTAGTGATCCAAGATCACATTGAGTCCATAGGAAAGCCAATACTATTAAAAGGGGATGAGGTGTTGCTTAATGCCTTGCCTGCTCAAATGCTTAGTGATATTGCTCCAAAACCCTCAGCCAATTTCTCCATCCAAATATGTCAAAATTCTAAACTCCAACTCAGCCCCACCGATTCTTTCTATCCGACGCCACCAAGTTCACATGACATAGCCACAGCCAGAAACCCTAACAATTCGGTCTCACCGATACGGATCTCGGTCTCACTGATGCGGCTTGAACTACGTCGGTATTTCCCCAAAGAGGAAGGGATGATGCAACACGGCTACGGTAGGTATTTCCCTCAGTGATGAGACCAAGGTTATCGAACCAGTAGGAGAACCATGCAACACTACATGAACGGCACCTGCACACAAAGAACAAATACTTGCAACCCGACGTAAAAGAGGGGTTGTCAATCCCTCCCGGGTAAAGAGATAGATAAATTTGTAGTAGATCGGATAAATAGATCTCTCGGGAACGCGAGATAAAATAAATAACAATAAATTGCAGCAAGATATTTTTGGGTTTTTGGATTAATAGATCTGAAAATAAAAGATGCAAATAAATAAAAAGGCAAATAGCAATATAGATCTGAAAGTACATGATGGGAAAATAGACCCGGGGGCCGTAGATTTCACTAGTGGCTTCTCTCGGGAAAAATAGAATACGGTGGGTAAACAAATTACTGTTGGGCAATTGATAGAACTTCAAATAATTAGGACGGTATCCAGGCAATGATCATTACACAGGCTTCACGTCCAAGATTAGTAGATCGACTCCTGCCTGCATCTACTACTATTACTCCACACATCGACCGCTATCCAGCATGCATCTAGTGTATTAAGTTCATGGAGAAACGGAGTAATGCAATAAGAATGATGACATGATGTAGACAAGATCTATTCATGTAGGAATAGACCCCATCTTGTTATCCTTAATAGCAACGATACATACGTGTCATTTCCCCTTCTGTCACTGGGATTGAGCACCGTAAGATCGAACCCATCACAAAGCACCTCTTCCCATGGCAAGAAAAACCGATCTAGTCATCCTAACTAAACCAAAGATTCGAAGAAGAAATACGAGGCTATAAGTAATCATGCATATAAGAGATCAAAAGACTCAAATAACTTTCATGGATAAAAACATAGATCTGATCATAAACTCAAAGTTCATCGGATCCCAACAAACACACCGCAAAAATAGTTACATCAAATAGATCTCCAAGAGACCATTGTATTGAGAATCAAAAGAGAGAGAGGAAGCCATCTAGCTACTAACTACGGACCCGTAGGTCTACAATGAACTACTCACCCATCATCGGAGAGGCACCAATGAGGATGATGAACCCCTCCGTGATGGTGTCTAGATTGGATCTGTGGTTTCTGGAATTTGCGGCTGCTGGAATTGTTTTTCGTCGACTCCCCTAGGGTTTTGGACATCCATGGAATTTATAGAGCAAAGAGGCGGTGCGAGAGGCGGCCGAGGTGGGCACAACCCACCTGGGCGTGCCTGGGCCCCCAGGCGCGCCCTGGTGGGTTGTGCTCCCCTCGGAGCCCCCCTCTGGTACTTCTTTGGCCCAACAGGTGTCTTCTGGTCCAAAAAAAATCACCAAAAAGTTTTGCTACGTTTGGACTCCGTTTGGTATTAATTTTCTGCGAAGTAAAAAACAAGCAAAAAACAGCAACTGGCACTAGGCACTGTGTCAATAGGTTAGTCCCAAAAAATGATATAAAGTTGCTATAAAATGATTGTAAAACATCCAAGAATGATAATATAACAGCATGGAACAATCAAAAATTATAGATACGTTGGAGACGTATCAGCATCCCCAAGCTTAATTCCTGCTCGTCCTCGAGTAGGTAAATGATAAAAACAGAATTTTTGATGTGGAATGCTGCCTAACATGTTCATCACATAATCCTTTCTTTGTAGCATGGACATTTGGACTTTTATATGATTCAAAGCAATAGTCTTGTTTTGACATGAAGATTTCAATACTCAAGCATATCAACAAGCAACCATATCTTTCAAAATATCAACACTAAAGCAAGTTATCCCTAGCCCATTATGCTCAATCATTGATCCATTCATTAAACACACTCGCATATTAGCTACACCCAATGCTCAAGTACGATCATAGTGCCCCTTAATTGGTGCTTTATAAGAGAAAATGGAGACTCAAAAATAAAAATTGCATAAAGTAAATAGAAAGGCCCTTCGCAGAGGGAAGTAGGGATTTGTAGAGGTGCCAGAGCTCAAAGCGAAAAAGATAGAGATAAAAATATTTTGGGTGGCATGCTTTTCCTGTCAACGAAAACAATCGAGTAGTTCCCAATACTTTCCATGCTAGATATATCATAGGCGGTTCCCAAACAGAAAATAAAGTTTATTCCTTTTGCCACCATACTTTCACATTCCACGGCTAACCAAATCCACGGGTGCCGTCCATACCAACACTTTCCAAGGAATTTATTATTTGACAACATAAAGTAAATTCATTTTTTCATTTCGGGACTGGGCATCCCTAATACCTTTGCCGTACTCTCGTGCAATGACAAGTGAATAAACACTCATCTAGAGAATAACACATCTAGCATGGAAAAATATCAGCCACCCCCTACCGTTTCATGAGCGGTACGAGCACACAAAAGAGAAATTTATTTTGAAAATTAGAGATGGCACATACAAATTTGCTTAGAACGGCACGGAAATACCGCATATAGGTAGGTATAGTGGACTCATATGGCAAAACTGGTTTAAGGATTTTGGATGCACAAGTAGTGATCATACTTAGTGCAAATGAAGGCTAGCAAAAGATTGAGAAGCATCCAACCAAGAAACAAAAAATCTTATAAGCGAGCATTAAGCATAACTAACACCGAATAATGCACCACAAGTAGGATGTAATTTCATTGCATAACTATTGACTTCCGTGCTTGCATAGGGAATCACAAACCTGAACACCAATATTCTTACTAAACCATAATTACTCACCAACATGAGTCACATATTATATCATCATATAGCAAAAATATTACAAGGAATCAAGTTTATTTTGTCCAATGATCTTCATGAAAGTTTTTATTATATCCCTCTTGAATATCTATCACTTTGGGACTAGTTTAATGTGTTGCTTTTGATAGCTCCAACAAATCTAAGAGAAGAACATGAGCATAAAAAATTTCTTCTCCCAAAACAATATAAGTGAAGCATGAGAGAATTTCTTCAAAAATTACTACTCTCAAATAAATCTAAGTGAAGCATGAGAGCATTTCTTCAAAAATATTAAATCTCACCGTGCTCAAAAAGATATAAGTGAAGCACTAGAGCAATTTCCATAGCTCATAAAATTTTTAAGTGAAGCATAGAGAGCAATTCTAACAAATCATAGCATAATTTTGGCTCTCTCAAATAGGTGTGTCCAGCAAGGATAGATGACACAAAATAAAAAGCAAAACAAGCAAAGACTCATATCATACAAGACGCTCCAAGCAAAACTCATGATATGTGACGAATAAAAATATAGCTCCAAGTAAAATACTGATGGTCGTTAGAAGAAAGAGGGGATGCCACTCGGGCATCCCCAAGCTTAGTTGCTTGCTTCTCTTTTAGATAATAGCTTGGGATGCCATGGGCATCCCCAAGCTTAGGCTCTTCTTACTCCTTATTCCTTCATCCATCGTGACCTCACCCAAAACTTGAAAACTTCAATCACACAAAACTCAACAAAACCTTCGTGAGATCCGTTAGTATAAGAAAACTAATCTTTACTTTAAGTACTGTAGAAAACCCATTCAAATTTTGTTATTGCATTATATCTACTATATTCCAACTTTACCATGGCTTATAACCTCCAATACAAACCATAGATTCATCAAAATAAGCACACAATGCAACGAAAACAGAATCTGTCAAAAACAGAATAGTCTGCAAATATACGAATTATTATCATACTTATGTAACTCCAAAAAGTCTGAAAAATTAGGAAAACGTAGGAAATTTTTATATCAATCTTGTGTAAAAAATTAAGAATTTTTAGTCGCTTATGTGAATTTTTAAAATTATTTTACTTGACGCAAAAGTTTCTGTTTTCCAACAAGATCAAATCAACTATCACCCAACATGATCCCAAAGGCTTTGCTTGGCACTAACACTAATTAAAACACAAAAAACACAATTATAACAGTAGAATAATTGTGCAAACACACAAGAACAGAAAGAAAAAGACAAAAATAATTTTTATTCATTGGGTTGCCTCCCAACAAGCGCTATCGTTTTATGCCCCTAGCTAGGCATAATGCAAAGATCTAAGTGTTGTCATCCTTAGTTTCATTTTCCTTAGAGGTGTTTTTGTCAGGAGGTTTTGCAAAAACAACATAAAACACCTTATCCATAGAGACTTTAGCACTATCAAGTTGCTTATCGTCATATCCCCTTTGATTTCCTGCAACAATCCAAGAATAGTGCTGATTAACATCATTGAAAACTTGTTGAATTATATCTAAAATGGGGACGTCCTTTTTAAGGTTATCATCAAAGATTTGATTATCCCCAAGCAAATGTCTTAGCACATAATCACTATTGTAAAGGATTTCATCTATCACCGGTTTTTCACGATTCATACCATAGAGATCAAAATTTTCCCTAGCTTCCCGTACTATGTGATCAAATTCATTCATAAGAACAAGGGTGGCCAACTTTTTAGCTTTGGGATTCTTTATAATGGGTAACTCAAAAAACAATCTTTGCAAGGTAGGATGGGTACGGATAAATTTATCTTCAAGTTTCAGAACTAGTGCTGAAATAGCTTCCGCATAAGATTTAGTTCTTTTAAGTATCGGAACATCGTCAAGACTTAAATTTCCAACACAATTGAAAAATTCTTGGAAATGCTCTTTTCCTATAACATTCCCTTGCCCCAAGACAAAAGTTTTAGCATCCAGATTGCCAGATCGTCCAATTTTAGGAGTTAGGCCATCATCTGTTTCTGCCATACCAAAGTCACTCATGATGACAAGTTCAAGCAATTAAGAGATCTGACGAGAAAACGACGAACGAAAAAGAGGGCGAATAAAACGGCAAATTTTTGTGAAGTGGGGGAGATGAAAATGAGAGGCAAATGGTAAATAATGTAAATTGCAGGGAGATGAGATTTGTGATTAGGAACCTGGTAGATGTTGACGATGTCTCCCCGGCAACGGCGCCAGAAATTCCTTTTGATGCGGCTTGAACTACATCGATATTTCCCCAAAGAGGAAGGGATGATGCAGCACAGCTACGGTAGGTATTTCCCTCAGTGATGAGACCAAGGTTATCGAACCAGTAGGAGAACCACGCAACACTACGTGAACGGCACCTGCACACAAAGAACAAATACTTGCAACCCGACGTAAAAGAGGGGTTGTCAATCCCTCTCGGGTAAAGAGATAGATAAATTTGTAGTAGATCGGATAAATAGATCTCTCGGGAACGCGAGACGGATAAATAGATCTCTCGGGAACGCGAGATAAAATAAATAAGAATAAATTGCAGCAAGATATTTTTGGGTTTTTGTATTAATAGATCTGAAAATAAAAGATGCAAATAAATAAAAAGGCAAATAGCAATATAGATCTGAAAGTATATGATGGGAAAATAGACCCGGGGACCGTAGATTTCACTAGTGGCTTCTCTCGAGAAAAATAGCATACGGTGGGTAAACAAATTACTGTTGGGCAATTGATAGAACTTCAAATACTTATGACGATATCCAGGCAATGATCATTATATAGGCATAATGTCCAAGATTAGTAGGCCGACTCCTGCCTGCATCTACTACTATTACTCCACACATCGACCGCTATCCAGCATGCATCTAGTGTATTAAGTTCATGGAGAAACGGAGTAATGCAATAAGAACGATGACATGATGTAGACAAGATCTATTCATGTAGGAATAGACCCCATCTTGTTATCCTTAATAGCTACGATACATACGTGTCATTTCCCCTTCTGTCACTGGGATTGAGCACCGTAAGATCGAACCCATCACAAAGCACCTCTTCCCATGGCAAGAAAAATCGATCTAGTCGGCCTAACTAAACAAAAGATTCAAAGAAGAAATACGAGGCTATAAGTAATCATGCATATAAGAGATCAAAAGACTCAAATAACTTTAAAGGATAAAAACATAGATCTGATCATAAACTCAAAGTTCATCGGATCCCAACAAACACACCGCAAAAATAGTTACATCAAATAGATCTCCAAGAGACCATTGTATTGAGAATCAAAAGAAAGAGAGGAAGCCATCTAGCTACTAACTACAGACCCGTAGGTCTACAATGAACTACTCACGCATCATCGGAGAGGCACCAATGAGGATGATGAACCCCTCCGTGATGGTGTCTAGATTGGATCTGTGGTTTCTGGAACTTGCGGCGGCTGGAATTGTTTTTCGTCGACTCCCCTAGGGTTTTGGACGTCCAGGGTATTTATAGAGCAAAGAGGCGGTGCAGGAGGCGGCCGAGGTGGGCACAACCCACCTGGACGCGCCTGGGCCCCCAGGCGCGCCCTGGTGGGTTGTGCTCCCCTCGGAGCCCCCCTCTGGTACTTCTTTGGCCCAACAGGTGTCTTCTGGTCCAGAAAAAATAACCAAAAAGTTTTGCTGCGTTTGGACTCCGTTTGGTATTGATTTTCTGCGAAGTAAAAAACAAGCAAAAAATAGCAACTGGCACTGGGCACTATGTCAATAGGTTAGTCCCAAAAAATGATATTAAATTGTTATAAAATGATTGTAAAACATCCAAGAATGATAATATAACAGCATGGAACAATCAAAAATTATAGATACGTTGGAGACGTATCACTTACCAAGATGGCCTTGCCAACACTCTGTGACTTGTTGCATTTATTTCGGTCTCACCGAGTTATGCAATCAGTCTCACCAAGTTGGCTTGACAGATTCTCTGCTGCCTTATTGCTTCACTTTGGTCTCACCGGGTTGATGCAATCGGTGCCACCGAGATGAGGTTTGCCCTAAGCCCTAGCACATCGGTCCCACCGAGTTGTTCCAGTCGGTCCCACCGAGATTCCTAATGTTCACATTTTTTAACAGATCGGTGCCACCGAGTTTAACTATTCAGTCCCACCGAGATGAGTCAAATGTGTGTAATGGTTGGATTTTGTGTGGAGGCTGTATATACCCCTCCACCCCCTTCTCCATTTGTGAGAGAGCCATCAAAACGTGCCTACACTTCCACCATAAATTTTCTGAGAGAGAACCACCTACTCATGTGTTGAGATCAAGATATTCCAATCCTACTACAAGAATATTGATTTCTAGCCTTCCCCAAGTTGCTTTCCACTCAAGTCATCTCTCCAACATAGCCGAATCTGTGTGAGAGAGTTGAGTGTTGGAGACTATCATTTGAAGCACAAGAGAAAGGAGTTCATCATCAACACACTGTCTATTACCTTTTGGAGAGTGGTGTCTCCTAGATTGGTTAGGTGCCGCTTGGGAGCCTCCGTCAAGATGTAGAGTTGAACCAAGAAGTTTGTAAGGGCAAGGAGATCGCTAATCCATGAAGATCTACCCGAGTGAGGCAAGTCCTTCGTGGGCGATGGCCGTGGTGGGATAGACAAGGTTGCTTCTTTGTGGACCCTTCATGGGTGGAGCCCTCCATGGACCCGCGCAGCCATTACCCTTCGTGGGTTGAAGTCTCCATCAACATGGACGTAGGATAGCACCACCTATCGGAACCACGCCAAAAATCTCCGTGTCTCCATTGCATTTGCAAACTCCAATCCCATCTCTTTACTTTCTTGCAACTTGCATTCTTTACTCTTTCCGCTGCATATACTCTTGTCATGCTTGCGTGAAATGTATTGAGAGTGCTTTAGCTTGTGCTAAACTCAACCTTAACTTGAAGAAAATAAAAACTTCCACTTTTACTTGTGAAGGGTCTAATCACCCTCCCCCTCTAGACCCCTCTTCTCGATCCTTTCAGTTGGGGCTCTCTCCACAACTGAATTGGAGGCTCCCAACACTACCACGGAGCTTCACCACAATGGAATGTGGCTCCGAGGTGACTTCTTCCGTCTAGGGTGCCCAAACACCCAAGAGTAACGAAATCCACACAAGAAAGTATGGGGTAATCAAATTTCCTTTGGTGGAAGTGTAGATCTAGGTCTCCTCCTTCAATCCCTAGCAAATCAACGAGTTTGAGTGGCTAGAGAGAGAGATCGGGCAAGAAAGCTTGAAAGGCATTAATGGAGGTGAGAGAGAGGCAAGAGATCGAGTGGTAGGTGGAAGAACCACTATTTATATAGTGCCCCCCAAAACCAACCGTTACAACAGTTTACACACTGCAGCGGTACAAGCGCTCATCATCCCGGTACAACTGGAATTCACGGGTACTCTGCAGGAACCCTAACAGGCGGTACAACCTGTAACGCATGCGGTAGTATGATACGTCTCCAACGTATCTATAATTTTTGTTTGTTCCATGCTATTATGTTATCTATTTTGGATGTTTTATATGCATTTATATGGTATTTTATATTATTTTTGGGACTAACCTATTAACCTAGTGCCCAGTGCCAGTTGCTATTTTTCCTTCTTTTGTCTTTTACAGAAGATAAATACCAAACGGAGTCCAAACGGAATAAAACTTTCCGATGATTTTTCTTGGACCAGAAGAAACCCACGAGACTTGGAGAGGAAGAAAACATGCGAGGCGGCCACAAGCCGTAGGGGCGCGCCCCAAGGGGGCGCCCTAGGGCTTGTGGGCCTCTCGGGACTCTCCTAACCCTAACTCTAGCACTATAAATTCTCAAATATTCCCCCTATACCAGAGGGCACAAAAAAATACTTTTTCGCTGCCGCAAGCTTCTGTTCCCGTGAGATCCCATCTTGGGGCCTTTTCCGGCACTCCGCCGGAGGGGGATTCGATCACGGAGGGCCTCTACACCAACCTTGCTGCCCTTCCGATGATGTGTGAGTAGTTTACCACAGACCTACGGGTCCATAGCTAGTAGCTAGATGTCTTCTTCTCTCTCTCTTTGATCTTCAACACAATGTTCTCCTCGATGTTCTTGGAGATCTATTCGATGTAATCTTCTTTTGCGGTGCATTTGTTGAGATTCGATGAATTGTGGATTTATGATCAGATTATCTATGAATATTATTTGAGTCTTTTCTGAACTCTTTTATGCATGATTAAGATAGCATTGTATTTCTCTCCGATCTATCGATTTGGTTTGGCCAACTAGATTGGTTTTTCTTGCAATGGGAGAGGTGCTTTGTGATGGGTTCAATCTTGCGGTGTCCTCACCCAGTGACAGAAGGGGTAGCGAGGCACGTATTTGTATTGTTGCCATTAAGGATAAAAAGATGGGGTTTATGTCATATTGCTTGAGTTTATCCCTCTACATCATGTCATCTTGCTTAAGGCGTTGCTCTGTTCTTATGAACTTAATACTCTAGATGCAGGCAGGAGTCGGTCGATGTGTGAAGTAATAGTAGTAGATGCAGAATCGTTTCGGTCTACTTGTCATGGACGTGATGCCTATATTCATGATCATTGCCTTGGATGTCTTCACAATTATGCGATTTTCTATCAATTGCTCAATAGTAATTTGTTTACCCACCATATGCTTTCTTCGAGAGAGAAGCCTGTAGTGAAACCTATGCCCCCCGGGTCTATTTTCCATCATATATTTTTAGATCTATAAAACCAAAAACCCAAAAATACCTTTCTACAATTTATTTATATTTACTTTATTTTGCCTTTTATTTATCTTTTATATCTATCTCTATTAGATCTCACTCTTGCAAATGATCGTGAAGGGATTGACAACCCCTTTTTTGCGTTGTGTGCAAGTGTTTGTTAGTTTGTGCAGGTGCATATATTGGAGACTTGCTTGTGCCTCCTACTGGATTGATACCTTGGTTCTTAACTGAGGGAAATACTTATCTCTACTTTGCTGCATCACCCTTTCCTCTTCAAGGGAAAAATCAACGCAAGCTCAAGAAGTAGCACGAAGAATTTCTGGTGCCGTTGCCGGGGAGGTTCTACATCAAGCCTACCAAGTACCTATCATAAACTCTCATCTCTTGCACTTACATTATTTGCCATTTGCGCCTCGTTTTCCTCTCCCCCACTTCTAAAACATTTTCAGAAAAACACAAAAATATTTGCCTTTATGTCTTACTTGGTTTGTTTGCTTGTTTGCTTGGTATAATTGTGTGTTTATTGAAAACCAGAAAGCAAAAAGTTTATGGATCCTCATCCACTTGCTAATCTTTTTAAAAGATCCAATTATGATGAACCAATTTCTAGTGAGTTCAGTGCACTAGATTATCTTTATGAAGTTTTGCTTGAAATTCGTGAATCTAAAAATTATGATGAAGTGTTAAAAGAAGAAATTTATGAAGTGATTCACGATAGCTCCTTGACAAAAAAGCATGATTGCAATGATGTTATTATAAATTCTATTAATGTCAATTGTGCTAATAATATGCACAACCCCAAGCTTGGGGATACTAGTTTTGCTATGTCCACTACTTATTGCAATGATCATGATTTGGGTGATAATGCTTCTTATGATCTTGAAAATTTATTTAAGCCTCATGATGAATATGATCTTGATAATAATATTTGCAATAATATTGAAAGTGTGTTTGGAAGAGTGTCAACTTTAGGAAATAATGATCCCACTACTTTGGAGTTTGATCAATCTTATGATTTTTTTTATAAAAGTGGGCTTGGAGAAGCAATGACTTTATTCTATGTTAATCCCACTATTTTGGAAGAGTGTCAACTTTGCATGCATATGGATAATGTAGAGAATATGTTATGTGATAGCTATATTATTTAATTTGAATATGATCCCACATGTAATTATTATGAGAGAGGAAAATATGGTTGTAGAAATTTTCATGTTACTAAATTACCTCTCGTTATGTTGAGATTGCTATTGTTTCTTTCTTCTTCCTTGCATATGTTAGTTTTTGCTTGTCTATAAAATGCCTATGTATAGAAAGTATGTTAGACTTAAACTTGTTTTTCACATGCTATATGATGCTCTCTTTGCACTTCAATTTTTTGACTTTTATGTGAGCATCGTTAGAATTATCAACGCCTAGCTAAAAGGCTTTAAAGAAAAGCTCTTGTTGGGAGACAACCCAATATTTTTCTTCTCTGTTTTTATGAGTATACACAATATTACCCCTGTAGTAATTGTATTTTAGTGTTTTAATTAGTGTTTGAGCCAAGCAAGACCTTTGGAATGCTTTCGTATATCGTTGATTTGGTTTTGCTGAAAATTAGAAACTTTTGCGTCCAGTAACAGAATTGTTAAAATTCACTGGAGCGTGGAAAAATTCTGAATGTTTTACAAAATATTGATATATGAATTTCCTATGTTTTCCTAATTTTTCAGAATTTTTGGAGTAACATAAGTATGAGTAATATTCTGGTTACTAAAGACTGTTCTGTTTTTGACAGATTCTGTTTTCTATGTGTTGTTTGCTTATTTTGATGAATCTATGGGTAGTATCGGGGAGTATGAACCATGGAGAAGTTGGAATACAGTATATATAACACCAATATAAATGTATAATGAGTTCACAACAGTACCTAAAGTGGTGATTTATTTTATTATACTAACGGATCTTACGAGTTTTCTGTTGAGTTTTGTGTTGTGAAGTTTTCAAGTTTTGGGTAAAGTTTTGATGGACCACAGAATAAGGAGTGGCAAGAGCCTAAGATTGGGGATGCCCAAGGCACCCTAAGGTAATATTCAAGTACAACCAAACATCTAAGCTTTGGGATGCCCCGGATGGCATCCCCTCTCTTGTCTTCAATCCATCGGTAAATTTACTTGAGGCTATATTTTATTTCACCACATGATATGTGTTTTGCTTGAAGTGTCGTGTATGATATGAGTCTTTGCTTTTTAGTTTACCACAATCATCCTTGCTGTACACACCTTTTGAGAGGGACACACATTAATCGTGAATTTATTAGAATACTCTATGTGCTTCACTTATATCTTTTGAGCTAGGCAGTTGCTCTAGTGCTTCACTTATATCTTTTTAGAGCACGGCGGTGGTTTTATTTTATAGAAATTGAAGAACTCTCATGCTTCACTTATATTATTTTGAGAGTCTTAAAAATAGTATGGCAATTTGCTTAGGTTATGAATTTGGTCCTAATATGATGGGCATCCAAGAGGGATATAATAAAAACTTTCATAAAGAGCATTGAATATATGAGAAGTTTGATTCCTTGCATTTGTTTTGAGATATAAAGATGGTGATATTAGAGTCATGCTAGTGAGTAATTGTGGGTTGATAGAAATACTTGTGTTAAGGTTTGTGATTCCCGAAGCATGCACGTATGGTGAACCGTTATCTGATGAAGTCGGAGCATGATTTATTTTTTGATTGTCTTCCTTATGAGTGGCGGTCGGGGACGAGCGATGGTCTTTTCCTACCAATCTATCCCCCTAGGAGCATGTGTATTAGTACTTTACTTCGATGGCTAATGAATTTTTGCAATAAGTATGTGAGTTCTTTATGACTAATGTTGAGTCCATGGATTATATGCACTCTCACCCTTCCACCATTGCTAGCCTCTCTAGTACCGCGCAACTTTCGCCGGTGCATTAAACCCACCATATACCCTTCCTCAAAACAGCCACCATACCTACCTATTATGGCATTTCCATAGCCATTCCGAGATATATTGCCATGCAACTTCACCGTCCCGTTTATTATGACACATACCATCATTGTCATATTGCTTTGCATGATCATGTAGTTGGCATAGTATTTATGGCTTGGCCACCGTTTATATATTTTATACATGTCACTCTAGATCATTGCACATCCCGGTACACCACCGGAGGCATTCATATAGAGTCATATTTTGTTCTAGTATCGAGTTGTAATTCTTGAGTTGTAAGTAAATAAAAGTGTGATGATCATCATTATTAGAGCATTGTCCCATGTGAGGAAAGGATGATGGAGGCTATGATTCCCCCACAAGTCGGGATGAGACTCCGGGCTTAAATAAAATAAAAATAGCCCAAAATAAAAAAAGAGGCCAAAGAGCCAAAAAAATGAGAGAAAAAGAGAGAAGGGACAATGTTACTATCCTTTTTCCACACTTGTGGTTCAAAGTAGCACCATGTTCTTCATGATAGAGAGTCTCCTACTTTATCACTTTCATATACTAGTCGGAATTTTTCATTATAGAACTTGGCTTGTATATTCCAATGATGGGCTTCCTCAAATTGCCCTAGGTCTTCGTGAGCAAGCAAGTTGGATGCACACCCACTTAGTTTTCTTTTTGAGCTTTCATACACTTATAGCTCTAGTGCATCCGTTGCATGGCAATCCCTACTCACTTGCATCAATATCAATTGATGGGCATCTCCATAGCCCATTAATTTGCCTAGTTGATGTGAGACTTTCTCCTTTTTGTCTTCTCCTCACAACCTCCACCATACTCTATTCCACCTATAGTGCTATATCCATGGCTCATGCTCATGTATTGCGTGAAAGTTGAAAAAGCTTAAGAACATTAAAAGTATGAAACAATTGCTTGGCTTGTCATCGGGGTTGTGCATGATGAAATACTTTGTGTGATGAAGATAGAGCATAGCCAGGCTATATGATTTTGTAGGGATAACTTTCTTTAGCCATGATATTTTGAGAAGACATGATTGCTTTATTTAGTATGCTTGAAGTATTATTGTTTTTATGTCAATATTAAACTTTTGTTTTGAACCTTATGGATCTGAACATTCATGCCACAATAAAGAAAATCGCATTGATAAATATGTTAGGTAGCATTTCACATCAAAAGTTCTGTTTTTATCATTTACCTACTCGAGGACAAGCAGGAATTAAGCTTGGGGATGCTTGATACGTGTCCAACGTATCTATAATTTTTGTTTGTTCCATGCTATTATGTTATCTATTTTGGATGTTTTATGTCCATTTATATGGTATTTTATATTATTTTTGGGACTAACCTATTAACCTAGTGCCCAGTGCCAGTTGTTGTTTTTTCCTTGTTTTTTGTCTTTTACAGAAAATCAATATCAAACGGAGTCCAAACGGAATAAAACTTTACGATGATTTTTATTGGACCAGAAGAAACCCACGAGACTTGGAGAGGAGGCCAGAAGACCTGCGAGGCGGCCACAAGCCGTAGGGGCGCGCCCCAGGGGGGCGCCCCCAGGGATTGTGGGCCCCTGGGGACCTCCTAACCCTAACTCCAGCACTATAAATTCTTAAATATTCCCCCTATACCAGAGGGCACACAAAAAATACTTTTTCGCCGCCGCAAGCTTCTGTTCCCGTGAGATCCCATCTTGGGGCCTTTTTCGGCACTCCGCCGGAGGGGGATTCGATCACGGAGGGCCTCTACACCAACCTTGCTGCCCTTCCGATGATGTGTGAGTAGTTTACCACAGACCTACGGGTCCATAGCTAGTAGCTAGATGGCTTCTTCTCTCTCTTTGATCTTCAATACAATGTTCTCCTCAATGTTCTTGTAGATCTATTCGATGTAATCTTCTTTTGCGGTGCGTTTGTTGAGATTCAATGAATTGTGGATTTATGATCAGATTATCTATGAATATTATTTGTCTTTTCTGAACTCTTTTATGCATGATTAAGATAGCATTGTATTTCTCTCCGATCTATCAATTTGGTTTGGCCAACCAGATTGGTTTTTCTTGCAATGGGAGATGTGCTTTGTGATGGGTTCAATCTTGCAGTGCCCTCACCCAGTGGCAGAAGGGGTAGCGAGGCACATATTTGTATTGTTGCCATTAAGGATAAAAAGATGGGGTTTATGTCATATTGCTTGAGTTTATCCCTCTACATCATGTCATCTTGGTTAAGGCGTTGCTCTGTTCTTATGAACTTAATACTCTAGATGCAGGCAGGAGTCGGTCGATGTGTGGAGTAATAGTAGTAGATGCAGAATCATTTCGGTCTACTTGTCACGGACGTGATGCCTATATTCATGATCATTGCCTTGGATGTCTTCATAATTATGCGCTTTTCTATCAACTGCTCAACATTAATTTGTTTACCCACCGTATGCTTTCTTCGAGAGAGAAGCCTCTAGTGAAACCTATGCCCCCCGGGTCTATTTTCCATCATATATTTTCAGATCTATAAAACCAAAAACCCAAAAATACCTTGCTGCAATTTATTTATATTTACTTTATTTTGCCTTTTATTTATCTTTTATATCTATCTCTATTAGATCTCACTCTTGCAAGTGACCGTGAAGGGATTGACAACCCCTTTTTCGTGTTGTGTGCAAGTGTTTGTTAGTTTGTGCATGTGCATATATTGGAGACTTGCTTGTGCCTCCTACTGGATTGATACCTTGGTTCTTAACTGAGGGAAATACTTATCTCTACTTTGCTGCATCACCCTTTTCTCTTCAAGGAAAAAATCAACGCAAGCTCAAGAAGTAGCATAGTACCGGTTGTCATCAACAACCGGAACAACCGGTCCACCACCGCTTTCAACAGAAGGGAAATCACCCCGATGGCGGTACTTGAGCGGTAGATGTACCAGAACAACCGCCTGGCCCAAGTTCGGGTGGTGGCTAAGTCCCGAGCAGTAGAACCGCTCCGGGCACCGGTAGTACCAATTAGAAGAGACTAACAGGGACAACCGGGCCGCCGTCGCCCAATAACCGCTCCACCACAGAAACCAGACCGGTGGTTGAGCGGTACTGGGCCGGTACAACCGCTCCTAAAGCCACCCTAGGTTTTCCCAACAAAGTGGTGGTACCACCGTCCAAGGGCAGCAGTACAACCGCAGGGGCGAAACCTGAGAGCAGCAACCCCAGGGTATCACCCCAGGGGCGGTGGATGTACCAGTCGAACCGGATAGGCGGTACAACCGCCCTGATCAGTGGTACAACCGCTGCAGGATTAGAACCACTGTATTGGAGAGTTTGAGGGCCTCTCTCTCCTCGAATGGAAGGATAGCAAGGGAGGACAAGAATGTGTACGTGAAATGATTCCCCCAATAACTTCCGATGCGGATTCCCTATTAATAGTACGGATTTCCTACGACCAAAGAAATAACACGTAGGGAACACCGTCTTCGATCTTTTCCGTCCAGAGGGAATACCTAATCGTCTTGTACCTAACGAGGAAGTACCTGAAGAACTTGGCACACGATTAGACCACAAAGTGAGTTGTCATCATCACCAAAACACTAAGACGTGAAATGTTCTAAAACGCGCACCTCCCCTGGACCTGGTAGCTGGCCTGGCGGCGTCCGACGAGCGTGGCGGCGTCAGACGAAGGAGCTAGCCGGGGGCACGGGGGGCGACTTCGTGCTTGCGACGACGTCGGGGCGGGGGTGGGGAAGCTGCGGTGGTGGCGGCGACGTGGGAGGTGCCGGTGTGTGGGGGAGGTCTGTGGGCGCAGACTGCTGGCAGGGGCATCAGAACTGGGTGGCGGCAGCGACGGGGTGGGGCGGACGAGGGCTTGCTGTCGATGGGGGTGGAAGAGAATGCCCTATGTGGCACCGACTGGCGGGCCAGAGGGAGGAGTAGGTGGGCGTCGCGCGCGCCCGCTTCGTGTCCGCGCCGACGCAAATGAGGCCCAAATATGGGCCAGGAATAGGTCGCCCGGCGGACGAAAAGCGGACGCGCGTCCGTTTGGGTCGGTGCGTTGGGCCGACTTTTCTGTCCGCGGCAAACTAAACAGACACGTGCGGACGAAATGGGTCGGCGCTCTTATGTAGCGCTTTGCTAGAGCTACAGACAAGACTTACTACAGGTTGATGTGCCACACATTAAGGCCTTATTTGGTACTAGTGTATTTTAGGAAATTGGTGGGGATTATCCCGGTCAAACACCTAAATCCTCACATATTTCGAAACACCGTTTGGTTCTAGTGTATTTGACATGTTTCATCCCATATTTCCCCACAAACCCCTAAACTTTAGTGCATTTTTCTAAATAACCGATACACTACTCCTACCTAGTGGATTGGGTATAAATGGGGATTTGAAGGGATTTTGGTTAAAGGTTGAGGTTTCACCCAATCCATGTGGGGATTATCCCCACCAATCCCCTCAAAAACTCTAGTACCAAACAGACCCACAATTGAAAATCAGGGAGGAAGGGATTGGCGAGGTGGTGGACAAGTCAGTCCGTAGGTGGTTTTCCGTGGGTTGCAACCCGTAAGTGTAGAATTTTTGGTTGGCAGAAATGTTCTGAACTACATGGCTTTTTTTAATGAAAATCGGAGGGGGCAGCCCTTCTTTAATTCAAAAGACAAAATACTGAACAATCACATAGGAGAAGAAAAGTTACTGTAGCATAGATCATTTCCCCAACAAATCCCATCGCTCAACAGAGCACTTACAATAACACAAGAGTCAAAGTAGCACCTTCACTTGTCACGCACTATAGCAAAACAGCGCCGGTGCAACGAAATCTGACAGAACAAAAAACTTCTTCAAGATTTAGAAAAAGAGAGAGGAGCAATATCCTAATGGTCCTGCCGTTCCAAAATGCGTGAACTAGCAGCAGCGGCATCGGAGTCGGAGTTTGTTTATTTTAAGGATATAAAAGTTCTACTAAATGGCAACAAGACGAAATGGTGCGCGTGATTTCAGCTCCTCTTGTGCTCTCGGACCTCTTTGATGATGCCTTCGGCCAGGGTGTCTTCATCATAGTTCTTGCCGAAGAATTTGACAAACTCCATTTTCGGGTTCATCAAGTACCTGCACAAGTAGATAACCATGTAGTCAGCATTGAACATGCACCACTAATGCGAAACGACGGCATAAACGAACATCAGGTCGGTACCTAGTTTACATCCCGCAAAGAAAAAGGGTACCTAGTGTTTCCATAAACGAACATCCAACAACCAACTTGCTGATTGCTAGGCTGCAAATAGTCAGCAGTACCTACTCTTTGCATTTCACCTAGTCAATCATGATATTTCAACTTTGTGATAGATAGGCTACAAATACCTCTTTGGTGGTACACGCTCACTAGACATGATTAATGATCTCTCGACTCAACAACTTAAAATGAAGTATGGTCAACACCATAGTTAACTCTCATTATAGTTGTTGGATACAAAAGTTAATGAAAATGAAGAACAGCTCACTAATGGAGACTGCGACAGAGTCCACGGTGTAGCTGGACAGCCTATAATCATCACTCATCACAGCAAAGTCTGAGTATGATCTATAATGGGTGCCACATGGGTTGCACCCAATAAATATTGCCTGCTTGATCGGTTCAGTTTGGAAGGCACATTAATTAGTTGCATCTGGCCTTACTACAAAGGACAATAGCATGTTGTATGCCAGGCCAAGTCCCCGTTTGAACAGGGCAAGTTGGTCCATCAGACATTTTAGTTCGAGAACTGGCAAAGTCAAGAACAACCTAATTGTTTTCCCTCTAATGAAGGTCTTCTACTTTTGGTTTTGTTACTACATATAGTAAAATTGCTATCCTGTTGATTAGTGCATATCTACTGCAAACCACATATAACATCAAAAATCAAAGGAGAGTGATAAAATAATAGAAGATGTTAACAACTTTTTTACATACATGACGATTGAATGATCAACAAGGTAGTCAGAACCCTCCTCCTCGGTCTTCATGTAGTAGACTCGATAAGCACGAGCAACCTTTCTCACCTCATCAGAGGTACCAGTTAGTCCTATGAGATCTTGATGGAACTCTGCAACACAGACAAGTGCAGTAGTTAGACATCACAGCTGAAAACAATACGAAGTGATGCAGCAATCTCAATATATATGATAGTAGTATGTTTCAGAAACTTAACAACAAAGATAAGCAAATTCTAATGCATGCAGAAAAATAAACTAATGAATGTGGCAAAGTGAGCAACCCTCCACTGCTAGAAATTGCGTACCTTTAACATAGTCATGGACTTGCTCAACAGTGTCTCTTTCAGGATCAACTGAGATGAATACTGGCACAATTTCTAGTTTTGCCTTCTCCTCTGAAGCAAATTAAAGCAAAACTTCATGATGATATCCACGGAGACCATCCAAAAATAAAATAAAATAATGATTATGTCTGCCAGTGCTGTTTTGTTTCATTTTTTTGTCCTTTTTTGGAATCTTAACTACGGCAAATCAAACTATATCCTGAAACTTCACTGTGGCACAACATGTGTTACACAGGAGCTGAGTACAGATGTACATGTTGCTGAAAGTCTAAAGCAGGTAAAACAATCACATCCTAATGTTCGTTGGGGCTCTAAAGTTATATTTCCACAATACAGGGTAACTGGGTAACATCCGACCTGACATAGTTGAGGTGTTATGTTTAATTAAATTTATTGGGGTTGGGCTTCAGTGAGGGGGGAAAGGGAAGCAACCAATTCATTTATGTACTCCAGAGTACCAGTATTATGTAAGATAGAGATATGGGTGGTACACGAATTCCTTCTACCATGGGCATGTGCCAACAAGAAGATGCAATATATATGTGCCGCATCATAGATTTTTCATATAAAAACAGTTTTCACAGGTTATCAGTGAGACAGTGATAAACTTTGAGTAGTTTGCCCCCTCCCCACACCATTGTTCAGCACAATACTTATTAGCTAGGGCATGCAGTCGGATAGGGAAAATATCCTTCCGAGTCCCGGAGTTTAAAAAGTAATCGGTTATTAACCGCAGAATATACCCGCATATTTGATATATTATTATATCTCGTAAGTGAGCCAATTAAACTGATTCATTGCCCAATAAAAGACCATTAGCTTGACCAAAAGCAGACAAGTATGTTTTATGATTAACGCATCACACAACAGTTCTAGTCAACGCAAGATTTTCAATTGACTTACTGATTTTATTAATAGCAGCAGCCATCTTCTGGAGTTCATCTGGACAAATGTCAGGGCAGTGTGTGAACCCAAAATATAGCAGCGTCCATTTACCCAAGAAATCCTTTTCAGTGACAGTTTTCCCATCATGATTTAGAAGGGTGAATGGACCGCCAATAGCAGCAGTTCCTACTGATTGTGCTGGCTTTACTGAATTCGTATTGTTCTTCAGCTCTAAGAAACAAGGGACGAGAGATTAGTCATGCTAGATTCAACAACATAGAAGTTTAAGGAGTAAATTGATTTGCGCATTGATGGCACTTCCACAACAACTTAGTAAAGACATGGTAGCATTGGCCTCCCCCATATTCGATAATAAATTGTTTTTTTTTTCTCAATTAAGGGAAGGATCATGTCAAAATGCACAGATAAAGTAGTAGAACATACATCCAGCACTTCGGACCTAAATGGACTTAATTCTGGTATGAGTCCCTATCTGCATGATCACATGATAAAGTTGGATGGAGCTAGAAATATTGTTTCTCAGGCAAAAGAGTATTGATAATCAGAAATACCATTAGAATTGATTAATCAGCAGGTGTAGCATTAAAAATAGGTTAGTTGATTCACGCTTTAGTAAAAGAAACAAAATATGATACTCTTCTGCATATTCACATGATAGGGTAGCAGCTAGAAATACCCGATTCTCAGGTGAAAGAGTATTACAGTCAGAAACATCAGAACTGATTAATCTGCAGATATAGCATCGAAAATAGATTGCTCGGTCAGTTCGCGCAATCATGCTTTATTAGAAGAACCAGAAGATGATACTATTCAATTGTTATCACTGTAAAATTAATCTCAGACTTGCCCCCCTAAGTTGCCTGGTATTATACATATCTTCTCCAACGTATGAAACTGCTACACATTCCAACTTTCTATCTGAAATGGTACAGCATCAGAATTTCTCTTAGCACTACTACTAATAGGCCATTACCGCGAGTTGAAACATGATTTCAAACCCCATACATGAAAGATCCACACAACATAAAACTACACTAACTCACCATAGTAATCTACCTTCAATGTGCCGCTTCTTTTCCTTGTCGTAGTACACTATGATTCCTCCGCCGGTCACAAGAAGCAGAAGAAAACTCAGCCACGAGACGGGCTGCAAACAAGCAACATAACAATTGACCATTACTCTTTGACTAGCACTTTCAATGACATAATGCAGAAATGGCCCATTTCTGGCGCCTCATATTCAAATCAAAGGATCATTACTCCTAAATCTCTTGGTTCCATATTTCGGCAACGCACAAGTTTCAGTAGTTCTGATTCAGAACCCGCATCACACAGCAAAGCGCATATGTAAAAAAATGGGGGGCACCCGAAACACAGCTTACCCCTCCTCGGACAGCCTTCCCGGAGTCCCCTTGCTGCGACTTGCCATCCCGCCCGCCCCCTCCGCCACGGCCATCAGAGCCCGACACCACCGCCGCGGGCTTCGAAGCGGCCTGCGCCGCGCCAGAAGACGCAGCCGCAGCCGCAGAGGACTTCGACCCGCCCTGCGCCGCGCCGGCGGTAGCAGCCGCAGACGCGCCTGCGGCGGCGTCGGTCGAGAAGAAACCCGTCGACGCTCTCAGCGCGGCGACCTGCCGCGCGAAGAAGACACACACGCACACAAACACATCCATCCGATGCTTTAGCGACAGAAGAGGAACGGCGGAACGACAGATTTGGGACGGGCGGGGCTCGTGCTCACCTGATGGGGATGGCGCTGATGATGGGGACGAGGAGCGGAGGTGCGCAGCGCGCGCGCGACGAGCTGGAGCGCGTGCCTCCTCATCGCGGTCGCCGTCGTCGTCGTCGTCGTCTTGTGCTGCCTCTCTCGCTCCCGTGAGACGCGGCGGCGGAGGTGCGGGAGGAGGAGACGGCGCCGCCGGGGTTTGGAGCAAACTTTCTTACTTGTTTAGCAAGTGAGGGCTTCGGGCTTCCGGGCCTTTAATTTACGGCTAGGCCTGTGTTAAACAGATGAGGAAAGTATAGTTTTCCCCTGAAATCTTCTCTAATGGACCAATTTCCCCCTCAACTCTAATACCGGATCAATCAGCCTCTCAAATCTCTAAAACCAGATCAATCCCCCCCCCCCCTAAAGTGGTTTCATACTTGATTTTGAGTGGTTTTGACCCGTACCGTGCATTTTTCTTGGGTTGACCATGCACTTCGCGTCACAACAGTTGGGTGGAGATGACCGCTTCAGTGCACGCGCCCAGCTCGCCTCTGTGGCCCGCACGCTTGTCGCTCGTCGTCTTCTTGGTCTCCATCGGGCTGCAGCTGAAGTACTCCTGCTTGATCCATACGACGACGCCGATGCTCCCCGTGAAGCCGTTCACCGTCGTGCTGCTGCTCAGGTCTGACCGCTCGCGTGGGAAACGCTCTGTGCGCCTCGCACCGCCCGGACCGGCGTCCCGCTTGGGCGCCGCAGGAGGTGAGCTGCATCAGCACCGCCGACGCGCGCATCCTGCCGCCCGCGATCACGCCCTGCTGCGCCAGGCCCGCATCCTCTTCCTCCCGCCGAGTGGCGTCGGTGTTCGAGGCGGCGGCCACGCGGGCATCTCCAGCGTGTCGGGCCTGCTGGACGACAGCGTCGGCGAGATCTCGTCGGCTCCGAGCTCGTCGTAGGCTGTTGCGGCGGAGACGACTCGAGGCCTCGGTGCCGGTCGTGTTTCTCGCCGGTCTGCATGGCCGCGTCCACCCCGGCGCCGATGCGCGCGGCGGCCACCCCGTACTGGCCGAGGTCGAAGGAGCTCCATTTCTTGCGTCGGTCGTGGGCCCTGCTAATGGCCGCTGTAGGCATCTTCTTCTCGTTCCCAGCCTGGGAGCTGGAGGTGGAGGAGGACGAGGATGCGCCGGCGGAGGCGTCGCAGAAAATCAAGTATGGGGAGGAGTTGGAGCAGCTCGGGGCCTTGAGAACGTACTCGGCGCCGGGGTGCACGGGGTCGTCGGTGGTAAGGTCGTGCCAAACGTAGTCGGTCTTGTAACTCCGCTTGGAGGACCAGGAGTAGGCGTCCGTCATGCCGGCGCCTTGGAGCACGGTCAGCCTAGTCAGCGAGTTGAGTCAGCGAGAAGAGCATGGTCTGGGTTCAAACCACTGCCCAAAACCACCTTTGGGGAATTTGATCCGGTTTTAAAGATTTAAGGGGCTGATTGATCCGGTATTAGAGTTGAGGGGGAAACCGGTCCATCAAAAAGGATTTCAGGGGGAAAACGATACTTTCCTCTAAACAGATACTACATGAAGGCCGCAAAGAGATTATGATGGGCCTAACATTTCAGATATTAGCAAAGCCTGAAAACACTCCCAGCTGAGAGGATGGTTTTCCTTTTGGGAGGAAAAAACTGAGATGGTGTTTTATTTAACACAAAACTGTTGCTAAATTTTTTTTAACACAGAACTGAGATGGTGTTGATATGTATCGCTTTATGCGCGGGAGCTATATCTCGCTTAAACTGAGATATATGCTCCCCTTGCTTGCAGCTTTCCACCACATGTAGTTGTTGTGCCGCCCATTTTTCTTCTGTTTTTCACTGTTTGAGATCAAGTTCTCACGCCAGTGGTCGACGTATTGGTTTCTTCCCTTTTCCAATCGTTTCATTTTTGGCAAACACTTACCTTCGGCCGGCCGATTGCGTGCGAGTGTCCGCCGCCTCCGTGTCTATCAGATTGACTCTTGATCCGACGGTCGAAAGCAATCCCTCCGTGTCCACGTTTCTACAGGCCTGCAGCTCAGACTTTGTTTCAGAAAAGAGAGTTTGCAACTGCCTAGCTAGATCCCGCGGCCGGGCGGAGACTTGTGCTGCTGGGAGGGCAACACCGGCGAGGATTCCAGCCGGATCTCGCCGGATCCGGTGAGTATGGCGCGTGGGCAGGAGGCCAGGATATCCGGGAGCGACGGGGGACGAAGACTCGTGTGGCTAGGAGGGCGACGATGGCGAGGATTCTAGCCGAACCCGACGACGATGGCGCGCGTGTAGGGCACGGGGACGTCTGGGAGCGGCGGGGGCTCGACTCGGTAAGGTCCGGCAGGGTTCAAAGCGAGCTTCACCGCGGGGACCGCAATGCCAGCAGTGCACGGCATTCCTGCAACGGGCCACGCAACATCGACAGTTGATGTGCTAGAAGCTTGGCACTTGAGGAGCTGCGAGCCAGCCGTGCGGGCGCTAGTAGCCGCCGGACAGCACCGCCCGGTTTTTGCGAGGCACGACGCCGCTGGGGCCGCGTCCGCCGTCGCTGTCGTCCATGGTTTTCAACAACAACCATTCCTGCAACATGATTTGTGTTGCAAAAAAAATTCTACGACATAACCTTTGTTGAAAAAAAAATCTGTAGATGTTTCTTCACCATGATCTTTGTTGCAAAAAAAATTGCGACATCACCTCTGTTGCAAAAAAAAATCTGCAGACGTTTTCTGCAACATGATCTTTGTAGCAAAAAATTCTACAACATCACCTCTATTGCAAAGGTTTCTACAATACGACCTATGTTAGAAATGTTTCTGCAACACCACTCTTGTTGCAAGAGAGGTGACACACGTGGATGGGTAGATCGGACGGCTCCCCGCATCAATCCAACGACTAGCCAGGCGGCGGATGTTTTCTACTTATCCGCCGGCTGACGTGTAGCAGCCCCTTTCATTTTTTTCTTTTGGTTTTCTCTGTTTCTTCATCGGTTTTCTTCAATTTTTTATTTTTTATTTTTTACCTGTATTATTCGTTCCTTTCATGATTTTCATGGTGAAAGAACATGTGGTGTCCCCATGTGTGGTTTTGGTAATTGATGACATTCTCTATGGACTAATGGTTGCATTGAGTTATATTTGAAGGATTTGTCCATAGGCTTTTCTTGAAGTCCATGTGTTGGTTTCAAGGAATTTATGAGTTGACCAAAGTGCTATTAAGGAATTATCCAAAGATTGGTCATGTGAGTGTTGAGCTTATTGCAAGCATGTCTTGAAGAAGAAGATTGTGTGATCATTCATGTTTACCTTCAAGACATCATTCACATGAAGAGAGTTGGAAAGTTTCAAGGTTGATCAAGACTAAGTCAAGAGTGAATCAAGTTGATCAACTCACAAAGCGTAGAAGATGTACCGAGAGGGATCAAGTGATCCCATGGTATGGTAAGCATTGTCCATTACGTTTTGTGTACTAACCCGTGGTCTATGTGAGAGTTTTATGTGGGGTTAGGTATTTGTCCATGGGCTTGCGTCAAGAGGAAGATCTCATACAACCCATGAAGGATGACATCAAGTGGTGATCGTCATCAAGATTGCCGTTGTTCAAGTTCAAGTGGAGCATCACGAAGAGATCAAGTGCTTGAAGCTTGCCGTCCATTGTGGCGACAATGGACTTGTGAAGATGTGCGGAAGTCTTGCTCACTCATAGTGGTTTATGGGGGAGCAATCAACTCGTCTTCATCGACCCAACGCAATCAAGAAAGGTGGTCCATCTTGAGGAAGACAAGATCGTCATCATCTAGCTCAAGTGGATTATGCGCAAGGCAAAGGTTTGCCCTTGATAGGTTTATGTTTTACCGGTCTCATGGTGGTAGTTGAGAGACCGGGTTATAGGATCAGTTACCGTACTATCAAGGGGGGCTCTCGATGAATAGCTTGATCGTATCATTCGTAGAGAGCTCAAACCATTGCATCCTTGCATCATCTTTCTTGGTTATTGTTTGGTGTTTCTCTATTTGAGTTTCGGAGCTTATGGTCATTTTCATGACAAGCTCGAGTTCATCGAAAACGGAGTTCACATGCCTCTTCTATGATGTTTTCGATGTTGGAGGTTATGCCGGTTCTTCTCTGTTGGAGGTTTCACTCCTCTATATCTTAGGCATACCTCCCCTGCCTCTTCTTATAACCAGTCGCTGTTGGATGCTACTCGTCGTCAGCTATCCAACAAGCTTGAGTTTGCTCAATTCGGAGCTCATATGCAAATGTTATGACTGTTTCGGTCCAACCCGTTTCCTCTGTTTTGCTTGGGCTATTTTGCAGCACCCAAGCGGTAGTACCGCTTAGTACCACGGTAGTACCGCTTGCAGTACTTCCATTGTGGACTACCGCTGCCACTACCGCTTGGGCAAAGTCTTTTGTGCATGTTTCTGTTGCCTATTTTCTCTAAGCGGTACTAGAGCGGTAGTAGAGCGGTAGTACCGCTCAAGCGGTAGTACTGCACCACCGAGCGGTAGTACCTCTTGTGTTTCAATGGTTGTGCATGTTTCTGTTGCCAGTTTTCCCTAAGCGGTAGTAGAGCGGTACTACCTCTCTGGCAGATCTACTATTTGTGTTTTCTGCCTCGTTGGGCTGTTTTGGCCGTGTTAAGCGGTAGTACCGCTCCTCCAAGCGGTAGTACCGCTTGTGCACGATCAGTGGGCATAACGGTTGGATTCGGGGGTGCCTATTTAAGGGGGCCTTCTTCCCCAATGGACCCTATCCTTTGAGCTCGCATTTGCCCCCCATTGTTGACCTTCTTCAAGCTTGCTATCTCTCAATCCCTCCATGGATTCTTGTTAGTTTTTGGGGGAAATGAGAGAGAAGATCTAGATCCACATTTCCACCAATCACTTTCTCCTTTATGTGAGGGGAACCCCTTGGATCTAGATCTTGGAGTTCTTGGTGTTCTCCTTTTTGTTCTTCCTCTCATTTTCCTCCCTAGCATTAGTTGCTTTGGTGGGATTTGGGAGAGAAGGACTTGGGCACTCCGTGTGCCCTTGCCATTGCATTTGGTGCATCGGTTTAAGTTCTCCATGGTGATACGTGGAAGTGAAGTTGAGTAGCTTATTACTCTTGGGTGCTTGGCACCCTTGAGCTTGTTCCTCTTGGGTGCTTGGGTGCCCTAGACGGTTGGTGGTGTCCGGAGCTCAATCATTGTGGTGTAAATCTCCGGGCAAGTGTCGGGGTCTCCAATTAGGTTGTGGAGATCGCCCCGAGCAATTTGACGGGTACCGGTGACCGCCCCCAAGGGTTGCCAAAGTGTACGGGTTCGGTGACCGCCCTCAAGGGTCCCTTAGTGGAATCACGGCATCTTGCATTGTGCCAGGGCGTGAGGAGATTACGGTGGCCCTAGTGGCTTATTGGGGAGCATTGTGCCTCTACACTGCTCCAAACGGAGATTAGCATCCGCAAGGGTGTGAACTTCGGGATACATCGTCGTCTCCGCGTGCCTTGGTTATCTCTTACCCGAGCCCTTTACTTATGCACTTTACTTTGTGATAGCCATATTGTTTCTTGTCATATATCTTGCTATCACTTAGTTGTTTATCTTGCTTAGCACAAGTTGTTGGTGCACATAGGTGAGCCTAGTTGTTGTAGGTTTTGTGCTTGACAAATTAACCGCTAGGTTTATTCCGCATTTGTTCAAGCCTAAACCGTAATTATTTTAAAGCGCCTATTCACCCCCCCACCCTCTAGGCGACATCCTCGATCCTTCACATGGGTTTTTTTTTTCTTTCTTTTTTTGTTTTTCTTTCTTTTTTTCTTGATTTTCTTGGTTTTTAGCTTTTCCTTTTTTTCATTTTTTTTCTTTCTTGCTTTCCATCGGTTTTCATTGTTTTTCTTTATTTATTTCTTTTTTTTCATCCTTTCCATTGTTTTGCAATAATTTTCTTCGGGTTTTCTTTCCTTTCTTTCCTTTTGGCCTGTTGTTTTCTTTTGTTTTCATTAATTTTTTCTTTCTCTTTTCATATAGGACAAGAATATTTTTTTATACATGTTAACATTTATTAAAATAAATGAAACATATTTTGTGTACATGTTAATTTTTCAAAATACATGATTAAGTTTTTTCAAATAAATTTTTGATATGAATTTTTTCCATACACAGTCTACATTTTTTTGTATGCATCAGGAACATTTATATACATGGATTTAAAATTTTCAAATACATGTTTAACTTTTTATAATCCATATTTTTTATGTCCGTTTTTTGCATACACATTTTACATTTTTCATATACATTAGGAACCTTTTTATATACACGTTTTATACTTTTTAAATATGTGATTGACATTTTCTTACAAAAATATCTGTTATGTCTACATTTTTTCATAATTTTTTTCGTTTCTTTATACATTACAAAACCAATTATAAGTATTTAACATTTTTAATACATGATTGCTTTTTTTCATATATATGTTTGGATGTATCCTTTTTTCCATACATATTGTACAATTTTGTATACATTAGAAACAATTTTCTATAAACATTTTTTTCATATACTTGTTTCACCCGCAAAAAGGACATTTAGTTTTTTTAATGTGCGCGATCACATTTTTCAATGGGGCCTACTATGCGTCGGCCAGCGGATCTTTAAAAGATCCGCCGCCTCGCGAGCCGTCCAATTCTTTATACGTGTCGTCCGTATTCATTCCTCTTGCAACAAGGCCTTTGTTGCAAAATCTTTTCTTTCTAATTTTCTGCAACAAGACACTTGTTGCAAAACTTTCTTTTCTCTAATTTCCTGTAACAAGACTCATGTTGTGTAATCTTTTCTTCTCTGATTTTCTGCAACAAGACCCTTATTGCAAAACTTGCAACAACATCTCCGCCGCATCTAGTTTTCTGCAACAAGACGCATGTTGCAAAAATTGCAACACATCTCCGCCCACGTACATCTCCAGCCACGTCGCGCACTTGCGCAGTTATCGTTTGCTGCCACCATCTGCAACAGCATTTGCGCAGCTATCGTTGTTGCAAAAAAGGATGAGGGAGAGAGACATGCGTGGTCATGCAGGTCATGTGAGGTGGCGGATGCTGCGCGCCAGATCAGCTGGCTGATTAGAATCTTTTCCCTTTTTCAATTCTGTATGTAAAGTGATTTTCATAATAGATATATTTAGAATAATTCAAAAAATAAGTAAAGATAAAACAAAGCAAAATCTGGAAAAAAACGAAAGAAAGATAAAACGCTCAAGGCCTGCGGTTTGCGCTGGGCTGGCCCATTATGGGGCTGCTTAACGCGAGGCTGAACATAGTCGCGCCCCGCTTTATGCGGGGCACCACTATTTCTCGCTTTAAGCGAGCACAACGGAAGCCTCGCGTCGGGGCACCCCCAGATTGGCCGGCCCAGCAGTGCGGGAGGCTACAGCCTGTTTTATTGTTTTTTTTCTGTTCACGTTCTTTGCTTTATTTTTATACTTTTCTTTACACTTTAATATATTGTACATATATATATTATAAATATATTATAACGGAGCTCATTAAAATATATATATATATATATATATATATATATATATATATATAGAAAACACTCTTAAAAAACACACTTGAAATGTGTTGAAAAAATATTTGAAAAATGTTGAATAAGTATTACAAAATGTTGAACAAGTACTTAAAAATGCTGAACAAGTATTTGAAAATGTTGAATAAGTTATCCAAATGTTGCATAAGTATTAAAAATTGTTGAACAAGTATTTGGAAAATATTGAACAAGTATTTTAAAATGTTAAATAATTATTTGAAAATGTTGAATGAGTATTAAACAAATGTTGGATGAGTATTTGAAAAATGTTGAACAGTTATTTGAAAAACTGTTGAATAGTATTAAAATGTAATAAGTATTAAAAATGTGAACAGTATTTAATAATGTTGAATATGTATTAAAATGTGAATAAGTATTTCAAAATGTTGAACATGTATTGAAAAACTGTTGAATAAATATTAAATGTTGAACAGTATTTAAAAAATGTTGAATATGTGTTCGGACAATGTTGAACATGTATACAATAAATGTTGATCACTTATTAAAAAAATGTTTTAGACATATACGAAAATGTAGAGTGAAAATGAGAACAAACATAAGAAAAAACAAATAAATAGAGAAGAAATGTTAGACGTATATTTGAAAAATATTGTTGACATATATAGAAAAAGTAGAATGATAACCAAAAGAACAAACAAAACCGAAAAAAGAAACAAAAAGAAAAAAATAATCAAAATGCAAAAAATAATGAAAAAATGGGGAAGAAATAAGAAAAAGAATCAAAATAAAAGAAAGAAAAATGAGAATAAAGAAAACCAGAGAAAATAGAAAAGAAATAAAAAAAATCTGTGAAAGCTGAGAAAGAAATGAAAAAAAGGCTCAAAAATGCATAAAGAAGGTCGCGCCCTCTAACCACAAATAGAATGTGGGCGTAGAGGCTAGCAGTGTCGTCCGTTATCCTTGGCGGCCGGCACACCTTTCCTCTCTCTTTTTATTTTATTTTAGAGCGCGCGCGGGCCGGCCCAATTACCTCAGACATTCAGTGATAGTTCCCTAGCGACTCGCTTAATGCGACAAATAGTCGCCACGCTTTAGAGCGCGCGCGGGCCGGCCCAATTACCTCAGACATTCAGTGATAGTTCCCTAGCGACTCACTCGAGTCATTGGCCCATGAGAAGTCCATCACATATGAAGCTTGTGTTGCGTCGGCCTAACGAGCGACACCACGAGTATCCCAGCGTCCCCCTCAAAAAAGAAAAACGAGTATCCCAACGAACGGCTTTTTTATTTTCCACTTCATATCTTGATTTCGGTCGGTTTTATATTAATTTAAAAAAATTATGAATTTGAGAAAAGCCATCAATTTGAAAAATGCTCATGAATTTTAAAAGCACCCATTTTTAAAATATTCATGAATTTGGAAAAATGTTACGTAGTGAACTTTGAATATACTCACAAATTTAGAATATGCTTGTAAAATAGTAAAACAATAATTAATTAAAAAAAAGGAATTTGAAAAAGGTCTTTAATAAAACAAATGTTCACAAATCGATAAAATGTTCCCTAAATTAGGGAATTAACGATGGTCGTTGGAGTTAGGGTTTAGGTTAACTTCCCTTGTCTAGTCCCTATTCCGTTTCCAAGAACCAAACAAGGGAATACAACTTCTCCTCAAATTCTTACACATAATCCTGTTATGCTCCAAACAGAAGATTGAGAATAAAATGATCTGTTGTCTCTTTTTTTTTTTTGAGTGGATGAACTCCCATTGTCCTTCCCAAGTATTGCCAAACACTCTGTTCGGGCTTACGGCCTTTCAAGCTTTGGGTCCTTTCTCTAAGAAAAAAAAAGTAAAGGAGAGGCTTTGTGTTGAGATCAGGGCGTTGACCACTGCTTTGTTACAAGCGGCATGGTCAGTCTGGCCTCTGGTTCCGATCGAGAGATCACACAGCAAGTAGAGTGATTCCCTTCCGGGATCCCGGCCATGGCGACCGATCCCACGCAGGCGGGAGCAGCGGAGCAGAAGACTCGGCGGTTTCTTCTCGCGCGCTGGGGATCGAGTCCTTGAAAAACAATGCAGACGCTCGTGCGCGCGTGCATGCAGCGACAAGAACGGCGTCCTACCCCGCGCGCCTTGGATCTGCGGAAACCGGATTAGTCTTGTGTCGGTCGCCTCGCCGCACGGAAAGATAGGCCGGCATCGGATTAGTCTCGAGTTTACCAACGGCGGGTTTAACTTGTAGGTGCATCGCGTGGATTGACCGGCCATAACGTCGCGGGTTTGCTTAATCCATCCATCCGTTGTTCGACCTACTCTACTAAGCAAGCGCAGCGTGAGAGCTTCTTCTACGGACATGATGCCACGAATTCATGAACCTGCCCACTTGTTCTTAGTTCTCCGGTGGTGGGTAGTACCGCTGCTAATAGTACATGTACTCCATAGTAGTACGTTGTTGTTTAAGTTTGCACTCTTGCTTTGCTTGGACCTCGTTGCACGCCACCCGTTCCAACTACGACGTGCGCGCACGCACGCAAAGCCAGCCTCCGCTGTCTCGTCTGCTCCGTGCCGCGGTGCGCGCGGCGATGCCGATGCCGATCAACACGGGCTATGGAGTACAACAACAGAAAATATAGTGCTAGGAGTCGTGCCAGCGATCGTGGGCCGGTCCAAGAGTCCCTTCTCCGCTCCGGCCGGCGGCCGGCGACGGACCATGACAAGTGCCAAGAGCACGTACACGTGCGGCGTGTCGCCTTTCCCCGACCTCACGTGGCCCGCGCCGCGTCACGGACGCCACGCCATGCCGGCTACAGGTTCCTTCCTTCTCCGCCTCGTCTGTTGGATGGAGCTGTGTTGACTCGCGTTTTTTTTTTGGCCAAAGTGCAAAGCGTCCTTCTCTCTTTCCTCGTCGTACGTGATTTTGAGCAGAGGCGGAGGACGTAAAACAATTAAGGTGTGGCGAAGTCTTAAGGAAATCTGCTTGAATTTAAGGCTTCAAGCTGCTGTTCAAAATTGCTACAAAATTTCAGAAAAATGAGAAATTACCTTTCCCCTTTTCTTTGGATTTGCTTGTCCCTTCCCCTTTCCTTCCATCTTCTGGCAATCTGGACAGAACTGCGCCGGTTGGGCATCTTATTAGCTTGCATGTATATAATCAGAGGAGTGTATATAATCATCTAATTTCTAAATTCTAAATCACGGACGCCACGCCATGCCGGCTACAGATTCCTTCCTTCTCCGCCTCGTCTGTTGGATGGAGCTGTGTTGACTCGCGTTTTTTTTTTGGCCAAAGTGCAAAGCGTCCTTCTCTCTTTCCTCGTCGTACGTGATTTTGAGCATGCTCAAAAAGTAGGAATTAATCTCAAGCGCACGGCCTTTTGGACGTGAGTTTCATTGAAGGTACTAGCTTTGAGACGATCTGCCGGTGGCAGGCTAATCCTTTACAAATCCTGTGTTGCTCAGTAGACTTATTTCGGTGCTCCCATTTACTGATAAACCTAAAGACGTACCAAAGGGACAAAAGCCACTCCGCACTTTTCCCACTCACATTAAGCTTGTTCTTACTTGTTGCATTCTGCATAACTAGATACTGCAATGAGTTTGTGATGAATTAGTGCCTGAGGAGGAAGATGTGACACCTGACGATGTTGTGAGCTCCGGCCATGATGTGGAGACATTTGACAACGAAGACTGAAAGAACAAAAGCATGGAGTGGGCACAAGCAATGTGGAATAACAGAGGTCACATAAGGATCTAAAGAAGAAGAAGAAGAAGAAGAAGCAACAAAAGAAAAGGAAGAAGTAGCAGCAACACAAGAGGAAGAGGAAGAAACAACAGTAGCAGCAGAAGAGAAAGAGGATGGACTTCCATCTAGTTAGCATCGATGATGAACTTTCCCCTATTCAGCCACATGGCTCTTAATAATGTGTACTGCCATTTGATAGTAGTTAGGATAAACCGTAATTTGTTTCGTACCTAGCAGTGAAACTTTGTTCAGATCGTGTGTGGTAAGGTCATCACTAGTAAGAAATGATGAGAGCATCTTATGCAGGTTGCTATCAAACAACGTGTCATATGTGCGCCTAATGCAATGTGATCAACCAAACGGCGGGTTAAAATTAGTCCCCTCATGCAGCCAGCCTAAATGTGGGCAACCAAACTATGTGCGGATGGTGGTTTTTGGCCTGTTTCTTCTCAGCCAGGCCCATTAGAGAAGTACATGCAATGCAAGCAAAATCGATGCAACTAACCAAACACGCCCTTTCTACTTGAAGCATGGTATTTGTAAAGATATGATTGTTTTATGTTTATTTTTTTGCGAGATCAAAAGTAGTTTATTCCAATATGATAGAGCTACAATCCAGATGCAAAAGATCCTTAATGCATGGGGGTCCTCTTTCAAGCCACACAGCCGTGACCCGCTTCGAGCGACTATATCTTTCTAGACAACCTGCAACTCTATTTTAAGATCTATGGAGCTTCTCACTAATAAACACTCTACCGACCATTAAAAACTTAACCTCAGCAATTAAGTCACCATAAACCGAAGATATGATTGTCTTATGTTTATGCATGCATGCATGCACACGTGGGCGTGGACACGTAGTTTGCTTGTGCGTGTCAACCGGTGTATTATATTCTTGCAAAAAAAAAAAAAACAGTGTATTATAGCCATGCAAGCCTATCAAGTGATCACCACACGGTGCAAGTTGTCAAATTCTACGTGGACCTAGCTGTTCCATGCAGCCTGAAACAGACGCTTTCATATGGAGCCAAGAACGTCGCGGGGGCAGAAGTTCCTATCTGCTTGCAACAAGATGCCAAAAGCATGCCATGCAAAACCAAGTGGTTGATCGATCTGCATACGGGAAGCTGAATGAGACATGACTAGAACTCGGCTAGATGAGTTCTAAAACTCATCTAGATGAGATATAATTTGGTCTTATTCACCTGCAAAATAAAAACAGATAAAAGGAGTACCAACCCACGACAGTACACACGCATCTCATAGCATCACATCCAATGGCTATAAAGGTGAATGAGACATAACTAGAACTCAGCTAGATGAGTTCCAGCAAAGCTGAATTACGCATATACCTTTGCGTTGCACGTACGTGCGGGCTAATTCTTTTCTCTGTCGCCTTCCTTTTTAGCTTTCCGTGGTAAAAAACGGAGGGATGCTCCACGCACGCGCGGTGTCGCATGGGTGAAGCTTTGATCGATCGAACACGAGGAGAAGACAACAGCTTGGCGGGGGAGGCGCCGCACATGGCCAGCTGCGTATACATGGAGATTGGAGCTGGTTGTATCGGTCGCAGAATGAAGATCGATCGTGCAATGTTCTTTATCCTCTAACAGAATAAAGTGTAAAGCGGCTCTTCTCTCTCAAGTTCGCCAATCGCGATGGAGCTGCTGCCCTGATGCAACTTCCATGTATTTGGCAGTGATCATTCGTGTTCGTGGGGAGTATAAAAAACTTTTTGCAACATGGTCTTTTTTCTTTCAGTTTTATGTGCTCTGCACTTGTAAGCTGGCCCGTCCATTTCACCGCTTGGTCGATCTTTTCTTTTCTGAATCATGTGGAGATTGAATTTGTGGAGGTCATGACCCATGCATGGGTGCCAGGAAGGTTCCAACTTCATTGACAAACTGAAACTGATATTCTGGTTCGTTGCACACGCCACTGGCCTTGATTGGAGCTCACTCGATCTCCCTGCTTCACGTGTGCTTGGCTGCTAGCTCACTCACCCCAAGAAAACGATCATGGCGCATCGGGTCAAGGACACAAGAGAGTGCTCGGATCCCCATGATCCTAAGTCCAAAGTACACTTTCGCAAAACAAGGTTCGAGTAGAAAACTTGACACGATCCAAGAGTGCACGTGGTCGAGCGATCACCAGACCTGAAACAGGCGTCTAAATTAACCACGGTCTAAGCTTTACCTGTGCAGCGCGCTTTAAGATTGCGCTTTTCACTCACCTGATGACCCGCTGAACTGACAGAAAACTTTTCACCTTGCTCTGATCTGCTGGTTTATGCTGGTGGCTAAATTTCGTGTTTTGACCCTTTTCGTATACTATTTCGGGATCTGACCCTCATTGGAAAAAAAGTCGGGATCTAACCCTTTTCTTACCGCCAGGCACCTTGGCGGTAGGGTATAATAGCCTACCGCCATGCCCCTTGGCGGTAGGGTTGGACACCCTACCGCCAAAAAGTTCTAAGTTTCCAACACAGAGCGTGCCCAGGGCCTACCGCCAGACCCCTTGGCGGTAGGGTATAACAGCCTACCGCCAGACCCCTTGGCGGTAGGCAGGAACCCTACCGCCAGACCCCTTGGCGGTAGGCAGTTATACCCTACCGCCAAGGGTTCTGACGGTAGGAAAAGGGTCAGATCCCGAAATATTTTCAAACAGGGGTCAGATCCTCAATTTGTTAGCAAAAAGGGTCAAAACACGGAATTTTGCCTATGCTGGTGAGTCTCAGAGCATCTCCACTCCCCCCCCCCAACAGGCCCCCGGCCCCTTTTTTATCGTCGGCTCGAATAAAACGGTCCAGTCGCGTCTCCAGTAGTCTAAATTTCACCGGTTAGGCCCGAAATTGGCGCCGGCGGACCCAGGCCGAACCCAGCGCGCTGGAGGCTGACCGGGGGCGCCGTGGGAAAGAAAAAACGCGCCAAAACTTCCCGCGCCAGATTCCCATCCCGTGGATCCGCCGAGTCAGCGACTGCATCGACGTCCTCATCTTATCGCCTCGGCTACCACGTGAATCAATGCCAAGGCTGCCGCCGGTCAGCCTTCCATTATCACGGGCGGCGCAGTGAAGGCGAGCTGCCGCGCGTCCGCACTGCTGCCGCCCCCTCGCCGCTATAAAAGCAGGCTTCGTCGTCGCTGGCCGCACACTCGCCACGCCACAACCATCTCTCTCTCTCGCCGCCGACCACCTTCTCTCCTTCGCCACCTGTTCTCGCCCTCTCCCCTTTCCCCGTCAAGCCCGACCGATGACCGAAAGGTTCCCCGGCGACGGAGCGGTGGCCAACGGCTTCGGCCGCCGCCATCTGCACGAGTGGGAGGCGCGTCTTCTCCACGAGGCCAACTACCCGGTGCCGCCCGACATGCACGTGCCAGGCTCGTGGAGGCTCAGCGCCGGAGACGTCCCCGTGCCCCCGCCGCCCTCCGACGCGGAACGCCGCGGCGAGATCGCACAGATCCGGGCGTCCTTGCCGGAAGAAGCGCGGTAGCAGCTGAGGTACTCCCCCGACAACGAACCTCTGTGGATGGCGTACTTCCAGCGCCTCCACGCCGACCAGCTCGCCTCCACCAACGACGCTTCGGCGCCAAGGGGGCGCCACAACTTCGACGGCCGCCGTCAGTGGTGGGGCGTCCCCGGGCGCACGCTCCGGCCCGTCCTCGAGCACCTCAAGGGCGGCAACGAGCCGCCGCTGGAGTACCCGGCACCGACGGTCTCACGCCGGAGCGGAAGCTCATTGCTGCCGAGGCGCATGGTGGCCACGAGCTCCTCGTCCTCCGGCTCCCGCTCCTCCGGCACGTCGACGCCGCTCGCCCCCGTCAAGCCCGAGCCCCAGGAAACGCCGGAGCGCCGGTGCAGCGCGGCGGCAACCTCGTCATAAGCGAGAGCCACCGCCAACCTTCTCCTGTTGGGGAACGTTACATGAAAACAAATTTTTTTCCTACGCTCACGCAAGATCTATCAAGGAGATGCATAGCAACGAGAGGGGAGAGTGTGTCTACGTACCCTCGTAGACCGTAAGCGGAAGCGTTTCACAACACGGTTGATGTAGTCAAACTTTCTTCGTGATCCAACCGATCGAGTACCGAACATACGTCACCTCCGTGTTCTGCCCACGTTCAGCTGGGTGACGTCCGCGCCTTCTTGATCCAGCAAGACGGCGAGGTAGTGGATGAGTTCCGACAGTACGACGGCGTGGTGACGGTGATGGTGAAGTGATCTCCGCAGGGCTTCGCCTAAGCACTACAAAATATGACCGGGGGAGTAAACGATGGACGGGGGCGCCACACACGGCTAAGACAATGTTATGTCCTTGTGTGGCGCCCCCTCCCCACATATATATAGGTGGGAGGGAGGGAGGAGCAGCCAAAGGAGGCGCCCAAGTAGGAGGAATCCTACTTGGAGTCCCTCCCAAGCCGCGCCCCCTTTCCTTATTTGGAGCGCGGGGAAAGGCAGGGGAGGGTGGCGCCGCCCCCCTTTCCTTTCTCCCATGAGAGGGAAAGGCAGGAGGGGCTAGCCCTCCCCCCTTTCCTTCCCTTAGGGCCTGCTGTCCAAAGAAGGGGCGCACCAGGGGCTGGTCTGTCCCCCCCTTTAGCCCATTAGGCCCATACACTTACCGGGGGTGTCCGGAACCCCTTCCGGTGACCCGATGACTATCCGGTGCACTCCGAAACAATTCCGGTGCCCGAATACCATCGTCTTATATATCAATCTTTACTTCTCGACCATTTCGAGACTCCCTGTCATATCCGTGATCTCATCCGGGACTCCGAACAACATTCAGGTACCAAATCACATAACTCATATAACACTATATCATCAACGAACGTTAAGCGTGCGGACCCTACGGGTTCGAGAACTATGTAAACATGACCGAGACACCTCTCCGGTCAATAACCAATAGCGAAACCTGGATGCCCATATTGGCTCCTACATATTCTATGAAGATCCTTATCGGTCGAACCGTTATGACAACATACACAATTCCCCTTGTCCATCGGTATGTTACTTGCCCAAGAGTCGATCGTCGGTATCTTCATACCTAGTTCAATCTCGTTGCCGGCAAGTCTCTTTACTCGTTCCGTAATACATCACCTTGTGACTAACTCCTTAGTCCTTTGCTTGCAAGCTTATGATGTGTATTACCGAGAGGGCCCAGAGATACCTCTCCGATACTCGGAGTGACAAATCCTAATCTCGATCTATGCCAACTCAACAAACACCTTCGGAGATACCTTTAGAGCATCTTTATGATCACACAGTTACGTTGTGACGTTTGATAGCACACAAGGTGTTCCTTCGGTATCCGGGAGTTGCATAATTTCATAGTCGAAGGAATATGTATTTGACATGAAGAAAGCAATAGCAATAAAACTGAACGATCATTATGCTAAGCTAACGGATGGGTCTTGTCCATCACATCATTCTCCTAATGATATGATCCCGTTATCAAATGATAACACATGTCTATGGTTAGGAAACCTTAACCATCTTTGATCAACGAGCTAGTCTAGTAGAGGCATACTAGGGACACGGTATTTGTTTATGTATTCACACATGTATTTAAGTTTCCGATCAATACAATTCTAGCATGAATAATAAACCTTTATCATGAATAAGGAAATATAAAATAACAACTTTATTATTGCCTTTAGGGCATATTTCGTTCAGTCTCCCACTTGCACTAGAGTCAATAATCTAGTTCACATCACCATGTGATTAACACCCATAGTTCACATCGCCATGTGACCAACACCCAAAGAGTTTACTAGAGTCAATAATCTAGTTCACATCGCCATGTGATTAACACCCATAGTTCACATCACCATGTGACCAACACTCAAAGAGTTTACTAGAGTCAATAATCTAGTTCACATTACCATGTGATTAACACCCAAAGAGTACTAAGGTGTGATCATGTTTTGCTTGTGAGAGAAGTTTATGTAGGGTAACGCAGCAGAAAACAAAAATTTTCCGACCTACGCACCAGCCCAGGACCACTATGGAGACTGCATACAAGGTTTGATCATTTTCGTTACCGACCCGTAGCGCAGCGGAAGTAGAGTCGATGACGATCGGCGGTGCAGATCCCCGCAGCTAGGATTTACAACCTCCCAACCGCGAGGATGTATACCCTCATCCGCCACTCGGACAGCCCTCCGGGAGGCGGTCGGACAGTCCCCCGGACGGTGTCGCGGACAGCCCTTCGGGAGGACTCACAGAACTCGGACCGTCACTTGGACAGCCCTTCGGGAGGACTCACAGAACTCGGACCGTCACATGGACAGCCCTTCGGGAGGACTCACAGAACTCAGACCGTCACATGGACAGCCCTTCGGGAGGACTCACAGAACTCGGACCGTCACATGGACAGCCCTTCGGGAGGACTCACAGAACTCGGACCGTCACATGGACAGCCCTTCGGGAGGGACTCTCGAACAGCCCCTCGGGCACTAAGATCGAAACTACGACCTCTCTACAGAGTTGCACACATACGGTGTCATCTATCCGGCAGGGCTTCGCCGTCCAGAACTAGTTCCCACCGGAACCCAGACAGCCTTTCGGCTCTACGAAACTCTTTTCGTGGGAGGGAGAGAGAAGCCAGATTATGCATGGCACTTGTATGTGGGAATGAGTGAGTTTGGGCAGCCCCCTCCACCTCTATTTATAGGAGAAGGAGGGGTGGAGGGGCTGAAATTTCAGCCACATCCATCCATGTCATCTCCAAGATATTTTGGAGCAAAAGCCCAAAAATGTGGCTTTCCAAAAAGTACTTTCACTATTCATGACGACATTTTTCAGCGTCCGTTTGAACTGAAAATATTTATGTGGGCTTAGAACATTTCCAGTACCCACTAAAATAATTTTCAACGCGTTCTGGAACAATTCCAGTTTAGTGATTTCATCTGCGAAAAGCATCTGAAGCGGTTCCGGCAGCCCCGGAACATTTCCGGTTTTTCTTCCAGAAAATTCCCAGAAGTTTCCAGAATGATTCTGGCATCCTCCAAGAATTATCAGGCATGTGCCGAAACCATTTTGACTTAATGGTATCCCCTGAAACAACTTTTCAGTTTCACCGGAACTCATCCGGTGACCTCTCTCTGCGGAACTTTTCCGCTGTCCGAAACTTTTTCGGTGATTTTCTCTCAGACTCCCTGTCTAGTATTCAGCAGATAGATGACCCTTAAGCGTGTGACCCTATAGGTTCGGTGAAGTATAGACATGACAAGGAACCCCTTCCGATCAATGATCAACATCGGAGCCGTGGACACCCATATTGACCCCTATACCCACACGAATGAATATTCGAGTGAACCTCCAGTTGCCGTGTGCTATTCCTGTTGCTTCGCGATATGTTACAAATACCCGAGGTGAGACATGTTGGCATTCCCGTGGATCAACAACTTGTCCACTATGCTAGTTACCTCGTTACCGGTATTGTTCTCTTTTCTCGTTACCGTGTTCCGGCATCCCCGTGATCAAATCACAAAGTGTTTGGCCAGACGATGATGGATACCGTAACACCGAGAGGGCCCAGAGATATCTCTCCATCGCCGGAGGAGCAAATCCCAATCTTGAGCTATCAAGTTACTTGACATACTTTCTCATGAACCCGTAAGCCGCCGTAATAGCCACCCATTTACGGATGACGTTTAACAAACCCCAAAGTTCATGAAGCAAGCATGAAGAAACTCGATACTCTCATGGTCTGAGGAATCATGCAAACGTTAACCATCTCTGTGTTATTAACCATTAACTTGTGACGAATGTATCTCATAGCATAACATCAATCGGGTCGATTCAACACAAATGTTCTTCTAACATTTGTGCCCTCAAAGTTGCTGGCATAGACATGCCTATGATTGGGAAAACATAATCATCATGCAACACTTGAGCTAGTCTTAGAGGCATGACTAGGAATACATTTTACCGTTTATTATTCCACACGTGCACATGGGTTTTCCCCAGAGCCTTTATGGATATACGGGCTCGGGAACCACAGCAGTTATAGCATGGAACATAAACCTAATTATGAACACGGAGATAAATAATAACATTTATTATTGCCTCTAGGGCATATCTCCTACAGTTTAGTCAATGGGCCTGCCACATTCAGATCCGTATGTATTTTGAAAATTTCTATGTCTACAAAGCTCTCCATGGAGCTACTCTAGCTAATTTGCTCCTGACGAAGACATGTACCTAGGGTAGGGTAATAGGCCCGACCTAGACACCCTTACCGAGGACACTGCCCTAAGGCCAAGGACATTCAAAGGATGGCACCATCTACCGACTGAAATCGCCACAGGGTGCATCCCACTCGACCAACAGTTCATTCGGACAACCCAATTCCATTCGACCGGGGTGTACTCACTCGACCACACCGGAAACCACTCGGAAGACAGAAGATCTAAGGTCACTCAGGATGGCAAGGGTCAGGCGTTCACTCCGTAGTCTTAATGATCATTTATTTGCCTTTATTGCTGGCGTTATCAGTAACGTCCTGTCTTTATAGACATTGAAACCCTTGTAACATGGGACGGTTGGGGTCCTGGCGCACTCTATATAAGCCACCCCCCTCCTCAGGCACAAGGGTTCGCACCCCCTGTAACTTCACGCATAAGTCAATCGACCGAGCCTCCGGGCACCGAGACGTAGGGTTGTTACTTCCTCCGAGAAGGGCCTGAACTCGTAAATCTTGCGTGCACAACCTCACCGTAGCTAGGATCTTGCCTCCTCATACCTACCCCCCATTCTACTGTCAGACTTAGAACCACGACAGTTGGCGCCCACCGTGGGGCAGGTGTCTTAGCGACTTTCCGGTGAGGTTGCGATTTTTTCCGATTCCCATCATCATGGTTTCGGGTGGAGGTTTGGCTGAGGGCCACGAGATCCGTCTCGGCGCGCTCGTCTTCATCGCCGACGACTCCGCCTGGCTCCAGGAGGCCCCCCTCGACGTCGAGACATTCCCCGTCCGTGGGGCGACGCACTTTCGCGCATGTGTCCCCGGCGTCCTTCTGCGGCAGCCGTCGACCCAATATCAGTCGTTTCCTACGGCGTCTTCGTCCCCCGCTGTTCGCCGTCTCAAGCGATCCGGGCGATCGCGGCTTCAGCGGTGGGTGAAGCATGCAGTGGCACGTCAATCGGCCACCCCTCAAGTCGCGGCAATCGAGCCCGATGAATCTCTCTACGGCCTGTTCGATCTGTCGACTGGCTCCGTCGAGACTCTGTCCGAGTGCGACAGCAGCGATCCTGCGGCGGAGGTCCTGATGGTCGACACGTCGCGTAGCCCGCCTGGCATGCGTCGCAACGGAGGCGGCGACGGCGGTGGCGATCCGTCGCGTGTTCACGAGGAATACCACCCCGAAACCCTCTCTTCACAGCGGAGGGAGGAACTTCACCGCCATAACGAGGAAGCACTCCACACACCCATCGTCGGAGAGACCTCTGAGGCCCGGGCCTTGGAGGCAGCGCACTTGGCCACTTTGGCTGAGCGCACTCGACTGAAAAATCTTCAACATGCACTCGACGAACATGCTCGGCAGCGGATTCCTGAGTCCAGTCGACGGAGGAAATTATTCCCTCCTAAACCTCAGGTATACCGCACTCCGATTCAGAATCTTGCAGCCGCAGCTCGTATAGCAGAATCCATCCAGCCATCCCAGTCAGAAGCTGGACGAGGTTTGATGCAGATCTGGGCTCTGCTCCGGGCGGCAGGAGACCAAAATACTGCAGTATCACAGTCGCGTGACAGAATCCATAGCAGATCTGTGGTGGCTGACACAGTTCAGTCGGCTCACAGCCCAAGATCGCCTCCGCGGCGTGAAGGGCGGGTGCATCGCCAGGATCAGCATTTGGGTCGGATCCACGAGCAGTACGATCATCGACTCGGCCGTGATGACCGCCGTCGAGCGCCTACACCCCCTCCGAGAAGCGGATCATATGTGCCCCGGCACTATGATGACAGGCGCCCGTACAGCGGAGGGCGGAGGACGCCGGTCGACCCAAGGGAGCCAGGGTTTGATGCGAGGTCAATTTTAGTGCAAGGTTTGGTCGACAGGAACCGAGCACACAGAGAGGGGCAAGGCAGGGATCGCCCGAGTGGAAGCAGGATTCATGTTTCGGGTCCCGAGTGTTTTAGCAGAGCTATCAGAGCCGCTGAGATCCCCCCCAACTTCAGGTTGGCGACTGGGGTTAGTAAGTTCACCGGCGAGTCGAAGCCTGATACTTGGCTAGAAGATTACCGAGTGGCTGTCCAGATCGGTGGTGGAAATGATGAGGTAGCCATGAAACACCTTCCTCTCATGCTGGAGGGATCGGCCAGAGCATGGCTGAATCAGTTGGCCCCAGGCAGTATATTCAGCTGGGAGGAGTTAGCCCGAGTATTTGTCAGGACATTCGAGGGCACATGCAAACGACCTGCGGGGTTGACAGAATTACAACATTGTGTACAGAAGCCGAATGAAACTCTGAGGGATTACATCCAAAGATGGACCACATTACACCACACGGTAGAGAATGTATCCCAACACCAAGCAGTTTGTGCCTTCAAGGAAGGCGTTCGGTATCGGGAGCTTAACTTGAAATTCGGTCGGACAGGAGATATGTCTCTGACCCGAATGATGGAAATAGCCACCCGGTATGCTAATGGTGAAGAAGAGGACCGACTCCACAGTGGGAAGGGCAAGCCAGTCGCCCAAGACACTGGAGTGGGTCGGAAGCAGAAACGCAAAGCCGAGCCAGCAGGTCCAGGTGAAGCTGCAGTTGTAACTCAAGGGAAATTCAAAGGAAAGCCCAAGGGACCCTGGATCCCCAAGAAGGTGAAAGATCAGACTGGGGACGATGTGTTGGACTTGCCATGTTACATTCACACCAAGAAGGATGAAGAGGGAAATCTGATTTATCCCAACACACACCACTCGATAGTGTCGACTCCTGATCCAGCAGTTCCGAGAGAAACATCCCAATGAAAAGGAAAAAGAGTCTGACAAGGATGGTGATCAGGAAGAAGATGATGACGGTTTCCCTAACGTCAATTCCACTTTGATGATTTTTGCTGAATTGAGAGTAAAAGTCGACTGAAAGTCATTAACAGAGAGGTAAACATGGTTGCTCCGGCAACGACGACATACTTGAAATGGTCAAAGACTCCCATCACATTCGACCTATCTGACCACCCACCGCACGTCGCCACCCCCGGGAGGCAAGCGTTGGTGGTCGACCCGGTCGTTGGGGGCACCCGACTGACCAAAGTCTTGATGGATGGTGGCAGCGGCCTGAACATTTTGTATGCAGAGACTCTTCGTGGGATGGGCATTCCGATGTCCAGGCTCAGTGAGAGCAACATGCGGTTCCATGGTGTCATTCCAGGGAAGAAAGCTGATTCACTCGGACAGATCACTCTTGACGTGGTTTTCGGTGACTCAAGGAATTACCGCAAGGAGAAGCTGAATTTAAAGTTGTGGATTTTCACAGTGCCTATCATGCTATTCTGGGCAGAACTGCATATGCCCGTTTCATGGCTCGACCGTGTTACGTGTACCTCAAGCTAAAGATGCCTGGCCCCAAGGGCGTGATCACGGTCACTGGCAATCGGCAACGAGCAGAAGAGTGCCTCCAGAAGGGCTCTAAGATTGCCGATGAACAGATGGCAGCGATTGAAATGGAAGAGTATAAGAAGACTGCAGACCCGAGTGATTTGTTGCGCACTAAGAAGCCTGCTTCCGAGTCTGCATTTCAGTCGTCCGGTGAAACAAAGCCTGTTCACATTCACCCGACCGATCCCAGTGCTGCACCGACTCATATCTCAACAACACTCGACAGCAAATAGGAAGAAGCGCTCATCCAGTTCCTCCGTGAGAATTGAGACATCTTCGCATGGAAGCCATCTGACATGCCGGGTGTACCCAGGGGGCTGGCTCAGCACCGTTTGCGAGTCGATCCAAAGGCAAAACCCGTGAAAGAATACCTCCATCGGTCCGCTGCGGAGAAGAGAAAGGCAATCGGCGAGGAGGTGGCTCGGCTTCTGGCAGCTGAGTTCATCCGTGAGATTTACCACTCCGAGTGGCTGGCCAATGTTGTCATGGTTCCCAAGAAGGACGATTCACTCCGTATGTGCATTGATTTCAAGCATATCAATCGGGCCTGCCCGAAAGATCATTTTCCTCTCCCCCGCATCGATCAGATAGTCGACTCGACTGCGGGATGTAAGCGATTGTCCTTCCTGGATGCATATTCCGGGTACCATCAGATCCGACTGTATGGACCTGATGAAATAAAAACAGCTTTTATCACCCCATTCGGGTGCTTTTGCTATGTCACCATGCCCTTTGGTCTCAAGAATGCTGGTGCCACATTCATGCGCATGATACAGAAGTGCCTGCTAACTCAAATTAGTCGGAATGTGGAAGCATACATGGATGACATCGTGGTTAAGTCGCGCAAAGGTTCCGACCTGCTGACTGACCTTGCTGAAACCTTTGCCAATTTGAGAAGATATGATATCAAGCTTAATCCGTCGAAGTGTACATTTGGAGTTCCAGGTGGAAAGTTACTCGGTTTCCTCGTTTCCGAACGTGGGATCGATGCAAACCCAGAGAAAGTTGGTGCAATCCTCCGAATGAAACGCCCTGTGCGTGTACACGATGTTCAGAAGCTTACTGGTTGTTTGGCCGCTTTGAGTCGATTCATCTCTCGCCTCGGTGAAAAGGCATTGCCTCTTTACCGACTGATGAAGAAATCTGATAAGTTCGAGTGGACTCCTAAAGCTGATGCAGCGTTTGCAGAGCTCAAAGCCCTGCTTTCCACCCAGCCGGTGCTTGCTGCTCCAATCAGCAAAGAGCCTTTACTGCTTTATATAGCAGCCACTGGACAGGTTGTCAGTACAGTACTCACGGTCGAGCGGGAAGAAGAAGGTAAAACCTACAAGGTTCAACGCCCAGTGTATTATATTTCTGAAGTCTTAACTCCATCCAAGCAGAGATATCCACATTATCAGAAGCTTGTCTATGGAATCTACTTGACCACGAAGAAGGTTGCACATTACTTCTCAGATCATTCGATTATAGTCATCAGTGACGCTCCGTTGTTAGAAATTCTAAACAACAGAGATGCAACTGGTCGAGTGGCAAAGTGGGCGATTGAACTCCTTCCGCTGGATATCAAGTTCGAGGCAAAGAAAGCGATAAAGTCTCAAGCGATAGCAGATTTCCTCATCGAGTGGATTAAACAACAGTTACCGACCCAGATACAGTCGAAACATTGGACTATGTTCTTCGACGGGTCCAAGATGTTGAATGGTTCAGGCGCTGGAGTGGTCCTGGTATCTCCACGAGGCGACAACCTCAGATATGTTCTCCAGATTCACTTTGATTCCTCCAACAATGAAGCTGAATATGAAGCACTCTTGTATGGGTTGCGAATGGCCATTTCACTCGGCGTCTGTCGCCTAATGGTTTACGGCGACTCAGATTTAGTGGTTAATCAAGTGATGAAGGAGTGGGACGTCAGGAGCCAAGCTATGACTGGTTATTGCAATGCGGTGAGAAAGTTGGAAAAGAAGTTTGAGGGGCTAGAGCTCCACCATATACCCCGACTGAAGAATCAAGCAGCTGATGACTTGGCGAAGATAGGATCCAAGCGGGAGCCTATTCCCAGCAATGTGTTTTTGGAGCATATTCACGCACCATCAGTTCAAGAAGATCCCTTCACAGAAGAGCCCCCACAGCCCAAAAGTTCCACTAATCCGACTGAAGTTGAAGTCCCAGCTGTGGTCAACTTGATCATGGAAGTTTCGATAGTTATTCTAGATTGGACAGTGCCGTACATTGCATATATTCTCAGGAAAGAGCTTCCAGAGGATGAAGAAGAGGCTCGCCAGATTGTCCGTCGATCCAAAGCCTTCACAGTGATGGGGGGGCAACTCTATAGAGAAAGTGTCACTGGGGTCGTTCAGAAATGCGTCACTCCGGAAGAAGGACGAATGATCCTTGATGATATTCACTCGGGAACCTGTGGTCACCATGCATCTTCTCGGGCCATCGTGGCCAAAGCATATCGAGCAGGGTTTTATTGGCCGCGGGCAAATGAGATGGCAAAGGAGATAATTGATAAATGTGAGGGATGTCAGTTCTACTCCAACATGTCCCACAAACCCGCTTCAGCCCTGAAGACCATTCCACTCGTCTGGCCATTCGCTGTTTGGGGTTTGGATATGGTGGGACCTCTGAAGACTGGCAGGAGTGGTTTCACCCATGTGCTTGTAGCAGTCAACAAGTTCACCAAGTGGATCGAAGCTAAACCTGTCAAAAACCTGGATGCAAGTACTGCGGTCAGCTTCATCAGAGGGTTAACATTTAGATATGGAGTCCCACACAGCATCATCACGGATAATGGGTCGAACTTTGATTCTGATGAGTTTCGAGCTTTCTGTGCATCCCAAGGTACTCGGGTCGACTATGCTTCAGTCGCCCACCCTCAGTCAAATGGACAGGCAGAAAGAGCGAACGGCTTGATTCTCAAAGGTCTGAAACCTCGATTGATGCGCGACCTCAAACATGCGGCCGGCGCTTGGGTAGATGAGCTACCGTCAGTCCTTTGGGGATTAAGAACAACACCAAATCGGTCGACTGGTCGAACCCCCTTCTTCATGGTCTATGGGGCTGAGGCTGTGCTGCCGAGTGACTTGCTTCACAATGCGCCCCGAGTAGAACTTTTTTCAGAAGCTGAAGCAGAACGAGCTCGAGAAGATGCTGTTGATCTTTTGGAAGAAGAAAGAGAGATGGCCTTGATCCGCTCGACCATTTATCAACAAGACCTTCGTCGATTATATGCCAGAAATGTGAAAGGTCGAGCATTTCAGGAAGGAGACCTTGTGCTCCGAGTGGACCAGCAACGGCCTCACAAACTTGCCCCCGCTTGGGAAGGTCCCTTCATCGTCACCAAGGTGCTCCACAACGGAGCGTATCACCTCTACAATGTGGAGCATAATAAAGACGAGCCGCGCGCTTGGAATGCGGAGCTACTCCGCCGTTTTTATACTTAAGTGTTCAGACTGATGAGATGTAATAAAGAGTACCTTTCAGTTCGTGTATCAAAGACATGGTTTTACAGTCTCCTAAATGATTGTTGTTACTAATACATGTGTCCAAAATCCCCCAGTGGGTGGCTTAGCCGCGAATCCGATTCGCCTAAGTTTGTAAAATCCTACCGAGTGATGAGCAACCCTCTCACTCGGGGGCTTAGCTGCAGTCCCGTACTCGCCTAAGTTTAAAAAAATCCTACCGAGTGGTGAGCAACCCTCTCACTCGGAGTCTTAGCTGCAGTCCTGTACTCGTCTAAGTTTAAAACAAAATCCTACCGAGTGATGAGCAACCCTCTCACTCGGGGGCTTAGCTGCAGTCCCGTACTCGCCTAAGTTTAAAAAAATCCTACCGAGTGGTGAGCAACCCTCTCACTCGGAGGCTTAGCTGCAGTCCTGTATTCGCCTAAGTTTAAAACAAAATCCTACGAGTGTGAGCAACCCTCTCACTCGGGGGCTTAGCTGCAGTCCGTACTCGCCTAAGTTTAAAAAAATCCTACCGAGTGGTGAGGCAAACCTCTCACTCGGAGGCTTAGCTGCAGTCCTGTACTCGCCTAAGTTTAAAAACAAATCCTACCGAGTGATGAGCAACCCTCACTGGGGGCTTAGCTGCAGCCGTACTCGCTAAGTTTAAAAAAATCCTACCGAGTGGTGAGAACCTCTCACTCGGAGGCTTAGCTGCAGTCCTGTACTCGCTAAGTTAAAACAAAATCCTACCGAGTGATGAGAACCCTCTCACTCAGGGCTTAGCTGCAGTCCCGTACTCGCCTAAGTTTAAGAAAAATCCTACCGAGTGATGAGCAACCCTCTCACTGGAGGCTAGCTGCAGTCCTGTACTCGCCTAAGTTTAAAAAAATCCTACCGAGTGATGAGCAACCCTTTCACTCGGGGGCTTAGCTGCAGTCCCGTACGCCTAGTTTTAAAAAATCTACCGAGTGCAGAAGCCAACCCTCTCACTCGGGGGCTTAGCTGCAGTCCCATACTCGCCTAAGTTTAAAAAATCCTACCGAGTGACGAGCAACCCTCTCACTCGGAGGCTTAGCTACAGTCCTGTACTCGCCTAAGTTTAAAAAAATCCTACTGAGTGGTGAGCAACCCTCTCACTTGGGGGCTTAGCTGCAGTCCTGCACTCGCCTAAGTTTAAGAAAGTCCTACCGAGTGATGAGCAACCCTCTCACTCGGAGGCTTAGCTGCAGTCCTGTACTCGCCTAAGTGTAAAACATGCTTCATCCTGATCTACAAGGACGACGAGGTGCAGGTCGTCCGCGATCCTATCCTCAGAACTGCGTCTGTTCCGAGTAAAGATACAAGTTCCACTCGGAAATAAAAACAAGCATATTTAAGGGCAAACAAAGTTCGGACGAAGGAGTTTTACGGTTACAAAATCACTCGGCATACCGAGGCAAATTGAACCGGATCATAAAAGGTTGGACGAAGGAGCTCAAAGTACTCGGGCATCAGGCCCAAAGGAGTTTTACGGTTACAGAATCACTCGGTATACCGAGGCAAATTGAATCAGATCATAAAAGTTTCATTCACTCCACAGAGGGGCTGGCAGGCTCGACAAACTCGTCCAGGTCAATTCCATCTGCGATTCGAGTAGCAGCAGCAATGAAGGTCTCCATGAAAGACTGGAAGTCGAGCTTCTTGGTGTTGGCGACCTTGATTGCCGCTAGCTTCTCTTCTCTGGCTTCCCTGCAGTGGACGCGAACCAGGGATAAAGCTACGTCAGCACCGCATCGAGCAGTGGACTTCTTCCACTCCTGCACTCGACCAGGAATCTCGTTAAGTCGAGTCATCAGAGACTCGAGGTCGTTTCGGAGCGTGTCCCCTGGCCAGAGCGCTGTGTCGATCCGCGAAACTGCAACCTTGAGTGGAGCAAGATATTCCAAGGCACTGGCGAGGCGAGACTCCAGTCGGAGCACATTCATGGCTGCTTCATCTTTGACAGGAGAGTTGATAGGGTCCAAGTTCGTCTCGACTCGCCCAGTTTCTTCCTCGAAGTCTTGACAGAATTCTGCACTCACAGAGAAATAATGAGTCGACAGCGGTATGATGAGTCGACGAAAGCAAACCAATCGCACAGAGAAAAGTACCTTCAAGCATGAGGAATAATTTTTTGGCGAGTCCTCCCAGGTAGTTCTCCAGCTCGTCCCTCCTGCGGGTGATGTCTTCTACTTTATCGGTCAGGGTTTGCTTGTCCTTCTTCAGACGAGTCACTTCTTTGTTGGCTTTGTCAAGAGCAGCCTTCAGCTTGGCATTCTCTCCCTCCAGCTGTCCGACTGAAGCCATCTTTTGGTCGGCAAGCGCCAGTTTGTCTTCGGCGGTTTTCTTCGCAACCGCAAGGTTAAGGTCCTTCTTCTCCAAAGCTTGTCTCATTGTTTCTAGAAAGAATAACATCCGAATCAGAAAAAGGAGGAGAAAAGGTGGCAAGAGAACCGGTCGACAAACTTTCCTTACCAGCAGCGTCATCCTTAGCCTTTTGCAAGTTGTTTCGAGCCAATTCCAGGTCAAGATTGAGCTGAGTTTGCTTCTTCTCCAAGTCGGCAAACCGGGCTCCAAGATCACAAGATTTCTGTGTTCAGAAGATAGTCAGTCGGCAGACACAAAGACTACTGCCGAATCAAACATTCGCCAATAGTCTCGGGGACTACACCCAGTGGGTGCACTCAGCGTGCCCCCACTGGTCCGACTCTTTCAATCGACTTGGTCCGTCCAGTCAAAAAAAAACTCAGACCATAGCCGACTGCCTGCAGTCGACCACGGTCTCGGGGACTACACCCAGTGGGTGCACTCAGCGTGCCCCCACTGGTAAAGGTTCCACTCGGCATGATCTGCCCAGCCCGAGTGGAAAAGATCTGTTAAAAGACCCCCGCCGAATCAAACATTCGACGGCGGTCTCGGGGACTACACCCAGTGGGTGCAATCAGCATGCCCCCACTGGTTCAGAGATTCGATCAGCACAACCTAGTCGACTCAAGTGGAAAAACTACTCAACAGAAATTAAAACACCCAGTGGGTGTACAGACTGACAATGGGTGTGCAATTAAGGTTCCAAAACGCTCATCTACGGACGTCTTGTGGATAAAACAGTAGTTCCTAAATATCATATCCCAACAGAACAAGCGTCAAGATGGAGTTCAGTCGGAAGTAAGCTAACCTGGACATTGGCCTGAAGTGCTGAGCTGGCATCATAGGCAGCTTGACTGGCCTCGCGCACCACCTTCATCTGCTCCATCATAACGCCAGCTTGGCGTATAGCCTCCTTGGCAGCACTCACTTGGTCTTCTAGGACTTGATGGGCGGTGGGAGGTGCAGTCGGTGTATCGGTTGCAGTAGCTTGAGAGCTTGAGGCATGCAGTTGGACAGACGGAGGAAGGGCCCGCACAGTCGACGACGAAGGACGAGCACTCGACAAGGGAATCACAAAAGTAACGGAGGCACGGTTGAAGTCCCCGGCGTCGACTGGGGCGTCTTGCTAGCTGGCACCTTCTTGACTGAGGCCCTGCTCCTCCTACCCACGAGTTCTTGTGGCTCATTTTCATCATCGTCTTGAAGTTCAATAACATCTCGCGGAGCTGCAAAAGAATCAACCACAAGAGTTCAGTCGACTGTAGAATTGGCTAGCAAAGAAAATATGAAGATAACAGGGGTCATACTCGCTTTGGAGGTGACCGCATCCTCCATCTCCTCGTCACCATCATCTTGGTAAGCAGAAGTCCCGGAGGTAGCAGCACTGCAAATCTCAAGGTTCACTCGGTCAAGCAAGTGGATGGGTCGGCAACTGATATAAGATTCTTCAAACAAAGGGTGAAAACGAAACGCTTACGCAGAGGCGACGGGAACGTCAACCTTGATCTTGGGCAAAGCCTTCCGTGGCTTGGACGGCGCGGTCTTGAGCTGCTTCGAAGCCTTCTCAGTCGGCACCGGAGAAGATGTCCGAGTGCGCTTCGAAGTCTGTCCAGTCGGTGCTGCCACCTTGCCCCGGATACTTGCTGGGTCGTGCTTGTGCTTGGAACGCTTTTCCGTGCGAGGTGGAGAATCGACCTCCTCCTCACTGCTCAAGTTTTCCTGCTCTTCATCACTCTCCCCATCGGAGTTCCAGTCGCCGCTGTCGCCTCCGCTCTCTTCTCCTTCCTGGATTTGCTCCCCGTTGGGCATCGAGTACATCTCAGTATATATCTGCGAAGCAAAGAATCGAACAAGCATCAGTCGGTTCCAAAGACAGTTTACAAATTAGAGTAAAAGTCACTCGACTTCGAAGGTCTGACCTTGTCTGGTTCGTTATCAGCGCCGAGTGGCAGAATTCTCCTAGACCCCCTGGGGTTGTCTCTGTTTCCGGTAATGCTCTGCAGCCACCGCGCCACCGTCTCCTCGGCAACTTCCTCCGGGTGGATCCGAGCAGAATCATCAGCGCCCGAATACATCCACATAGGATGATCGCGGGCCTGGAGCGGCTGGATGCGGCGAGTGAGGAACACCTCTAGCAAATCCATGCCGGTCACGCCATCGCGGACAAGTTGGATTACGCGGTTGACCAACATGTTCACCTCCACCTTTTCTTCTGGAGTCACTTTCAAGGAAGAGGGCTTTTCAATTCGCCCCATGGTAAAGGGAGGAAGGCCAGTCGACTGACCAGGAGTTGGTTTGTCCTTACAATAAAACCAGGTCGACTGCCACCCTCTGACCGAATCGGGAAGAGTCATAGGTGGAAATGTGCTTTTACCTCTCATCTGGATCCCTAGACCTCCACACATCTGAATCACGTGCGTCCTCTCATCACTCAGGTTGGCCTTTTTCACAGACTGTGAGCGGCAGGTGAAGATGTGTTTGAAGAGACCCCAATGCGGTCGACAACCCAAGAAATTCTCACACATGGAGACAAACGCAGCTAGGTATGTGATGGTGTTCGGAGAAAAGTGATGAAGTTGGGCCCCGAAAAAGTTCAGAAAACCTCGGAAAAAAGGATGAGGGGGCAGAGAAAAACCACGGTCGACGTGAGTCGTGAGGAGGACGCACTCACCCTCCTGCGGTTGCGGCTCGGTCTCGTCACCTGGCAGCCTCCAAGACCCATGGTCGATCAAGCCTCCCTCGACCAGATCCTCCATGTCTTCTTGCTGAATCATGGAGCGAATCCAATCGCCCTGGATCCAGCCGGGCGGCAGGCCGGATCTCGACAACGAGCCTCCCCGACTCGTCTTCTTGCCCTTCGCTGCCGTCGTCGCTTTCTTCGCACGCTCCAAGGCTGCCGTCTTCTCCTTCCCCATCGCGGCAGGCTGCGCTCGGGCGGGGCGGCGGCGTCGAAGGTGGCGGCGAATGCGGTGGTGAAACAGGAGAGGAGGAAGGAGATGGGGAGCATAGTACCGGGCTCATCGACCCCGACGCCTTATATGGGTCCACTCCTGAGTGGCTGACTAGTGGGCCCAGGCAATCTAGTCAAATCCCGCAACAGTCGCGCGCTGGATACGTGGCGAAAAAGGTGGCATGAGAATCGAGGCGTCCCTGCCTAATCCGCTCCGTCTACTGCGGCCCTCTCCGTCCCGCGCGCTTCTCCAAATTTCGAATCCCGTGAGATCCGGAAAGCGGCAGCGTGACCAATCGCGCCAAGGATCTTATACCATATCAACATTCGGAGCTTATCAGAAAAAATCACTCGACGACCTCTGAATGGACCCAGGCGACTGAAAATGAAGTTGAAGTTTTTACAAAGATCACCGGCCCGATTAGGATGCCTCTGAAGCATATAAATCGGGTCGGAACCATCTTCAACCCCTTCTCCACTCGAACCCAGATCCATTCGGGGGCTAATGACGAAGACATGTACCTAGGGTAGGGTAATAGGCCCGACCTAGACACAGGACACTGCCCTAAGGCCAAGGACATTCAAAGGATGGCACCATCTACCGACTGAAATCGCCACAGGGTGCATCCCACTCGACCAGCAGTTCATTCGGACAACCCAATTCCATTCGACCGGGGTGTACTCACTCGACCACACCGGAAACCACTCGGAAGACAGAAGATCTAAGGTCACTCAGGATGGCAAGGGTCAGGCGTTCACTCCGTAGTCTTAATGATCATTTATTTGCCTTTATTGCTGGCATTATCAGTAACGTCCTGTCTTTATAGACATTGAAACCCTTGTAACGTGGGACGGTTGGGGTCCTGGCGCACTCTATATAAGCCACCCCCCTCCTCAGGCACAAGGGTTCGCACCCCCTGTAACTTCACGCATAAGTCAATCGACCGAGCCTCCAGGCACCGAGACGTAGGGCTGTTACTTCCTCCGAGAAGGGCCTGAACTCGTAAATCTTGCGTGCACAACCTCACCGTAGCTAGGATCTTGCCTCCTCATACCTACCCCCCATTCTACTATCAGACTTAGAACCACTACAGCTCCCACATTCAATATGTATCCAGATTGAGACTTAGAGTCATCCGGATTAGTGTCAAAGCTTGAATCGACGTAACCCTTTACGACGAACTCTTTATCACCTCCATAACCGAGAAACATTTCCTTAGTCCTATGAAGGCACCTAAGAATAATTTTGACCTGCTGTCCAGTGGTCCACTCGTGGATCACTTTTGTACCCTCTTGCCAAACTTATTGGCAAGGCACACAATAGGTCTGGTACACAACATGGCATACTTTATAGAACCTATGGCCGAGGCATAGGGAATGACTTTCATTCTTTCTCTATCTTCTGCCGTGGTCGGGCTTTGAATTTTACTCAACTTCACACCATGTAACACAGGCAAGAACCCTTTCTTTGACTGCTCCATTTTGAACTTCTTCAAAATCTTGTCAAGGTATGTGCTTTGTGAAAGTCCTATTAAGCGTCTCGATCTATCCCTATAGATCTGGATGCCCAATATATAAGCAGCTTCACCGGGGTCTTTCATTGAAAAATTCTTATTCAAGTATCCTTTTATGCTATCAAGAAATTCTATATCATTTCCAATCAACAATATGTCATCCAAATATAATATTACAAATGCTACAGAGCTCCCACTCACTTTCTTGTAAATACAGGCTTCATCGTAAGTCTGTATAAAACCATATGCTTTGATCACCTCATCAAAGTGTATATTCCAACTCTGAGATGCTTGCATCAGTCCATAGATGGATCGCTGGAGCTTGCACACTTTGTTAGCACCTTTAGGATTGACAAAACCTTCTGGTTGCATCATATACAACTCTTCTTTAAGATATCCATTAAGGAATGTAGTTTTGACATCCATTTGCCATATTTCATAATTATAAAATGCGGCAATTGCTAACATGATTCGGACGGACTTAAGCATCGCTACGGGTGAGAAAGTCTCATCGTAGTCAACTCCTTGAACTTGTCGAAAACCTTTCGCGGCAAGTCGAGCTTTATAGACAGTAACATTACCATCAGCGTCAGTCTTCTTCTTGAAGATCCATTTATTCTCTATGGCTTGCCGATCATCGGGCAAGTCCACCAAAGTCCACACTTTGTTCTCATACATGGATCCTATCTCAGATTTCATGGCCTCAAGCCATCTGTTGGAATCTGGGCTCATCATAGCTTCTTCATAGTTCGTAGGTTCGCTGTTGTCCAACAACATGACTACAAAGACAGTATTACCGTACCACTCTGGTGCGGATCATGCTCTGGTCGACCTACGAGGTTCAGTAGTAACTTGATATGAAGTTTCATGATCATCATCATTTGCTTCCTCTCTAGTTGGTGTAGGCATCACTGGAACAGCTTTCTGTGTTGTGCTATTCTCCAATTCGAGAGAAGGTACTATTACCTCATCAAGTTCTACTTTCCTCCCACTCACTTCTTTTGAGAGAAACTCCTTCTCTAGAAAGGATCCATTCTTAGCAACAAAGATCTTGCCCTCGGATCTGTGGTAGAAGGTGTACCCAATTGTTTCCTTAGGGTATCCTATGAAGACGCAATTCTCCGATTTGGGTTCGAGCTTATCAGGCTGAAGCCTTTTGACGTAAGTGTCGCAACCCCAAACTTTTAAGAAACGACAGCTTTAGGTTTCTTGCCAAACCACAGTTCATACGGTGTCGTCTCAATGGATTTAGACGGTGCCCTATTTAACGTGAATGCGGCTGTCTCTAATGCATAACCCCAAAACGATAGTGGTAAATCGGTAAGAGACATCATAGATCGCACCATATCTAATAAAGTACGGTTACGACGTTCGGACACACCTTTACGCTGTGGTGTTCCAGGTGGCGTGAGTTGTGAAATAATTCCACATTGTTTTAAATGAAGGCCAAACTCGTAACTCAAATATTCGCCCCCGCGATCAGATCGTAGAAATTTTATTTTCTTGTTACGATGATTCTCCACTTCACTCTGAAATTCTTTGAACTTTTCAAATGTTTCAGACTTGTGTTTCATTAAGTAGATATACCCATATCTACTCAAATCATCTGTGAAGGTCAGAAAATAACGATACCCGCCATGTGCTTCAACACTCATTGGACCACATACATCGGTATGTATTATTTCCAATAAGTCGTTAGCTCGCTCCATTGTTCCGGAGAACGGAGTTTTAGTCATCTTGCTCATGAGGCATGGTTCACAAGTATCAAATGATTCATAATCAAGTGATTCCAAAAGCCCATCTGCATGAAGTTTCTTCATGCGCTTTACACCAATATGACCTAAATGGCAGTGCCACAAGTATGTTGCACTATCATTATCAACTTTGCATCTTTTGGCATCAATATTATGAATATGTGTATCACTACAATCGAGATTCAATAAACCATTTATATTGAGTGTATGATCATAGAAGGTTTTATTCATGTAAACAGAACAACAATTATTCTTTGACTTAAATGAATAACCGTATTGCAATAAACATGATCCAATCATATTCATGCTCAACGCAAACACCAAATAACATCTATTTAGGTTCAACACTAATCCCGAAGGTAAAAGAAGTGTGCGATGGTGATCTTATCAACCTTGGAATCACTTCCAACACACATCGTCACCTTACCCTTAACTAGTCTCTGTTCATTTTGCAACTCCTATTTTGAGTTACTAATCTTAGCAACTGAACCGGTATCAAATACCCAGGGGCTACTATAAACACTAGTAAAGTACACATCAATAATATGTATATCAAATATACCTTTGTTCACTTTGCCATCCTTCTTATCCGCCAAGTTTTTGGGGCAGTTCCGCCTCCAGTGACCATTTCTTTTGCAGTAGAAGCACTCAATTTTAGGTTTGGGTCTAGCTTTGGGCTTCTTCATGGGAGCGACAACTTGCTTGCCATTCTTCTTGAAGTTCCCTTTCTATCCCTCGCCCCTTTTCTGAAACTAGTGGTCTTGTTAACCATCAACACTTAATGCTCTTTCTTGATTTCTACCTTCGCCGATTTCAGCATCGCAAAGAGCTCGGGAATCGTTTTCGTCATCCCTGGCATATTATAGTTCATCACGGAGTTCTAGTAGCTTGGTGATAGTGACTAGACAACTCTGTCAATCACTATCTTATCTGGAAGATTAACTCCCACTTGATTCAAGTGATTGTAGTACCTAGACATTCTGAGTACATGCTCACTGGCTGAGCTATTCTCCTCCATCTTGTAGGCAAAGTACTTGCCAATGGTCTCATACCTCTCAACACGGGCATAAGTCTGAAATACCAATTTCAGCTTTTGGATCATCTCATATGTTTCATGGCGTTCAAAACATTTTTGAAGTCCCGGTTCTAAGCCGTAAAGCATGGCGCACTAAACTATTAAGTAATCATCATATTGAGCTTGCCAAACATTCATAGCATCTACATCTGCTCCTGCAATAGGTCTGTCACCTAGCGGTGCATCAAGGACATAATTCTTCTGTGCAGCAATGAGGATAATCCTCAGATCACGGACCTAGTCCGCATCATTGCTTCTATCATCTTTCAACTTAGTTTTCTCTAGGAACATATCAAAAAATAGGGGAGCTACATCATGAGCTATTGATCTACAACATAGATTTGCAAATACTATCAGGACTAAGTTCATGATAAATTAAGTTCAATTAATCAAATTACTAATGAACTCCCACTTAAATAAACATCTCTCAAGTTATCTAAGTGATACGTGATTCAAATCAACTAACCAATGTCCGATCATCACGTGAGATGGGGTAGTCATCAATGGTGAACATCTCTATGTTGATCATATCTACCATATGACTCACGTTCGACCTTTCGGTCTCCAGTGTTCCGAGACCATGTCTGTACATGCTAGGCTCGTCAAGTTTAACTCAAGTATTCTGCATGTGCAAACCTGTCTTACACCCGTTGTATGTGAACGTAGAGTCTATCACACCCGATCATCACGTGGTGTCTCGAAACGATGAACTTTCGCAACGGTGCATACTCGGGGAGAACACTTATATCTTGAAATTTAGTGAAGGGATCATCTTATAATGCTACCGCCGTTCTAAGCAAAATAAGATGCATAAAGGATAAACATCACATGCTATCAAAATATGTGACATGATATGGCCATCATCTTGTGCTTTTGATCTCCATCTCCAAAGCATCGTCATGATCTCCATTGTCACCGGCTCGACACCTTGATCTCCATCGTTGCGTCGTGGTCGTCTCGCCAACTATTGCTTGACATCGAGGAGGCCGCTTAACTCAAGAAGCTAGAGATCGAGGCCACCAATGCCGACACAAAAGCCAAGGAGGTGGCACTAGCGTTGATGATCGTCGACAAGAACAACATGTCACCGGAGAGGAAGGCTTGGTTCACGAACCGGCAGAAGGAGATGTTCGCCCGCGACGGCATGATCTAGGTGAGACCTCGGCCGCGATGGCCGCGATGGCGGTCCTTTTTGAAGGCTGGCTCCTGTGCCGGCCGCTGGCTTTGTTGCCGGCGAAAAAACTTTGCCCTTCTGAAGGCTGGCTCGTGTGCCGGCCGCTGGCTTTGTTGCCGTCGTGAAACATGTCCTTTTTGAAAGCTGGCTCCTGTGCCGGCCACTGACTTTGTTGCCGGCATTAGACTGTAGGCCGCCGGCTGTGTTGTCGGCCGGCGTAAACTAGAGCGAACAGCGGCCGCGGCTTTTTAAATCCTTGGTTTCTCATTTTTGCATGCACGGGACAAGATGCGGCCCCGCGTTGGGCGTCCGGCCGCCGCATCCACAAATCCGCGCAGACACATCCCTATTGCCACCCCCAAACGAATAAAAAGCGGACCAAACGGACGTGTTTGGGGTCGTGCGTTGGAGTTGACCTAAAACGAGACGATGGCATCGAGAGATTATGCTTAGTTAGTCCACCGAGCATTGAACACCGAGTCCCAGTCAAAACTTTTGTTTACAGTACTGTGCTATAGATCAACTAATTTAGCGTCCATTTAGATAAGTTTTTTGCAACGGAAAGCGTGGACGACCCAGCTTGGCCGCTTTTGACGTACAGTAGTTTCCTGCTAAGTTTAGTGTTTGACGTAGCCCCAGGGTCGAGGAAAATTAAGGTTTGTGTGACTTGCCCCCTACGAGCTGGCTGCTGGTCGCTGGTCGCTGGAGGGGGGCGGTCGGGTGAAAATGGACGAAACTGATCCTTTTTCAAAATTTCAACACAAAATGGCTCTAATCCGAAAATATTTCTGAAACTGGCCCCTTTGCATGACACCCGGGGCTGGGGCGCCATGCTACAGGTCGCTATCATGACGCCCTAGCCCGGGGCGTCATGCTATCTGGCGCCCGGCGTCATGCTATCTAGCATGGCGCCCCAGCCCCGGGCGTCATGCGAAAATGGGCCAGTTTGTGAAATATTTTTAGATCTAGGCCATTTTGTGTTAAAGTTTTGAAAAAGGGCCAGTTTCGTTCATTTTCACGGCGGTCGGCGCTGCCACAGGTGGCCGGCTGCAGCGGCGGAGGCGGCGGCGGTGAGGGCGCGCGTGGTCGTCGCGTCCCGTCACATGTCACGTGCACACTGTCCCGGCTGTAATATCTGTTTTTTTATTTTCTGAGTTGGCCGGAATCTCTGTTTTTCAGACGACAGTTGTTGGGCTGGCACACCTCGGAATTCCAGATCCAAATCCAACCTCCGGATTGCTCCATCATCGTCCATTGTTTTCTTCACTCGTGTACCCATCTCCACTCGCCCATGGTGTACCATGTCAAGAGAAAGTAATTACATTGTGGTCTAGCCCTGAGAGTCGAGTAATTGGTGTGATGAATGATCTCTACATTAGGCTCGTGCAAATGTACCGTCCGGGCAGCGCAAGTAGTGTGCACCAGTGACTGCAGATATGCTCAGTTCTATCAATGTAGTTGTAGTGGTATACTGGTATGATGACCTATGATCAACCTAGTATGTACGTGGCCAGGGATCTTGACGTACGTAGACGAGATCCTCCAGCCTTTTCTTGATCAAACCATTGTTGGTTCTGCTGGCGCTGCAAAGCCCCTTGAGTACATCGTAGCAGTAGATATTAGTAGTATTGGTATATTCTGTTGTCCTAACTAGCTACAATGGGGATCTGAAACTATGAATGCTAACCAAATTAGTACTCTTGAGATTTGAGAGAGCTATAAACGCAAATGCTTAGCTTTGGTAGGTACTCCCTCCGTCCCACAATATAAGAGCAATTTCGACACTGATGTAGTGTCAAAAACGCTCTTATATTATGGGACGGGGAGTTGTCTAATTCAGTTAGGAATCACCTTATTCATCTAATTCACGTCTCTCATCACATACAACCTAGCATCTTCAAAGCAGATCACCGAACGGACTTCGTCAAATGCCAGCGAACATGAACATGTCTGCGGATAGCCCCGTCATCCGACCACGTCCCTAAATTTGGACTATGAGCTATGTTTGACAATGAGCTAGGCGGGTTGGGAGAAGAAAGAGATGAGTGGAGGACGTGAGCTATAGGAAGAAGTGGCCCAACCGAGCATGGATCGGGCAGACGTCTGGACTACCCTAGACCTCCCTCTAGTTTGAGTTGGGTTTGTGAAATTTCAAGCGTCTGGACTGGCGCGGACCAATTTGATGAGCCGAGTTGAAAGACTAAAAGTGCAAGGACTTCTCGGTTTGAACATTTACGGAATGCCCTTACTACTAAAATAGCAAATTTAGTGGTCAAGACTCAAGAGTACACTCTCGTCTCATGACGATGAAGTGATAATACTATGAGCAAACTGATCTACGTGATCTTGCAAAAGAAAAGGGCGCCCAAACCTCAAATCCCTAGCTTCGGGTGGCCTTTCTGCCGTTCCCCTACCCTGAATCCTAGAGCGCGCGAAATCTCTACCTCAACGGCGACAACGCTCACCAGTTTCTCGCCACAGTCCACGGCCCGCACGGTGCTGCATGCATTCTTTTCGAAAGCAAAGGACGGAGCAGTGGAAAACATGCACGCTCCGGTTTGTCGCTTCTGCAAGCGGAGCGCGCGCTTGTGCGCAACAGTGTTCAGTAGTTTTTTTTTTGCGGGGAAATGAGGGCTTTATTCAAACGAATGGGCTCCGGCACTATCAGCCATAAGACTGGTGATCAGTAAGCCCGGGGGATTGTTCATCCAACACTCCGTCACCTCCGACGTGCAAGCATGTTTTGCACACAGATGGGCGGGGATATTGGCATGTCTCTTTACATGACAAATAGTAAAAAAGGAAAAAGTAGAAGCTAGTCTCTCAATATCAAGTAACACTGGCGCCATTAGCGAGCGTGAAGAGCAGCGCGAGTTCCAAAGATTGACAACCTCCAAACTGTCGGTCTCCATCTCCACTCGCACAAAGCCACGTAGCTGAGCAAACACCACACCTTCACGGAGAGCTAGTGCCTCCACAACAAGTGGGTCAGTAATGCCCTGGACAGGTTTACACCGGGCGCTCAAGAAGTCATCAGAAGATCTGGCAACACCTCCCAGTCCGCACAACCTAGCCTCCATTGAAATCCCAGCATCGGTATTGATCTTGATGCAATCATCATCAGGAGGTCTCCAACCATGACCCGGTAGGATCCTTGCATGCTGTTGAGGTAGTTCTAGCAGTGACAAGGCCTCTCTGGTCATCTTTATCATGCGTTATATTATTCCTGGACGTCCAAATCGCCCACATGACAGTGATAATTTTTGCTTGATCCACATCATCAAACCTAGGGTCACATAAAATGTCCCTTGACCATGTTTCTGTATGGAGCTCCGGAAGCTTGACAAATAAGGATTGTCGTGCCTCCTTCCAGAAGAGCTTCGCATGAGTGCATTTAATCAATGCATGATACAAGTCCTCGTCCGCATCAGGGCAGACTTTGCACCTTGCCAAATCGGCTACGTGTCTGTGTTTTAAAGTGCTCTCAGTTGGAAGAATTCCCCTTAGCACTCGCCACCAAAACACTCGCACCTTTGGCACAACTTTAAGCTTCCAAAGTCTTGTCCACAACTGTTTTTGCTTCTCTGAAGATTCCATGATCGTCCCTTCCTTTAGAGCAGAATGCTCATTCAAAGTCATTAGAGAGCGGTACACTGATTTCACAGTGTAGACACCCGACTTTTCTGCTGTCCATGCCCACGAATCATCTCCTCCTCCAGCCCTCAATGGGATATTGAGGATAGCATCAGCTTCGGGAGCGATAAAATGGTGTCTCACCATATCAACCTTCCATAGACCGCAGTCTCCGTCAATCAATTCAGACACATCAGTAATATCAGAGTTACCGATGTGAGTAGTCGGCTGCAAAGTGATTAGCCCCGGGACCCAACTATCATGCCAAATGGACACCGAAGTGCCATCTCCGATTCGCTTTACTAGGCCGGCTCCCACTGCTTGTTTTCCCGCGCAGATCGCCCGCCAGGTGGCCGAGGCGCACTTTGGGATAGTTGCCGCCATGAAGTCACTTTGCGGGAAATACTTGCCCTTAAGGACGCGAGCATAGAGAGACTCCGGATTCGTAATCAGATTCCAGCCATGCTTCCCGAGCAACGCTATATTAAACAGCTCCAGATTACGAAAACCCACCCCTCCGGCAACCTTGGGCTTAGCAAGTGAAGGCCAATCAATCCAGTGTAGTGATCTGCGATCGATCGAGCTACTCCATCAATATCTAGCCGTTATTGAAGAAAAGCCTTTGCAGACCTTCTTAGTAAGCTTGAAGCAACTCATGGAGTGTGTTGGTATTGCTTGGGCCACGGCCTTCAACTTGACCTCTCTGCCGGCGCATGAAATGAGCCATTCCGTTCCTCCTTGAAGTTTGCTTCTAATCCTCTCTCCAAGATATTCAAACGTTCCACTAGTGATACGAACAACGACAGTTGGGAGTCCCAGATAGCGTTCATTGAAAGCTTCAGCCAAGATGCTCAAAACTGCCTTCAACATTTGGCGCACCAGTTCGGGCGTGTTAGGACTGAAGTAGACCGAGCTTTTGTCTCTGTTAACACACTGACCCGAGCAGTCACCATAGATCTATAGCACCTCATTCAACCTGAGTGCACTTGACACCTTTGCATTCATGAAAATGAGACTATCGTCTGCAAAGAGTAGGTGGTTCACCCAAGGTGGGTGATAGCTAACCCGAATTGCTCTGTCAATATTGACACCTCCATAGAAATTCAACAGAGAAGTGAATCCTTCTGCACACAGAAGGAACAAATACGGTGAAACGGGGTCACCTTGACGAAAACCTCTCAAGGGTGTAAAATATGGCAATAACTCCCCATTCACACGAACAGTAAATCTGACATAAATGACACACTTCATAATCAACCTAACAAACTGTGAACTGAACCCCAATCTCAACATGATAGCTTCCAGATAATGCCATTCTACTCGGTCGTGTGCTTTCATCATGTCGAGTTTGACTGCACAAATGTTGTTCTTCCCCTTTTTTTTTCTTCTCATTGCATGAACACTTTCATACGCAATGAGCACATTGTCTATGATAAGGCGCCCGGGAACAAACGCGCTTTGCTCTTCGCTTATGATCTCACCCATAAATTCCCTCATCCTATTGGTTATGCATTTTGAAGCGATCTTATACAGCACAGAGCATAAGGATATGGGCCGATACTGAGAAATTCGATGAGGGTGTCGTACCTTTGGTATCAAGGTGATAGACGTGTCGTTCATCCCCTCGGGTAGAACTCCCCCATTCAAGAAATCCAAAACGGCCGGAACTATATCATCCTTCAGCAGAGACCAGTGTCTCTGAAAAAACCCTACCGTGAAAACGTCCACCCTCGGTGCTTTTGATGGAGCCATCTGGAAGAGTGCCGTCCTGACCTCTTTAGCCGTGAACGGCATATCCAGTCGGTCATTCATCTGGTCAGTCACCCTGGGAGGAACATAATTGAGAAGATCATCCATCGGCCGAAAACCCTGAGAGGTGTATAAAGCTTGGTAAAACTCTAGAACTTCTGCATGATTCCCCTCTGGCGTTTGACATGTATGCCCGTCTGCCCTTTCAAGCAATTCCATCTTGCTCATATGTTTCCGCTGGGCAGCTTGGGCGTGGAAATAGCTCGTATTCCGATCCCCTTCTCGGAGATACGTTACTCTAGATCGCTGACGCATCCAGATCTCCTCTTGTCGGAGTGCCTCCCGGAGCTGCTTGACAATAGTTTTCTCCTCATCGCTCGGGCCCCGTCCCACCGAACGGGCACGAACGCGATCGAACTTCTCGTGTAGTTTGCGAACTTTCCGAGATAGACACCCAAATTCCTTCGCCCCCCAAACAGCAAGCTTTTCTTGCATGTCGTGTAGAGCATCTACCACACCCGCTAAGCCTCTTTGGCCAGCACCTTTTTGCCACTCGTTAAGCACTAGCTGGTCATACTCAGAGTGAGTTTGCCATACATCCTCGTAACAGAACTGCCGAGTAGTCCGGTGCCGCGGTTCCTTCAAATTCTCACGAAGGTCGACCAACACAAAGCAATGGTCAGACTCTGTTGTGCTAATATGACGAACAATAGTATGCTGGAACATTTGGGTGAGTTGGGGGTTTCCGAAACCCCTATCGAGCCTGGCTTTAACATTAGACTCACCGCCCTGCCTAGTATCCCAAGTATACTCCGCTCCAGTCCAGCCCAGGTCAAGGAGCGAGCTGTGACGCCCCCGGCTTAATCGTGCACTAATCATACACGCAAATGCACACGATCAAGCCTAAGGACTCACTTGAAGATATCACAACACAACTCTAAAACATAAATAAAGTCATACAAGCTTTATATTACAAGCCAGGGCCTCGAGGGCTCGAATACATAGCTCGATGGCATACAAGCGTCAGCGGAAGCATCAGATATCTGAGTACAGATATAAAAGAGAAACAGAAAGGCCTTTAGAAAGGCGGGGCAAAATAAAATGCTATGATCGAAAGGCGTAGGCCTCCTGCCTAGGACCCTCCGAACCTACTCCTGGTCGTCAGCCATCTCGAAGTAGTAGCCATCCTCAGGGTGGTAGAAGTAGTCGTCGGCGGGGCAGCGTTCTCAGGGGCTCCGTCATCTGGTCACGACAAACTGGTATGGGGAGAAAAGGAAAGCAAAGCAACCGTGAGTACTCCGAAGTACTCAGCAAGCAAGGATCTACACTACATATGCAACATTATCAAAGGGAGGCTGTATATGTGGACTGGGCTGTAGAAATGCCAGAATAGAGAGAAGGCCTAGTCCTATCGAATACTAGCATCTTCAGTAACTTCAAGCATCTTCAACGATCTTGCAGCATTAGAAGAGTACAGTATAGCATAATGTAAAGTAGTAGTAGTGTAAAGCAATAGTCTCGCCCAGAGATCCTTCCTCGACTCCCTGCGAGAAAGCGATCCCGGAGCCATATATCCAGGTACCACCTCAAGTTCTAGCTGTATCGATCGGGATACAACTCCGAGTGTCCTTTACCGTAGGACCGGCTATCGATAGATGTTTTCTTCCCTGCAGGGGTGCACCAACTTACCCACCACGCTCGCTTAACTCCGGCCGGACACACTTTCCTGGGTCATGCCCGGCCTCGGCTAAACGATACACCGCAACCCTACCTACATCTTAGCAGAGAGGTCCTCGTCGGTCTACCTCCTAAGCGCTCAGGGGTCTTGGGCCATTGCCCTGTGCACTCCGGGTCGTTGCGTGCAGGGTGAAGCCAGGCACCACCTCTCTCCAGGGTGGCGCCGGTCCGTCCCGGCCGCGAGGCTGAACTGGACGTCTGACAGAGCTTTCGGCTAATGCTACGATGCAGAGTGCCCATAACTCTTCCCACGTGATGGTTAGTGCTATCCGACCAGAGGCCGGCTAGAATCACATATCCAAATCGTTAGTGGACTAGTGGCTTGTGGTAACGAGCAGAGACTCACGATCGATGTGACCCCGTCGCCCCATCTCGAGGACTTGCTGCAAGGGCTAAGAATGCCCGGCCGCGCCTCGTAGAATAACTCACGGGTAACTATCCATCATTCGCGGGTACCCCTCAGGGTCGACCCGCCTTTTCAAGTATTAGTATCAACAGTAATGCAAGGCATCTGTGTGGTCACCGTATCAAGGGGAATCCGAGGCATCACCCTCGTTGGACTCCCACCTGATGTAACATGAAGATGGACGTAGGAGGCATCACCCTCGAGGTCCACACGTGGGGTGTTGCACGACTTCGTCGTTATCGGGGATGGTGTAGGAGGAATCACCCTCGCTTACCATGACCGGTTAACTAACCTACAAGGTTATCATCAGAAGTGCTAACGAGGTACCACCCTCGGCACTCGATGGTAACCCAGTAGTGTCGAGCAACTAAGGGGAAAGTGAGGTGCGGTGCCGGGGTCTGGTCTTCGATCCTGTTGATCGGGTCTTCTGAGAATCCAGCAGGGCAATCAGGACAAGTGGGGGTCTCTGATGGGTCTCTACCCAGTCTATTCTAAACAATTTAGGATAACAGTAAGGTATCAACAGCAGGTTACAATAAATAGGCTATGCAGCAGATATAGGATAACGGTAACAGTAGCAAATTCTAATGCAAGCAGGAGATATTAGAGTGGGCGATATTGGAATGCTCAAGGGGGGGGGGGGGGGCTTGCCTGGTTACTCGGCGGCAAAGGCAAGGTCTTCAGAAGCGTAGCCAATCACCGAAGCTGCGTCGTTCTTGGAGTCTACGTCTGTACCGGGCTCTATCGAGAGAGAGAAGAGGGGGAGGAAACAGTGAATACTAAGCAAACAAGTGCTGCACAATGTATGACATGACAATACGCAGTGCCGGGTGTGTCCTAACGTATGGTTACACGTCACCTAGGAAGGGGGAATCCATCTGGGAAAGTATTCCCGGTTCCGGACATCTGTCATACAGATGACCGGAGGGGGACGGTTCCATGTTCGGATAGTTAGAGACGTGTGACGGATAAACGGAGAGCGTATTCGGGTTCGTCTCGTCGTTTTGAGCAACTTTCATGTACAAAGTTTTTCATCGGAGTTACGGATTATTTTCTATGATTTTCTAAAGTTTTAACCATTTTCTGAAATTTATTTTATTTATTAAATCAACATCCAGAACAGTAGCAGCGACGTCAACATGATGCAATAGTGACGTCAGTAGTCAACGGTCGGCTGACCAGGGTCAAATCTGACAGGTGGGACCCACCTGTCATTGACAGTGGGTCTTAACAGCGTTTAAACTAATACAAATTAGTTAACTAAGGATAGGGGCCCACATGTCAGTGTCTACTTAGGTTCGCTAATTAACTCTAATTAATTTAACTCATAATTAGGGGGTGGGCCCCGTCTGTCAGCGGCTGAGGCCGCCCAGTCAGCGTTGACTCCGGTCAACGGGGCGAGCCTGGGCCTCTGTGGGCCACCAGGCAGTGACCCTGGGGGTGGCCCCAGCGGCGCCACGTCGGCTCACCGGCGTTCATCGCCGGCGCGCGCTCCGGCGACCACCAGAGACGGCGGCGGCGCGCGGAAACGGGCGTCCGGCCACGGATCGGCGCGCGGAGAGGTGCTACGGGACGCTGGGGGTCGGCCGCGTCCAACGGTGGCCTCAGAAGGGCCGGGGAGGGACGGCAGCGACGGCGGCGCTGGATCGAGCGGCGGCCGGAGTTCGGCGAGACGGTGATCGGCGCTACGGCCGTGCTTTCGATGAACTACGCGTGCGGGCAACTCCTACGCAGCACTACGAGCGCGACGGTGTGCTCGGACGAGCCCGTGAGGCACGGGAGCGCGGGGACGACGGTAATGGCGGCGACCGGAGCACGGCTTCGCGGGCGAGCTAGCCAGGCAACTCAACGGCATTGAGAGAGAAAGGGAGGTGGCGGAGGCTCACCGTGGGGACACAAGAAGGTCCGGCGATGGCTTAGTAGCAGCAGCGGCGCTGTATTTGGAGAGGCTCATCGGCGGCAGAGACGAAAAGGGGCGGTGGAGATCCGGCGTTGCCGAGGGCTCCTGCACCAACGGCTGGCTCCAGGCGACGTGGCAGACGAAGGCGCGTCCCGTGGGCACGGTGGCTGGTCGCGGGGAGCCCTGTGGCTACGCGGACGACGGCGGTGCAGTCATGGCAACGCTTGGGCGAGCACGGAACTGAGCGAGGAAAAGCGAGGAGGAAGGGGGAGAGTGAGGCGAGGCGACAGGGGCGAGGCTGGGGGTTCCTCCTTATCCCCTCTTCGTCGGTGGGCGTCGCGCTGTCGTCTCCTCACCGGCGCGCGCGCGTGCGTCCACGGCGGGAACGACACGGGGAGGAGGGAGACGGTAGAGGAGAGAGAGAGAGGCCGGCTGGGCTGGGCCGTGCACTGTGCACTTAGGCCCAGACCAGTGCGGCTGTACTGGACTTTTTCCTTTTTTTTTTAAATTTCTGTTGGAATTTTCAGTAGGCTTTTACAATTATTTGAGCTACCAAATGCCTCTGCAAAAATGTGAAACTGGGTCACACAAATACATTGCATTATTCCACATTGCCACAAAAAGTTTGGGCAGTTTGGAATTCTTTTGGTATTTCTCTAAAATAGAATAACATTTAAAAATACTGAAATGGTGCTGTTTTAATTGATAATGCTCATCTTTGCTCAAGAGTGATGTTGTGTTCCTTAACATTTAATTGTTTTGGAATATTTGCAATAATGTGAACATTTTTCCCACAAGCTTTGAGCAACTTCATATTTCACTTTTGTATTTGAGTTGATTTTTAGGATAGAGTTTGAATTGAATAATTAACCAAAGTGATTAAGCACTGCAAATAGGAGTGACTTGGCATTATTAGCAGTTGATCACAGTGGCTATTACACAGGGGTGTTACACGAGCAATCATCAAGTGCTTCTCTGAACGCTCTCATCTGCCATTCTGGTCGAGCTGCAAGCGAGAAATGTTCAGAAGCAAACATGGTTTCATTGAAATCACCAACGCAAAGCCACGCTTCGTGTTTAATCGCAAACAGAGTGCGAAGAAACCTCTAGCTATGATGCCTATCCTCTACACGCGGTGCACCATAGAAACTCGTGACTCTCCACTCCATAGAGTTTCGAGTATTCTTCCTGACCAACACATCAATATGGCTCGAGCTAAAGTTCTTCAACTCCACTTCAACTTCAGCTGACCAAAACATGCCAATTCCCCCACTTAAACCCTTACTATTCACCACAAAACAGCCTGCAAAACCAAGCTGATTCTTCAAGCTTTCCACCCGGTTAGCTAAGATCTTCGTCTTGAAGGAAATATGCCCTGGAGGCAATAATAAAGTTGTTATTTTATATTTCCTTATTCATGATAAATGTTTATTATCCATGCTAGAATTGTATTAATCGGAAACTTGATACATGTGTGGGTACATAGACAAAACACCGTGTCCCTAGTAAGCCTCTACTAGACTAGCTCGTTAATAAAAAATGGTTAAGTTTCCTAACCATAGACATGTGTTGTCATTTGATGAACGGGATCACATCATTAGGAGAATGATGTGATGGACATGACCCATCCGTTAGCTTAGCATAATGATCGTTCAGTTTTATTGCTACTGCTTTCTTCATGTCAAATACATATTCCTTCGACTATGAGATTATGCAACTCCCGGATACCGGAGGAATGCCTTGTGTGCTATCAAACGTCACAACGTAACTGGGTGATTATAAAGATGCTCTATAGGTATCTCCGAAGGTGTTTGTTGGGTTGGCATAGATCGAGATTAGGATTTGTCACTCCGAGTATCGGAGAGGTATCTCTGGGCCCTCTCGGTAATGCACATCATAAGAAGCCTTGCAAGCAATGTGACTAATGAGTTAGTTGCGGGATGATGCATTACATAACGAGTAAAGAGACTTGCCGGTAATGAGATTGAACTAGGTATGAAGATACCGACGATCAAATCTCGGGCAAGTAACATACCGATGACAAAGGGAATAACGTATGTTGTCATTACAGTACGACCGATAAAGATCTTCGTAGAATATGTGGGAACCAATATGAGCATCCAGGTTCCGCTGTTGGTTATTGACTGGAGAGGTGTCTCGGTCATGTCTACATAGTTCTCGAACCCGTAGGGTCCACACGCTTAACGTTCGATGGCGATTTTATATTATATGAGTTATGTGATTTGGTGACCGAATGTTGTTCGGAGTCCCGGATGAGATCACGGACATGACTAGGAGTCTCGAAATGGTCGAGAGGTAAATATTCATATATAGGACGATGATATTCGGACACTGGAAGTGTTCCGGGGGTACCAGGTACATATCGGGTCACCGGAAGGGGTTCCGGGCACCCCCCGGCAAAGATATGGGCCTAATGGGCCAAGAGAGCAAACGCAGCAGCTAGCAGGGGTTGCTGCGCCCCCCATATGGGCCGCACCTGAGGGAAAGGAAAGGGGGGGGGGGGGGGAAGAGAAGGAAGGGGAGGGATTCGGCCTCCCCCTTCCTTCCCTCCTCCCTCCTCTTTCCTTCCCCCTCCGGTAAATATGGAAGGGGGTAGGCCGACTTGGAGGAGGCGCCCAAGTAGGATCCCTCCTACTTGGGGCACCCCTTGCTGCTCCCCTCCCTCTCCCACCTATATATATGTGGGCGGAGGGGCACCGCTAGAACACCAACATTGATTCCTAGCCGTGTGCGGCGCCCCCCTCCACAGTTTACGCCTCCGGTCATATCTTCGTAGTGCTTAGGCGAACCCATGCGTGGATCACTTCACCATCACCGTCACCATGCCGTCGTGCTGACGGAACTCTCCCTCGACACTTTGCTAGATCAAGAGTTCGAGGGACGTCATCGAGCTGAACGTGTGTAGAAATCGGAGGTGCCGGACGTTCGGTGCTTGATCGGTCGGAACGAGAAGAAGTTCGACTACATCAACCACGTTGTCAAACGCTTCCGCTTTCGGTCTACGAGGGTACGTAGACACACTCTCCCCCTCTCGTTGCTCTGCATCTCCTAGATAGATCTTGCGTGAGCGTAGGATTTTTTTTGAAATTGCATGCTACGTTACCAAATAGTGGTATCAGAGCCAGGTCTATGCGTAGATGATATGCACGAGTAGAACACAAAGAGTTGTGGGCGGTGATAGTCATACTGCTTACCACCAACGTCTTATTTTGATTCGGCGGTACTGTTGGATGAAGCGGCCCGGACCAACGTTACATGACCACGTTCATGAGACCGGTTCCACCGACAGACATGCAACTAGTTTTGCATAAAGGTGGCTGGCGGGTGTCTGTTTCTCCAACTTTAGTTGAATCGAATTTGACTACGACTGGTCCTTGTTGAAGGTTAAAACAGCAAACTTGACGAAACACCATTGTGGTTTTGATGCGTAGGTAAGAACGGTTCTTGCTAGAAGCCCGTAGCAGCCATGTAAAACTTGCAACAACAAAGTAGAGGTCGTCTAACTTGTTTTTGTAGGGCATGTTGTGATGTGATATGGTCAAGACATGATGTGATATACGTTGTTGTATGAGATGATCATGTTTTGTAAAAGTTATCGGCAACTGGCAGGAGCCTTATGGTTGTCGCTTTATTGTATGAAATGCAAACGCCATGTAATTGCTTTACTTTATCACTATGCGTTAGCGATAATTGTAGAAGCAATAGTTGGCGAGACAACCACGACGCTACGATGGAGATCAAGGTGTCAAGCCGGTGACGATGGAGATCATGACGGTGCTTTGGAGATGGAGATCAAAGGCACAAGATGATGATGGCCATATCATGTCACATATTTTGATTGCATGTGATGTTTATCTTTTATGCGTCTTATTTTGATTAGTACGGCGGTAGCATTATAAGATGGTCCCTTACTAAAATTTCAAGGTATAAGTGTTCTCCCTGAGTATGCACCGTTGCGACAGTTCGTCGTGCTGAGACACCACATGATGATCGGGTGTGATAGGCTCTACGTTCACATACAACGGGTGTAAGATAGTTTTGCACATGCGGAATACTCGGGTTAAACTTGACGAGCCTAGCATGTACAGACATGGCCTCGGAACACAGGAGACCGAAAGGTCGAACGTGAATCATATAGTAGATGTGATCAACATAGAGATGTTCACCATTGATGACTACTCCATCTCACGTAATGATCGGACATGGTTTAGTTGATTTGGATCACGTATCACTTAGATGACTTGAGGGATGTCTATTTAAGTGGGAGTTCATTAGTAATTTGATTAATTGAACTTTAATTTATCATGAACTTAGTCCTGATAATATTTGCAAATTATGTTGTAGATCAATAGCTCGCGTTGTTCCTTCCCTATGTTTTTGATATGTTCCTAGAGAAAAATAAGTTGAAAGATGATAGTAGCAATGATGCGGACTGGGTCTGTGATCTGAGGATTATCCTCATTGCTGCACAGAAGAATTATGTCCTTAATGCACCGCTAGGTGACATACCTATTGCAGGAGCAGATGCAAATGTTATGAACGTTTGGCAAGCTCGATATGATGACTACTTGATAGTTTAGTGCGCCATGCTTTACGGCTTAGAACCGGGACTTCAAAAATGTTTTGAACGCCACGGAGCATATGAGATGTTCCAAAGAGATGAAATTGGTATTTCAAACTCATGCCCGTGTCGAGAGGTATGAGACCTCTGACAAGTACTTTGCCTACAAGATGGAGGAGAATAGCTCAGCTTGTGAGCATGTGCTTAGAATGTCTGGGTACTACAATCGCTTGAATCAAATGGGAGTTAATCTTCCGGATAAGATAGTAATTGACAAAGTTCTCTAGTCACTATCACCAAGCTACTAGAACTTCGTGATGAACTATAATATGCAAGGGATTACGAAAACGATTCCCAAGCTCTTCGCGATACTGAAATCGGCGAAGGTAGAAATTAAGAAAGAGCATCAAGTGTTGATGGTTGACAAGACCACTAGTTTCAAGAAAAAGGGCGAGGGAAAGAAAGGGAACTTCAAGAAGAATGACAAGCAAGTTGTCACTCCCATGAAGATGCCCAAAGCTGGACTCAAGCCTGAAACTGAGTGCTTCTACTGCAAAGGAAATGATTACTGGAAGCGGAACTGCCCCAAATACTTGGCGGATAAGAAGGATGGCAAAGTGAACAAAGATATATTTGATATACATGTTATTGATGTGTATTTTACTAGTGTTCATAGTAGTCCCTGGGTATTTGATACCGGTTCAGTTGCTAACATTAGTAACTCGAAACATGAGATGCAAAATGAACAGAGACTAGTGAATGACGAGGTGACGATGTGTGTTGGAAGTGATTCCAAGGTTGATAAGATCACAATCACACACTCCCTCTACTTTCGGGATTAGTGTTGGACCTAAATAAATAAATGTTATTTGGTGTTTGCGTTGAGCATGGATATGATTGGATCATGTTTATTACGATACGGTTATTCATTTAAGTCAGAGAATAATTGTTGTTCTGTTTACATAAATAAAACCTTCTGTGGGCATACACTCAATGTGAATGGTTTATTGAATCTCGATCGTAGTGATACACATATTCATAATATTGATGCGAAAAGATGCAAAGTTGATAATGATAGTGCAACATATTTGTGGCACTGCCGTTTTGGTCATATTGGTGTAAAGCGCATGAAGAAACTCCATGCGGATGGACTGTTGGAATCACTTGATTATGAATCATTTGATGCTTGCGAACCATGCCTCATGCGCAAGATGACTAAAAACTCCATTCTCCGGAACAATGGAACGAGCCACTGACTTATTGGAAATAATACATACCGATGTATGCGGTCCGATGAGTGTTGAGGCTCGCGGCAGGTATCGTTATTTTCTGACCTTCACAGATGATTTGAGCAGATATGTGTATATCTACTTGATGAAACACAAGTCTGAAACATTTGAAAAGTTCAAAAAAATTCAGAGTGAAGTGGAGAATCATCGTAACAAGAAAATAAAGTTTCTACGATATGATCGCGGAGGCGAATATTTGAGTTACGAGTTTGGCCTTCATTTAAAACAATGTGAAATAGTTTCACAACTCACTCCACCTGGAACACCACAGCATAATGGTGTGTCCGAACATCGTAACCGTACTTTATTGGATATGGTGCGATCTATGATGTCTCTTACCGATTTACCACTATCGTTTTGGGGTTATGCATTAGAGACAGCTGCATTCATGTTAAATAGGGCACCATCTAAATCCGTTGAGACGACACCGTATGAACTGTGGTTTGGCAAGAAACCTAACCTGTCGTTTCTTAAAGTTTGGGGTTGCGATGCTTATGTGAAAAAGCTTCAGCCTGATAAGCTCGAACCCAAATTGGAGAAGTGTGTCTTCATAGGATACCCAAAAGAAACTGTTGGGTACACCTTCTATCACAGATCCGAAGGCAAGATCTTTGTTGCTAAGAATGGATCCTTTCTAGAGAAGGAGTTTCTCTCGAAAGAAGTGAGTGGGAGGAAAATAGAACTTGATGAGGTAATTGTATCTTCTCTCAATTTGGAAAGTAGCTCATCAGATAAATCTGTTCCCGTGATGCCTACACCAACTAGAGAGGAAGCTAATGATAATGATCATGAAACTTCAGATCAAGTCACTACAGAACTTCGTAGGTCAATCAGAACATGATCCGCACCAGAGTGGTACGGGAATCCTGTACTGGAAGTCATGTCACTAGACCAAGGCGAACCTACGAACTATGAAGAAGCTATGATGAGCCCAGGTTCCGACAGATGGCTTGAGGCCATGAAATATGAGATAGGATCCATGTATGAGAACAAAGTGTGGACTTTGGTGGACTTGCCCGATGATCGGCAAGCCATTGAGAATAAATGGATCTTCAAGAGGAAGATGGACGCTGATGGTAGTGTTACTATCTACAAAGCTCGACTTGTCGCAAAAGGTTTTCGACAAGTTCAAGATGTTGACTATGATGAGATTTTCTCACTCGTAGCGATGCTTAAGTCTGTCCGAATCATGTTAGCAATTGTCGTATTTTATGAAATCTGGCAAATGGATGTCAAAACTGCATTCCTTAATGGATTTCTTAAAGAAGAGTTGTATATGATGCAACCAAAAGGTTTTTTCAATCCTAAAGGTCCTAACAAAGTGTGCAATCTCCAGCGATCCATCTATGGACTGGTGGAAGCATCTCGGAGTTGGAATATACGCTTTTGAGGGTTTTATACAGACTTACGGTGAAGCCTGTATTTACAAGAAAGTGAGTGGGAGCTCTATAGCATTTCTGATATTATATGTGGATGACATATTATTGATTGGAAATAATATAGAATTTCTGGATAGCATAAAAGGATACTAAAATAAGAATTTTTCAATGAAAGACCTCGGTGAAGCTACTTACATATTGAGCATCAAGATCTATAGGGATAGATCAAGACGCTTAATAGAACTTTCACAAAACACATACCTTGATAAGATTTGAAGAAGTTAAAAATGGTTCAATCCAAGAAGGGGTTCTTGCCTGTATTACAAGGTGTGAAGTTGAGTAAGACTCAAAACCCGACCATGACAGAAGATAGAGAGAGAATGAAAGTCATTCCCTATGCCTCAGCCATAGGTTCTATAAAGTATGCCATGCTGTGTACCAAACCTGTTGTGTACCTTGCCATGAGTTTGTCAAGGGGGTACAATAGTGATCCAGGAGTAGATCACTAGACAGCGGTCAAAATTATCCTTAGAGGACTAAGAAAATGTTTCTCGGTTATGGAGGTGATAAAAGAGTTCATCATAAAGAGTTACGTCAATGCAAGCTTTAACACTGATCTAGATGACTCCAAGTCTTAATCTGGATACATATTGAAAGTGGGAGTAATCAGCTAGAGTAGCTCCATGCAGAGCATTGTAGACATAGAAATTTGCAAAATACATACGGATCTGAATGTGGCAGACCCGTTGACTAAACTTCTCACACAAGCAAAACATGATCACACCTTAGTACTCTTTGGGTGTTAATCACATGGCGATGTGAACTAGATTATCGACTCTAGTAAACTCAATGGGTATTGGTCACATGACGATGTGAACTATGGGTGTTAATCACATGGCGATGTGAACTAGATTATTGACTCTAGTGCAAGTGGGAGACTGAACGAAATATGCCCTAGAGGCAATAATAAAGTTGTTATTTTATATTTCCTTATTCATGATAAATGTTTATTATCCATGCTAGAATTGTATTAACCGGAAACTTGATACATGTGTGGGTACATAGACAAAACACCGTGTCCCTAGTAAGCCTCTACTAGACTAGCTCGTTAATCAAAGATGATTAAGTTTCCTAACCATAGACATGTGTTGTCATTTGATGAACATGATCACATCATTAGGAGAATGATGTGATGGACATGACCCATCCGTTAGCTTAGCATAATGATCGTTCAGTTTTATTGCTACTGCTTTCTTCATGTCAAATACATATTCCTTGGACTATGAGATTATGCAACTCCCGGATACCGGAGGAATGCCTTGTGTGCTATCAAATGTCACAACGTAACTGGGTGATTATAAAGATGCTCTACAGGTATCTCCGAAGGTGTTTGTTGGATTGGCATAGATCGAGATTAGGATTTGTCACTCCGAGTATCGGAGAGGTATCTCTGGGCCCTCTCGGTAATGCACATCATAAGAAGCCTTGCAAGCAATGTGACTAATGAGTTAGTTGCGGGATGATGCATTACAGAACGAGTAAAGAGACTTGCCGGTAACGAGATTGAACTAGGTATGAAGATACCGACGATCGAATCTCGGGCAAGTAACATACCGATGGCAAAGGGAATAACGTATGTTGTCATTACGGTACGACCGATAAAGATCTTCGTAGAATATGTGGGAACCAATATGAGCATCCAGGTTCCGCTATTGGTTATTGACCGGAGAGGTGTCTCGGTCATGTCTACATAGTTCTCGAACCCGTAGGGTCCGCACGCTTAACGTTTGATGACGATTTTATATTATATGAGTTATGTGATTTGGTGACCGAATGTTGTTCGGAGTCCCGGATAAGATCACAGACATGACGAGGAGTCTCGAAATGGTCGAGAGGTAAAGATCATATATAGGACGATGATATTCGGACACCGGAAGTGTTCTGGGGGTACCGGGTACATATCGGGTCACCGGAAGGGGTTCCGGGCACCCCCCGGCAAAGATATGGGCCTAATGGGCCACGAGGGGAAACGCAACAGCTAGCAGGGGCTGCTGCGCCCCCCATATGGGCCGCACCTGAGGGAAAGGAAAGGGGGGGAAAGAGAAGGAAGGGGAGGGATTCGGCCTCCCCCTTCCTTCCCTCCTCCCTCCTCTTTCCTTCCCCCTCCGTTAAATATGGAAGGGGGGAGGCCGACTTGGAGGAGGCGCCCAAGTAGGATCCCTCCTACTTGGGGCGCCCCTTGCTGCTCCCCTCCCCTTGCTGCTCCCCTCCCTCTCCCACCTATATATATGTGGGGGGGGGGGGGGGTGGGGGGCACCGCTAGAACACCAACATTGATTCCTAGCCGTGTGCGGCGCCCCCCCTCCATAGTTTACGCCTCCGGTCATATCTTCATAGTGCTTAGGCGAAGCCCTGCGCGGATCACTTCACCATCACAGTCACCGCGCCATCGTGCTGACGGAACTCTCCCTCGACACTTTGCTGGATCAAGAGTTCGAGGGACGTCATCGAGCTGAACGTGTGCAGAACTCGGAGGTGCCGTACGTTCGGTGCTTGATCGGTCGGAACGAGAAGAAGTTCGACTACATCAACCGCGTTGTCAAACGCTTCCGCTTTCGGTCTACGAGGGTACGTAGACACACTCTCCCCCTCTCGTTGCTATGCATCTCCTAGATAGATCTTGAGTGAGCGTAGGATTTTTTTTGAAATTGAATGCTACGTTACCCAACACGTCTCCATCACAAAGAGGAGACTAAGGCGTTCCTGCTTCACTATGTTGTGAAGCTCACGAACTGCCGCTGGGTTCCCATGCTCCTGGTAGTTCCAACTTAAGCAACTCATTGTCGCTGGCAGGGCTGCTCCGCAGCCGCCGCCGAAGAATCCGAGTTACTCGGAGTGGGTTTCTTCTTCTTGTGTTCCCGTCCAGCATCAGTTTCCTTGTCCTCGTCCATCACAATCTCGCCACTAGGGCCGGCCCTTTCATCAATGTTACTGCCATCAGTGTGAGGACAATTCATAAGTAGTGGCATTTCCACTTTCCTATATATCTGCTTCTGACCTTGAGGTCCCCCTTTCCGCTTGTTCTGACTATGGTTCACTTTCAGTGGGGATGTTACCTCTGTCCCTCCCTTGGCAGCAGTGCTCGACTGTCTAGTTTCAGCTTTTTTACTCTGGGAGCCTGACTGCTCCCTTGTCGTCGAGCCCTCCCCTGAGCCATTCCGCTTCCTGTTTTCTGGAGCACGTAGCCCCCTTCCAACAGGAAGATCACCATTAGCATCCCGAGTTCCAGGAGTAGGGCAGTACAAATCCGAGTGACCCAGTATGCCACACAAAAAACAGAAGTGCGACACATTCTCATACAGGATGTCGTAAAGATCAGTGCACTTTCTCCTCTTAGACTCTATCAGAATCCATCTCCTCAAAGGCTTATGCACATCAATAGTAACCCTAGCCCTGAGAAATCCGGCCATGTGATCAAACTGGACTGCCGTAGCATTCTTGTCAATCTGACCCGCTATCGAAACACTCCACTTATCATCACGAAGATTAAAGGGAAGATTCATGACTCTCGCCCATAACTGCAGCTTGTCAAACCTCAATTCAGAAGGTCGCATACACTCCTCGAACTCCCAGAGGATCACAGCATTCTTACTCACATGCCATGGTGAGCCTTCCCACACGCGATCGCGATCTCTCTTGGTAGCAAAATCCGCCACAAGGACGTTTTCCCCAACAGATCTGAAGGCTAGCCCCTTCGGGTTGCCCCATGCCTGACGGAGAGCGTTGGAGATTGTTTGGATGTGGAACACATTGCGATGAAGGACCTTACCCGCCAGCATCCACTTCTCATGTTCTCCCTTTTCAAGATTGTCCAAGACCAGAGGCGTTGCTTCCTCATCGGTGATGCCAAGTTTCCCCAACACCTCCGCCAGCTTTGCCCTAGCCGCCCTCGGCAACAAGGGCGTCTTCCCCTTTTCCGGATCAGTCGACGTCGCCATCTTCTGCCCGGCCACAGTCGCGCCCCGTCGAAGGATCAACGTGCGCCGCCACGAGGCACCCTAACCCTAGTCGCCTTTCGCAAGGCTCCAGGTTTTTCGGGGAAAAAATGTTGCGTGTGTCCAAATTTAGGCGTTACTGTTTTTTTAACACAGTACAGACGCAAGCGCTCATATACACGCGCATACACTCACCCCTATGAACGCACACACACACACCCTACCCCATATCATCTTGAAATTTACGAAGTCACCGTAGGCACCTCGTCATCGACGGGAACGTCTCCTCCCATTGAATGCGCATGGCCGGAAATCCTGAAATAAATTCAGGAATAAATGCGAGCACCAGAACTTGAACCCTGATAGGCTGGGGATACCACAGTCTCTCTAACCATCCAACCACACATGTTGGTTCGCATTTAGGCGTTACTGTTCGACAACAGTGTTCAGCAGTAGAACACATATAGGCCTCCTACTTCTAGAGTAGCCGTAGCGGCACAGTGGCTAATGTTTAGCGGTGTACGTGCGTCCTAGTAATACCACGGCCGGTAATTAAGATTATCTGACATTAATTACCGTGTTTTTTTTGCGAATAACATTAATTACCGTGTTGTACCCTATACTAGCCCTCCGCGGTTTACTGCGTGCCTGCTGAGAATCCAGCAACTGCATGCTCTTATCATTGACATCTCATGGTGAGCTCATGTACAATCAATTGTACATGTACAATTGTACATGCATGTACGTGCGAACCCCCTATTATGGTCCTTGAAAACGACTCCTGTTGAGGTCGCATACTTTCACTTTTTCAAACAAGGGCGAACAGTACGTACTACTCAGTACTCCCTCCGTTTCAAAATAAGCGTCACTTAATTTGAAACGGATGGAGTACCTTTTTATGCAAGTAGTTAGTTAAGTTACTGGCGTGCACCAGTGATCGGCCGGTAAACGCGTCCTTTTTATTTATCTAATCAACTTTTAGTTGGGCACAACTGAACATGCATACCCCTCGTAATATTTGTGTGTGTTTTTTTTTGAGGATGTAATATTTGTGTGTTACTGTGTACAACACATACAGACCCACCGATCGACTTGCATTACTGAGTATCACGACGGAGTGCCGGCCGAAGCTTCGGCCGGTCGCGTCCACGCGCAAACGCGCCCAGCGACTCGCCTAGCGACACGTCGGATGGGGGGCCCGCCCACGTGCGTCTTCTCCCTCCTTTTTCTCTTCTTCCTCTCGCTCATCTCTCTCTTCTCTCTCCCCGCTGCCATGGTCAACCCGTCGCCCCGCGCCGGAGGCCTCCTGGGGGTGCCGCCGTCATGGGAATCAGCTGATCTGGCCGCCCTCGACCAGATCCGCGTGGATCCGCGTGCATCGGAGCTCTGCCTACCTCGCCGGACCCGGCCACGCCGGAGCTGCAACCAGCCATGGCAGGACTACCCCGCGGCGCAAATTTGCTGGAACCGGCAGACGTCGAGGGGTACAACCATGGTGTTTTTTTGCTACAACCGACGAGCCTCGGTGCTACAACCCCTCGGCGCAAATTTGCTGGAACCGGCGGACGTCGAGGTTACAACCATGGTGATTTTTTGCTACAACCGGCGAGTCTCGGTGCTACAACCTGTATCTGTCTTTGCTACAAAACAGTCACAGCGAGACGACGGACGACCGTTTTTTGCTACAACTGTTTGTTGGTTTTGCTACTACCGGCGATGAATTTTGCTGCATCGGTGACACCCGGTGAGAACCAGCTAAAAAAAGCTGGAACCCGGCAAGAGCATGGGCTATGAGGCCCGACACCGGCCGCTGCCCTTTGCTGCAACCGAAGAAAACGAAGCTGGAGCCGGTGACTAAAAAAGCTACATCCGGTGACAAAAAAAGCTACCACCGTCGAGCATCTGCACGACGGAGCTGCATCCATGGGAAAAAAAATGTTACAACCGGCAAGTGTTTTTGCTGGAATCAACACGAGCGCCAGACGGCCACACGACGCCACCGTAGTTACTACCATGGGGCCATCTCCGCCGAAGCTACGGCCATCTTCACCGGAGTCGCGACCGCCACCACCGGAGCTGCGACCGTCGTCAAGGGGAGCTGCAACCACAAGGGGGCATCCTGCTGCATACGCGGAGCCGGTGGGAAAGGCACGAGACGACCGCGGCGAGGGCAGCGACCGGCGGTGAGGGGCGGCGACCGGGGGTGAGGGCGGTGGCCGGCGGCAACAAATGAGATGCGCAGGGCGGTGCTTCGAAGCCGGGCGCGTGCTCATCCATGGCGATGCGATGTGGCTGTTTCTCCTAGAGAAGAAGACACAGCGAGGGGAGGGAGGAAGGAGAGTCGTGCGGCTGTAAATCGCTCGCATCGTACGGCTGCGCGTTGACCGGCCCAAATTTGGGCCGGCGGGCCGGCGCAGAGTGCTGGCCCCATGAATGGCTACGTCGTCCCCCTCCTCCTCATCAGAGTAGTACAGTAGCTAGATCCTAGATGTCGTGCAGTAGTAATACTACCACGAGTACATGCGCTGCGTTTGGTGACATCGCAACCGCGAAAGAGAATGTACGTATAATAGCCAGGTCGGGGCGACTTTTTCCTACCCTAGCCGCCGCCACCACCAGGCAACTAGGGAGGCGTCTCTTTCCTCCAATCTCCACCGGCCGGGGCGCTGGCCTCCTCTCCCTTCGGCTGCTCCGGCGGCAGGAGGGAGGGAGGACCCCGTTCCTCTGCTCTGTAGTTAGGTTTTGGATTTGTAGGTCGTGGTGCGTCGTTGAGATAGTGGGAGCGGCGCCCGGACGAATAAATCTGCCTCAACTTCACTCCCACACCGGCGGTGCCCTTCATGGCGGCGTCTCGGAGTTGATGGCATCGTGTCTCTGCCGGTCCCTCAGATCGGCAGCATTAGGGTTCATGGATGGTGTTCGCGAGGCGGCGGCGGCGGCGGCGACTCCATCAGGTGTGTCTCTCCTTCTGCTCTGTCCCCATTGCTGCGGCGTTGTCTCCGACGTCATGGTGGAGCAGGGAGGTTTTGTCGTTCAGGAGTACGCGCAGGCGGTTGTCTACGCAAGTGACAGCTGGAAGATGGAGTATCTTGTGCTGGGTCTGTGGTCGAAGGCTGACAGTTCTGGTTTCCTCCTCCGACGTTGTCGTCATGCGGGGGTGTCAGTTCTGAAGTTCGATGGTGTGTCCGGGGACATGTTGCCCCGGTCTGATTCTTTCAACGGTTATGGTTTTGCTTCTGGCAAACTACTTTGAAGGTCCGTAAAGCTGCTGATCAGCGATGGAGCCGCGTCGAGCTTGGGTGATGAGGTGATCTGTCTTTTTACCCTTTGGTGGCCGCTTCGGTGGTGTCGAAGGAAAGGGACACGCGCTGATATTTTGCATAGGATTTTCCTATCTTTTCAATCCTGTATGGTCGGTGCTTACGTGCCTTGTGACTTGATCTTTATTCTATATAAATGAGACGCGTATTACCATGAAAAAAAAGAAAGAGAATGTACGTATGCTAGCCGGGTGCGACGTCGCGCTCAAACCCATCTATCTAGAAAGCCTCCTATGTACAGTGTTGTGGTTTCTTGAGTGGATCCATTATCATGGTCATCTGCACACCATACATCAACTGTTTGGTGAGTTCCAGCTACCTACATGTATAATGATGATCTGTCAATAGATTATGTCAGGAACTCTGTGAGAGCGTGTGTGTGAGAGAGAGAGAGATGAACAGAGAGTGTGGCTTTTGTATTAGAGAGAGAGAGAGAGGAATTAAAGAGCTGTGGATGGATGCTGTTTCCAGCAGAATGGAGGTTGTTGGCATGCACATCTCATGGACCGCGACGACACAAGGGACCGGTCCCTCGTCGCAGGCTTGTGTGCCAGTTCCATGCATGCATGCTTGATGGCTGCTTCTCTCTTCGCGGATTGGATTATAGTTGTGGCAGTGGCCTTTGTTGTGTCGAGGTCACATGCATGCATGCACTGTTAAGTAGGAGCAGTTGGGTCACGCACCTATCATGCACTGCAAAGGGTTCACGAGGGACGGATCCCACACCGGGAAAGAGGTTATGTTTGCGGTGTCTATTCTGAGCGGACTGAAGCAAACGCACAGTAAGTTGCAGAATTATATGGGCCTAGCCTAGCAATTTGTAATTTGTCCAAGAAAAGGTTTAGCTCAGTCCATATTTTCACAGCCGTTGGATGAGACCTCATTCTCCTTCTCCACGCGTACGTACCGCTGGCCGAACCACGGGTGACCGCCACCCACAGTCACCGCCTCTGTGGTGTCACCGTTGACCCGACTTTTCTCTCTAAACCCCGTCCACCAACACCGGCGCCTACGACCCCAGAGTCAAAATTCTCCGAGTAGCTTCCATGGACGCTAGCTCTTCGCCTCTTCACCTTGCTCTCGGCTCGGTCTCGCCACCAAGGACAGCAAGGACGGCCGTGGCGTCCCGTCTCAGCCAGCCTCCGAACTCCACGTCATATGGCCTTCTTCTCCGGCAACATCGACCGACACCCCATCCAATTTCGGACAACATATGAATAGCAAACGTTGTAATATTATACTACTATGTCAAATGTACACCCACGTGGATACAGTAGAAGTACGTAGTTTGCTTGTACGTGTCTACTATTGTTGCGTATCCCCGCAAAAAAGGAAAAAAAATACTACTGTTGCGTACATACGCAGTGTCGCCACCGCAGCACGTATCATGCACCCAGGCCGGATAACACGATGGAGGTGTACAGTGGCAGCTTTGTATTGGTACATTGTTTGTACGTGGATGTAGCTGTTCCATCCAACACGACGGAAGCGGACGTTTCGGACGGAGCCAAAAACGTCGAGGGACGGGACACACGTTCCTCTCTTGCCTGCAGCAAGGCTCCAAAAGCAGTACTATAATTGAGTTTGGACTTTGGACTGCAGCTTCCTTCGTAGCTACTCTATAGATGGCTACTGGATGTTTATCCAAGAAAGAAGAAACTACATACAGTACTGTGTAAAAGATCGGCACACGATCGTCGAGAAAAAGAAGGCCGGCACACGGGAAAAGTTGTAAAGTATGCCTCTTTTCTTGGTAGCTTTCTGTGGTCAAAAGCAGTCGGGCAGTGGTGGATGCTCCACGCACGCGCGATGTCGCATGCACGGAGCTTTGGTCGATCGAACACGACGAGAGGAGAACAGCTTGGCGCGGGAGGCACCGCACATGCCAGTTACGGCAAAATTTGGTTTTTTTTTGACCCTTTTGCAAAAGTTAAGCGAGATTTGACCCTACTTTTATAAAATTTCAGGATTTGACTTTTTTTTCTACCGTCAGCGTGTCTGGCGGTAGGGTATAATCACCTATCGTCGTGGGCTTTGACGGTAGCAGTAACTGCGCCGTCACAATCGTTTAACGTGAAAAATATCCTACCGTCAACGCTCTTGACGATAGGTTGTGCAACCCAACCACCAAAGAACAGACATGTACCAACATCTCATGCTGCACTCTAGCTACTTTTTCTAGTGTGTGTGTCGTTGTGCAGTACACGATGGATGGATGGAGGGGTCAGTGCATGCATGCAGGTTGCACAGTAGTAAAAACAGAAGGACAAAAACAAATGAAATCTAGAGCAGCTAGCAGGCATGCAAGTGCATGTAAGGCTGCGCCTTTGCAGGGTGGATGCATGCATGCTAGTTGAGTCTAGTGTGATGTGAGAGAGAGTAGGAGGAGACGCATGCAGTCCCTTTTTAAATCCTTCACTGTTTCAGAAACAGTGGCCGGCATGCAGCTGTTCGCTGCTCACTCGTGGAGTTGTGGCTATCGCCACACTCTTTGGCGCACAGCCTACCTCGGAGGTAGGGTATTTTTTTATCAAACGGATGTGACAGCATTGTTAAGTCTTATCGTCGGAGACCTTGTTGGTAGGTTGTGTTATCCTACCGTTATCGATCCCGGTGGTAGAAAAATGATCAGATCCCGAAATTTTATCAAAGTAGGGTTAAATCTCGTTCAACTTTTGCAAAAGGGTCAAAACATCAAATTTAGCCGCCTGTTGCTCTCCCGCTTTGGCTTCTTGTTGTCCATGCTTAGGGCATCTTAGCAAATTTCTCTAAAACTCAGATTTAATACGAAGCAAAAATGGTATTTACGTCAAAAAAGCCACCTAGCCGACGAGTGGTTAGAACACTACAGATCCTAAATCCAAAAATTTATTAGATTGTAGTTTTTGACCCTCAAAACTTAACCCCCCCCTCCCCACCCTTGAAATTAAGTTCGCGTCTGCTCGGCCCAGTAAAACTACCGTGCTCTGTCCGCCCACTCGACGCCGTCGGCCATTAGCCGCCGTGCGACATCTCCTCCCCCGATGACCAGCAGAATAGGAAGGCCGTCCCGCCACACCCCTTGACACCAACATCGACACCGGAGAACCACTGGCGGCCACTAACCGGACGGCGCAAGCACCAAAAAGGAGACGGCCGGGGAGGAACCTCATCAGCAGCAAAGCATTGACGACGGTTGTCGGTAGTACCTCTGGCGCGACCACCGTATCGAATTGAAGGAAACATGCCCTAGAGGCAATAATAAAGTTGTTATTTTATATTTCCTTATTCATGATAAAGGTTTATTATTCATGCTAAATTGTATTGATCGGAAACTTAAATACATGTGTGAATACATAAACAAATACCGTGTCCCTATTGAGCCTCTACTAGACTAGCTCGTTGATAAAAAATGGTTAAGGTTTCCTAACCATGGACATGTGTTGTCATTTGATAATGGGATCACATCATTAGGAGAATGATGTGATGGATAAGACCCATCCGTTAGCCTAGCATAATGATCGTTTAGTTTTATTGCTATTGCTTTCTTGATGTCAAATACATATTCCTTCGACTATGAGATTATGCAACTCCCGGATACCGGAGGAATGCCTTGTGTGCTATCAAACATCACAACGTAACTGGGTGATTAGAAAGATGCTCTACACGTATCTCCGAAGATATTTGTTGAGTTGGCATAGATCGAGATTAGGATTTGTCACTCCGAGTATCAGAGAGGTATCTCTGGGCCCTCTCGGTAATACACATCATAAGCTTGTAAGCAAACGACTAAGGAGTTAGTCACGAGGTGATGTATTACGGAACGAGTAAAGAGACTTGCCGGTAACGAGATTGAACTATGTATGAAGATACCGACGATCGAATCTCGGGCAAGTAACATACCGATGGGCAAAGGGAATTACGTATGTTGTCATAACGGTTTGACCGATAAAGATCTTCGTAGAATATGTAGGAGCCAATATGGGCATCCAGGTTCCACTATTGGTTATTGACCAGATAAGTGTCTCGGTTATGTCTACATAGTTCTCGAACCCGTAGGGTCCGCACGCTTAACGTTCGATGACGATATAGTATTATATGAGTTATGTGATTTGGTGACCGAATGTTGTTCGGAGTCCAGGATGAGATCATGGACATGACGAGGAGTCTCAAAATGGTCGAGAGGTAAAGATTGATATATAGGACGATGGTATTCGGACACCGGAAGTGTTTCGGAGGGTACCGGGTACTTATCGGGTCACCGGAAGGGGTTCCGGGCACCCCCGGCAAAAGATATGGGCCTAATGGGCCAAGAGGGGAAACGCACCAGCCACAAGGGGCTGGTGCGCCCCCCATATGGGCCGGCCTAAGGAGGAGAAGGAAAGGGGAGAAGGGAAAGGTAAGTGTGGATTAGGATTCCCACTTCCTTCCCTCTCCCCCCTCTCCCCCCTCTTTCCTTTCCCCTCCGACAAACATGGCAGGGGGGCGTGACCAAGGGCAGGAGCCCAAGTAGGATTCAGACCAACTTGGGACGCCCCTTGGTCTCTCCCTTCTCCCTCCCACCTATATATATATGAGGAGGGGGGCGCCTAGCACACAACAGACAATTGCCTAGCCGTGTGCGATCTATGATGCGATCTATGATGTCTCTTACCGATTTACCACTATCGTTTTGGGATTACGCATTAGAGACAGCTGAATTCACGTTAAATAGGGCACCGTCTAAATCCGTTGAGACGACACCGTATGAACTATGGTTTGGCAAGAAACCTAAGCTGTCGTTTCTTAAAGTTTGGGGATGCAACACTTATGTCAAAAGGCTTCAGCCAGATAAGCTTGAACCCAAATCGAAGAAGTGCATCTTCATAGGATACCCTAAAGAAACTATTGGGTACACCTTCTACCACAGATCCAAAGGCAAAATCTTTGTTGCTAAGAATGGGTCCTTTCTAGAGAAGGAGTTTCTCTCAAGAGAAGTGAGTGGGAGGAAAGTAGAACTTGATGAGGTAATTGTACCTTCTCTCAAATTGAAAAGTAGTACATCAGAGAAAACTGTTCCCGTGATGCCTACACCAACTAGAGAGGAAGCTAATGATGATGATCATGAAACTTCAGATCAAGTTACTACTGAACTTTGTAGGTCGACCAAAGCATGATCCGCACCAGAGTGGTAAGGTGATCCTGTCCTGGAAGTCATGTTACTAGACCAAGGCGAACCTACGAACTATGAAGAAGTTATGATGAGCCCAGATTCCGACAGATGGCTTGAGGCCATGAAATCTGAGATAGGATTCATGTATGAGAACAAAGTATGGACTTTGGTGGACTTGCCCGATGATCGGCAAACCATTCAGAATAAATGGATCTTCAAGAGGAAGACGGACGCTGATGGTAATGTTACTGTCTACAAAGCTCGACTTGTCGCAAAAGGTTTTCGACAAGTTCAAAGGGTTGACTACGATGAGACTTTCTCACCTGTAGCGAGGCATAAGTCTGTCCGAATCATGTTAGCAATTGTCGTATTTTATGAAATCTGGCAAATGGACGTCAAAACTGCATTCCTTAATGGATTTCTTAAAGAAGAGTTGTATATGATACAACTAGAAGGTTTTGTCGATCCTAAAGGTGCTAACAAAGTGTGTAAGCTCCAGCGATTCATCTATGGACTGGTGCCAGCATCTCGGAGTTGGAATATACGCTTTGATGAGGTGATCAAAGCATACGGTTTTATACAGAATTATGGTGAAGCCTGTATTTACAAGAAAGTGAGTGGGAGCTCTGTAGCATTTCTGATATTATATGTGGATGACATATTTGTTGATTGGAAATGATATAGATTTTCTGGATAGCATAGAAGGATACTTGAATAAGAATTTTTCAATGAAAGACCTTGGTGAAGCTGCTTACGTATTGAGCATCAAGATCTATAGGGATAAATCGAGACGCTTAATAGGACTTTAGCACATACCTTGATAAAGTTTTGAAGAAGTTCAAAATAGATCAGTCAAAGAAAGGGTTCTTGCCTGTGTTGCAAGGTGTGAAGTTGAGTAAGACTCACAACCCGACCACAGCAGAAGATAGAGAGAGAATGAAAGTCATTCCCTATGCCTCAGCCATATGTTCTATCATGTATGCTATGCTGTGTACCAGACCTGATGTGTGCCTTGCCATAAGTCTGGCAGGAAGGTACCAAAGTAATCCAGGAGTAGATCACTGGACAGCGGTCAAAATTATCCTTAGTTACCTAAGAGGACTAACGAGATATTTCTCGGTTATGGAGGTGATAAAGAGTTCGTCGTAAAGGGTTACGTCGATGCAAGATTTAACACCGATTCAGATAACTCTGAGTCTCAATCTGGATACATATTGAAAGTGGGAGCAATTAGCTAGAGTAGCTCCATACAGAGCATTGTAGACATAGAAACTTGCAAAATACATATGGATCTGAATGTGACAGACCTGTTGACTAAACTTCTCTCACAAGCAAAACATGATCACTCCTTAGTACTCTTTGGGTGTTAATCACATGGCGATGTGAACTAGATTATTGACTCTAGTAAACCCTTTGGGTGTTGGTCACATGGCGATGTGAACTATGGGTGTTAATCATATGACGATGTGAACTATTGGTGTTAAATCACATGGTTATGTGAACTAGATTATTGACTCTAGTGCAAGTGGGAGACTGAAGGAAATGTGCCCTAGAGGCAATAATAAAGTTGTTATTTTATATTTTCTTATTCATGATAAAGGTTTATTATTCATGCTAGAATTGTATTGATCGAAAACTTAAATACATGTGTGAATACATAAACAAATACCGTGTCCCTAGTGAGCCTCTACTAGACTAGCTCGTTGATCAAAGATGGTTAAGGTTTCCTAACCATTGACATGTGTTGTCATTTGATAACGGGATCACATCATTAGGAGAATGATGTGATGAACAAGACCCATCCGTTAGCTTAGCATAATGATCGTTTAGTTTTATTGCTATTGCTTTCTTCATGTCAAATACATATTCCTTGGACTATGAGATTATGCAACTCCCGAATACCGGAGGAATGCCTTGTGTGCTATCAAACGTCACAATGTAACTGGGTGATTATAAAGATGCTCTACATGTATCTCCGAAGGTATTTGTTGAGTTGGCATAGATCAAGATTAGGATTTGTCACTCCGAGTATCGGAGAGGTTTATCTGGGCCCTCTCGGTAATACACATCATAAGCTTGCAAGCAAACGACTAAGGAGTTAGTCACGAGGTGATGTATTACGGAATGAGTAAAGAGACTTGCCGGTAACGATATTGAACTAGGTATTGATACGTCTCCAACGTATCTATACTTTTTGATTGTTCCATGCTGTTATATTATCATGCTTGGATATTTTACAATCATTTTATAGCAACTTTATATCATTTTTTGGGACTAACCTATTGACCTAGTGCCCAGTGCCAGTTGCTGTCTTTTGCTTGTTTTTTACTTCGCAGGAAATCAATACCAAACGGAGTCCAAACGCAGCGAAACTTTTTAGTGATTTTTTCTGGACCAGAAGACACAAGTTGGGCCAAAAAAGTACCTGAGGGGGGCTCCGAGGGGAGCACAACCCACCAGGGCGCGCCTGGGGGCCCAGGCGCGCCCAGGTGAGTAGTGCCCACCTCGGCCGCCTCCCGCACTGCCTCTTTGCTCTATAAATACCCCAATATTTCAGAAACCCTATGGGAGTCGACGAAAATCAATTCCAGCCGCCGCAAGTGCCAAAAACCATAGATCCAATCTAGACACCATCACGGAGGGGTTCATCATCCTCATTGGTGCCTCTCCGATGATGCGTGAGTAGTTCATTGTAGACTTACGGGTCCGTAGTTAGTAGCTAGATGGCTTTCTCTCTCTCTCTTTTGATTCTCAATACAATGGTCTCTTGGAGATCTATTTGATGTAAGTATTTTTGCGGTGTGTTTGTTGGGATCCGATGAACTTTGAGTTTATGATCAGATCTATGTTTTTATCCATGAAAGTTATTTGAGTCTTTTGATCTCTTATATGCATGATTACTTATAGCCTCGTATTTCTTCTTCGAATCTTTGGTTTAGTTAGGCCAACTAGATCGATTTTTCTTGGCATGGGAAGAGATGCTTTGTGATGGGTTCGATCTTACGGTGCTTGATCCCAGTGACAGAAGGGGATCTGACACATATGTATCGTTGCTATTAAGGATAACAAGATGGGGTCTATTTCTACATAAATAGACCTTGTCTACATCATGTCATCGTTCTTATTGCATTACTCCATTTCTCCATGAACTTAATACACTAGATGCATGCTGGATAGCGGTCGATGTGTGGAGTAATAGTAGTAGATGCAGGCAGGAGTCGGTCTACTAATCTTGGACGTGATGCCTATATAATGATCATTGCCTGGATATCGTCATAATTATTTGAAGTTCTATCAATTGCCCAACAGTAATTTGTTTACCCACCGTATGCTATTTTTCTCGAGAGAAGCCACTAGTGAAATCTACGGCCCCCGGGTCTATTTTCTCATCATATATTTTCAGATCTATTTTGCTATTTGCCTTTTTATTTATTTGCCACTTTTATTTTCAGATCTATATTTCTAAAAACCCAAAAATATTTTGCTTCACTTTATTTTCTTCGCAATCTATTTATCCAATCTATTACAACTTTATCATGTCCGTTTGCCAATTTCTGGCGCCATTACCTGAAAGGGATTGACAACCCCTTTAACACGTCGGGTTGAAAGTATTTGTTCTTTGTGTGCAGGTGTTGTTTACGTAGTGTTGCCTGGTGCTCCTACTGGTTCGATAACCTTGGTCTCATCACTGAGGGAAATACCTACCGTTGGTGTGCTGCATCATCCCTTCCTCTTTGGGGAAATACCGATGTAGTTCAAGCAAACATCAGGTATGAAGATACCGACGATCGAATCTCGGGCAAGTAACATACCGATGGACAAAGGGAATTACGTATGTTGTCATAACGGTTCGGCCGATAAAGGTCTTCATAGAATATGTAGGAGCCAATATGGGCATCCTGGTTCCGCTATTGGTTATTGACCAGAGAAGTGTCTCGGTCATGTCTACATAGTTCTCGAACTCGTAGGGTCCGCACGCTTAACGTTCGATGACGATATAGTATTATATGAGTTATGTGATTTGGTGACCGAATGTTGTTCGGAGTCCCGGATGAGATCATGGACATGACAAGAAGTCTCTAAACGGTCGAGAGGTAAAGATTGATATATAGGACGATGGTATTCGGACACCGGAAGTGTTTCAGAGGGTACTGGGTACTTATCGGGTCACCGGAAGGGGTTCCGGGCACCCCCGGCAAAAGATATGGGCCTTATGGGCCAAGAGGGGAAACGCACCATCCACAAGGGGCTGGTGCGCCCCCCATATGAGCCGGCCTAAGGAGGAGAAGGAAAGGGGAGAAGGGAAAGGTTAGTTTGGATTAGGATTCCCACTTCCTTCCCTCTCCCCCCCTCTTTCCTTCCCCCTCCGACAAACATGGCAGGGGGGCATGACCAAGGGCAGGAGCCCAAGTAGGATTCGAACCTACTTGGGGCGCCCCTTGGCCTCTCCCCTCTCCCTCCCACCTATATATATATGAGGAGGGGGGCGCCTAGCACACAACAGACAATTGCCTAGCCGTGTGCGGCGCCCCCCTCCACTATTTACACCCCCGGTCATATTTTCGTAGTACTTAGGCGAAGCCCTGCGGAGATCACTTCACCATCACCGTCACCACGCTGTCGTGCTGACGGAACTCATCTACTACCTCGACGTCTTGCTGGATCAAGAAGGCGAGGGACGTCACCGAGCTGAACATGTGCAGAACGCGGAGGTGCCGTGCGTTCGGTACTTGATCAGTTGAAGCGCGAAGAAGTTCGACTACATCAACCGCATTGTGAAACGCTTCCGCTTACGGTCTACGAGGGTATGTACACACACTCTCCCCCTCGTTGCTATGCATCTCCATGGATAGATCATTGCGTGTGCGTAGAATTTTTTTTGTTTTCCATGCAATGTTCCCCAACACGAATGTGGCGAAGCAGACCGGCAATAGGGACTGTCGGCCGATAAAAGGCGGCGGTCAACACAGCATCAGTGATGAAGAGAAAGAAGAATGCATCCACCTAGTCGCTCCCCCCTCAATCTGTCGCGACTCCGGCGAGTGCTACCCCGCCTCATGTTGTCGCGTAAGGAACCCTCCACCGTCGGCGGCCAAGGACGGGATGGATTTAGACGCTTCAACTTGCGACGGCGACCTTTTCGTTTTATTGTTTGCATTTGCTTAGCATAGCGATGCATTGTTCGATATTTATTGCTAGGTTCTTCCTTTACTTCTGTAGTGAGCAAATGAACAATAGTGGTCGAGCTTTCATGATGAATTTAATTCAAGCCATACACTTGGGCTCGATGAGTATGCCATATAACAAAATGAGAGAAGCCAGGATGATGCACAAGGAGCGGTGATGGGATCTGGGGGGGAGCGGGGGCCAGACCCTTAATATTTGAACTATGACAACATTTGATCCGCCGTGTGTTGGTGGGTTTTTGGAATGAAGTTTCTCATTCATTCGCTTTTGGCACGAAATGTGGTTATGCCCGATGGATTCGTTGAATTATATTTATGCTCGTAGTTGAATTGTAATAGGATGCATTCAAATTCTCCATGTTTGTGTTCAAACGTGATCAATTTGTTAGAATAGTTTGAGAAATATATTTTAATATTTGTGAAACCAAAGTTTATAGGATAGGGCATCTGCTAGTTGTAGAATAGTGATTTCCCTAAAAAAATAGTATAGTAGGATAGGGAGATTTTTTTTGTAGTTTTAGAATGGCGGATCTGCTGGAAATGCTCTTAGCGGTGCAACTCTAATTGACACCCAAACTTTAACTCTTAGTTGAGAGGATAGTTATTAATTAATGCTCAAAAACTAAACCCAAAGGTCAGAATTTGAAATCAACTTCTTCAAATTGAGTTACTCATTACACAAAATAAAAAAACATACTTATCTTGTGCTAAACTCAACTAGCTTGAGCAAAATATAACCTAAACTAAATTGGATAACTATGAACAAAGAAGCTTAGTTGATCGGCCATCTCCCCAGTCCTTGTCACTAGAGCCATAGAAGATGGTAACGACATCGATGCCCACCGCCACCATTGCGGGGAACTCTTTTGTGGTACCAGAGCTCACGGTGGTAGTACCTCTCGGATTCCTCAATGGCCCATCGCTCCCTTTTTTTTGCCGCTGCCCCTTCAAGCGGTTCGTCTTGAAGGAGCGAAAGAGGATGAGCTCATCCTCCTCTTACTCGAGCTCCATCTCGTCAAGCCCGTGCAACTCGAGCTCCACTACCTCCATCGCCAGGTTGTCCGTGAGTATGTCCGCCTCCACCTCTGCTAGCTCCATTGAGTTAGGGTAGGCAGAAGTTGAGCTCGCTGATGATTGATTTGCGGCTACCGAGAGTGGGGCGCCAGGAGGTGGCCTCTCCATGGAGGGATATGGGCGGACACCATTGTTAGAGTCCTCGCCTTCTTCTGTTGGATGATTGATGAGGAGGGTGGGTGCAAGGATGGGATCATGATCGAAGATCCCGAGCAACGGAGGGGCAATGGTGGACGCAGTGGTGCAATCGAGGCGCTACCTAAAAATGAGAGGTTGAGAGGAAGTGTGGACTCGGGGTTAGATATTGGGAGTGGTTCTTTTTATCCTAAGTGGCGAATTTGGACTTTTAGTGTCAATATCGCCACAATCAGGCCAGAATTTCTACAAGCCACAAGTGTGGCCTACACCACAAGCGAGTTAAATGTTTGGCCCATCAATAGTGTGTGCTTGTCAATGGTCGGATGTCACCCCTGATAGGCCTCACTTGGGATCCGTCAGTAGTAATATTGTTTGCTGAAACTGCTCCATCCGTTGAGTCACCTTCCCAACTACTCATTAGTGAAACTTTAGTAATTACTCCCTCTGTAAAGGTATCTCCAACGGCGACCTGCAAATTGCCCGCATCCATCCGGACCTCGGACGCCATCCAACGCGGTCCTGTATCGGTCTGCAGGGGCGGTCTGGACGTGTTTTCTCCCACAAACTGGAGACAAACATGAGCTGGCTTTGCGGGAGTCCGGACACGCGAAACGTCGCTCTCTGCCCCTAGCCCACCCAAAAAGGAAGGCCGAGCCCGCGCTTTTGGAGCATCCCGCATTGTTTCCTCGCCAAAATCCCCCACTCTCTTCTTCCATCCGCCGCCGCTCTCCGCTCAATTCCCACTCTTTCCTCCCACCCTCTCCTTCCTTCCACCGCCGCCGCATGGAACCGTCGGAGAACCTATCGAAGATGGAGCCGGCGGAGCTGCCAGAGGGCCCCAACATCACACTCGCCCGGAAGATCAGCTCGGCTACAAGGCAAACTCGCCACATCAAAGCGAAGGCTGCAAAGAAGGAGAAGTTCAAGAAGCAGATGGCCGCCGGTGGGCCTGGTGGTGGCGTTGGGCGTGGAGGTCATGGCGGACGAGGCGGTCATGGCAGACGCTGCCTGACGGGCACGCTCATGGTACAGACGGCGTTGTGGCCGGAGCATTACAAGCCTCCGTACTACTACGCCTCTAAGCAACTCGAAACCCCCGCCCTTACGGTGCCTTACATCACCAACGTTAACGTGGCGCCACTCTTCTGCGAGTATTCTTCGCTGCAGCTCGTCTAGGCACAGATGGCGAGCAGGGAGCAGATGGGTGCCTCCACGCTGTTCGCTGCAATGCCTAGAGCGGGGGAGCCGGCGTACGATGGCCTGGGCAGGGAGATGCTTGACATCATCCACGACGGAGGCCAGGGAGGAGAAGTGCGCTTTGAGGACGGGTAGGTGGAAGACTCAGATCCCACCCAGCCTGGCAACTACCAGCAGCAGTAGTCCTACACTCAGACGGCCACGCAGTAGTCCTACACCTAGACCGTCGATGACACACAACAACAGCAGCATTGGGCCGCCGGACAGCAGCTGCCGGAGGGGGAGGAGGAGGAGGAGGAGGGCAAGGACGATGATCCGGAGGATACAAGCGGCGATCCGAAGAAGAAGAGTCGAGGAGAAAGCTTCAACATGCGGAACGACGAGCTATTGTTTGATGCATGGTTGGCCACTAGCATTGATCCGATCCATGGCACCGAGCAAAAGGGCACAACCTTTTGGAGGAACATTCATATATGGTTCCATGAACACAAGCATTTCGCGCCCTACTTCGAAGGGTCATCCGCAACCGTGAATTGAAGTCCCTCAACCATCGATGATACACCATCCAAGAGGCCGTGTCCAAGTATTGCAGGCACTTGAAGCATCTCATCGCACGGTGGCCTAGCAGTGCACAACTCACCGAGCAAGTAAGTTGATCACTAGCCGGATATGCATTGTTTTGTTGCTCACTAGCCGGAAATGTATTGTTTTGTTGCACACTAGCCGGTGATGTATTGTTTTGTTGCTCACTAGGCGGATATGCATTGTCGAAAATATTTCACTTTGTAGCCTACTTGTGATTGTGTGGTGTGCAAGAAGTTGGAGAAGAAGTCCTTCACCGTCATGCATTGTTGGTTGAAGTTGAATGGGTAACTGAAGTGGAACCTTTTCATTGCCAAGACCACCACCCAAGCCAACGAGGAAGAAACCGGTGACCCTACCGACCCAACCCATGAACCGCCGAAAAAGGTTAGAAGAAACTTACGGGGGAAGAAATGGGAGGAGGAGAGGGCGAAGCGAGAACGTGCGGCGGCCAAGCTGACGGAGAGGTTCGAGGACATCTCGACCAAAATGGAGGAGACATGCGTGAAGCGGTCGAACATCAAGGAGGAGGAGAAGGCGGAGAGGTTCAAATAGTTGATGGAGGCAACGGGCAAGAAGAGCAAGCTCGGGGAGAGGAGGACCAGGATCGAAGAGAGGAAGGCCACACTCGAGGAAAAGAGGGTGAAGATCGCTGCCAATGGGGAGGAGCCCAAGATGTTGACCTTGAATCTCGACTCTTTGGATGCCGACGCGAGAATGATTGTGCAATCCGTCCGCTACCAGATGTTGCAGCGGCAGAAATATTAGTTAGCGGCGGCGGACTATGAGGATGCGGTAGAGGCGGACGTGGACGCAGAGGCTGCCTACGCGGCGGCAATGGCACAACCTTGATCGGGGAGCAGACGGCTGGGATCGCCGGTCCGGTAGGGCAGAAATGCACGGATTGCCGGCTGATGTTCTTTTGGATTCGGGCATGTAAAAACTAGGCATATTGCCTCTTTTTGGTTGTGATCGGACATGCGATCCGGTGCTCTGTGTGGATCAAAACATATTTGAATTTAAATTTACTGACGGACATATACAAGATATCGTTGGATGGCGGCTTCCCACATCCATGTCCGCGAGTTGATCCCCTTCCATGGACAGATGTGGGAGAAAATTTATGAGTCGCCGTTGGAGATGCCTAAAAAAATATAAGAGCTTTTATATCACTTTAGTATGTGTTTTTGTCGGGCCCGGCGGTACTGACCAATCAAGGAAGGGCGTCTTTCTAGTAGTGGTACTGCAATTTTGACCATTGTCTTTATAACAATATACTACTCCTATTATATAAATCCAACCGGATGGGAGTATTCTTGGTCTCTTCATGCGAAGTCATGTCATTTTGGTATCCTCTAGCTAGCTACGGAGTATTTATACTCCCTCCGTTCCGAAATGTAGTGCGCCCACGGAAATCGAGATTCAAGTTTGATCATGAATTAGACCAACGAGACCGACTGCGGCGGAAGCAAAAATTATACCATTGAATTCGTATTCTAAAGAAGTTTCAGTGGTATAATTTTTGCTCCCGCCACAGTCGGTCTCGTTGGTCAAATTTACGGTCAAAGTTGTGACACGGAAAACAAGGGCGCACTATAAATCGGAACGGAGGGAGTACTAATTTCTTCTTATGGGAGAAAAACAAAGCACCAGCCATATATGGACCAAATTAATACTAAGTGCATCTCTTCATGTAGAGTTCTGCTTTACTACTCCTTAGCTAGGTTGCTCGGTACGTACCTTTTTGGAACCTTAAAATAATTTTGGTTCTATCGCATCAACAGATTACATAATGAGGTGTACCAAAAGCAAGCAGGTTCGGCAGAGTCGAGACAAATAAGATTAGGTGGACAGGACAACAGTTTCGAGCTGATCTCCTTTACAATCTTTGGTGTCAAGCTCCAACCAAAACAAATGTTTTGGGAGTGAGAATACCCGCCATCTGCTTGTCTTTAATTATGTGCAGGTTATTTTTACACCTAGCTAGTGACGTGCCCCGGGTGCCATCTATGGATGCCATCAACTCCAGTAAATACTTTGACTATTTAAGAAGAAAACTCCAACTACATATGAGAGTTCTTAATCAATCACACGACTAAATATGAGAGTACTATGCATGGAGTAATAAACTAAGCAGGCAAGGAAACAAAATGAAGCTGGCAACCACCAGACTAGAGCACAAGTCCAACCATGACCACATCATGGTGACCTTAGCTACAGTGCTCATTCCTATGGGACCAATCAAGCAAGAGACGACAGTCGTATTAATAGGGTCGACAGCGAATGACTTGACCACATCTTTAAACGTTTGTCGGTCCAAATCATTCGACACGACACTTGAACTAATCAAAGCTGTTGATTATTAAGTATTTCATTTTCTCTGTAGCGTGTGCTATTTTAGGTGCCACGATATACGAGTAGTACTTTATTTTTGGTCTCACATTTGGAGATATATATCATGATCCTTCCTTTCTCCTTCCGTGACCATGTCAAGGAAAGATCCCATCCAAGCCCGACAAAAGGCTTCACTCTTTGACAATTGAAAGATAGTGAGATTTGGTTGGACCATGCATAAGTTAATTGACGCAAGGAACTAAATATTTTTTTCGCAGAAAAAGTAGAAATTAATTGACCCAATTAACCTCATCTTGCTTGCCTAATTTTGTTGTTGTCGCTTGGATCCTTGTTTAATTTGTTGAAGGAAGAACTTGTCTAATTCGGACGATCGGTTGTGCTTCGATATAATTGAAGTTATATGTACAATTTGAGATTGCATATTAATGGGATATCAATTATCAGACCCTATCTGGTGGTTGAACAAGGTTTTGACAACATTAGGGCATTAGGCATGCAAAAATTGGAATCAAGTACAAGCAAGGTGTCCCGCACACGAAAAGTCTTTAATTGATTTTGTTTGTACTCATTCTATGAGGTCATACATGTATGAATCATTATATATTTTTTACTTTGACGGCCTTTTGTTTGTACTCATTCTATGAGGTCATACATGTATGAATCATTTATATTTTTTACTTTGACGGCCTCATTGAATAATAATCATGCCCAATACAAGGATTGGAATCAAGAATGATGGTGGCTGATCTTTATTAAACTTAGCGGTCGCGTGAGCAGCCGCATTAGCCTGTCAAACACAATGACATGTCATCGCCCTGCTGAAGCTACTCATCATAGCTTGGCAATTATTATGGTGTTTAATACAAGGACACCAGAACAATGATCGAGTCTTGTTTATTTGATGGCAAAGGTGTGTTCTGGAAGACATATTTCATGTGGTGAGCGACTATCTATGTCTAAGCAAAATGTTGTTCTTGCGAGCGGGGTCGCGAGCTATTAGGATCAACCCAATTGATGTCGAAAAGTGGTAGCATATGTGTGAAATAGTTTTGGGAATGCCAAACAAATTTAGACAGGGTTTAAAGTGTCGCCATATCACAAACACATGATTAAAAAACATACAAGTTGATAGTTTGTTCTTACTAAGAAACATGTTACCAAGAATATTGTGAATCCTCACAACCTAGGCTTAAGTCCTCGTCGACTCGTATTTGGGTGTGTCTGTTTAAAGTTTTAGAATGACGATGATTTCGGACCTGACTGAAGAGCCTGGAATTGCAATATGAGATCCAAAATTAGTTCGTCCCGATATCATCTAGATTGTAGAATTAATTTCAATCCGCTTATGGGCTGGAACCTCAAAGTATCAAGTTTTGGAATAATCGTTCAATTTTCAACACCAAGAATAAAATACAACAACTTGGTACCAAATGGAGGACTGTGCAACCATGTGATTATTTCCTCATACATAAAAAACTGCACGATTATTAGCAAAGTACAAAGAAATTAGCAAAAATGAATATTCACATGTCGTATGAAAAGCGAATTGCCACCCGAAAATAGAGAGGGGGCAATTGGTCACTCTTTTCCCATGCAAGGAAAATTAGGGGGAAACACTTCCCTGCAGTTCTGATGCGAAACATGTGTCACACATGTCGTAACCATCAATTCATATTTTGATCTGATGGCTAGTGATGCCCGCGCAAGACATCGGAAGCAAAGTCGTCGACGGTGGTCTCACCCAGATCCAAGTCAGCGGCACCACCATGCCACCTCCAATTGACGCTCTGTGTTGTCCCAATGGCGTCCAGTGTCACATCAGCCCATGCTACCCTCGCTTCTGACCCGCCGGCCGGTTGTGCGAGCAGAAGGGCATGATCCACCGTGAGCACACACTAGACCATTGCCATGAGTGCCAAGATCCCCACTTGCCCAAACAAGATCACCTCTGAGGTAGGGGGTGCCGACACTGCAACAAAGCATAATTGTTGTTGTTGCGCGTTCTGGTAAGCCTAAGTAACCTGGGCATCATGGACACCGTCAACCGAGCAACCCAGGTTCCTAAGACGACGCCGGCCTTGCCATCAGCGATGACGGCCATCTCATCTTTTTAGACGGTGGGGCTCCATGGATCCGATCCGGTGCGAAGATGAATATTTTAATAGAATTAATATAAAAAAATATCTATACCTACAAATAAAACAGGGTGTGCTTCTCTGATTTTTTTAACCCGTTCACCCATATTATAATTTTGATATTTCTAGCCAAGATGGTACTATTTTTGTACGTCCCTTTTTTCGTATGTAACCAGCCCGTACTAGGTATTGGGCATTCCTCCTTTTCGTACGTAAGCAGACTGTACTGGACTTTCCTTATTTTTTGAGACAATTAGTGGGCTTTACTGCAATGCCGGGCCTCCTCAGAAACACTGGACTAGGCCTTTTCTGGGCCGCGAGCCACGTGAGAAAAATAGGTAGCGATGGGGGGAAATAGGTACCACTGAGTTTCGAACTTATGATCTGCATTCCGGTCAAAAGTAGGAACAACCAACACAACATTGATACTTCAATGTTAATAGTCTCACATTGTTACTTCAAATAGATTCCACCAGTGCCAATGAACTAAAACAAGGCAACGTATCCAATGCAAACTGATTTTGGCAAAAATTTGGAAACTAACGACAGGGGCCATTGGACCAGTAGCCAAGGGCAGAGATGAAAGGTGGCATTGCAAACCTTCCACTTAACCATGTTTTACACATAAGTTTTTCAAATTTTCAAATTGTTAGGTACCGGAAATTCTTGTCAGCGCCAGTCGATTTCTGCTTGATGCTGAAGGCGGTACATTATGAGGAGCGCCAGCCACGGCGAGGCTAAGCCTTGCACAAGCGGTAAGGAAAGGTTGAAGGGCGGGACGGCGAGGCAGCGCCCGCCGGCCGTGGGGGCGGATGCAGGCGGTTGTGGCGGGGTAAGTGGGTCGTTGCGTGAGGAAAAAGGGGAGGTTGAAGATGAACGGTGTACGATTTGCTTTCGGCCCTTGGGTGAAGATCTGATGGTGTCTGGTGAAAGTGACTAACACACATGTCATTTTCAGGTACATGACGTATAAGAACTCCCTAAGTTTTTTGGGCCTGTAGGTTTCACTGTAAAAAGAAAGGGAAACGACTCCTATCAGGCGACCGGCTAGGAATTGCGTCGGTGGCTCGAAGCGCGCAGCATGTCCTATGGGGCCCATGAACCGCCTCGCACTTTCTCCCTTATCTCTTCGCCAAACGAGAGGCTTTCATTCCTCTTTGCATCTTGTCTCTCTTGCGCACCATGGCCACCTGCAATCCTCGTCGGTCCTGTGATGGTCTCTGTCCAACTCCATTTGTGAGCACCCCCCCCCCCCCGACGAAGCTACGAGGGGCGGTGTCTCTCTCAAATCTCGGTGCTGCGAGGAGGGAGGGGGATATCACATGCAAGTGCAAGGGATGCGAGCCATGGTTTTGAAGGAAATATGCCCTAGAGGCAATAATAAAGTTGTTATTTTATATTTCCTTATTAATGATAAAGGTTTATTATTCATGCTAAAATTGTATTGATCAGAAACTTAAATACATGTGTGACTACATAAATAAATACCGTGTCCCTAGTAATCCTCTACTAGACTAGCTCGTTGATAAAAGATGGTTAAGGTTTCCTAACCATAGACATGTGTTGTCATTTGATAACGGGGTCACATCATTCTGATGTGATGGACAAGACCCATCCGTTAGCTTAGTGTAGGATCAAAAGTAGGTCTAAGGGGGAGGGGGGTGATTAGACTACTTGACCAAATAAAAATCTAGGCTTTTCCCAATTTTAAGTCTTGGCAGATTTTGGCAACTTAGCACAAGTCAAGCAATCAACCTACACATGCAATTCTAAGAGTGTAGCAGCGGAAAGTAAAACATTGCATATGAAGGTAAAGGGAAGGGTTTGGAGAAGGCAAACGCAATGTAGACACAAAGATTTTTGGCGTGGTTCCGATAGGTGGTGCTATCGTACGTCCACGTTGATGGAGACTTCAACCCACGAAGGGTAACGGTTGCACGAGTCCACGGAGGGCTCCACCCACGAAGGGTCCACGAAGAAGCAACCTTGTCTATCCCACCATGGCCATCGCCCATGAAGAACTTGCCTCACTCGGGTAGATCTTCAAGAAGTAGGCGATCTCCATGCCCTTACAAACTCCTTGGTTCAACTCCACAATCTTGTCGGAGGCTCCCAAGTGACACCTAACCAATCTAGGAGACACCACTCTCCAAAAGGTAATAAATGGTGTGTTGATGATGAACTCCTTGCTCTTGTGCTTCAAATGATAGTCTCCCCAACACTCAACTCTCTCTCACAGATTTGGATATGGTGGAAAGATGATTTGAGTGGAAAGCAACTTGGGGAAGGCTAGAGATCAAGATTCTTGTGGTTGGATTGGAATGTCTTGGTCTCAACACATGAGTAGGTGGTTCTCTCTCAGAAAATGAGTAGTGGAAGTGTAGGCTCGTTCTGATGGCTCTCTCTTGAATAGAGAAGGGGGTGGAGGGTATATAGCCTCCACACAAAATCTAACCGTTACACACATTTGACCCAACTCGGTCAGACCGAATAGAAGAACTCGGTGAGACCGATCTAGTTCAAAATGTGAACCTTAAGAATTTTGGTGGGACCGACATGATCAACTCGGTGGGACCGATGTGCTAGGGTTAGGGCAATACCTCATCTCGGTGTGACCGATTGCATAAACTCGGTGAGACCGATTTTAGCAGTGAGCAAACAGAGAGTTGGTCAGGCAAACTCGGCGGGACCGATCGCTCCTTTCGGTAAGACCGAAACGTTACGAAAGGGAAACAGAGAGTTTGCATTGCGAACTCGGTGGGACCGATCGCTCATTTTGGTGAGACCGAAACATTACGAAGGGAAACAGAGAGTTTGCAATCCCATCTCGGTGAGACCGAAATCCCTATCGGTGAGACCGAACAGATTAGGGTTTCTGGCAGTGGCTATGTCAAAGGAACTCGGTGGTGCCGGATAGATCAAATCGGTGGGGCCGAGTTTGACTTTAGGTTTAGGACATATATGGATATGAGAAAGTGGTTGAGGGCTTTGGAGCATATCACTAAGCATTTTGAGCAAGTAGACCATTAAGCTACACCTCATCCCCTTTTAATAGTATTGGCTTTTCCTATGGACTCAATGTGATCTTGGATCACTAAAATAGAAATGTAGAGTCTTGAGCTTTTGCCAATATTTGTCCTTAGCATTTTGAGGGGTCCACATCTCTAGTCCATGTGCCATGCCAATCATTGAACTTTCTGAAATATTTAACTTGAAAGGATATTAGTTCAATGAGCTATATGTTGTTATGAATTACCAAAACCACCCGGGGATTAGTTGCACTTTCAATCTCCCCCTTTTTGGTAATTGATGACAACATATAGATCAAAGCTTCGACAAATGATAATATGAAGAAAATACATCGTCGCTTTGAGAAGTATGTGATAAGCAAGAGCTCCCCCTAAATTTGTGCATTATTTAAAATTTGCTTTCGAATGCAAATGCACAATCGATTAGGATCATGGGTTACTCTTCCATGTCACATACATCTTGGAGGAGCGCTCAAAATGATAGAATGTAAAGCACATGCACTCATCACCAAGGGAAACATGATTGATCATACACAAGTATTATAGATAGCATCATTCAAGCACACATTAAAGCATAATGATCAACCACATGATCATAAGTGTATCTCACACACAAGCATAAATAATGTAGCAACCAAACGAACAAATATCAAGTAGCAAGAGAAGCAAACAAAAGCAAAACACTCTCTCTCTCTCGAAGCCTAAGATCTATACACTTTCTCCCCCTTTGGCAACAAGTTACCAAAAAGCTCAAAAATGCATAGTGCTATTCGGCACTCTAGGCACGATCTCCGGGAGCTCCTGAAGTGGTCTTCGGGATGGTGGCTCCGGTGTGCGTAGATGGCGTTCAGAGGAGTCCGTCTGCAAAGGCTTCTGCTGATGTCTGAGGAGCTGGAGGAGTTGCAGCTGAAGGTGCAACAGTGGCAGTTGCTGCAGGTGCTGAAGCTGTAGCTCTGGAATCTGTGACAACTGGCTCTGCTGCAGACCTCTGTGCTCTTGGCACTCTGTGAAATGCATCTGTGGTGACTCTTCCTCTCCTGTCCTCTGCCTCTTCTTGAAGTTGCTCAACTGTGGTTTGGATCTCTGTGACCTTCAAGTCTAGATCATAAAATTTTGTTTCAATGATCCTCTCAAGACTTTCTTGGTTTTGAGTCAGGGTGGCTAGTCATTTCTCAATCCTCATTGTAGACTCAAGCAGATAAGTGAGCTGATCTTGCTTGGTCTTGAGATTCACAGCTGATATATCTGGCATCTTGGAAGTCTTTGCGGCCTTAGCTTGCTCTCGCTTCTCCTGAGCCTCTACAGATGTAGGATGTGATGCATCCATGACAACAACATTGTCCTCAAAGTATGGCCTCAGGGGAAGGTGTTCTCTGTCCAGTAGATATGTGCATGTACCCATCTTGGAGTTGATGAGCATCTGAATGTGTGGGGCATATCCACATGACCTCTTCTGATCAGCAGCAGTTCTCTTGATGGTTTCAAAAATCAATGTCATCACCTTGAACTTCTCTGGCACATCAAACATATGTAGCAGGTTTATTGAGTGACCTCTGATCATCCTGTCATCTCCTGACTTGGGCAACAAAGTGTACCTCAGTATAGTGTTGATAGTGGGCAGCCCTGACAGCACATAGTAGATGGATCCAAATCTGTGAGATGCCAAAGCAGCATCTGGAATTTCCTTGTACATGTGAGCCATGGAGATATGATCTTTCCTGGGCTTGGCATACACATCTGTGTCACCTTCACTTTCTTTAGGGGCATTGATCAACTTGGCCCATTCTGCAATAGACGGTTGATATCTTGTGCCTTCAGTCATCCAGACTATCTTGCCATCCGGATATAAGTGTGCAGTTGAATAAAATTGCATGACCATCTCATCATTCCATTTAGTCAGCTTCTGACCAAGAAACTTGTCAACTTCGTTCATCCTGAAACTCTCATGAACTCCAGGGAAGTAATCTTCATTGTCATCAATGAACTTCCAGTCAACCCATCTTATGTCACTGACTATGGGCTTCTTGTCCAAAAGAACTGTCTCATAGAAGTCTTGCTGCTCCTTGGTGTGAAATCTGTAGTCCATAGCTGTCCTTCTCCTCATAGGATATGGGTTTGTCTGTCTCCACAGTCTGAGACCTACATCCTTTCTCAACTTCATGCTTTCAGCTATGGGATGATTGTCATCATGATCTGGAATTTTTGGTTTGCGCTTCCTGAGCACTTGCTGCTCCTCATCCTCTTGAACTTCAGGCACTGGAGCCTTGTTCTTTTCAGCAGCTGGGATGTTTCTGGTGGATCTCTTGGGTGCTGTAGGCTTTGGGACTTGAGCTTGGGCAGATGGCTTTGGAGCTGTCTTGAGCTTAGATGAATCAGCCCCAGACTTGATTGCATCTCCCATAAGCTTCTGAGACTTTGGTGCTAGCTCAACAGCTTCTTCCTCATCATCTTCATCTGGATCTTTCATCATTGATGATCTGCCAATAACTTTGGCCATGGTCTTCTTGACCCTTTCCTTCATTTTCTTGCCTCCAGCAGCCTCTTCTTCTCTTGGTTTAGCAGTGAACTCCATAGTTTCCTGAGTGGAGGCTCTGGCTTTTGACATAGGCACTCTCTTGGTAGGAATTTTCTTCTTCATGCCAGGCTTGATGGCAGCAGCAGCAGCATACTCCTTCTTGACTGCCTTCTTCTTTGAGGTGACCTCCTCATCAACCACAAAGTCCTCATCATCAGAATCTGAGGTTCTCTTCTTCCTTTGCCTAGTTGCAGCCTTAGGCAGGTTGCTTGGGGTGCTTCTGCTACCCTCATCATAGCTGCTATTGGAGGGACTAGTGCCCTCACTGAGATTTGCTTGCTCCTCTGACCTGTTCTGGCTGTCACTGTTGTCTGACATGGTTGACACTGACCTTGTGAATAGATAGGTATAGGCATAGTACATGAGCATCAAAAAGTACAGCTATTTTGGCAAAAGTTTGACTCAAAAACTTAATTTTAGTTTTCTGCAGAAAGCATTTCGGAGCTACCGATATGACTAACTCGGTGACACCGAAGCAACTTTGGAGTCTAAACATGCAGTTTTGGTCAGACCGAGACGCAGTTCGGTGACTCCGAGATGCTAGGGTTTCACAAAGAAAGTAAACTCGGTCACACTGATTCGTACACTTCGGTCAGACCGAGTAGTACATGTGCAATGGCCTGGGCCAAATCGGTGAGACCGAATACTTCAAATCGGTCGGTCCGAGATGAGTTCGGCGGAAACCTAACCCTAAGTTTTTGCATCAAAACTAATCTAGTGGAAGTTTTGGTTGGATAGGATGATCTCAATTGTGGCTAGAAGCATGGCATTAACCTTTGTGCAAGAATCGGAGTTAAGGAATACACAAAGGGATTGAGTCTGTACCCTAACTTGGCGGCGGACTCGCTACGGCGGTGAACAATCCCGTTGACGGCGGCGGACACCTGCAACAGGAGGGCGCTGGCGACAACGGCAACGATCCGGAGACCAAGGAGGCGGCAGAGCTGGGCAGGAGCGGTTGGGAGTTTGAAGAAATTTCCCAATTTCAACCCGCGGATATATATACCCAGTCACTGTCGGTGTGACCGAGTGGAACGACTCAGTGGCACCGAGATGCAGAATCGCAAGCGGTTACTGCAACTCGGTGTGATCGAACTGTTCTAATCGGTTGCACCGTGGTGAAAACCTAGATCAACCCAATGATATCGGTGAGACCGAGATGGATGAATCGGTCAGACCGAAAGCCATTAAGAGGTTTTGGAAGTTTGAGCCCTTGACAGATCGGTGGCTCCGAGTGCTCCTCACCCGGAGGGTCCGAATTCGACTTGATCAAACTTTGTGATGTAGCATGAATAGAGTTTGAGACAAGAAAAGCATAGATAGTTAGAGGGAGTACTTAGGCATTCTTGTCCATCCATTTGGCAAAAAGAAAAACCAATCAATCAAAACAACAAATGGATGTCCTCGAATGGAGAAAATTATGCAACCAACATGCTCACACAATAAGATAGCAAATGAAATATGTGGCAAAGCATGCACAAACACTCTAGCATCTATCAAGCAATTGGCGATGACTAGGTCATCTATATATGAGTATATTGACTTAGGAGTCAAATGAGAACATTTGATCATAGGTCATACTCATCGTTTAAGCACAAGTGGGGTTACCACTTTTACATAAAGCATTGTTGTGTTCACACCATTAGAGTTGCTTTAGCTCAATTCTTAGTGTAAAGCTCCCCCTAGATGTGATATCCCCCCTAAGAGGGATGAACTAACCTTGGGTTTTGTCGAAGACGAATTCATGTAGATGTTGAAGATGTGGATGCTCAATGTTGATGTAGATCATTTGGAGCAATCCATTGGAGTGAGTTGCACTTTCAATACCTACATGGGTTAGTCCCATAGGGAACACACAAGGATATCCATAGACATAGAGTGAAATACACATATGATGTTGTCCATGAAAGCATTAGGTTACCTTGTCCCTTGTCTTACCAACAAGAGGGTTTGTGACTCCTTGAACTAGTGCAAGATATGGAAGTTGATTGCACTTGTCCTTGCCAAAATGAATATGAGTGAAGTATGTTGGTGGAGTCACCCTCAAGAACTCTCTAGTTCTTCTTCTTTGGGACCCACATCAACTTGATGGGGATCCTTGGAGTTGTAGTCGTACTTGATGAAGTGGAACTTGAGGTAGTCTTGGGAACCCACTTGACCAAGGCCTTTGGAGCTTCTTCAAATGAATCAATCTCCTCTTGAAGCTTGTCCTTGCCTTTTAGCTTGTGGTCTTGTGGTGGAAGACCATCTTGAGCTTGTGTTCCATAAAAAGAAGTGGGGTCATACTTCTCTTGTTGAGGAACAAACTTCGTCTTGGGGTATTGGTCTTCTTCCCACTCAACTCCATTGGCATTGAACTTGCATTCAAAACCAACACCTTGATTCTTCCGGTGCCTTCCTTGCTTGCGTATAATCTCCTCAAATTGCTTACTTCCGGCAAGGCTCTTGTAAACACCTTTCTCTATAATTCCCTTCAATAAGCTGTTTTCTTGCTCAAGTGTAACTTGGCTAAGAGAATTATTAGTGGAATCAAGAGAACTACTAGAAGCAGCAATATTGGATATAGCATGATTATTGTTACTACTAGAAGAAGAATCTTTCTTGTTCTTGTTGCTAGATTTTACTTGTGGCATGTAAGTAGACAAGAGTAAATGCTTGCCAATGTAAGAAGAACTTTTCTTACGAAGATCATCATTGATTGCTTTTAAGAACCCATGCTCTTGCTCTAGATTGAGCTTTTCAAAGCGTAGCTTCTCATGAGTCTTTAAAAGCTCTCGATGATCCTCTAAGGTAGTTTCATGAGCTAACTTAAGAGTGTTTAGTTCTTTAGTTAGACGCTCAATCTCCTTCTTATCATTGTCATTCGTTTCATCTTGATTAGCATGATTAATAGCAATTTCATCATAGTTTTCATCACTAGAGTTGTCAACAAGTAAATCATCATCACCTAGCAAATCATCTTCATCACTACTGAAATCAACATACTCGGGGTATGATACCTTGGGGCCTTTAGCCATGAAGCATCTTCCAATTCCTTCATTTGGTGAGTCAAATATGTCGTAGGAGTTGGATTACACAAGTGCAAAACCGGCAACACTTTCATCTTGAGTATGTTCAGAGTCGGAGTGATAACTTCTCTCGGAGTGGTTGTCGGAGTCGGAACCGGATACCCATTCACCAACATGAGCTTGATGTCTTCGTCTTGTGTAGCTCTTTGATGACTTGTCCTTCCTTTCCAAATCCTTGCTTTTGCGAGAGGGTCTTCGTTCATAACGATCATCTCTACTCCTTCTCTCTCTTGGAGGTGATTCCTCTCTTTTACTTCTCCTCTTAGGTGAGTCTTCTCTTCTTTTGTAGGGAGCTGTACACTCATTGGAGTAGTGTCCGGGTCTTTCACAATTGTAGCAATTTCGTTCACGACTAGAAGATCTCTTGTCATAGTAGGACCTTGACTTGGAACTTCTCTCTTTGCTTCTACTCTTGTAGAAATTGTTGAAGTTCTTCACCATTAGGCTCAATTCTTCATTGAAGGCTTGTTTCTCACTTGATGTTGTGGGAGCATCACATGAAGCTTTGTAAGCACCACTAGAATTGTTGTGAAGCTCTTTTTATCCTTAAGTGACATCTCAAGAGCAACAATTCTAACAATGACTTCCGTTGGCTTGAGATCTTTGTAATTGGGCATCATTTGGATCAAAGTGCACACGGTATCATATTTTCCATCCAAGGCTCTTAGGATCTTCTTGATGATGAATCTGTCGGTCATCTCGTCACTTCCTAAGCCGGCAATCTCATTTGTGATGAGTGCAAGCCTAGAATACATTTCAGCGACTCCTTCACCATCCTTCATTCTGAACTTGTCAAGTTAACTTTGAAGCACATCCAATTTGGATTCCTTGACGGACTCGGTACCTTCATGCATATCAACCAAAGTATCCCAAATTTCCTTTGCATTCTCAAGGCGGCTGATTTTGTTGAATTTTTTGGGGCACAATCCGTTGAAGAGGATATCGCAAGCTTGAGTGTTGTATTGCAACATCTTCAATTCTTCCGCGGTTGCTTCACGATTTGGTTCTCTTCCATCTTCAAAGAATTCACCTTGCAAACCAACACACACAATAGCCCAAATGGAGGGGTTATGTCCAAGAATATGCATTTTCATCTTATGCTTCCAACTAGCAAAATTAGTACCATCAAAGTAAGCACCTCTACGGTGGTAATTTCCCTCGCTAGACGCCATACTCCCCTAGGTTGTGAAACCAAGGCTATGATCACCAAAGCTATGGAAATCAAAGCAATTGGAGACCAAAGCTCTGATACCACTTGTAGGATCGAAAGTACGTGTAACACCCTAGATTTTGCCCATTTTTTTCCTTTTGATTTTGGTCTGGATTGGCCTTTCTGTGGGTTAGTAGTTTTGCAACCTGGAGGGATCACCCTTGATTCCCCTTCCCAAGTGGCTTGTCAACTTCAAAACCATCCCAAGACCATGTCATCTCCATCTTGGACCAACCCCAATATTGTTTTTCTTGGGAATATTCCTTTTACCATTAAAGGAATAACCCTGTTATCCTGGGTTGTGAAGCAACCCACATTTCCATCATTCCAAAGATTCCCAAATAATTCTCATAACTACTTTGGGACATATCTTCCACAAATATGTCAAAACTCTTCCTTGCCATGTTCAAAAATATTTCACAAATATTCCTTTTCTGATTCTGCCCTAGCTGCCAAGTTGAGAAGCAAGTACTCTTTATATTTTCCTGCTTGGCCCCAAACTTTTTGGGCATTCTTTCATATCCATATCATTGCCACATGCCAAAATTCAACTTCATTTTGCTATTAAATCTCCCTTGGATAATTTCCAAAGTTTTTGGTCAACTGGAAGCTTTGTGAAGTAAGTGCTAGCTAGGAGTATCCAAATGAGTTGAAATTTTGCAAGAATATTCATATGCTCAAATAATGACTCTCCACCAAGTTTCAACACTATCCAATCATCTGTGTGAGCACAACCTCAAATCTTGCTTTCTGGTCAGATTTTCACATTGTGAAGCAACTATATTTTATATTGCTCCATAATTGCTGAACATTTACCAGAGCATTCCCCTACCCATATAACCTATCTCCACAAAATTTGGGCTCATTTCATCTTCCTAATAATTCCCTAGAATTTTTCTAAGATTCTAGCGAGAGAGGTTCATTGTGAAGGAAGTACCATTTTGGCCTGTCGAAATGGCATGAAATTTTGATGGCACTCTCATGTGATCAAATCATCATCCTATGCCCATTCTCAACCCAAGGAAACACTATATGTGAGTGCCACATTAAGATTTGTTTTCAAGAGCAGATTGGTCAGTTGCAAAGCAACTATATTAAATATTGGTTCTTTTCTTCTCAAAGTTCACAGGATTATAGTACTTCCTACCCTAAACCAACCAGACATCAGTTTTTGCCTTTATCATTTCTCTGCTCATCACACTGGTGTGGTTAAGTTTGCTACAGCAAACTTCCAGTGAAGCCTCATATCCAGTCTTGGTCTCTTTTGCTGATCAATCACCTCCCTGAGACTGTGCTTTGGAGGGACTACTCACTGGACATGGTTTGTCCACAAGTTCAGCGTGTCAACACCGTGGCCACGCGGTGACCACGCGGCTGGCATGCCAGCCAGTGCGCTCTGGCGATGGAACCCCTCAGTTTCGTCCGTTCCTCCCCGCCCTCGCCACCTAGCCATGTCTAAGGGCTTCGCATCGTCGTCTTCCTTCTTCCGGATCACTCTCCGCCTCCGTATTCTTTCTTCTTGTGCCACGGCGATCGCCGCCGCTGTTTTGCCTGTGACATCATCGTCATTTTCCCCTGTCCCCTCCTCCTCGAGCTCTCCCGAAGCTCCTACGAGCCCCTCCACCCCTCCACGAAACCTCCCGATGCCCGAAGCGGCCAGCCACGTCGCCCCAAAGCTCCAGTGCGCGGATAAGCTCGCCACCGCGGCCGAGCTTATCCGACGAGCTTGCCACGACTATATAAGCCCCCCCCCCCCGAGGCCCTCTGAGCTCACCATCAACCTCCCCGCACTCCTCTACCCCTCCCTAGCCTCTTCCCTGAGCCCCGGAGCTCCTCCCCGCCTCTAGTGGCCGCCACGGCCGCCGCCCTCGCCCGGCTAAATTCCGGCGAGCCGGAGCTCTTCCCTCCGTTCCACCACCACCATAGTCCTCTTCGGTCTCCGGCGCATCTTCCCATATCCTCCATTTCTCGCCGGAGCTGCTCTGGCCGCGCCCCCATCGTTCGTCCGCCGCCTCCCCGGCTCTCTGCTGCCGCAAGCCGCCGCCGTCTCAGCTCCTCCCCGGCGCGCGTGGGCCTCTGAACGGGTGCGGCGCTCCACCCCGCGGTCGCCGGTGCCCTCGCCCCGGCCGGAGGTGGCCGGAGGCAGCAGGCCCAGCACCGGCGCCCCTCCTCTGCCTCTGCTCTATTTCACGCGGGGAGAAACATGAGGAGGAAGAAGCCAGGCGCGCGAGGAGAGAGAAGCCCGATGGGTCCCGCGTGTCAAAGACACAGCGAAGAGGTACGGGCCACCGCCAGCTGGGCCGGGTCCCTTAAGTGGAGGCGTATTTTGGCGGAGTACGTTTTCATTTACTGAAAGCGTATTTTGGATTTTGTCTGGCAATTTGTGGAGACGAGTTAGTAGCAGTAGCTTGGACATAGTGGCTATTGGATTACTAGTTGGTTAATGTTTTCACTTGGATTATTATGCTATCAGAGTGTCAGTTATGATGAAGAGATTATTCGGAGATAAGATACTTCATGGTTGATCCAGAGTCACCTGTCCGGACTTATCCGTGCAGCCACATTTGCCGGTATGGGACGGCCTTGACTTGGTCTGATCGCGTGCTCTTTCACCGGTACCGCCCGACAGGGAAGGTTATGCGTGCGCGCTACCCTGGCCCGGTAGGCGGCGATAACCTTGCGAGCCCAGTTGAGTTATATGGTACCAGGTCCCCGTTTGGGGCAGTTTGTTAGCCACGACGGTGGTAGGTGTCACGCGGTGACAAAGGGGCCACCCAGGGCAGGACTCCGGGGGAGGATGATTGCCGGTGGTACGATGGGAGGGTCACGGGTCAGGCGGGTTTCGTTAGAGCAACGCTGGTCCACCCGAATGGGATCACGAGGTCAGGTGCTCCATGGTGTGGGTAAAGTGCGCAACCTCTGCAGAGTGTAAAATCTATTCGAATAGCCGCATCCATAGTATTGGACAGTCCGTCCAGACCTCACTAGGTGGTCAACCATAGTAGTGATAATGATGGAAGAACTCGTCGTAAGATCGGAAGTACTCGGTGGATCGTGAGTATTCTGAGGGTTGTAAGGTAACCCGGAAGAGAGAAAGTTTGTCAGACTTGCAGTGCAGATGGTATCAGGAATATGATATGTTAGCCATGGATGGCTATGAGATGAGTGGTCGGATGACCACATGATTTGGATTCGATTTGGAACAAATTCAGATTGGATCCTGAGATTATTCGGAGTACGGATTAAATATGCTTTACCTTACTGCATCTACTTCAGTAGCTATCTTGCTATGATGTTGTCTTGCCTTAATGCTGATGTTTGTTGTGAGCTTGCGAGTACATTCCAAGTACTCACCTGGCGTGTCATGCCAGTTTGCAGGTCATGCCAAGATTGCTTGCTTGTTGAGGATCCTGAGTTTGCGAGCTAGGATACACGTTCTAGCCAGAGTCCCTGCGGAGTGGAGTCCATCACCGCCGTCGCTGTTCCACTGCCGAGAGAGTTACTCCGTTGTTAGCATAGAGCTACCCCGGGCAGGCGTAGTGTCGTCGTGCCGATGTAATCCTTGTACCCTTTGTAACCATATCCATTGTAATAAAGAGCTGATTTGTTCTATGCCAACAGTGTCGTATTCCAGAGGACTTGTCCCTGGGCTGGGATACGGGTCGTTCCGGTCTTCTCTGAGCCGGGGTGCCACAGGCGTTGGTATCAGAGTAGGTCTGGCTATAGGACGCCCTAGACCGCACGAGCGTTAGTAACCGATAGTATAGGATCCAGTTGGTTTGCTGCACTTGTTTGTTGCATTTCCTTGTGCATAGCATACATATAGACTAGATATCTTATCACTAACGATGGATCTGGTGAGTGTAGGTGGCATCCGTTTCGATTCCCTACCTGCGCTCTCCAGTTTGCATATTTGTTCCTTGGTGTGATGTCATCTTCGTCCCAAAGTAGTGATGCCAAGGTGCTTGGTGGTGTCGATCCCTTGTCGGATTGATGCACCGGTACCACACCAGCTTATTCTCTTCCGACACCCCTATTGTTTCGGTGATAGACAAGTTCTATCCGGATCGTGCCATTCCACTAGCCGCTTCGGCAACCCTTACTAATCCTTGTTATCAGAAAAGGGCAATGCCTGCAAGCCTTTCTCTCCACCACTATCTCATTCCGCCACCTATTCTTTGGACGTGTACGGTTTTCTTCCATACGCTTGATGATGATGTGGTAGTGACTTATGTGTTCCGATCCATGATCACCAAGTTCGTCCTCGCCAACGAGTCCGTCCAGATGGAACCGGTGTTAAGCCCGTATTTGGTGTAGCCTTGTTTACACCAATTTGCTTCCACACATTGATTCACTTTCGTGCACATCGCCACAGCATATGTTAGACCGTAATACCGGAGTTCTTGCGAGATTTGTGTGCTTAAGTAGGAATGCATATTATTGCTGTGAATAGTTGTAGAATGTGATATTGCTTGTGTCTGTGATCTTGCTGGTTTGTGTGCTTTTGTTTTAGTCATTTCTTTTGCCTCTTTATTTGGGCCCTTGGTGTTACCTTATTTTCCCCTTATGGAAGTTGCTCACTGACCCTGAACCCAAAGAGTCAGTGAAGAGACAGCCATTTGGAAGCTCAGCTCAGCAATATGGAATTTTCAGCAGACTGTGTTATATCGGGAATATCGGGCCTGAATACAAATGATATCCTGGCCAGATTGGTTATCAGCTTCAAGTATACATCAGTGCAACTTTTACTGCAGTAATGATCGCATCAGCAAGAAGGCAGATTGTGTACATGATCCATAGTGCATTCCGTGCCAAAGGTATGATTCATATACCCGGTTTGAGTCTGCTATGAGTGCAATTTGAACCCTGCTATGTCTTGGAAGCAAGACAACATGTGCTATGAACTTAGTGTTCAGCAAGAAGGATAGCCGAATACCCTGTTGCATACAACAAGTAACCAACAGTAGAAACATTAAGGGATATATATATATATATATATATATATATATATATATATATATATATATATATATATAGTAATCTTATTCATCACCCAGGGTGCAGAATAAGTTATTCTTCACCCGAGGTAATCTTACGATCGCTTTATAAATAAATTACGTTTGGAATACAAATAGTTACATTCATATTGATTCACTACGTAAAATTTGGTATAAGAAGACAAAAAAAATAGGTTATAAGACCAGAAATATCGCATTTTATGTATGTTTTACACTATGTTTTTCGTTCGTAATTTTACGTAACATAAAATATTTTTTACGGCGAGTATATATTTTCTTACGTTCTCTTTTTACGTATGAAATAAGACAAAAATTTACGAAACCTAAAAATACGGTGCATTGACCTCAAAATAGAGAGGGGGTGAAGAATAACTATTCCTCACCCAGGGTGACGAATAGCGCGACCCTATATATATATATATATGTATATATATATACACACTCAGTCCGCATGTGGCAAAGAGAAGCCTCGGGTGTAAGCAACTCAGCCTTTCTCCGCAAAGCTACCAGAAAAGCTTACGACGCAAGAATTTAGGTGTCTTCCTCGATACGACACATGGACATCTTCCGGTGCAAGGTACTCAGGCTTCTTCAATAAGCTATCACAGCAAGCTTCCGGCATAAGGTACCGAGTCTTCCCCAGCAAGCCTTTAATGGGGGGAACCGTCTGAGCCAGGAGCCCTATACAAGTAACTATGAACCTGGGTTCGGATAATCAGTACCCTACTGGTAAAGTGTGGAGGATGAGAAAGCTGGTCATGTGAGCAAAGATACCCTGTCAGGGGATCAGGTTAAGATATGTCTGTCGGAATATTGCACTTGACAACACTTATGGTCACACGGAGGATCAAGAACACATAAGGCCAAGTTCTTTCAGCAAAGGGTCCAGGCAAAGAGAACTATAATGAAAAAGCAAGGTTGTCCATACAAGTATGGTAATGGTACAAATACTTCGAACAGTCTGGCTCGGTACCAGTCACCATGGATACACACCCACGGGGTCTATTCCATTTGCAAGGACCCCATATCGAGACAACCCGCCCAGCCAACCAGATATGCTCAGAATTATCAGAAGAGGGCAACCAAGCTGGTCAGGTCAGCCGAAAGATTAACTCAGCAGTTCAAATTCAGCAACCATGTAAAAGCATTACACGGCCTACCATCCATATGGAGGTACCGACAGACTGAGTAATCAGAAGGATGAACAACAGTCTCGAAGCATGTGTCCTCACAGATGGGAATCAATTAAAGACTAACCTACCGTGAACAAGATTCTGCTGCCAGGACTGCTGTCAGTCAAGTCTATGGATAATATCACCGTACACCTTTATGCTGGTCACGACAGGTGACAGTCAAATATTTGGTAGGAGCCTTATACCCAGATAGTGAAGATACCCAAGTTGACCCAGCAATCCGTGCAAGAAGTCAGATTCTGCCAGGAGAACGGTACGATCCACAGTACTATTTTGAACCTGGAGGACACACAATCATTTGAAGTCACCCAATGCAATGAGTAAAAGATTTCATGTCCACCAAGAGAATCTGTTCACAACTCAGTGAACGGTCGTTCGTATTGGACCTCGTCACGACACGTCCATGAGGAACCACCCTTGGACTTACGAGCAGGGCACATAATTTGGTCAGGATAATTATTGCCCTAGACAGGATAGCAGATATAAAATGATTGGAGTCGGAGTAACATATGAGGTAAGATCTGCCAGAAAAAGGGTCCAGTGAAGCAAACCACCCCGAAGCAAGGCAGTCAGTCATCTGAAATTCAATGGGAACATTATACAAAGGTAAAAGGAAACCCGAGTTGGAAAACGGTTTCCTCAAGTTGAAATACTCATGCTTGATCCCTGAGCAACCAAATCTCGAGGACGAGATTTCTTTAAGGGGGGTAGGTTTGTAACACCCTGGATTTTGCCCATTTTTTTCCTTTTGATTTTGGTCTGGATTTGCCTTTCTGTGGCTTAGTAGTTTTGCAACCTGGAGGGATCACCCTTGATTCCTCTTCCCAAGTGGCTTGTCAACTTCAAAACCATCCCAAGACCATGTCATCTCCATCTTGGACCAACCCCAATATTCCTTTTCTTGGTAATATTCCTTTTTTCATTAAAGGAATAACCCTGTTATCCTGGGTTGTGAAGCAACCCACATTTCCATCATTCCAAAGATTCCCAAATAATTCTCGTAAATACTTTGGGACATATATTCCACAAATATGTCAAAACCCTTCCTTGCCATGTTCAAAAATATTTCACAAATATTCCTTTTCTGATTCTGCCCTAGCTGCCAAGTTGAGAAGCAAGTACTCTTTATATTTTCCTGCTTGGCCCCAAACTTTTTGGGCATTCTTTCCTATCCATATCATTGCCACATGCCAAAATTCAACTTCATTTGGCTAATAAATCTCCCTTGGCTAATTTCCAAAGTTTCTGGTCAACTGGAAGCTTTGTGAAGTAAGTGCTAACTAGGAGTATCCAAATGAGTTAAAATTTTGCAAGCATCTTCATATGCTCAAATAATGACTCTCCACCAAGTTTCAACCCTATCCAATCATCTGTGTGAGCACAGCCTCAAATCTTGCTTTCTGGTCAGATTTTCACATTGTGAAGCAACTATATTTTATATTGATCCATAATTGCTGAACATTTACCAGAGCATTCCCCTACCCATATAACCTATCTCCATAAAATTTGGGCTCATTTTATCTTCCAATAATTCCCTAGAATTTTTCTAAGATTCTGGCCAGAGAGGTTCATTGTGAAGGAAGTACCATTTTGGCTTGTCCAAATGACATGAAATTTTTATGGCACTCTCATATGACCAAATAATCATCCTATGCTCATTCTCAGCCCAAGGAAACACTATATGTGAGTGCCACATTAAGATTAGTTTTCTGGACCAGATTGGTCAGTTGCAAAGCAACTATATTAAATATTGGTCCTTTTCTTCTCAAAGTTCACAGGATTATAGTATTTCCTACCCTAAACCTCCCAGACATCAGTTTTGGCGTTTATCATTTCTCTGTTCATCACACTGTTGTGGTCAAGTTTGCTACAGCAAACTTCCAGTGAAGCCTCATATCCACTCTTGGTCTATTTTGCTGATCAATCACCTCCCTGAGACTGTGCTTTGGAGGGACTACTCACTGGACATAGTTTGGCCTTGAGTTCAGCGTGTCAACACCGTGGCCACGCGGTGACCACCAGGCTGGCATGCCAGCCAGCCCGCTCTGGCGATGGAACCCCTCGGTTTCGTCTGTTCCTCCCCGTCCTCGCCACCTAGCCATGTCTAGGGGCTTCGCCTCGTCGTCTTCCTTCTTCCAGATCACTCTCCACCTCCGTATTCTTTCTCCTTGCACCACGGCGATCGCCGCCGCTGTTCTTCCCGTGACATCATCGTCATTTTCCCCTGTCCCCTCTTCCTTGAGCTCTCCCGAAGCTCCTACGAGCCCCTCCACCCCTCCACGAAACCTCGCGATGCCAAAAGGGGCCAGCCACGTCACCCCGAAGCTCCAGTGCGCGGATAAGCTCGCCACCGCGGCCGAGCTTATCCGACGAGCTTGCCGCGACTATATAAGGCCCTCCCGAGGCCCTCTGAGCTCACCATCAACCTCCCCGCACTCCTCTACCCCTCCCTAGCCTCTTTACCGAGCCACAGAGCTCCTCCCCGCCTCTAGTGGCCGCCACGGCCACCGCCCTCGCCCTGCTAAATTCCGGCGAGCCGGAGCTCTTCCCTCCATTCCACCACCACCATAGTCTTCCTTGGTCTCCGGCGCATCTTCCCATATCCTCCATTTCTCGCCGGAGCTGCTCTGGCCGCGCCCCCATCGTTCGGCCGCCGCCTCCCCGGCTCTCTGCTGCCGCAAGCCGTCGCCGTCTCAGCTCCTCCCCGGTGCGCGTGGGCGTTTGAACGGGTGTGGCGCTCCACCCCGCGGCCGCCGGTGCCCTCGCCCCGCCGGAGGTGGCCGGAGGCAGCAGGCCCAGCGCCGGCGCCCCTCCTCTGCCTCTGCTCTGTTTCACGCGAGGAGAAACACGAGGAGGAAGAAGCCAGGCGCGCGAGGAGAGAGAAGCCTGGTGGGTCCCGCGTGTCAAAGACAAAGCGAAGGGGTACGGGCCACCGCCAGCTGGGCCGGGTCCCTTAAGTGGAGGCGTATTTTGGCGGAGTACGTTTTCATTTACTGAAAGCGTACTTTTGTTATACCTCTGTAAGCAATACGCTTTCGTCTACAGAAAGCGCATTTCTCTCGAAGACGTTTTCTGCGTTAGCCGCCAGGGGCCTGTTTGTGAAGATTATTTTACAGATGGGTCCCTGATCTTCACATATTCATAACTTTTTAACCGAGACTCCGATCGAGGTGATTCCAAAGCCCACTTCTTTGTCTCATCGAGCTCTATCTGTTGATGTCATTTTCACTAGGTGTCCACACTATGAAAATGACCATTTTTCGCTTGCCCGCAAACAGCCCCCTCTGGGAGAGAACTGTTTCCGGCAATCAGTTCCGCGGACCCTCCGCACTTCTTCCCGATGGTTCCTTCATCCCCAGGCAAGCCACAACTCTCATCTGCATAATCACATTGCAATGTCATAGTTTAACTATTTACTTTAATAGCAAGTATGAATTTTTTGTAAAAATGGATTGGATTACACAATGCCTGAGTAAATTCTTGAATAGGTGACTACCATGTTGAGTACCGGATTGTTAGTGACTAGTAGTTTACTCACTCGTTGATGCCATGATGTTGAGATTACCGTCTATGATGATTTTGGATTTTGTCCGGCAATTTGTGGAGACGAGTTAGTAGCAGTAGCTTGGACATAGTGGCTATTGGATTACTAGTTGGTTAATGTTTTCACTTGGATTATTATGCTGTCACAGTGTTAGTTATGATGAAGAGATTATTCGGAGATAAGATACTTCATGGTTGATCCAGAGTCACCTGTCCGGACATATCCATGCAGCCACATTTGCCGGTATGGGACGGCCTTGACTTGGTATGATCGCTTGCTCTTTCACCGGTACCGCCCGACAGGGAAGGTTATGCGTGCGCGCTACCCTGGCCCGGTAGGCGGCGATAACCTTGTGAGCCCAGTTGAGTTATATGGTACCAGGTCCCTGTTTGGGACAGTTTGTTAGCCACGACGGTGGCAGGTGTCATGCGGTGACACAGGGGCCACCCAAGGCAGGACTCCGGGGGAGGATGATTGCCGGTGGTACGATGGGAGGGTCACGGGTCAGGCGGGTTTCGTTGGAGCAACGCTGGTCCACCCGAATGGGATCACGAGGTCAGGTGCTCCATGGTGTGGGTAAAGTGCGCAACATCTGCAGAGTGTAAAATCTATTCGAATAACCGCGTCCACAGTATTGGACAGTCCGTCCAGACCTCACTAGGTGGTCAACCATAGTAGTGATAATGATGGAAGGACTCGTCGTAAGATCGAAAGTACTCGGTGGATCGTGAGTATTCTGAGGGTTGTAAGGCAACCCGGAAGAGAGAAAGTTTGTCAGACTTGCAGTGCAGATGGTATCAGGAATATGATATGTTAGCCATGGAAGGTTATGAGATGAGTGGTCGGATGACCACATGATTTGGATTGGATTTGGAACAAATTCAGATTGGATCCTGAGATTATTCGGAGTATGGATTAAATATGCTTTACCTTACTTCATCTACTTCAGTAGCTATCTTGCTATGATGTTGTCTTGCCTTAATGCTGATGTTTGTTGTGAGCTTGCGAGTACATTCCAAGTACTCACCTGGTGTGTCATGCCAGTTTGCAGGTCATGCCATGATTGCTTGCTTGTCGAGGATCCTGAGTTTGCGCTAGGATACGCGTTCTAGCCAGAGTCCCTGCGGAGTGGAGTCCATCACCGCCTTCGCTGTTCCGCTGCTGAGAGAGTTACTCTGCTGTTAGCATAGAGCTACCCCGGGCAGGCGTAGTGTCGCCGTGCCGATGTAATCCTTGTACCCTTTGTAACCATATCCATTGTAATAAAGAGCTGATTTGTTCTATGCCAACAGTGCCGTATTCCAGAGGACTTGTCCCTGGGCTGGGATACGGGGTGTTCCAATCTTCTCTAAGCCGGGGTGCCACAGTAGGTCTAGAGGGGGGTGATTAGACTAATTGACCAAATAAAAATCTAGCCTTTTCCCAATTTTAAGTCTTGGCAGATTTTAGCAACTTAGCACATGTCAAGCAACCAACCTACACATGCAATTCTAAGACTGTAGCAGCGGAAAGTAAAACATTGCATATGAAGGTAAAGGGAAGGGTTTGGAGAAGGCAAACGCAATGTAGACACGAAGATATTTGGCGTGGTTCCGATAGGTGGTGCTATCGTACGTCCACGATGACGGAGACTTCAACCCACGAAGGGTAACGGTTGCGCGAGTCCACGGAGGGCTCCACCCACGAAGGGTCCACGAAGAAGCAACCTTGTCTATCCCACCATGGCCATCGCCCACGAAAGACTTGCCTCACTCGGGTAGATCTTCATGAAGTAGGCGATCTCCTTGCCCTTACAAACTCCTTGGTTCAACTCCACAATCTTGTCAGCGGCTCCCAAGTGACACCTAACCCATCTAGGAGACACCACTCTCCAAAAGGTAATAAATGGTGTGTTGATGATGAACTCCTTGCTCTTGTGCTTCAAATGATACTCTCCCCAACACTCAACTCTCTCTCACAGATTTGGATATGGTGGAAAGATGATTTGAGTGGAAAGCAACTTGGGGAAGGCTAGAGATCAATATTCTTGTGGTTGGATTGGAATGTCTTGGTCTCAACACATGAGTAGGTGGTTCTCTCTCAGAAAATGAGTAGTGGAAGTGTAGGCTCGTTCTGATGGCTCTCTCTTGAATAGAGAAGGGGGTGGAGGGGTATATATAGCCTCCACACAAAATCTAACCGTTACACACATTTGACCCAACTCGGTCAGACCGAATAGAAGAACTCGGTGAGACCGATCTAGTTCAAAATGTGAACCTTAGGAATTTTGGTGGGACTGACATGATCAACTCGGTGGGACCGATGTGCTAGGGTTAGGGCAATACCTCATCTCGGTGTGACCGATTGCATGAACTCGGTGAGACCGATTTCAGCAATGACCAAACAAAGAGTTGGTCAGGCAAACTCGGTGGGGCTGATTGCTCCATTCGGTAAGACCGAAACATTACGAAAGGGAAACAGAGAGTTTGCATTGTGAACTCGGTGGCACCGATCGCTCATTTTGGGGTAGACCAAAATGTTACAAAAGGAAACAGAGAGTTTGCAATCCCATCTCGGTGAGACCGAACTGATTAGGGTTTCTGGCAGTGGCTATGTCAAAGGAACTCGGTGGCGCCGGATAGATCAAATCATTGGGGCCGAGTTTGACTTTAGGTTTAGGACATATATGGATATGAGAAAGTGGTTGAGGGCTTTGGAGCATATCACTAAGCATTTTGAGCAAGTAGACCATTAAGCAACACCTCACCCCCTTTTAATAGTATTGGCTTTTCCTATGGACTCAATGTGATCTTGGATCACTAAAATAGAAATGTAGAATCTTGAGCTTTTGCCAATATTTGCCCTTAGCATTTTGAGGTGTCCACATGTCTAGTCCATGTGCCATGCCAATCATTGAACTTTCTGAAATATTTAACTTGAAAGGATATTAGTTCAATGAGCTATATGTTGTTATGAATTACCAAAACCACCCGGGGATTAGTTGCACTTTCACTTAGCATATTGATCGTTCAGTTTATTGCTATTGCTTTCTTCATGTCAAATACATATTCCTTCGACTATGAGATTATGCAACTCCCGGATACCAGAGGAATACCTTCTGTGCTATCAAATGTCACAACGTAATTGGGTGATCATAAAGATGCTCTACAGGTATCTCCGAAGGTGTTTGTTGAGTTGGCATAGATCGAGATTAGGATTTGTCACTCCGAGTATCGGAGAGGTATCTCTGGGCCCTCTCGGTAATACACATCATAAGCTTGCAAGCAAAATGACTAATGAGTTAGTTGCAAGATGATGTATTACGGAACGAGTAAAGAGACTTGCCGGTAATGAGATTGAACTAGGTATGAAGATACCGATGATCGAATCTAGGGCAAGTAACATAGCGATGGACAAAGGGAATTACGTATGTTGTCATAAAGGTTCGACCGATAAAGATCTTCGTAGAATATGTAGGAGCCAATATGGCCATCCAGGTTCCTCTATTGGTTATTGACCGGAGAGGTGTCTCGGTCATGTCTACATAGTTCTCGAACCCGTGGGGTCCGCACGCTTAACATTCGTTGTCGATATAGTGTTATAGGAGTTATATGATTTGGTGACCGAATGTTGTTCGGAGTCCCCGATGAGATCACGGACATGACGAGGAGTCTCAAAATGGTCGAGAGGTAAAGATTGATATATAGGACGCCGGGTTATAAGATCCCGTGAGGACAGATGAGGAAGGATTTTTTCTAAGTGATAAAGATTGATATGAACCAGTTCACATCAACCTGGGGCCTAATGTTGGGGATATAACTATTGGGTATGACCCGCCCAGGAGGGGCCGGGTCATGCCACTGGCGGCTCATAAAGAAGAGGCCCAAGAAGATATGGTGGTTTACGAAGCGAGCTTACTGAAGGCCCAAGACCCGGAGGAGACGTGAGGCCGCGGGCGTAAACCGCCGTGTATTTAACTTGTACGTTAAGGAAAGTGTAGCCCTGTCACCGAGCCGGACACATTGTGTATGAGCCGGCCGGGACTCTGTAAGCCGCCGGGCATCAGCCTGTGTATATAAAGGGGTGACCCGGCGGCGGGTTAGGACGAGGAAGAACAAGTCGAGAACTAGGTTAAGCGGATTCACTCCCTGGTAATCGAAACCCAAGCAATACAACCAAAAGCAAGAGTAGGCCTTTACCTCGCTGTGAGGGGCCGAACCTGGGTAAATCATGTGTCCCTTGTCCCGTTTAACCCCTTCAAGCTAACCTCGTAGCGATGGCTCCACACCTAAGTCCTTCCACTAGGACATCTGCCGTGACAATTCCACGACAGTTGGCGCCCACCGTGGGGCCTGCGCACGGTGGTTTCGAGTTCTTGAAGGGCAGCTTCGCAGGGCTCAAGGGATACGCTGTGGGCCGGATGACCAAGAGTCGTCGCGGCAAGCTCTACATCGATGATGCAGGCTGGAGCCCCGAGGCCGGCTCAATTGAGTACGGGTACCGGGTCCCCTTCGGCGGAATCCACGTTTTCATAGGCAAGATCGGAGAACCGGGCCCTGAGCCGGACACCTGCACCGACGTCATCGAGACGGCTCAGCGTGCGCGACCCGCCCGGGTTCAACCCGCCGTGAAGCGTGCCTTTGTTGGATTTATCCATGGGGCGGAATTGGAGGAAGGATCTCTATCTGGTGGTGAGACGGCCATCTACTCTGATGGTGAGTCGTCAACCGGCGAGACCAACTCAATCTATCAACTGCAAGACGGTCGGCTTGGAGGCTGTTCCGATGGTGACAGTATTCAAACAGGGTCGCTATTTTCATGGCCGGTACACAGCCAGCTCTTGGGTCGACAACCGCCGCGGCTATGACCTCTAGTTCAACGGCTGCGGCGGCGGCTGGTGCTAGCGGTTCTGCGCGCCCATCGGCTCAAGTCCTCACAGAATTGTTGGAAGCTTTGGCGACTTTAATGGGGGTGGAGGTAACCCCGGATACTCAGGAGCAGCATAAGATGGATGTGGCGAAGGTGCGAGATGAGATCGCCCAAGCCAAGGAGGAACTGGCGGCTGAAAACGCTAGGATGGCCGCGGAGCGTGCTGCTTTGGATGCCCAAGCACAACGGATTCAGGCAGACTCCTTCCGGCTCACATTGGATCAGAACGCTTCAAACGAGATCATGAGAAGGAGGCACCAGAGTCGACTACCCCCGGTTTATGAGCCAAGGAACCTCTTCAACACGCCTGGAGCAGGAACCAGTGACCCACCGGCGGTGAACCGGGTGGTCGAAGCACCTGTAACCAGAACGCCGGTTCAGCCGCGCGCGATGGACCCACCTCGGTTGAATAATACCCCGCCACAGCATGTTGCGACACCTCCGGGTCATTATTCCAACCCTTTGGATAATATGATTGTTGCAGCAACGCGATTGGCGGCCCTGCCAGTTGAAGGCGAGTCACCAGCTGCGATAGAGACACGGAGGGTTAGAGAGCTTCTTCAGACAGCGTTGGATCAGCAGGCAGCTTATTCTTATAGTCGCGAAAGGATTCACTCAACCCCTCGGCCAAGCCGGAGTTATAGCCGATGTATTGAGTCGCCATGGAGATGCTAGATGTTAGTGATGCTGCATGTGCCAAGTATTTCACCATGATGTTGGATGGGCCGGCTCGTACTTGGTTGAAGGGGCTCCCTGCTAACTCCATTAGATCATGGGCAGAGTTCAAAGCTCTATTCATACAAAAATTTAAAGACACATGCAAGCAACCTATGTCAATCCTGGATTTGGATTCTTGTGTCCAAGGTGAAGGCGAGTCAACAACACATTGGGTGCGCCGGATCTCAGCTATTATACACTCGTCGGACAGTATTAATGCCGGTTCAGCAGTCCTGATGTTGGAGAAGAATTGCCGTTTCCTTCCCCTTAAGCAGAAGCTGGGGCGGCTTAAACGCCACTGCAACGACATGGGGGAGCTCATGGCGGCTCTCGTCAAGTATGCCGACTCTGATAGTACCAAGGACCCCGAGTCTGATGATGAGAAGCCGGGGAAGGGAAAAAGAAGCAGCAATGCGAAAGGGCAACAGCATAACCCAGTAGGTCAAGGCGGCAATGGTAAGCGCAAGGCTGATGGCAACTTAGACTTTGTGGCTAGCACCAATACACAGAATAATAATCAGCGTCGCAAGGGAAAACCGACCCGGTTTGGGGGGCCAAAATTTAACCTTGAGGCAATGATGAATCAGCCTTGTCCAAAGCATAGTACGCACGAGAAGCTGGCCACTCATCTGTGGAAGGATTGCTTCATCATGAAGGAATATAGGAATTCCAATTTTTTCCAGAACAATCATGGCCCGAATGGCAGTTCAGGACCCTGCTCTCATGGGCCTGGCTTTGGTGGTGGCGGTTCAAACTCTGGCTTTCAGGGCCAAGGCAATGAATTTGGCTTTAATCAGCAATCTGGTCAAGGGAATCAGCAGCAGCAGTCTGGTTATCAGAGTAACCCCAAGCAGTTGAATAGCGGACAGTACCATGTTTTCACCACAAGTTTATGTAAGCGAGATCAGAAGCTCCATAAGAGAGCAGTAAACTCGGTTGAGCCAGCGGTACCTCGTTATTTAAAGTGGTCTGAGCAGACCATCGTATGGAGTCGTGAGGACCACCCGCCCCGGGTTGATAATCCAGGTCAGTTGGCATTGGTGGTGGCTCCTCAGGTAGGAGGATATAAGCTTACAAAAGTACTCATGGATGGGGGCAGTAGTATCAATATACTTTATTATGATACTTTTCGTCGCATGAATCTGTCTGACAAAGATCTTCAGCCGTCTTCTACTGTTTTCCATGGGGTGGTGCCTGGTAAGTCGGCATAACCAGTGGGTAAGATAACCCTGGAGGTAGCCTTTGGAGATGACCGTGATTTCAGAGTTAAAAAATTAACATTTGAGGTGGTCAAGATCAAAAGCCCGTATCACGCCTTGTTCGGGCGGCAGGCTTACGCCAAGTTCATGGCACGGCCTTGTTATGTTTATTTACAGCTTAAAATGCCGGGTCATAAGGGCACCATCACGGTGCACGGTGATAGGAAGATTGCTCTGGATTATGAAGAGAGTGATGCTGCGTATGCTGAGTCGGCGTGTGCCACCGAGGAGTTAAAGTTTTATAAGGATAATGTTGACCCGACGGATATGACACCTTTGAAGAAGCCAACTACAGAGAGTGACCCCCTGTTAAAATTTAAGTCGGCAGATGACACTAAGTTGGTCGATTTTGTTCCTGGTGACTCATCCAAACAGTTCAGTATAAGTGCCAACATGGATCCGAAATAGGAAAGCGCGCTCATCGAGTTCATCCATGAGAACCGGGACAACTTCGCATGGAAACCTTCTGACATGCTAGGTGTACCGAGGGAACTCGCTGAGCACACTCTTAATGTTGATCCAAGATTTAAACCGGTCAAGCAGTTTCTTCGTCGTTTCAATGAAGAGAGGCGCAAGGCAATTGGTGAAGAAGTGGCCCGACTCTTAGCCGCTGGATTCATCATTGAGGTTTTTCATCCTGAGTGGTTAGCCAACCCGGTGCTGGTGCTTAAAAAAATGGCACTTGGCGTATGTGTGTGGATTATACAGACCTTAATAAGGCCTGTCCGGCTGACCCTTTTACTCTCCCTCGTATTGATCAGATTATTGATGCTACGGCGGGTTGTGAGCGTTTGAGCTTTTTGGATGCTTACTCTGGGTATCATCAGATTAAAATGGCAGTTAAGGACCAGGAGAAGACAGCTTTCATCACTCCCTTTGGAGCCTTCTGCTATGTGTCTATGCCCTTTGGGCTCAAGAGTGCCCAGGCGACTTACCAACTGTGCGTTTAGAATTGTCTCCATGACCAGATCGGACGCAATGTTCACGCTTATGTGGATGATATCGTTGTGAAATCCAGGAAGAGAGAGACTTTGATAGATGATTTGAAAGAAACCTTCGACAATCTCTGGGTCTATAAAATGATGCTTAACCCGGCCAAATGCGTCTTTGGTGTGCCAGCAGGCAAACTATTGGGTTTCCTGGTTTCTGAGAGAGGCATTGAAGCTAACCCGGAGAAAATCAAGGCTATCACTTCCTTGGCTAAACCGGCATGTATCAATGACGTCCAGTGGTTGGCAGGTCGGATTGCAGCTTTAAACCGGTTTATCAGCCGGCTGGGAGAAAAGGCTATCCCTTTGTATCAAATGATGAAGAAGACAGATAACTTTGTCTGGAGTGATGCTGCCAATGAGGCGTTTGAGTCGCGTAAGAAACAGCTGGCTGAGCCACCGGTTCTTGCAGCTCCTATTGAGAAGGAGCCCTTACTTTTATATGTGGCTGCAAACAATAGAGCTGTCAGTGTGGCAATTGTGGTTGAAAGGAAAGAGTCAGGCAAGGAGTATCCGACTCAAAGGCCAGTTTATTATGTCAGTGAGGTGCTCATCGAATCCAAACAGAGATACCCACATTGGCAGAAATTGGTTTACGGTGTGTTCATGGCTAGTCGCAAGTTGAAGCAATATTTCCTCGGTCATCCCTTCACTTTGGTTAGTTCTGCTCCCTTGGGGGATATTATTCAAAACAGAGAAGCCACAGGAAGGATCGCTAAGTGGGCCATTGAGCTTGGACCCCATGGCTTGAAGTATATGCCTCGGACGGCTATAAAATCTCAAGCACTTGTGGATTTCATCAATGACTGGACAGAGCTGCAGATGCCTGAGGATAGGCCGGACAATACATATTGGACCATTCATTTTGATGGGTCCAGGCAGTTGGAAGGCTCGGGGGCTGGAGTTATATTGACTTCCCTGTTATGTTTTAAGGTTGATGTTCCCTTGTACTAACAATGCAGCTGAGTATGAAGCTTTACTCCATGGTCTTCGGATGGCTAAAGAGATGAATTTAAGCCGGGTGAGGTGTTTTGGCGACACAGACTTAGTGGCTCAGCAGGTGTCAGGAACTTGGGATTCAAAGGATCCACTCATGGCGGCTTATCGCCGAGAGGTTGATACTATTGCTGGTCATTTCAAAGGTTATCAAGTGGAGCATGTTGATCGTAGGAAAAATGAAGCTGCTGATGCTTTAAGCCGGCTGGGGTCTCAGCGTAAGCCGGTACCCCCTAATATTTTCCTCGATGTTTTGCATAATCCATCAGTTAAATTGCCTACGGAGGAAGATCTTGCAGTCCCTGACCCGGAAGCACAGTTGGTGGCAGCTCTCCATGTTACTCCTGATTGGACTGTTCCATATTTGACTTATATGACCTGGGGTGAGTTACCTGAGGATGAAAACTTGGCCAGGCAAATAGCCCGGAGGTCTAAGTCAATGACTATTGTCAATGGGGAGTAGCATAGATGCAGTGTTACGGGGGTGTTTCAATGATGCGTTTCGCCTGAGGAGGGCCGTGAAATTTTAAGGGAGATTCATGAAGGAGATTGCGGTCATCATGCCGGCTCTAAATCTGTGGTTGCTAAAGCTTTTCGTCACAGGTTTTATTGGCTGACGGCCCACGCTGATGCAGAAGATCTGGTCAGTAAATGTGATGGCTGTCAGAAATTTTCCAGACGAGCTCATGTACCGGCTCAAGAATTAAGGATGATTCCAATTACTTGGCCGTTTGCAGTCTGGGGGCTGGATATGATTGGTCCTTTTAAAAGCTCCAAGGACAAAAAGACTCATCTCCTGGTAGCTGTTGACAAGTTTACAAAGTGGGTTGAAGCTGAGCCGGTCAGCAAATGTGATGCAGCAACGGCGGTTCAATTCATCAAGAAGGCGGTCTTTCGTTTTGGATACCCTCATAGTATCATTACTGATAATGGTACTAACCTGTCTAAGGGTGCAATGAAAGAGTTCTGTCAACAAGAGCATATCCGGCTTGATGTGTCATCAGTGGCTCATCCTCAGTCTAACGGTCAAGCTGAAAGAGCGAATCAAGAAATCTTGAGAGGTATCAGACCCCGGCTTATGGTCCCTTTGCAGAGGAGGCCGGGCTGTTGGGTAGAGGAATTACCCTCAGTGTTATGGAGCATCAATACCACCCCCAACAGATCTACGGGTTACACGCCTTTTTTCAAGGTTTATGGAGCAGAGGCGGTTCTCCCTAGTGACATCCGTCACGACTCGCCCCGTGTGGCGGCTTGTGTTGAAGCTGATAATGAAAAAGCACGTCAGGATGCTATTGACCTGTTGGATGAGGAGCGTGACCTGGCGGCGGCTCGTTTGGCGATTTACCAGCAGGATCTGCGCCATTATCATAGCCGCCGGGTTAAAACCAGGACCTTTCAAGAAGGCGATTTGGTGCTCCGGCTTATCTAGGATCAAACTGATATGCATAAACTATCCCCACCTTGGGAAGGACCCTTTCTGGTCAGCAAAAATCTGAACAACGGGCCATACTACCTTATTGATGTTCGAGACCACAAGGACTCACGCACGTCAGAGCAGGAAACCCGCCGGCCGTGGAATATTGCTCATCTTCGGCCTTATTACACCTGAGCCACCGGCTCTTATGATGTACATACCTTGTCAATGTATATATTATGATGAATATAATAAAGGCGGCATCCCTGAATTCAGGGCCTCTGTCGTTTCATTTCTAAAGAATATGAGTCTATTATGACTTCATCTAATCACTTGGGGGCTTCCTGCTCATTGAGCATAGCTATGACTACCCAGCTGATCCGGCTTATACGCCTGGAATGAAATATTACATGGGGGCTCTTTTAATGGACAGAGCTTTGTTGACCCTTGTAATAGGCTTGGACGCCAGGTGTATTCACCAAAACATCCTGGTTATCCTGCCTTTGTAAGTTTGCCACTCCGCCCAGGTAATCCTGGAATGACTCGCTGTACTCTTGATAGTCAATCTTATAGACCCTGAACGTGTCAAGGTTAAAACCGCGATTGGTCATGTGAGGCCCGGCTTACAAGGTTTGAATGAAGGTTTAACTCAGCGGCTGTGCGGCCCTTGAACATCACTTGATTTTGAGGCTTGGCGGCCTATGAAAGCCTTGGGTTTTAAATTATATTTGATTTTGAACATTTTTTGAGGTTCATCTCTTGTGACATGTTAATACATGATTGAAAAACCGATGAGGGCTATGTTGCCTTATGGTTTATATATGAACTTATCCGGAGTTTATTAACCCGGCTTGGCTTTGGACTTTAAGTCGCCAGTGTATAATAATTATTTGCTTGAGTGTTGTGCTCTAAGCTTTGGGATGTTAACCCTGGCTGCGATGGCGTGATAAGTCGGCAGTATGAATAAAATCGTACAGGGCGTTGTGTTCTATCTGGGCTGTTACCCTTGATGATATGATAAGACGGTAATGTGCCTAAACATCACAGGTATGATGTTTATTTTCTTGTTATATGAGGTTTTGATAAGCCGGCCCTGATCAAGAATTGTTTAGTCATCAGTGGTTTTTGTAAAGAGGTGTTGTCACCCGCCCTGGGGTAAACCGCCAGGACACTTGTTATCTGTTTATGTGCAGGAACAAATGATTAAACTACCTTGCATTGTTGATGGTACTAAGAAGCATAAGTGGCGGATCTTTAAATGATGGATCAGCAGTGTTATGCGAATAAAACACGCACGATGGCGTGACAGAGCGGAATTGTTTAAACTAGCCTATTACAAGGCATCTGAAGGCCCAAAAGGACAAGTGTTTTTCATATGTAGCGTCACAACGCTATGACTAGCACCGGCTCATGAAATTCATATGGTTATTCTTGGTGGGTGGCAGCCTCCGGGTCATCCTGCGCTTGATCATCCACAGCTCCTTGATCATCCATTTGCTGGAAGTCAGGCGTAGACCAGTTGATACCGGTCAAAGCTCTAAACACAGCTTCATCATCAATAAGGTGGGATGGATCAATGTCAGGAGCGAAGGTATGCTTACGCGTCGGTGGGATCAGATCCACCTCTGGATGAACCGGCGCCTTCATCTTCTTGTTGTCGGCATCATAAGCCGCCTGGTATTGAGATAGATTGGTCTCTTCAGCCAGCCGGGTTGCTAATGGACGCATTGCTCTTGCTATTTCTGCAAAGTCATCAGCGCTGAAGGGTGACCCATCCTCCTTTACACTTGGACAACCATTGACCAAGTCCTCTGGATCAAGATCTGCTTGCCACGCCTTTGCCCAGCTTAAAGCAGTCAAAGCACCGGCTCTGGCAGAGGCTTGCTTCAACTCTCCGATCCTTTGGGGTAGCACTGACAACTTCTCCAATGTTTCCTTGATGAGGGTGGGCGGCTGTTTCTTATGAGTTGCAGCAGCAATGGTCTGTTGAGCACCGGTATATAGCTGTTCTACAAGAGTATAGACAGCCTTAAGCCTGATGCGCATATCTGAGCCCAACTTGACGCTCCAGGAGCCTGTATCAGTAAATTTGTTAATAAGCCGGCAGATGTTTATTGGGATGACAAGAGTCATGTTTACTACTTACCAAAGATGGCTGATGACATGTTATTGATCTGCTGCTTTAAACCGGACAACTCGTCAGTTACCGGTTTAAGTACGGCTTCAGCATCTTCTGCTCTCTTCAATAGAGCTGCCTTCTCAGTTTCCCAGCCATCTTTATCAGCATTAAAGCTTTGCTTAAGCTGCTCAATATTTTCCAAAGCAGTCTTCAGTTCTGACTTGGCCTTGGACGTCTCGGATTGCTGAGTTTTAACATTGGCCTTCAGATCATTGAGCTGTGAATCCTTCTGAGTCAGTTCAGCCTGTTCAATGAACAAACTAGGAAGGTATTATGATCATGATTATTTTTGAAGTCCCAAGCACAATACAAGTATTTAAGACAAGTTGGGGGCTAATGCCTATTGCTCGTTTTTAAGACAAGTTTATCTACTGACCCGGACAAAATGATATGATCCAGTTTATAAAGACTACATGTTGGGATATTCGTTTCACGCATGGTGATAAGTCCCGGTTTATTCATGATTGATTAAGCCGGCCCTTGGGGGCTACAGGTGCAAAGTTGATTACTACTAATTGAAGTCCCGGCTTAACTTAATAGTTAAGCCGGCCCTTGGGGGCTACTAGTGATGATATTCGAAGACTTGGCGGCTGATAGTAATATACTTATGAGGAAGAATTGATTGAATTACCTCATAATGTTCCTTCATCAGATTAACCAAGCCGGCTTCAAAATCACGGCTGGTATATAAATGGTTCAAATAACCGGAATAGATTTCTTGAGCACCAAATTGGGTGTAGCTTTCTAAGTCTACCTTCCACTTGCTTTTATCAGCAGCAGTAATTTCTTCCTTGGCGCTGTGCTTGGATAAGACAGTGGGATTACCCGGCGCTGTATAACCAAACCCGGTGACGACGACATCATCAGCCTTTTCTTCAATAGGCTTGATGGGACTCGGTGGGTTAGGGATGACCGGTTCAACGTCCATACGATCGATGGTAACGTCGTGCTCTTTTGGTGGCGGGTCATCAATGGTGGCCTCAGCGGTTGGATAAGAAGTCTCTGGCAATTGTTTTTCCGGCTCAGAAGGGATAGAGTCTTCAGCCGGCTTGTTCAATTTCGCCTTTTTGCTGGGTTTGGCCACACCACTAGAAAGTAAAATACAAAGATGTCAGCATATTGATTAAGCATGAAGTTTCGACTGATAGAATGCATCCTTACCCAGGCACGGTCTTGAAGGCCAGGATTTGAGTCCCTGTTGAGTCGCCAGAGGAGGAGTGAGATGTTCCCTGATAGTTTGAATCAGACGAATTAAGAGGTAGCCGAAAAAGACCAGCCTTGGGATAAGCTAAGTCGGAAATTGGTGAGACCTCTGGACGACGTTTTCGAGGGGCCGGTGTGTTCGGTAAGCCGGAAGAAAGGATTCCACCTCCGCTGTTACGAGTTGTGCGGCGAGCTTCATTTTGCTGCTTCTTCAAAATAAAGTTGGGATCCAAATGAGCTAAAGGATGAGAAAATTTCACTTTCTGGCTTGCTTGTCGAGATTTCTGTTATGGCAGAGGTTCTGAGTCGAAGGAAAGAGCAATTACCTCTTCATCACCCGCACGGCTGGCTTCTGCGTCATCCTGATGATAATCGTTGTTAATAAGATGTACAAAAAATGAGCCAAGAGAATCAAGTTCTACCTCCGACTCATCATCATTATCATCGTCATCCAAGTTAAGTAACTCAGAGGGGTCGGTCTTCTTCTTGGCAGGCTTGTTAGCGTTGGTCTTCGTCCGGGCTTATGTTGCGGTTTCTTCTTCCAAAACGGAGAATCGGCCTGTGGAGATCAAATGATCATAAGTGGATAGTGTTAACGAAAACATGATTAAAACTAAAGCATGGTGTGCAACCCTTACAACAGGTGGCTGGTTGAAAGTACAGTAAGGACTAAGTCCGGTTTTACTGCATTCTGCCCAAGGTTCGTTCAATAAAGCCTTGGTTGCTTCAGTAATTTCGGCATCAGATAGTTGAATTTCACAGTGGCATTGGGGATCCTTCAAGTTGCTGGTGTACTCACACATTAAACCGGGGCGGCGGCTTAATGGTAGGATCCTCCAAGAGACCCAGCATCGAACAAGGTCAATGCCGGTCAAGTTGTTAGCCATGAAGGCTCTGAGCTTTGAAAAAGTGGATGCGTACTTGGCCCGTTCCTTCATACTGAGCCGCGGTGGGAGTGGATGTGTGTTGCTAAGCCGGTGGTCACGATAACCCGGCAGAGGATTCTCGCCTGCTGGAGAGGTATCTTGGCAGTAGAACCAAGTCTGGTTCCAGTCCTTGGGATGACTGGGCGGCTTGGCGTAGGGGAAGCTGGCTTCTTTCCTCTTCTGAATGGAAACCCCACCGACTTCCAAGCTGGGCCCGTCAGTAAATTCTGTCTGACGATTCAAATAATAAAATTCTCTAAACAGTTCAACTGTGGGCTCCTCTTGAAGATAAGCTTCACAAAATACTTGGAAGTTGCAAATATTGGACACGGAATTGGGCCCTATATCCTGAAGATGAAGTTGGAAAAAATGAAGTACGTCTCGGAAGAACTTTGAGCCGGGCGCGCTAAACCCCCGAATCATGTGGTCAGTAAAGACAATCACTTCTCCGTCTTTGGGTTCAGGAGGATTTTCAAGACCTGGGACCCGCCAATGGATGTCCTCTTTCTTGGCTAAGGTGCCAGCTGCAACAAAGTTGTTCAGGTCTTCCTTAGTGACCTGGGATGGGACCCAGTTGCAAGCAGTGAACGTCTTAGTCATTCTTGATGATCTGAAAAGAAAATTATGCCGGTTTAAGATAACGTGGTTAAATCGGCTGTTGGTTCAAGGGTAAACAATGATGAAACGTGCATGCAAATGTGTTAAGCCGGAGGATACAATTGGAGTTATAAAGGTAAACGATTGGCGGCTTAAGAGGGGACTAATGGTACCTGGCAGGTTACGGTTTATAAGTTAAGCAGCTCCCACAGCTATTGATTTTCAAATCTGTGAGTGGAAAAATTGCTAAGTATTGGGTAAACAGCTTTCACAAATCGATGCTATGATTTTGGATCTACGGCAGTTTGAATAATGAAGAAAATTTCTAAACCTAAGTTGCAGCGGCAGAGCAGTTCATGTGCCCAGATGAGATCTCTCACAGAGAGGAAGCATTCAAATATCAAAAATGAGTTTTAAGGCTAACGCCGCGCAAGGTGAACATCAAACTTACAGGAAACAATGAAGAACGAAGAAGGGCGGAGATGAACTCCGACGAACTCGAGCAAACCCTAATGGAGATCTGCAGTGAGGAAAGAGGAGAACTTACCGGAGCTGTTAGGACAGCGGAGGCGCGCGACGGTGTTCTGGTGCGTTCAGGTCGATGCAGCGGCCGGAGCTGAGGCAGTTCGCGAGGTCGGCAGCGGAGCTCGGGCGCGTGGATGTTGCAAGGAAGAGGATGGAGACGAGGAGGCAAGGGGAAAAGTTAAAGGGACCCCTGGCCCTATTTATAAGGCATAAAGGATAAGTGGCATGCGCGGGAATCGAGGAGACTGAAAAATGGATATGTGACAGCACAGACGCCTTGATTTTCGGAGATTCATTAAAGTGACGACATATTAAGATTTGGGCCTCGTGTGATATTAATGTGAGATGACGTCACGCCGGGTTATAAGATCCCGTGAGGACAGATGAGGAAGGATTTTTTCTAAGTGATAAAGATTGATATGAACCAGTTCACATCAACCTGGGGCCTAATGTTGGGGATATAACTATTGGGTATGACCCGCCCAGGAGGGGCCGGGTCATGCCACTGGCGGCTCATAAAGAAGAGGCCCAAGAAGAGATGGCAGTTTACGAAGCAAGCTTACTGAAGGCCCAAGACCCGGAGGAGACGTGAGGCCCGCGGGCGTAAACCGCCGTGTATTTAACTTGTACGTTAAGGAAAGTGTAGCCCTGTCACCGAGCCGGACACGTTGTGTATGAGCCGGCCGGGACTCTGTAAGCCGCCGGGCATCAGCCTATGTATATAAAGGGGTGACCCGGCGGCGGGTTAGGACGAGGAAGAACAAGTCGAGAACTAGGTTAAGCGGATTCGCTCCCTGGTAATCGAAACCCAAGAAATACAACCAAAAGCAGGAGTAGGCCTTTACCTCGCTGTGAGGGGCCGAACCTGGGTAAATCCTGTGTCCCTTGTCCCGTTTAACCCCTTCAAGCTAACCTCTTAGCGATGGCTCCACACCTAAGTCCTTCCACTTGGACATCTGCCGTGACAATTCCACGACAGACACCGGAAGTGTTTTGGAGTGTACTGGATAGTCATCGGAGTACCGGAAGGGGTACCGGACACCCCCGGGAGGATAGTGGGCCTATTGGGCCACAAGAGGGGAGCACACCAGCCCACAAGGGGCTGGCGCACCCCCCATGGCAGCCGCCCAAGTGGGGGAAAGGAAAGGGGGGATTCGGCCTCCCCCTTCCTTCCCTCTTCCCCCTTTCCTTTCCCCCTCCGATAAATATGGTAAGGGGGGGGGGGCACTTGGGAAGGGACCCCAAGTAGGATTTGGCCAACTTGGGGTGCCCTCCTGGCTGCTCCCTCCTCCCCCCCACCTATATATATGTGGGAGGGGGCGCCTAGCACAACCAGAACATTGGCTTAGCCGTGTGCGGTGCCCCCTCCACCGTTTACACCCCCGGTCATATTTTTTGTTGTGCTTAGGCGAAGCCCTGCGGAGATAACTTCACCGTCACCGTCACCACGCCGTAGTGCTGTCAGAACTCATCCACTACCTCGCCGTCTTGCTGGATCAACACGGCGGAGGACGTCATCGAGCTGAAGGTGTGCTGAACGCGGAGGTGCCGTACGTTCGGTGCTCGATCGTTTGGAACATGAAGAAGTTTAACTACATCAACCGCGTTGTCAAACGCTTCCGCTTACGGTCTACGAGGGTACGTAGACACACTCTCCCCTCTCGTTGCTATGCATATCCATGGATAGATCTTGCGTGTGCGTAGAAAATTTTTGTTTTCCATGCAACGTTTCCCAACAGTGGTATCAGAGCCAGGTCTATGCGTAGAAGATATGCACGAGTAGAACACAAAGAGTTGTGGGTGGTGATAGTCATACTGCTTACCACCAACATCTTATTTTGATTCAACGGTATTGTGGGATGAAGCGGCCCGGACCAACCTTACATGTCCACGCACATGAGACCGGTTCCACCGATAGACATGCAACTAGTTTTGCATAAAGGTGGCTAGCGGGTGTCTGTTTCTCCTACTTTAGTTGAATCGAATTTGACTACGGCCGGTCCTTGAAGAAGGTTAAAACAGCAAACTTGATGAAACACCATTGTGGTTTTTGCCGTAGGTAAGAACGGTTCTTGCTAGAAGCCCGTAGCAGCCACGTAAAACTTGCAACAACAAAGTAGAGGACGTCTAACTTGTTTTTGTAGGGCATGTTGTGATGTGATATGGTCAAGATATGATGTGATATATGTTGATGTATGAGATGATCATGTTTTGTAATATCGACAACCAGCAGGAGCCTTAGGGTTGTCTCTTTATTGTATGAAGTGCAAGCACCATGTAATTGCTTTACTTTACCACTATGCGTTAGCGATAGTTGTAGAACCAATAGTTGGCGATACGACCCCGACGCAACGATGGAGATCAAGGTGTCGAGCCGGTGACGATGGAGATCATGGCGATGCTTTGGAGATGGAGATAAAAAGCACAAAATGATGATGGCCATATCATGTCACATATTTTGATTGCATGTGATGTTTATCCTTTATGCATCTTATTTTTCTTAGAACGGCGGTAGCATTATAAGATGATCCCTTCACTAAATTTCAAGATAAAAGTGTTCTCCCCGAGTATGCACCATTGCCAAAGTTCATCGTTTTGAAGCACCACGTGATGATCGGGTGTGATAGACTCTACGTTCACATACAACGGGTGTAAGACAGTTTTGCACATGCAGAATACTTGGGTTAAACTTGACGAGCCTAGCATGTATAGACATGGTCTCGGAACACTGGAGACCGAAAGGTCGAACGTGAGTCATGTAGTAGATATGATCAACATAGAGATGTTCACCATTGATGACTACCCCATCTCATGTGATGATCGGACATGGGTTAGTTGATTTGGATCATGTATCACTTAGATAACTTGAGGGATGTTTATTTAAGTGGGAGTTCATTAGTGATTTGATTAATTGAACTTAATTTATCATGAACCTAGTCTTAATTGTTTTGCATATCTATGTTGTAGATCAATAGCTCGCGATATAGCTCCCCTATATTTTGATATGTTCCTAGAGAAAAGTAGGTTGAAAGATGATAGTAGCAATGATGAGGACTGGGTCCGTGATCTGAGGAATATCCTCATTGCTGCATAGAAGAATTATGTCCTTAATGCACCGCTAGGTGACAGACCTATTGAAGGAGTAGATGTAGACGTTATGAATGTTTGGCAAGCTCGATATGATGACTACTTAATAGTTTAGTCCACCATGCTTTACGGCTTAAAACCGGGACTTCAAAAATGTTTTGAATGCCACGGAGCATATGAGATGTTCCAAGAGCTGAAATTGGTATTTCAGACTCATGTCTGTGTCAAGAGGTATGAGACCTTTACTTTGCCTACAAGATGGAGGAGAATAGCTCAGCCAGTAAGCATATGCTCAGAATGTCTGGGTACTACAATCGCTTGAATCAAGTGGGAGTTAATCTTCCAGATAAGATAGTGATTGACAAAGTTCTCTAGTCACTATCACCAAGCAGCTAGAACTTCATGATGAACTATAATATGCAAGGGATGACGAAAAAGATTCCCGAGCTCTTCGCGATGTTGAAATCGGCGAAGGTAGAAATCAAGAAAGAGCATCAAGTGTTGATGATTAGACAAGACCACTAGTTTCAAGAAAAGGGCAAGGAAAAGAAAGGGAACTTCAAGAAGATTGGCAAGCAAGTTGCCACTCCCATGAAGAAGCCCAAAGCTGGACCTAAGCCTGAAACTGAGTGCCTCTACTGCAAAGGGAATGATCACTAGAAGCAGAACTACCCCAAATACTTGGCGGATAAGAAGGATGGCAAAGTGAACAAAGGTATATTTGATATACATGTTATTGATGTGTACTTTACTAGTGTTCGTAGTAACCCTTGGTATTTGATACCGGTTCAGTTGCTAAGATTAGTCACTCAAAACAGGAGTTGCACAATAAACAGAGACTAGTTAAGGGCAAGGTGACGATGTGTGTTGGAAATAATTCGAAGGTTGATACGATCACCATCGCACACTACCTCTACCTTCGGGATTAGTGTTGAACCTAAATAAATGTTATTTGGTGTTTGTGTTGAGCATCGATTTGATTGGATCATGTTTATTGCAATACAGTTATTCATTTAAGTCAGAGAATAATTGTTGTTCTGTTTACATGAATAAAACCTTCTATGCTCATACACCCAATGTGGATGGTTTATTGAATCTCGATCGTAGTGATACACATATTCATCATATTGATGCCCAAAGATGCAAAGTTGATAATGATAGTGCAACATATTTGTGGCACTGCCGTTTAGGTCATATTGGTGTAAAGCGCATGAAGAAACTCCATGCAGATGGAATTGTGGAATCACTTGATTATGAATCATTTCATACTTGCGAACCATGCCTCATGGGCAAGATGACTAAGACTCCGTTCTCCAGAACAATGGAGCGAGCTAATGACTTATTGGAAATAATACATACCGATGTATGCGGTCCAATGAGTGTTGAGGCACGCGGTGGGTATCGTTATTTTCTGACCTTCACAGATGATTTGAGTAGATATGGGTATATCTACTTAATGAAACACAAGTCTGAAACATTTGAAAAGTTCAAAGAATTTCAGAGTGAAGTCGAGAATCATCGTAACAAGAAAATAAAGTTTCTACAATCTGATCGTGGAGGCAAATATTTGAGTTACGAGTTCGGCCTTCATTTAAAACAATGTGAAATTGTTTCACAACTCACGCCACCTGGAACACCAAAGCGTAATGTGATACGTCTCCAACGTATCTATAATTTTTGCTTGTTCCATGCTGTTATATTATCATTCTTGGATGTTTTACAATCATTTTATAGCAATTTATATCATTTTTTGGGACTAACCTATTGACATAGTGCCCAGTGCCAGTTCCTGTTTTTTCCCTGTTTTTTACTTCGAAGAAAATCATTATCAAACGGAGTCCAAACGCAGCGAAACTTTTTGGAGATTTTTTATGGACCAGACGGAACAACTTGGGCCGCAGAAGTACCAGAGGGGTGCCTCGAGGGGGGCACAACCCACCTGGGCGCGTCTGGGGGCCCAGGCGCGCCCTGGTGGGTTGTGCCCACCTCGGTGGCCTCCTGCACCGCCTCTTTGCTCTATAAATACCCCAAAAATCCAAAAACCCTAGGGAAGTCGACGAAACACAATTCCAGCCGCCGCAAGTTCCAGAACCTCCAGATCCAATCTAGACACCATCACGGAGGGGTTCATCATCCTCATTGGTGCCTCTCCGATGATGCGTCAGTAGTTCATTGTAGACCTACGGGTCCGTAGTTAGTAGCTAGATGGCTTCTTTTCTCTCTTTTAATTCTCAATACAATGGTCTCTTGGAGATCTATTTGATGTAACTCTTTTTACGATGTGTTTGTTGGGATCTGATGAACTTTGAGTTTATGATCAGATCTATTTTATCCATGAAAGTTATTTGAGTTTTGATCTCTTATAGCCTCGTATTTCTTCTTCGAATCTTTGGTTTAGTTAGGCCGACTAGATCGATTTATCTTGCCATGGGAAGAGGTGCTTTGTGATGGGTTCGATCTTACGGTGCTCAATCCTAGTGACAGAAGAGGACATGACACGTATGTATCGTTGCTATTAAGGATAACAAGATGGGGTCTATTCCTACATGAATAGATTTTTTCTACATCATGTCATCGTTCTTATTGCATTACTCCGTTTCTCCATGAACTTAATACACTAGATGCATGCTGGATAGCAGTCGATGTGTGGAGTAATAGTAGTAGATGCAGGCAGGAGTCGGTCTACTAATCTTGGACGTGATGCCTATATAATGATCATTGCCTGGATATCGTCATGATTATTTGAAGTTCTATCAATTGCCCAATAGTAATTTGTTTACCCGCCGTATGCTATTTTTCTCGAGAGAAGCCACTAGTGAAATCTACGGCCCCCGGATCTATTCTTTATCATATTTGCTTTTCGGTCTATTATTTGCCTCTTTTATTTTCAGATATATTATTCCAAAAATCCAAAAATACCTTGTTGCATTTTTTTAATTTATTTTATCTCGCGTTCCCGCGAGATCTATTTATCTAATCTACTACAAATTTATCTATCTTTTACCCGGGAGGGATTGACAACCCCTCTTACATGTCGGGTTGCAAGTATTTGTTCTTTGTGTGCAGATACCGTTTACATAGTGTTGCGTGGTTCTCCTACTGGTTCGATAACCTTAGTCTCATCACTGAGAGAAATACCTACCGTAGCTGTGCTGCATCATCCCTTCCTCTTCGGGGAAAATACTGACGCGGACACGAGCCATCAAGAAAGGATTTCTGGCGCCGTTGCCGGGAAGACATCATCAACATCTATCAGGTTCCTAAACACAAATCTCATCTCCTTGCAATTTACATTATTTGCCATTAGCCTCTCGTTTTCATCTCCCCCACTTCACAAAAATTTGTCGTTTTATTCGCCCTCTTTTTCGTTCGCCTTTTTCTCATCAGATCTCTTGTTTGCTATCTCTACTTGTGTTACCATGTGCCTTCTATTTGCTTGCATTATTGCTTGCTAATAATCTATTGATATGGATCCTCATCCACTCACTAATCTTTTCAAAAGATCCAATTATGATGAACCAATTACTAGTGAATTGAGTTCAGTAGATTATCTTTCTGAAGTTTTGCTTGAGATCTATGAATCTGAAAATTGTGATGAAGTGTTAAACGAAGAAATTTATAAAGTGATTCATGATAGCTCCTGAATGAAAAGCATGATTGCAATGAGTTATTACAAATTCTATTAATGTCAACTGTGTTAATTATATGCAAAACTCCAAGCTTGGGGATGCTAATTTTGATATGCCCACTACTTATTGTAATGATCATGATTGGGGTGATTCTTCTTATGATCTTAAAAATTTATTTAAGCCTCCTGATGAATATGATATTGATAATAATGTTTGCAATAATATTGAAAATGGGTTTGGAAGAGCATCAACTTTAAGTAAAAATAATCCCACATATTTGGAGAGTGTTCAATCTTATGATTTTTTTTATAAAAGTGGGCTTGGAGAGGTCATGACTTTATTTGATGATAATCCCACTATTTTGGAAGAGTGTCAACTTTGCATGCATGTGGATCATGAGGAGAATATTTTATTTGATAGTTATATTGTTGAATTTGATTATGATCCTACATGTAAGTATTATGAGAGAGGAAAATATGGTTGCAGAAATTTTCATGTTACTAAATTACCTCTCGTTATGTTGAGATCGTCAATGTTTTATTCCTCTTCTTTGTGTATGTTGGATGTTTCTTGTCTTGATAATTTGTTTGCTTATAAAATTCCTATGCATAGGAAGTATGTTAGACTTAAATGTGTTTGTCATATGTCTCATGATGCTCTCCTTGTGTTTCAATTCTTACCTTGCGTGTGAGCATCGTTGAAATCTTATGCCTAGCTAGCGGCGTAAAACGATAGCGCTTGTTGGGAGGCAGCCCAATGAATAAAATTTATTTTTGCCTTTTTCTTTCTGTTCTTGAGTGTTTACACAATTATGCCTCTATTATGATTGTGTTTTTTATGTTTTAATTAGTGTTTGTGCCAAGTGAAGCCTTTGGGATAGCTTTGGTGATAGTTGATTTGATCTTGCTGGAAAACAGAAACTTTTGCGTCCAGTAACATAAATGTTTAAAATCACAAAAGCGACGAACAATTCTGATCTGTTTTACACAAGATTGATATACAAATTGCCTCTGTTGTCCTGATTTTTCAGAATTTTTGGAGTTACAGAAGTATGAGAACAATTCACATCTTTACAGACGGTTCTGTTTTTGACAGATTCTGTTTTCTTTGCATTGTGTGCTTATTTTGATGAATCTATGGTTTGTATCGGGGGGTATAAGCCATGGTAAAGTTAGAATACAGTAGATATAATGCAATAACAAAATTTTAATGGGTTTTCTACAGTATTTAAAGTAAAGATTAGTTTTCTTATACTAACGGATCTCACGAAGGTTTTGTTGAGTTTTGAGTGATTGAAGTTTTCAAGTTTTGGGTGAGATCATGATGGATGAAGGAATAAGGAGTAAGAAGAGCCTAAGCTTGGGGATGCCCCATGGCATCCCAAGCTATTATCTAAAAGAGAAGCAAGCAACTAAACTTGGGGATGCCCCCGAGTGGTATCCCCTCTTTCTTCTAACGACCATCGGTATTTTACTTGGAGCTATATTTTTATTCGTCACATGTCATGAGTTTTGCTTGGAGCGTCCTATGTTATATGAGTCTTTGCTTGTTTTGCTTTTTAGTTTGTGCTAAGTATCCATGCTGGACACACCTATTTGAGAGAGCCAAAATTATGCTATGTGTTGTTGGAATTGCTCTAGTGCTTCACTTATATCTTTTTGAGCACGGTGTGCTTTATTTTTGAAGAAATACTTTCATGCTTCACTTAGATTTATTTGAGAGTTAGTAATTTTGAAGAAATTCTCTCATGCTTCACTTATATTATTTTGAGAGAAGAAAATTTTATGCTCATGTTCTTCACTTAGATTTGTTTGAGCTATCAAAAGCAACATATGAAACTAGTCCCAAAGTGATAGATATTCAAGAGGAATATAATAAAAACTTTCATGAAGATCATTGGATAAAATAAACTTGATTCTTTGTAATAGTTTTGCAATATGATGATAATGATATGTGAGTCATGTTGGTGAGTAATTGTGATTTAGTAAGAATATTGGTGTTAAGGTTTGTGATTCCCTATGCAAGCACGAAAGTCAATAGTTTTGCAATGAAATTACATCCTACTTATGGTGCATTATTCGGTGTTAGTTATGCTTAATGCTCGCTTATGAGATTTTTCGTTTCTTGGTTGGATGCTTCTCAATCTTTTTGCTAGCCTTCACTTGTACTAAGTAGGATTACTACTTGTGCATCCAAAATCCTTAAACCCAGTTTTGCCATATGAGTCCACTATACCTACCTATATGCGGTATTTCCGTGCCATTCTAAGCAAATTTGTATGTGCCATCTCTAATTTTCAAAATGAATTTTTTTTAGTGATCGTAGCGCTCATGAAACGGTAGGGGGTGGCTGATATTTTTCCATGCTAGATGTGTTATTCTCAAGATGAGTGTTTATTCACTTGTCATTGCACAAGAGTACGGCAAAGGTATTAGGGATGCCCAGTCCCGAAATGAAAAAATGAATTTACTTTATGTTGTCAAATAATAAATTTCTTGGAAAGTGTTGGTATGGACGGCACCCGTGGATACGGTTAGACGTGGAATGTGAAAGTATGGTGGAAAAAGGAATAAATTTTATTTTCTGTTTGGGAACCGCCTATGATATATCTAGCATGGAAAGTATTGGGAACTACTCGATCGTTTTCGTTGACAGGAAAAGCATGCCACCCAAATTGTTTTATCTCTATCTTTTTCGCTTTGAGCTCTGGCACCTCTACAAATCCCTACTTCCCTCTGCGAAGGGCCTTTCTATTTACTTTATGAAAATTTTATTTTTATTCGAGTCTCCATCTTCTCTTATAAAGCACCAACTAGGGGGCACTATGATCGTACTTGAGCATTGGGTATAGCTAATATGCGAGTGTGTTTCATGAATGGATCAATGATTGAGCATAATGGGCTAGGGATAACTTGCTTTAGTGTTGATATTTTGAAAGACATGGTTGCTTGTTGATATGCTTGAGTATTGAAATCTTCATGTCAAAACTAGACTATTGCTTTGAATCATATAAAAGTCCATATGTCCATGCTACAAAAGAAAAGAAATTGTGATGAACATGTTAGGCAGCATTCCACATCAAAAATTCTGTTTTTATCATTTACCTACTCGAGGACGAGTAGGAATTAAGCTTGGGGATGCTGATACGTCTCCAACGTATCTATAATTTTTTATTGTTCCATGCTGTTATATTATCATTCTTGGATGTTTTACAATCATTTTATAGCAAATTTATATCATTTTTTGGGACTAACCTATTGACATAGTGCCCAGTGCCAGTTCCTGTTTTTTCCTTGTTTTTTACTTCACAGAAAATCATTATCAAACGGAATCCAAAGGCAGCAAAACTTTTTGGAGATTTTTTATGGACCAGAAGGAATAACTTGGGCCGAAGAAGTACCAGAGGGGTGCCCCGAGGGGGGCACAACTCACCTGGGCGCGCTTGGGGGCCCAAGCACGCCCTGGTGGGTTGTGCCCACCTCGGTGGCCTCCCGCACCGCCTCTTTGCTCTATAAATACCCCGAAAATCCAAAAACCCTAGGGGAGTCGGCGAAACACAATTCCAGCCGCCACAAGTTCCAGAACCACCAGATCCAATCTAGACACCATCACGGAGGGGTTCATCATCCTCATTGGTGCCTCTCCGATGATGCGTGAGTAGTTCATTGTAGACCTACGGGTCCGTAGTTAGTAGCAAGATGGCTTCCTCTCTCTCTTTTGATTCTCAATACAATGGTCTCTTGGAGATCTATTTGATGTAACTCTTTTTGCGGTGTGTTTGTTGGGATCCGATGAACTTTGAGTTTATGATCAAATCTATTTTATCCATGAAAGTTATTTGAGTTTTGATCTCTTATATGCATGATTGCTTATAGCCTCGTATTTCTTCTTCGAATCTTTGGTTTAGTTAGGCCGACTAGATCGATTTATCTTGCCATAGGAAGAGGTGCTTTGTGATGGGTTCGATCTTACGGTGCTCAATCCTAGTGACAGAAGGGGACAAGACATGTATGTTTCGTTGCTATTAAGGATAACAAGATGGGGTCTATTCCTACATGAATAGATCTTGTCTACATCATGTGATCGTTCTTATTGCATTACTCCGTTTCTCCATGAACTTAATACACTAGATGCATGCTGGATAGCGGTCGATGTGTGGAGTAATAGTAGTAGATGCAGGCAGGAGTCAGTCTACAAATCTTGGACGTGATGCCTATATAATGATCATTCCCTGGATATCGTCATGATTATTTGAAGTTCTATCAATTGCCCAACAGTAATTTGTTTACCCGCCGTATGCTATTTTTCTCGAGAGAAGCCACTAGTGAAATCTATGGCCCCCGGGTCTATTCTTTATCATATTTGCTTTCCGATCTATTATTTGCCTCTTTTATTTTCAGATCTATTATTCCAAAAACCCAAAAATACCTTGCTGCAATTTTTTGTTATTTATTTTATCTCACGTTCCCGTGAGATCTATTTATCCAATCTAATACAAACTTATCTATCTTTTACCCGGAAGGGATTGACAACCCCTCTTACGCGTCGGGTTGCAAGTATTTGTTCTTTGTGTGCAGGTACCGTTTACATATTGTTGTGTGGTTCTCCTACTGGTTCGATAACCTTGGTCCCATCACTGAGGGAAATATCTACCGTAGCTGTGCTGCATCATCCCTTCCTCTTCGAGGAAAATACTGACGCGGACATGAGCCATCATAATGGTGTGTCCGAACGTCGTAACCGTACTTTATTAGATATGGTGCGATCTATGATGTCTATTACCGATTTACCACTATCATTTTGGAGTTATGCATTAGAGACAGCCGCATTCACGTTAAATAGGGCACCGTCTAAATCCGTTGAGACGACACCGTATGAACTGTGGTTTGGCAAGAAACCTAAGCTGTCATTTCTTAAAGTTTAGGGTTACGACACTTATGTTAAAAGGCTTTAGCCTGATAAGCTCAAACCCAAATTGGAGAAGTGCGTCTTCATAGGATACCCTAAGGAAATAATTGGGTACACCTTCTACAACAGATCCGAAGGCAAGATCTTTGTTGCCAAGAATGGATCCTTTCTAGAGAAGGAGTTTCTCTCGAAAGAAGTGAGTAGGAGGAAAGTAGAACTTGATGAGGTAATTGTACCTTCTCTCGAATCGGAGAGTAGCACATCACAGAAAACCATTCCCGTGATGCCTTCAGATTCTTCATAGTGGTAATTTGATAATAATCCCAAGTGACTCAACAAATATAGCTATGCTCCCCGGCAACGGCGCCAGAAAAAGGTCTTGATAACCCACAAGTATAGGGGATCGCAACAGTTTTCGATGGTAGAGTATTCAACCCAAATTTATTGATTCGACACAAGGGGAGCCAAAGAATATTTGCAAGTATTAGTAGCTGAGTTGTCAATTCAACCACACCTGGAGATTAATTATTTACAGCAAAGTGATCAGTAGCAAAGTAGTATGGTAGTTTTGATAGTAGTAGCAACAGCAATAGTAACGGTAACAGTAATAGCAATGATTTTGTAGCAAGTGCAAGAGTAACAATAGCAGTGGTAACTTATCAAGAACAATATGAGAGAAATTTGTAGGCATTGGATCGGTGAATTTGTTGGATGATATTCATCATATAACAGTCATAACCTAGGGCAATACAGCACTAGCTCCAGTTCATAAATATAATGTAGGCATGTATTCCGTAAATTGTCATACGTACTTATGGAAAGAACTTGCATGACATCTTTTGTCCTACCCTCCCATGGCAGCGGGGTCCTATTGGAAACTAAGGGATATTAAGGCCTCCTTTTAATAGAGAACCGGAACAAAGCATTAACACATAGTGAATATATGAACTCCTCAAACTACGGTCATCACCGGGAAGTGTCCCGACTATTGTCACTCCGGGGTTGCCGGATCATAACACGTAGTAGGTGACTATAACTTGCAAGATCGGATCTAGAACATAGATATAATGGTGATAACATAAATGGTTCAGATCTGAAATCATGGCACCCGGGCCCAAAGTGACAAGCATTAAGCATGGCAAAGTCATAGCAACATCAATCTCAGAACATAATGGATACTAGGGATCAAGCCCTAACAAAACTAACTTGATTACATGATGAATCTCATCCAACTCCTCACCGACCAGCGAGCCTATGAAGGAATTACTCACTCCCGGTGGGGAGCATCATGGAATTGGCAATGGAGAAGGGTTGGTGATGACGAAGATCGAAGATCCCACTCTCCGGAGCCCCAAACGGACTCCAGATCTGACCTCCCAATGACGAACAGGAGGTGGCGGCGGCTCCGTCTCGTGAAACGTGATAATTCTTTCTCCCTAATTTTTTCTCCGAAAATATGACTTTATAGCATCAGGGTTGCAGTCTGCGGGGCCACCAGGTGGGGACAACCCACCTGGGCGCGCCTGGAGGGGGGCGCGCCCTGGTGGGTTGAGCCCACCTAGGTGCCCCCCTCCTGTGTTTCTTGGCTCCAGAAATTCTCTTTTATTATATAAAAAATCCTCGCGAAGTTTCATTCCAATCCGAGAACTTTTATTTCTGCACAAAAACAACACCATGGTAGTTCTGCTGAAAACAACGTCAGTCCGGGTTCGTTTCATTCAAATTGTGCAAATTAGAGTCCAAAACAAGAGGAAAAGCGTTATGAAAAGTAGATATGATGGAGACGTATCAACTCCCCCAAGCTTAAACCTTTGCTTGTCCTCGAGCAATTCAGTTGATAAACTGAAAGTGAAAAAGAAAAACTTTTACAAACTCTTTTGCTCTTGCTTACATAAATAAGCTTAAGTAGCACCCAGGTTTTCAGCAAAGGTTATAACCAACCATGTCGAAAATAACTCTTAAAAATTATATTAACTCATATCAATGGCATAATCAACTAGCGAGCAATAATAAGATATCTCAAACAACAACACTTTGTCAAAGCAACCATGATATAATATGACAATAGTGGTATGTCGCTAGCCCTTTCTGAGACTGCAAAACATAAATGCAGAGCACCTCCAAAGTTCAAGCAGCGACTAAACATTGTAATTCATGGTAGAAAAGATCCAGTCATGATGCACCCAACATTAGCTATACACAATGCATGAGGATGACAATAGTGCTCTCAGCATCTGGCGCTAATTTGAGAAGGTGATGACACAACATAAAAGTAAATAGATAGTCCCTTCGCAGAGGGAAGCAGTGATTTGCAGAGGTGCCAGAGCTCAAGTTTTAAAACAGAGGTAAATGAAATTTTGAGAAATGCACCCTTCTTATTTACTTCGCGACCATTAGTTATCGGTATCTTCCATGCTAAACACATTAGTGGCGGTTCCCAAGCGATAAAAGTAAAGGTTTACTCCCCCTCCACCAATAATCACACTCCACGGCTTGTCCGAAACAACGGGTGCCGTCCATACCAACAAAAGTCCTGGGGGAGTTTTGTTTAATTATTTGCAATTTGAATTCGGGACTGGGAATCCCTATTACCGCCCCTCTCGTGCAAGGATGAGTGAATAAACACTCATCATGAGAATAACCCGCTTAGCATGGAAGATACTGACTACCTCCTGTCGCTCTAGGAACAATCCAGGCACACAAAAAAGGATATTTATTTAAAGTTTTTAGAGGTGGCACATGCAAATTTACTTAGGACGGCAGGGTAATACCGCATATAGGTAGGTATGGTGGACTCATCTGGAATAACCTGGGTTTCAGGGTTTTGATGCACAAGCAGAATTCTCCCTTAGTACAGGCGAAGGCTAGCAATTAGGTAGAGAAGCGGCCAGCTAGAGAGCGAAAACGGTCATGAACATGCATTATGCATAAGTAGCATTGGATACTAGCATGAGTAGGATATGAACACCATGAACATAAATATCATAGAGGCTATGTTGGTTTTGATTCAACTACATGCATGAACATGTGCCAAGTCAAGCCACTCGAACATTCAGAGGAGGATACCATATCATCATACTACATCACAATTATTTTAACACAATGTTGACATCCAAGATAAATCATTATCCACTCCTAGCTACTTAAGCATGGCATGAGAAACTATAATCTCTAAGGGTCATTGCAAACATGTTTGATCATAATGAGCCGAATCATGGATACTAGGTTAAATATATTTACAAAAACAGAACAAGTTGAGTTCAAACCCGTTTCTCTCTGCCACAGCCAGTTCATCTAATATCGTCACTATTGCCTTTCACTTGCACGACTGAACAATATGAAAATAATAATAGTGCAAGAGTGCCGTGGACTAAGCTGGAATATGCAAACATTTATTCAAAAAGAAGAAAACAAGGTAATATGGGCTCTCTGTTAGATCAACAACAATGCATATGAGAGCCACTCAACATTTTCATTGTGGTCTTCTCCTCGGTACGACTCAATAAAAAGAAATTCAGAGAAACACACTGAAATATTTTTGGAGTTTTTGGTTTTCTGAAAGAAACAAATTTAAGAAAGGAAGAAACAAAAACGAGAAAAACTATTTACATGGGAGAGCTCCCAACAAGCAAAAGAAGAACAAGGAAATCTTTTTGGGTTTTATTTTTAAATACTACAGCTAGTTATACTAGAGAGAAGCAGGAAATACTTTTGTATTTTCTCAAAGTTTTTTAAACACACAAGAAGAAGGCGAGAAAATAAATCTAGCATGGATAATACAATGAAAAAGTGTGGACACCGACAACTGGAATAAAATGTGTGAACATGAATGTAATGTCGGTGGAAATACGTACTCCCCCAAGCTTAGGCTTTTGGCCTAACTTGGTAATCTCCGTCAGTAGCCTGCATAATGGTCGGAGTGATAGCTCACGGAGGCTCTAGGTGCAGATGTCTCAGCCCGTCGTGCAGCCTGTGCTCGGGCCTCGCTCTCAAGAACATAATACCTTCCCTTGCTATGAACATCAAAGGGAGCAGGTGCAGGCAAAAAGGTGTCCACAACGGAACTTTTATTAAACAACAGGTTATAAGTAAAATTAAGGGGTTCACCACTAAGGATCTTATGACGTTTCATAGCATCGAAGTCAAGGTAATGCGTGGGTAAGATGGGGTCATAAGGCCAAGGTGAAACACCTAGCTCTCTTGCTAAGCATGTGGCGTAAATCCCACCATAAAAATATCCACTACCAGTGTTGTGTTGCAATCTACGTGCCACTATCGCTCCAAGGTTATAAATTTTGTCACCGGTGAGAGCGGTACGGATAAGGCTCAAGTCTGGAGCACAAATTGTACTACAATCCTGTTTGCCTACAATGCATTTTCCATTAAATAGTGCAAAGTATTGGATTGAGGGAAAATGAATGCTCTTTATTCTACCTTTAGTCACTCCTCTAGTCTCACCATAGCAAAGGCTAGTCAAGAATATCTCAAACTCCGACCTTGGTGGCTCGTCCAATGAACCCCAAAATGGAATTTTGCAGTGATTAGAAAATCTCTCTAGAGGTATAGTAAATGAACTGTCATATAGTTTAAATGATACTCTGAACTCATGAGGATCGAATTTAAATTCTTTGGTAAATGATTCAGTGAGGCTGAGGTGTTGGTTGCACTTATCTGCAATGTAGGGACCGAGCTCGGAATTGTGAACATATTGCTTAAATTCTTCCTTAATGCCCACACGCGCCATCTAATCGTTGCATGGCCATAAACATGATTTGGTAGCGGCATCTCGAATGGAATTTTCACTTGGTTCAACATAGGACCGACGAATGGAGATGCTACTAGAAGATGCCTCCGAAGACCTCCGCCTCGAAGAACTCCTTCCAAAGAGGTTCATCATATTCACGTACAATTTTCTCCCCTCGTCTTAGAGGGAAAAATCTTAGTCTTAGCATCCTTCAGATTCTTCATAGTGATAATTTGATAATAATCCCAAGTGACTCAACAAATATAGCTATGCTCCCCGACAACAGCCCCAGAAAAAGGTCTTGATAACCCACAAGTATAGGGATCGCAACAGTTTTCGAGGGTAGAGCATTCAACCCAAATTTATTGGTTCGACACAAGGGAGCCAAAGAATATTTGCAAGTATTAGTAGCTGAGTTGTCAATTCAACCACACCTGGAGATTAATTCTCTACAGCAAAGTGATCAGTAGCAAAGTAGTATGGTAGTTTCGATAGTAGTAGAAACAACAATAGTAACGGTAACAGTAATAGCGATTATTTTGTAGCAAGTGCAAGAGTAACAATAGCAGTGATAACTTAGCAAGAACAATATGAGAGAAATTCGTAGGCATTGGATCGGTGAATTTGTTGGATGATACTCATCATATAATAGTCATAACCTAGGGCGATACAGCACTAGCTCCAGTTCATAAATATAATGTAGGCATGTATTCCGTAAATTGTCATACCTGCTTATGGAAAGAACTTGCATGACATCTTTTGTCCTACCCTCCCGTGGCAGCTGGGTCCCATTGGAAACTAAGGGATATTAAGGCCTCCTTTTAATAGAGAACCGGAACAAAGCATTAACACATAGTGAATACATGAACTCCTCAAACTACGGTCATCACCGGGAAGTGTCCCGACTATTGTCACTCCGGGGTTGCCGGATCATAACACGTAGTAGGTGACTATAACTTGCAAGATCAGATCTAGAACATAGATATAATGGTGATAACATAAACGGTTCAGATCTGAAATCATGGCACCCGGGCCCAAAGTGACAAGCATTAAGTATGGCAAAGTCATAGCAACATCAATCTCAGAACATAATGGATACTAGGGATCAAGCCCTAACAAAACTAACTCGATTACATGATGAATCTCATCCAACTCCTCACCGACCAGCGAGCCTACGAAGGAATTACTCACTCCCGGTGGGGAGCATATGGAATTGGCGATGGAGAAGGGTTGGTGATGACGAAGATCGAAGACCCCCCTCTCCGGAGCCCCAAACGGACTCCAGATCTGGCTTCCCGATGAAGAACAGGAGGTGGCGGCGGCTCTGTCTCGTGAAACGTGATAATTCTTTCTCCCTAATTTTTTTCTCCGAAAATATGACTTTATAGCATCAAGGTTGGAGTCTGCGGGGCCACCAGGTGGGGACGACCCACCTGGGGGACAACCCACCTAGGCGCGCGCCTGGAGGGGGGGCGCGCCCTGGTGGGTTGTGCCCACCCAGGTGCCCCCCCTCCTGTGTTTCTTGGCTCCAGAAATTCTTTTTTATTATATAAAAAAATCCTCACGAAGTTTTGTTCCAATCCGAGAATTTTTATTTCTACACAAAAACAACACCATGGTAGTTGTGCTGAAAACAACGTTAGTGCGGGTTAGTTTCATTCAAATCGTGCAAATTAGAGTCCAAAACAAGAGGAAAAGCGTTAGGAAAAGTAGATACGATGGAGACGTATCATCAGATGACGAGGGGGTTGCGATGCAAGGCGGCGCTTCTGTGGATGTCAGTCAATGAGTGCCACAACAAGCTCGCTACAAGCGACATCACACGCTGATGTGAGCATCAGCTAGTCTTTTTTGCTGCGAGCGTGGTGACTGTGAGAACGAGGATGGTGGTGCTGCTCTGAGCATCAGCGCTCCTACTACAACCAGCTCACGTGATGCTACAACTAGCTCGCGTGATGCTACAACCGGTGTCACCGCTGTTATAGCTCTCCGAGGCCGATATAGTGACCATCGACGCTGAAAGCAGCAACCACCAACACAGAAAACTGCAACTGCGACACTAAAAGCTGCAACCACCTCGGGGAAAGCTGCAAGCACTGCTGGGGAGATCTGCAATCACCGCAGGGGAAAGCTATAACGCACAACCTGGCATCGCATTTTTGTTGCAACTGGTGTCATTTTGCTACAACCGAAACTTGGCGATGCTGCAACCGATGTGCGAGTTTTTTACCGCTGGTGACTGAAGGAAATATGCCCTAGAGGCAATAATAAAGTTGTTATTTTATATTTCCTTATTCATGATAAAGGTTTATTATTCATGCTAGAATTGTATTGATCAGAAACCTAAATACATGTGTGAATACATAAACAAACACCGTGTCCCTAGTGAGCCTCTACTTGACTAGCTCGTTGATCAAAGATGGTTATGGTTTCCTAACCATGGACATGAGTTGTCATTTGATAACGGGATCACATCATTAGGAGAATGATGTGATGGACAAGACCCATCCGTTAGCTTAGCATAATGATCGTTCAGTTTTATTGCTATTGCTTTCTTCATGTCAAATACATATTCCTTCGACTATGAGATTATGCAACTCCCGAATACCGGAGGAATGCCTTGTGTGCTATCAAACGTCACAACGTAACTGGGTGATTATAAAGATGCTCTACAGGTATCTCCGAAGGTATCTATTGAGTTGGCATAGATCGAGATTATGATTTGTCACTCCGAGTATCGGAGAGGTATCTCTAGGCCCTCTCGGTAATACACATCATAAGCTTGCAAGCAAATGACTAAGTAGTTAGTCATGAGGTGATGTATTATGGAACGAGTAAAGAGAATTGCCGGTAACGAGATTGAACTAGGTAAGAAGATACCGACGATCGAATCTCGGGCAAGTAACATACTGATGGACAAAGGGAATTACGTATGTTGTCATAACGGTTCGACCGATAAAGATCTTCGTAGAATATGTAGGAGCCAATATGGGCATCCAAGTTCCGCTATTGGTTATTGACCGGAGAGGTGTCTCGGTCATGTCTACATAGTTCTCGAACCCGTAGGGTCCGCACGCTTAACGTTCGATGACGATATAGTATTATATTAGTTATGTGATTTGGTGACCGAATGTTGTTCGGAGTCCCGGATGAGATCACAGACATGACGAAATGGTCGAGAGGTAAAGATTGACATATAGGACGATGGTATTCGGACACCGGAAGTGTTTCGGGGGTCACCGGGTACTTATCGGGTCACCGAAAGGGGTTCCGGGCATCCCCGGTAAAAGATATGGGCCTTATGGGCCAAGAGGGGAAACACACCAGGCACAAGGGGCTGGTGCGCCCCCATATGGTCCGGCCTAGGAGGAGAAGGAAAGGGGGAAGGGAAAGGAAAGAGTAGAATAGGATTCCCCCTTCCTTCCCTCTCCCCCCTCTTTCCTTCCACCTTGGGAAAACATGGCAGGGGGGCGCAGGGCAAGGCAGGGCCCCTAGGGGGTCGGCGGCCAGCCCTAGGGCGCACCCTGGCCTTTCCCCTTCCCCTCCCACCTATATATATGTGGGAATGGGGCGCCTAGCACACACGAGATCAATTGTTAGCCGTGTGCGGCGCCCCCCTCCACCGTTTACACCCCCGGTCATATTTTTGTTGTGCTTAGGCGAAGCCCTGCGGAGATCACTTCACTATCACCGTTACCACATCGTGGTGCTGACGGAACTCATCTACTTCTTTGACGTCTTGCTGGATCAAGAAGGCGAGAGACGCCACCGAGCTGAACCTGTGCTGAACGCGAAGGTGCCGTACGTTCGGTTGGATCGCGAAGAAAGTTCGACTACATCAACCGCGTTGTGAAACGCTTCCGGTTACGGTCTATGAGGGTACGTAGACACACTCTCCCCTCTCGTTGCTATGCATCTCCTTGATAGATCTTGCGTGTGCGTAGAATTTTTTTTGTTTTCCATGCAAAGTTTCCCAACAGTGACATCGGAGACGACATTGAGGACGGCGGATGGTGCATCCGTGCTTCGAGCGTTGACGATGAGGACGTAGAGAAACAAAATCTCTCAGAGTCACTTTGAGTATGGGGAAGTCCGCAGGGATGAGATCCGCCTACTACTCAACCTCTTCTTCTTCCCCTATAGGCGAAGAAGAAAGTAGGGCCAAGGCGCTATTGGACATGCGCAAAAAATATCCATCGGGAGATGGCGCTGACGCTGATGCTAACGCTCGCAAGGCAGTTTTGCAGGCAATTTCACAAAATCCAGTTTGGCCAGATTGACTCTGAGAGCGATCGAGGGGTCGCGGGCTCACACCTTACTTTTGTGCATAGGATCGAAGAGATCCTAGAATTTAATGGAAAGGGCAACGGCTCTCTGAAAGACCTCATGGATCTTAAATTGGATTTGGAAGATGCCTCTAAAAGAGAGGAGATTCTACTTCCATATTTTCCTAAAAAAAGAGGCAAAGTCCCAGCATGATACAAAAAGAAATAATGGGCAAGGGCGGGGAATGATAGGTTCATAGATGTGGAGTAATCAGTTCTTCATTTGAAGAGTTAGTTGGCTGGCCTACTAGCCTACAGATGTAGACAGGTTGCCCCTGTAGGAGATATGCCCTAGAGGCAATAATAAATGTTATTATTTATCTCCGTGTTCATCATTATGTTTATGTTCCATGCTATAACTGCTATGGTTCTCGAGTCTACAATACCACGAGGCTTGAAGGAAGACTCATATGCACGTGTGGAATGATAAACGGTGAAATGTATTCCAAGTTTGGCCTCTAAGACTAGCTCAAGCATTGCATGATGGTTCTGTTTTCCTGATCATGGGCATGACAATGCCGGCAACTTTGAGGGCACAATGTTAGAAGAACATTTGTGTTGAATCGACCCGAATTGATGTTATGCTATGAGATACGTTCGTCACAAGTTTATGGTTAATAACACAGAGATCATTAATGTTTGCATAATTCCTTAGACCATGAGAGTATCGAGTTTCTTCATACTTGCTTCATGAACTTTGGGGTTTGTTAAACGTCATCCGTAAATGGGTGGCTACTACGGCGGCTTACGGGTTTATGGAAAAGTGTGTCAAATAACTTGATAGCTCAAGATTGGGATTTGCTCCTCCGACGATGGAGAGATATTCTCGGGCCCTCTCGGTGTTACGGTATCCATCATCGTCTGGCCAGACACAGTGTGATTTGATCACAGGGATGCCGGAACACGAAACCGAGAAAAGAGAACAAAACTGGTAACGAGGTAACTAGCATAGTGGACAAGTTGTTGATCCACGTGGATGCAAGTAAATCTCACCTCGGGTATTTGTAACATATCGCGAAGCAACAGGAATAGCACACGGCAACTGGAGGTTCACTCGAATATTCATTCGTGTGGGTATAGGGGTCAATATGGGTGTCCACGGCTCCAATGTTGATCATTGATCGGAAAGGGTTCCAGTCATATCTATACTTCACCTAACCTATAGGGTCACACGCTTAAGGGTCATCTATCTGCTGAATACTAGACAGAGAGTCTGAGAAGAGTTCCGGAGAGAGAATACCGGAATAGTTTCGATAAAACTGAAAATTTGTTTCAGGGGATACCACTAAGTCAAATTGGTTTCGGCACACGCCTGATAATTCTTGGAGGGTGCCAGAATCATTCTGGAAACTTCTGGGAATTTTCTGGGATAAAAACCAGAAATGTTCCAGAGCTGCCGGAACCGCTTTGCTTGCTTTTTGCTGAAAAAAACATTGTTCCGGAATTGTTTTGGAATGCGTTCAAAATTGTATTAGTGGGTACTGGAATTGTTCTAGGCACACAGAAATAATTTGGGATTTAACGGACGCAGAAAAATGTCTTCATGAATAGTGAAAGTGCTTTTCGGGTTTTTCTTCTAGAAGAAAATGACTTTTGGTGAGAGATAAAGGTGTGTGAAAGGTGTTGGTCCCCCCCAAAGGGGGAAGCACTAAATTTCGTACATGGTGGTGTGGGGGGCCCCCCTTGGGGTTTCCTTCCACCTCATGGTGGATATGTTCTACACACACCCTTATGTGGCTTTTGGGTGAAAAGATCTTGAGCCCCTTTTGGTCTTTTTACCCCTTGCCTCTACCCCTTGGCTTTCCTATAAATAGGAGGTGAGGGGGCTGCCCAAAACTCATCCCTTGCTCTGATACACATGCCATGACTTGTCTGGCTTCTCTCTCCCTCCCAGCGAAAAAGTTTCGTAGAGCCGAAAGGCTGTCTGGGTTCCGGTGGGAACTAGTTCTGGACGGCGAAGCCCTGCCGAGTAGATGACACCGTATGTGTGCAACTCTGTAGAGAGATCGTAGTTTCGGTCTTAGTTCAAGAGTGCCACCCGAAGGGCTGTTCGTATGACCGTCCGAGTTTCGAAGGTCCTCCCGAAGGGCTGTCCGCGACACCGTCCGAGGAACTGTCCGACCGCCTCCTGGAGGGCTGTCCGAAGGGCAGACGAGGATATACATCCTCACGGTTGGGAGGTTGTAAATCCTAGCTGCGGGGATCTGCACCTCCGATCGTCGTCGACTCTACTTCCGCTGAGCTACGAGTCGGTAATGAAAAAGATCAAACCTTGTATGCAGTCTTCATAGTGGTACTGGGCTGGTGCGTAGGTCGGAATTTTTTTGTTTTCTGCTGCGTTACCCTAAAGTGGCATCATGAGCCGTGCTATGCGTAGATACAGGTTGCGATCTAGAATACATAGAGATGTATGGGTGATGCACAATATAATTAGGTAATAGATGAGTTCTATTACTGAAAATTATTTGTGCGGGTAGCAGATGAAATCTGTTACCCGATGTTCCTGTTGCTTCCCTTAAATTTGCATAATCGTGATCTTGACGACATGGTGGAATCTCACAAAGTTCTGGCAATCCGCGATCCTTTCATGCTGCTCCTGAGTATGCTGATTGACAGATCAACGAAGTGCTAACAGTTCCTTGGATTCCACCATAGTTAAAGAAAGATGGATGTTTCGCAAACGAAAGGGCAATGCAGATATGATCTGCACGGGGGTCATGCGTATGACGAAGATTAGTATGGGGTTCGATATTTTATTATCTCGTGCTTCATACACCCCGCAAAAGTTAATCTAGCAACTTGAATTTTCATACTTGATGATGGACGTTGGTAGCTTCGGTTTGTTTCGAAACCTTAGAAGCCACGTAAAACAAGCTTTTGCATGAACCGATTAGAGATGTCTAACTTGGTTTTGCAGGAGGGTTTGCATGTGCATGTGATGTGGTATAGCAGTGCTCATAATAATTTGATTATGTTTGAGATGACTATATAATTGATTAACATGACATGCGTGTCATGATTCGGCATGATGGCTGGAGCCATATGATTGTCACTTTAATGACCTGCGTGTCAACCTTAAGTAATGCACTTATTTTATTAGCTATAGAGATAGCAATATTATCTGGTGCATCGACAAGGTGGTGGAAATCTTCGCGAAAGTGAACACCGACGCAAATGCCGAAGACGCAGAAATACAAGACTTCTCTGTCAGAAAGGGCTATACCATATCATGCTATTATGAATTGCCTGAGATGTTTATCCCTTATGATGCACCCTTTTTGATTGCGCGGTAGTCGCTTTTTATTAGGGTGATCTCTCACTTAAAATATCAAGTAGTTAGTGTTCTCCCAAGTGTAGCACCGTCACGGCACCTATCTCTTCGGGGCATCCATGATCTCCATGGGTGCGAACGATTAGAGAAGTGTTAGGCGGGTGAGTTGAGACCTCGCAGCGAGATCACTTGGTTGTCTTGACGTTCAGGCAGGACAGCCCTGAGCTCGGAACACACGCATCGAAAGATGAACAAGAATCACATAGAGATGTGATCAGCAAGTTTGCCTACCGATTGAAGTTCGCGCCATTTGAGTTCATCTCGAATCGTGGCGTTGAATTAAAATGCGGGTCTTGTATCACTCACAATCAATTATGAGAGATATTGATTTGAGTGGGAGCGCACTGTAGAATTGACTTGTTTAATTCTCAGTGCAATTAATTTTGAACACTGTCTAAAGTGCGATTTGCATAACAGTTGTAGAATAATGGCTCGCGTTTCCACCTTCCCTGTTAAAATTGAATAAGCTGTTAAATATCTGGTTAAAACTTTATGGTTAGTAACGTAATGTGAGGATTGTCCTCAAGAGTGCTGAGAAGGACTTTGTCCTATCGCATGCTTTCGGTATTCTCTCGCTAATGCTATGGATCATGTGACTCTCGTCCTTCGATCCAAAAGCTAGAATTCCGTTTCAGTCAAGTGCAATACATTTGCTTCCATGAGACCCGAACTTCGAAAGTTTTGGTACAGTTATGTGATATTCATGGAACTGGACATTAATTTTCAGATACAAACAAAGGCTAAAAGATATGAAATATCCAAAGCAATGTTTGTTTGCAAACTATTAGTAAAGGTGTTTACTATGCATTAGACTGATAAGAGAAGAACGCCTGTCATATGATGAAAGGTGAATAAAACAACAACTTAAAGAGAAAGGAAGTGTTCGAAGGGTGTTAGTGAAACTTTCACGCCTAGGAAGTCCAGGGCTAACGCCACTCTTAAGTTGGGTGCTTCTTCTGAGAGTAGGAGAAATACTAAAAGTTAAACTGTTAGAAGTATAAAGGCAGAAAGAAAGAAGACTGGAATATCCAACTCATGTATGAATGTCATACAAGTTTTTGATGTATAGAAGGCTGGTCAAAGATATAGTTCTTGGAAATTATGGTTAAACATGTTAGTCACTAATTTTTTGGTATTGTGAGTTAATCACAAAGATACCCGCTCAGTTGCCTTCTGTTGCAACTTGATGCAAGAACTACTACGGCCTAAAAGACTTGCCAGTTATGAGGTTTAGGTATACACATGGAACATAGTAAATGTTACTATACCTTCCATCGGTGTATTATCATCTGTATTTATTTTCATGATTCATTTAGAGTTTTTACACACTCTAGCCCATTGCATAAGGTATCTTGCAAGAATGTTGTTCATAAGAGAACTTTTGATGTTCGGTGTTATGAATAACATAAGGTCCATACTTTCATTATGAATGAGCAGTATGCTATGAATAATGATAATAATATATTACCTCTGTGTTTACTTTCATAATTCATTTTAGAGTTTCATACACCCTAGCCCATTGCACAATGTTTGTTGCAAAAGAGTTGTTCATAAAAGAAAAATTGTTGTTCAGTATTATGAATAACATGAAGGGCCATGCTTCCATCCAAGATGGGATGTATGTTATGAATATTGATGGAAATATGATACATCCATAACACTGACGCTAAATGTCGCAAGACTAAAAGAATACCACACAATTGTGGCACTGCATATGGTCACATTGGAGAAACCTGCAAAGAAAAATTCCATTATGATGGATTTTGAAGTCGTTTGATTTTGAATCATATGACACTTGAAACTTTCCTCCAAAAGTGAAGTGACTGAAATACTGTTCACAGGCCATAAGGAACGAGCAACAAACTTATTGGTGATCATACATTTTGATGTGTGTAGTTCAATAAATGTTGTTGCAAGTAGTGGATTTATCTATCTTCAGAAATGACTCAAGTAGATATATGGATATTTACTTGATGAGATGTAAGTCTGGATCTTTTGAAATCATTCGAAAGGTTTTCAAAAATGAAGTAGAAGTTATTGCAACAAGAAAATTATGTTTCTACAATTCGATTGCAGAAAGGAATATTTGAGTTACAAGTTTAGCGAATGTCTGATGAGTTGTGAAAGGGGTTTCATAACTTGCACCTCCCGGAACACCACTGCAAGTGGAAAGTGTGTGAAGATGTAATCAAACCATTCATGACATGGTAAGATCAAAGATGACATAAATTTGTCATTATCCCTTTTAAAGTGATGCTTTAAAGACAGTGGCTTTTACACTGAAAAGAGCTCCATCGGATTTGTTGAAATGACGCCATGATATGGTACGCCCAACCATGTTATATCTTTTCTTAAGCATTTGGAATATGGGGCTTGTGTAAAAGGTTACAAACCTATTCCAAATCAGACAAGTGCTACTTTGTAGGTTATCCCAAGTCATTGGGTATTCTCCCATGATACGTGTCCGTCGTATCTATAATTTTTGATTGTTTCATGCCAATATTATACAACTTTCACATACTTTTGGCGACTTTTTATATGATTTATTGGACTAAACTATTGATCCAGTGCCCAGTGCCAGTCCCAATTTGTTGCATGTTTTTTGTTTCACAGAAAATCCATATCAAACAAAGTCCAAACGCGATAAAAATTTATGGAGAATTATTTTGGAATTTATGTGATTTTTGGGACTTGTAATCAACGCAAACGGGGGCCCACAGTGACCACAACCCACCAGGGCGTGCCGGGCACCCCCTCGCGCGCCCAGGTGTCTTATGCCCTCCTCGAAAGTCGGTTGTGGCCCTTCTTCTGGCGCAAGAAATATAATTTATGGACAAAAATAGTGTAAAAATTTCAGCGCAATCGGAGTTATGGATCTCCGGGAATTTAAGAAACCGTGAAGGGCCAGATCTGGGGAACGCGAAACAAAAGAGAACAGAGAGGGAGATCCAATCTCGGAGGGGCTCCCACCCCTCCGCCGCCATGGAGGCCATGGACCAGAGGGGGAACTCTACTCCCATCTATGGGGGAGGCCAAGGAAGAATAAGAAGGAGGGGGGTTCTCTCCCCCTCTCTCACGGAGGCGCCGGAGTGCCGCCGGGGCTAGGATCGTGACGGCGATCTACATCAACAATCTTGCTACCGTCTACACCAACTTTCTCCCCCTCTATGCAGCGGTGTAACACCTCTTCTCCCCGCTGTAATCTCTACTTAAACATGGTGCTCAACTCCATATATTATTTCCCAATGATATTTGGCTATCCTATGATGTTTGAGTAGATCCGTTTTGTCATGTGGGTTAATCGTGATCTTGGTTGGTATGATTGTATATTTTATTTATGGTGCTGTCCTACAGTGCCCTCCGTCTCTTGCAAACGTGAGGGATCCTCGCCGTAGGGTGTTGCAATACGTTCATGATTCACTTATGGTGGGTTGCGATAGGGACAGAAGCTTAAACCCGAGTAGGTGGGTTGTTGCGTATGGGATAAAGAGGACTTGATACTTAATGCTATGGTTCGGTTTCACGACCTTAATGATCTTTAGTAGTTGCGGATGCTTGCTAGGGGTCCAATCATAAGTGCATATGATCCAAGTAGAGAAAGTATGTTAGCTCATGCCTCTCCCTCATGTAAAATTGCAAGAATGATTACCGGTAGTTGTTATTGATTACCTAGGGACAAATGACTTTCTTGTTGACAAAAGCTATCCACTTTTATTACCTTGCAATTTATTCATAGTTTTATTCTCGCAAAGTACTTGTAGTTTTATTCTTGCAAAATAGTTTCATACTTGTTCTAGGTAAAGCAAACGTCAAGTGTGCGTAGAGTTGTATTGGTGGTCGATAGAACTTGAGGGAATATTTGTTCTACCTTTAGCTCCTCGTTGGGTTCGACACTCTTATTTATTGAAGAAGGCTACAAACGATCCCCTATACTTGTGGGATATCAAGACCTTTTTCTGGCGCCGTTGCCGGGGAGCAATAGCGTGGGGTGAATATTCTCGTGTGTGCTTGTTTGCTTTATCACTAAGTAGTTTTTATTTCCTGTTCTAAGTTGTTCTCTATCTTTAGTTATGGATATGGAACATGAAATACCAAAAAAAATAGTTGTACTTGCTACTCATGGAGATGGGGAACCTCCTAAAACCCTCGATGCTCGTTATGTGAAAAATATTATGCACTAATTTGATAATCCTAAGAAAGCCCCATTCAACATGATAATGGGAGACACGTTGGATCAACGTGAATACTTTAGGGATTATCGCTTGACACAAAAAGGGAAATTGTTATGGGATCAAATTGATATGTTGCATTGGTATGCTTGGAATTTATGCCAGAGATATGATTTTACTTGTTGCTCTAGGATGAATGCTCCACACCTTCCCTTTACATGCAAATTTAATGATAATGAAACCTTGGCTTCTTATGCCAATGGTAGATATGATTATTATGATGTGGAACGAATAGAAGAATTTGTTGCTTTTAAGGGAGCTTATGAAATTGAATCTTTGTTTTTAAAGTATGAAGCTTTTGATGATGATGTTTATAGACCTGAAAAATTTTCCATCCTTAAATATTGCTATGAAAATTATAAATACAATTCCGATATTGATATATTTATTGAGAAAGTCTCCGCTGTCCAAGAAGAGACTAATATTTTGCAGGAGTCTATGGAAGAAGAAATTGATGAAACTGTGAGCTCATTGGATGAAAATAGATGATGAGGAGAGCGAAGAACAAAAGGAGGAAGGGCGGATTAGCTACCCATGCCCACCTTCTAATGAGAGTAACTCTTCAACTCATACATTATTTAATTTCCCTTCATGCTTACCGAAGGATGAATGCTATGATAATTGCTATGATCCCGTTGATTCTTTTGAAATATCCCTTTTTGATGAACTTGATGCTTGCTATGATTTTGGCCAAGAGGCCAATATGAATTATGCTTATGGAGATGAACTTGCTATCGTTCCTTATGTTAAGAATTAAATTGTTGCTATTTCATCCACACATGATAGTCCTACTATCTTTTTGAATTCTCCAAACTACACTATATCGGAGAAGTTTGCACTTATTAAGGATTACATTGATGGGTTGCATTCTACCATTACACATGATAATTTTGATGAATATAATATGCATGTGCTTGCTACTCCTACTTGCAATTATTATGAGAGAGGAACTACATCTCCGCCTCTCTATGTTTCCAACATGAAAAAATTGCAAGAAACTGCTTATGCTATGTTTTGGCCTTTACTTGATGTGCACGAATTGTTCTTGTATGACATGCCGATGCATTGGAAGAGAGTTAGACTTCGTCATTGCATGATTTATGTTGCTTTGTTCTCATTACTAAATGCCAAATCATTGCTAATTAAAATTGGCTTTGATATACCTTGGGATCCGGGTGGATCCATTACTTGAGCACTTTGTGCCTAGCTTAATGGCTTTAAAGAAAGCGCTGCCAGGGAGACAACCCGGAAGTTTTAGAGAGTCATTTATTTCTGTTGAGTGCTTCTATAAAGTTTAAAAACAAAAAAAATATAGAGGGGAACTTAAAACTTCACAAAAAGAAAAGTGAAAGTGAGAAAGACGAGCACCGTGGAAGCGGGAGCATGCCTTGAACTTTGTTCATGCCTATGGAAACTTTGTGAATCTTGAATTACAGAAACTTTTCAACAAAAATAATTATCCCCTTGTAAAAATCCATTGTATTGTAAAGTTATTGTGCCAAGATTTGCCTTTAGGATGGGTAGATTGCTTGTTGGTATGTGCGGTGCAAAAACAGATACTTTGGCTGTAGTGCATGATTTTACATATTTTACTCGAACGTCGAAAGTTTCTGAAACTTTTTGTACAGTATTTCCATACAAATTGTTTATTTTTTCCTAATTTTTTAGAATTTTTGGAGTACAGAAGTATGGTAGATGTTCAGATTGCTACAGACTATCCTGTTTAAGACTGATTCTGTTTTTGATGCATTGTTTTGCTTGTTTTGATGAAACTATCGATTTTTATCGGTGGTATAAGCCATGGAAAAGTTATAATACAATAGATACAATGCAAAAACACAATATGATTTGGTTTGCAATAGTACTTAGAGTAGTGATTTGCATTATTATACTAACGGATCTTACCGAGATTTCTGTTGAGTTTTGTGTGGATGAAGTGATCAAAGATCGAGGAGGTCCCGATATGAGAAGACGGAGGAGAGGCAAGAGCTCAAGCTTGGGGATGCCCAAGGCACCCCAAGTAAATATTCAAGGACACTCAAGCGTCTAAGCTTGGGGATGCCCCGGAAGGTATCCCATCTTTCTTCAACAAGTATCGGTATGTTTTCATCTTCGTTTCGTCCATGTGATATGTGTGAATCTTGGAGCGTTTTTTGTGTTTAGTTTTCATTTTTCTTTTATGCACCATGCTGGTATGAGATAGTCCATGGTTGATTTATAGAATACTCATTGCACTTCACTTATGTCTTTTGAGTGTGGCTTTATAGAATGCTTCATGTGCTTCACTTATATCATTTGAAGTTTGGATTGCCTATTTCTCTTCACATAGAAAACCGTTATTTGTAGAATGCTCTTTTGCTTCACTTATATTTATTAGAGCATGGTCTTTTGTAGAGAGAATGAAACTCTCATGCTTCACTTATATCAATTTAGAGAGTAAACAGGAATTGGTCAATTGCATGGTTAGTCATGAAATCCTACATAAAACTTATGGATCACTGAATATGATGTGTTTGATTCCTTGCAATAGTTTTGCGATATAGAGATGGAATATGTGGGAGGTACTAGTAAACGGTTGTGGCTAGTAAGAATATTGGTGTTAAAGTTTGTGATTCCCGAAGCATGCACGTATAATCTCTCGTTATGCTATGGAGCATGATTTATTATTGATTGTCTTCCTTATGAGTGGCGGTCGGGGACGAGCGATGGTCTTTTCCTACCAATCTATCCCCCTAGGGGCATGCGTAGTAGTACTTTGCTTCGAGGGCTAATAAACTTTTGCAATAAGTATATGAGTTCTTTATGACTAATGTGAGTCCATGGATTATACGCACTCTTACCTTTCCGCAATTTGCTAGCCTCTACGGTACCATGCATTGCTCTTTCTCACCTCGAGAGTCGGTGCAAACTTCGCCGGTGCATCCAAATCCCGTGATATGATACGCTCTATCAGACATAAGCCTTATTATATCTTCCTCAAAACAGCCACCATACCTACCTATTATGGCCTTTCCATAGCCATTCCGAGATATATTGCCATGCAACTTCCACCGCTTCCGTTTTGATGACTTGAGCATTCATTGTCATATTGCTTTGCATGATCATATAGCTGACATAGTGTTTGTGGCTCAGCCACCGTTCATCATTTTTTTATACATGGTACGCTAGATCATTGCACATCCTGGTACACTGCCAGAGGCATTCATATAGAGTCATACTTTGTTATAGGTATCGAGTTGTAATTTTTATTTCTTTTGAGTTATAAGTAAATAGAAGTGTGATGATCAACATTATTCATTTTTAGAGCATTGCCCCAGTGAGGAAAGGATGATGGAGACTATGATTCCCCCACAAGTCGGGATGAGACTCCGGACAATGAGAGAAAAAAAGAAAAAAAAAAGAAAAAGAAAAAAAAGGGAAATACAAAGAGAGAAGGGGCATGCTAGGTCCACACTTGTGCTTCAAAGTAGCACCATGTTTTTCATATGGAGTCTCCTATGTTGTCACTTTCATATACTAGTGGGAATTTTTCATTATAGAGTTAGATGCACACCCACTTAGTTTTCATATTGAGCTTTCGTACACTTATAGCTCTTAGTGCATTCGTTGCATGGCAATCCCTACTCCTCATGTTGATATCAACTGATGGGCATCTCCATAGCCCGTTGGTTAGCCGCGTCGATGTGAGACTTTCTTACTTTTTTGTCTTCTCTATATTTACCCCTATCATCATACTCTATTCCACCCATAGCGCTATATCCATGGCTTGCGCTCATGTATTGCGTGAGGGTTGAAAAAGCGGAAGCGCGTTAAAAAGTATGAACCAATTGCTCGGCTTGTCATCGGGGTTGTGCATGATAAATACTTTGTGTTAAGAAGACAGAGCATGACAAGACTATATGATTTTGTAGGGATAGCTTTCTTTAGCATTGATATTTTGAAAGACACGATTGTTTGTTGGGATGCCTGAGTATTGATGCCTTTATGTCAAATTATAGACTATTGCTTTGAATCACTTATGTCTTAATATTCATGACATGACTAGATATATGATCAAGTTTATGCTAGGTAGCATTCCACATCAAAAATTATCTTTTTTTATCATTTACCTACTCGAGGACGAGCAGGAATTAAGCTTGGGGATGCTGATACGTCTCCGTTGTATCTATAATTTTTGATTGTTTCATGCCAATATTATACAACTTTCACATACTTTTGGCAACTTTTTATATGATTTATTGGACTAACCTATTGATCCAGTGCCCAGTGTCAGTTCCTGTTTGTTGTATGTTTTTTGTTTCACAAAAAATCCATATCAAACAAAGTCCAAACGCGATAAAAATTTATGGGAAATTATTTTGGAATATATGTGATTTTTGGGACTTGGAATCAATGCAAACAGGGGCCCATAGTGACCACAACCCACCAGGGCGCGCCGGGCACCCCCTAGCGCGCCCAGATGTCTTATGCCCTCCTCGAAAGTTGGTTGGGGCCCTTCTTCTGGCGCAAGAAAGATAATTTATGGGCAAAAATCTTGTAAAAATTTCAGCGCAATCAAAGTTACGGATCTCCGGGAATTTAAGAAACCGTGAAGGGCCAGATCTGGGGAACGCGAAATAGAAGAGAACAGAGAGGGAGATCCAATCTCGGAGGGGCTCCCGCCCCTCCGCCGCAATGGAGGCCATGGACCAGAGGGGGAACTCTCCTCCCATCTAGGGGGGAGGCCAAGGAAGAAGAAGAAGGAGGGGGGGCTCTCTCCCCCTCTCTCCTAGTGGCGCCGGAGTGACGCCGGGGCTAGGATCGTGACGGCGATCTACATCAACAATCTTGCTACCGTCTACACCAACTTTCTCCCCCTCTATGCAGCGGTGTAACACCTCTTATCCCCACTATAATCTCTACTTAAACATGGTGCTCAACTCCATATATTATTTCCCAATGATATTTGGCTATCCTATGATGTTTGAGTAGATCCGTTTTGTCTTGTGGGTTAATCGTGATCTTGGTTGGTATAATTGTATATTTTATTTATGGTGCTGTCCCCTCCGTCTCGTGCAAATGGGAGGGATCCTCGCCGTAGGGTGTTGCAATACGTTCATGATTCGCTTATGGTGGGTTGCGAGAGTGATAGAAGCTTAAACCCGAGTAGGTGGGTTGTTGCGTATGGGATAAAGAGGACTTGATACTTAATGCTATGGTTGGGTTTCATGACCTTAATGATCTTTAGTAGTTGCGGATGTTTGCTAGGGGTCCAATCATAAGTGCATATGATCCAAGTAGAGAAAGTATGTTAGCTCATGCCTCTCCCTCATGTAAAATTGCAAGAATGATTACCTGTACTTGTCATCGATTACCTAGGGACAAATGACTTTCTGGTTGACAAAAGCTATCCACTTTTATTACCTTACAATTTATTCGTAGTTTTATTCTCGCAAAGTACTCGTAGTTTTATTCTTGCAAAATAGTTTCATACTTGTTCTAGGTAAAGCAAACGTCAAGTGTGCGTAGAGTTGTATCAGTGGTCGATAGAACTTGAGGGAATATTTGTTCTACCTTTAGCTCCTCGTTGGGTTCGACACTCTAATTTTTTGAAGATGGCTACAAACGATCCCCTATACTTGTGGGTTATCACCCCACCACTATACCGAGGCAAAGGTTTTTGCCACAAAACGGTATGCTTTTAAAGAGAATAGTTCTTGCAAAAGGTGAGTGGGAGGATAGTGCAACTCGACGAGATAACCAATATCTTCGTCATCAGGTCAAAGGAAAGGAACCTTGGAAGTGATTCCGGAGTTTCCTACTGCGACTGATATGGAAGTCTCTACATTAAAATGTATAGAGTTCGGTCGAACTTACAGCTGAACCACGTAGGCAAGGCTCGTGCAAACCTCTCAGGTGCGCAAATGAGATATTGTTGTTAGACAACAGTATACCTATGATACACAAGGAAGCGTTGATGGGCCCTGACTCCGGAATTGGCTAAATGCCAATACAATCCGAGATAGTTTCCATATAAATGTTTCAAGATTAAAATCTTGATACACCTTTCGGAAGACTTAGAGTCTAACGAGTATTTATGGAACTGAAAACTAATACGGATAAAAATGTTTTATCCATAAAGCTCGACTTGTTGAAATAACAAGTTCAAGGAGTTGACTACGATGAGGTTGTTTCACCGTAGCGATGCTTAAAGTCGGTTCAGGTTGAACTAACAATTAATACATATTTCAGTCATGAGATATGAAACATGGATGACAATAGGATTTCCATATTATGGAAATGAAAGCAAGGACTTGCATGTGTTACAGTCCAAGGTATTTTGTCATTCCAGAGGATGCTAGTGAGTGTGCAAACTTCAGAGTTCCAGCGATGGACAGAAGAGAGCAAAATGGAGTTGGCATCTTCGTGTTTTGATGAAATGGTCAAAAGGGTTTTGACTTCATCAATGGGTAACGAAGATGCTTGTGATTCAAGGAAGTAAGTGGGAGCATAATAATATTTCTAAAAACATTGTGTGCTTGACACATTGTTAATTGGAAATAAATTTCTTGACACGAATTAGGACTTCATTTGAAAATAGTTTTTCGATGAAGTGCTTGGGCTAAATAGCCTTAATATTAGGCATGATGATCTATGGAGACAGATTTACCTAATGGGGCTAAGCAATGAATACATATTGACAAGATGCTAAAACCTTTTAGCATTTAAAACACCAAGGAGTGATTCTTGCCGAAGACACATGGAAAGAGTTTTTGCAAGACTCGGTGTCCCAAAACACTGATGAGTAAAATACATGATGAAGATTCCACACACTCTTGTGTTTGGATTAATCATGTATTCCATGGTATGTAAAAACAACCAGATATGTCTGATACTCCAAAGTAGTTGCGAGTATGGATACCAAAGTGATCAAAGTACTGATCATGGGACAACAGTGAAAGATGTCATTTAGTACTAGAGTAGTACTAATGACATGTTTTCTCGCAAGCAGAGATTGTGAAGTGCTCGTTGCAAGTAATTACATCGATACAGTCTTCATCAATGCTCCATGCGATTTTTGATTTAAGTTAAGGGTTTTTTGTGTGATACACAATATGGTGGCACAGTAGTTGGAAATTGTTCCAAATAGGATACTGTGGCGAATTCTATAACAAAGGCTAAGTATGTTAACGCTTTGGAAGCGACAAAGATGTTAAATCATATAGTTCATTCATGAACTTAGTATGGTTCCAAGAAGGCTTTGGCCAATGGGACACTATTGCAGATAGTTGCTCCATAGCTCAGTTTGAGGAATCAGGTTTCGACCAATGATTCACATATATAAAAAGCCAAGTCCACACAAAATATGAATTTTGTGAAAGCGTGAAAACGCGAGGATATGCAGAGATACACACGGAGCTGAAGTTGTCAGATCCGTTGGACATCAGGTTATACCACATGCGAAGCATTTTTACACCGATATGCCATAGGTGTGAAGTGCATTAGCATTGACTAGATTATTGACTCTAGTGCAAGTGGGAGTCTGTAGGAGATATGCCCTAGAGGCAATAATAAATGTTATTATTTATGTGTTCATCATTATGTTTATGTTCCATGCTATAACTGCTATGGTTCTCGAGTCTACAATAACACGAGGCTTGAAGGAAGACTCATATGCACGTGTGGAATGATAAACGGTAAAATGTATTCCTACTCTGGCCTCTAAGACTAGCTCAAGTGTTGCATGATGGTTCTGTTTTCCTGATCATGGGCATGACAATGCCGGCAACTTTGAGGGCACAATGTTAGAAGAACATTTGTGTTGAATCGACCCGAATTGATGTTATGCTATGAGATATGTTCGTCACAAGTTTATGGTTAATAACACAGAGATGGTTAATGTTTGCATAATTCCTTAGACCATGAGAATATCGAGTTTCTTCATACTTGCTTCATGAACTTTGGGGTTTGGTAAACGTCATCCGTAAATGGGTGGCTATTACGGCGGCTTACGGGTTCATGGAAAAGTGTGTCAAGTAACTTGATAGCTCAAGATTGGGATTTGCTCCTTCGACGATGGACAGATATTCTCGGGCCCTCTCGGTGTTACGGTATCCATCATCGTCTGGCCAGACACAGTGTGATTTGATCACAGTGATGCCGGAACACAGAAACAAGAAAAGAGAACAAAACCGGTAACGAGGTAACTAGCATAGTAGACAAGTTGTTGATCCACGTGGATGCAAGTAAATCTAACCTCGGGTATTTGTAACATATCATGAAGCAATAGGAATAGCAAATGGCAACTGGAGGTTCACTCGAATATTCATTCGTGTGGGTATAGGGGTCAATATGGGTGTCCACGGCTCCGATGTTGATCATTGATCGAAAAGGGTTCCGGTCATGTCTATACTTCACCGAACCTATAGGGTCACACGCTTAAGGGTCATCTATCTGCTGAATACTAGACAGGGAGTCTGAGAGAAATTCGCCGAAAAAGTTTCGGAGACAACGGAAGAGTTCCGGAGAGAGAATACCGGAATAGTTTCGATAAAACTGAAAAGTTGTTTCAGGGGATACCATTAAGTCAAATTGGTTTCGGCACACGCCTGGTAATTCTTGGAGGGTGCCAGAATCATTCTGGAAACTTCTGGGATAAAAACCGGAAATGTTCCGGAGCTGTCGGAACCGCTTTGGTTGCTTTTTGCTGAAGAAAAACATTGTTCCGGAATTGTTTCGGAATGCGTTCAAAATTGTTTTAGTGGGTACTAGAATTGTTCTAGGCACACAGAAATAATTTGGGATTTAACGGACGCAGAAAAATGTCTTCATGAATAGTGAAAGTGCTTTTTGGGTTTTTCTTCTAGAAGAAAATCACTTTTGATGAGAGATAAAGGTGTGGGAAAGGTGGTCCCCCCCCCCCCAAAGGGGGCAGCACCTAATTTCGTCCATGGTGGTGTGGGGGGGAGTGGCCCTTGGGGTTTCCTTCCACCTCATGGTGGATATGTTCTACACACACCCTTATGTGGCATTTGGGTGAAAAGATCTTGAGCCCCTTTTGGTCTTTTTACCCCTTGCCTCTACCCCTTGGCTTTCCTATAAATAGGAGGTGAGGGGGCTGCCCAAAACTCATCCCTTGCTCTCATACACATGCCATGACTTGTCTGGCTTCTCTCTCCCTCCCAGCGAAAAAGTTTCATAGAGCCGAAAGGCTGTCTGGGTTTCGGTGGGAACTAGTTCTGGACGGCAAAGCCCTGCCGGATAGATGACACCGTATGTGTGCAACTCTGTAGTGAGATCGTTGTTTCGGTCTTAGTTCGAGAGTGCCTCCCAAAGGGCTGTCCGTGTGACCGTCCGAGTTTCGAAGGTCCTCCTGAAGGGCTGTCCGCGACACCGTCCGAGGAACTATCCAACCGCCTCCTGGAGGGCTGTCTGAGGGGCAGACAAGGGTATACATCCTCACGGTTGGGAGGTTGTAAATCCTACCTCTGGGGATCTGTACCGCCGATCATCATCGACTCTACTTCCGCTGCGCTACGAGTCGGTAACGAAAAAGATCAAACCTTGTTTGCAGTCTTCATAGTGGTTCTGGGCTGGTGCGTAGGTCGGAATTTTTTTTGTTTTCTGCTGCGTTACCCTACAGCCCCCACCATCCTCTTAAACTACGAAATCAAAGCGATTCATGTTGATGGAAGAAAGGCTAATTTCGTTTGATCCGATCCGCCTATGCCAGTTCGATTCTGGCGACTCGGTATCATCTGTTGCCCTAACTTTTTCTATTAGCTCATCTTGTCCGTAGTGATATTTTGGAGAAGGAGCAATTACCGGAGTGAGAAAGGTAGAAAGAAGCAATCACGAAAGCTAGTGCTAGTTGTGGCTTTTTGTACCAATCTTGTTTGTTCGGTAGCTCGCATCAGCAGCTTTCTAGTGCTGCAACCTTGGGGCTGGGAGCTGCAACCTCTTTCGGCCGGGTGCTACGAGCGGCAACGTCGAAGCAGCGACTCATCCATGGGCAGGAGCTAGAACTGGCGAGGGATGAGAATGTCGATGGCGAGGCTGCAAGCACCGTCAATGACAAGGCATCGCACATCCATGGCTGGGGACAGGGTGGTCGGCAGCCCTTACTATCGTTCTTTTCTTTTGTGGCGCGGTTGCTTGATTTGGGTAAAAAGACAACACAGTGGGAAGCGGACGTCACAGGTGCCTAATCAGACGGTTGGTGGGTAACGGATTTGACGGCTCTGATGCGACTGGCCGAAACTGACGTCGGTTGACCGGCGCCTAGCGTTGCCAAAAACAAAGGACTCCGCTACTAATCTGACATCGTTTTTTTTTTACCATAGCAAATTCAATATTTTTTATGGCAATTTTTGTTCACTGGAGATAGCAAATTTAGTTGGCAAACATGACAAATCCATCTCAATTCATTTTACTGGTAGAAAATTGTCATGATCGTGAACTAAATTTACCGTCCTCGCGCCAACTAAATTTGCCGTAAAAAATAGTTTGAAAAACTGACGTTAGATTTTCAACATTACAAAAAAGAAAAAGGTTGATGAGATGAAAGCGTTGACCAGGGCTATCAACTCGATGAGCGGCATGGTCAGTGACCCGACTGCCGAGCCGTCTGATTCCGATCGAGATCATACAGTGCACTGACGCAGGTGTGGTTCCGGGATCCCGGCCATGGCGACCGATCCCAGGCGGGGCGGGAGCAGCGGAGCAGGAGACGCGGTGGTTTCATCTCCCGCGCGACCACGGGTCGGGGATCCAGTCTTCCTAGAAAAATAATGCATGCGCTCGTGCGTGCAAGCGTGCAGCGACAACGGCGTCGTCCGCGCCGCGCGCCGTGCGTCTTGGATCCACCGAATCCGATTGGTTTTGAGTTGGTAGCCTCGCCGGTCGCCGCACGGAAAGATAGGCCGGCATCGTTATATTTTAGTTTAACTAACGGCGGGATTCTTCCATCGACCATGGTTTCGAGGTTTCGATCAAGGGATTGACCGGCCATTAGAACATCTATAGCTGGACTTAAGAGCATCTCTAGCAGACCCGTAAAAAGCCGCGACCCGTAAAATAACCGTCAAAATGCGGGTTGGCGCGGAAAAAGCTGCTCGACCAGACCCCGCAAACGTGTTCGATCCGTAAATATTTTTTAGGGACGCGGCAAAATCTCGGCCCCAAACCGCGAATACGCAGGTTTCCCCTCGCCCCTACGGTGCCTCGTATCCCAGGAAAGCGGTTGGCGGGAGGGACATTTCAGCCCGCGCCCTTTCCCCACCTCATTCCGCCGCCGCCCACCATTGGTTCTGCCCGTCCGCCGCCGGCGATTCCGGCCAAATCTACGGGCGGAATCGCGCCGCGGGGGCGCCCCACCCTCTACCACCGATACGCTACACCGGGCCCCCCGGATCCGGCGACACGAGCCGCCCCTGATCGCCGTCACCACCGGGGATCGACCGCCCTCGAGCCGCCCCCAGTCGCCGTCGCCGCCCGGGATCGCCCGCCCCCCGAACCGTCGGAGAGCCACCTCGCCACGAGCAGCCGGTGAGTGTTTACTTGTGCTTTGTGCCGAACGCTATGCATAGTTGGTTGACGCGGTGTGCGATTTTTGTTCATGTAGATGGAATTGAGCCCGTGCGAGAAGTTTTTGCTCGACGATTCGTCCGATTCGGACGACTCGGATGTTGAGACGCTGCTTGCCAATTATCGGCAGCAGACGTTGGTGATGGCCCATGCCGTGAAGGAGCACGAAGATGAGAACCAAAAGAGGCGGCGAGGATCGACCGTCGGCCGTCTTTGCATTCCTCGAAATCGCCATGTCGGAAACGAGATGTTGATGCAAGACTACTTCGCGGAGAATCCAACATATCTGCCGCACCTCTTCCGGAGAAGGTACCGAATGCGCCGATCTCTCTTTGTGAAAATTGTTCAAGCATGCGAGACAAATTGTCGGTACTTTACTCAAAGAAGAAATGCCGCGGGCTTGAAGGGATTTAGTGCATATCAAAAAATCTCGGCAGCTATGCGTGTGATTGGATACGGCGTTCCGGCTGACTATGCCGATGAGTACCTTCGCATTGGTGAAGATACCATAATTGAGTCAGTGCGTAGTGACGATGCCATGTACCTAGGGTAGGGTCATAGGCCTGACCTAGACCCCCTACCCAAGGACACTGCCCTAGAATCAAGGACATACCAAGTTTTACAGAAGATACCGACTGAAATCACCCAGAAGTGTAATCCACTCGATGGAAGATTCCACTCGGATACCTCCATTCCACTCGACCAAGAAGCATCACTCGACCATATAAAGAATCACCCGGAGTGCCGAAGACCAACAGTCACACCAGGATGGCAATGGTCAGGCGTTCACTCCATAGTCATAAAGGCATTAATAGCTAACGTTACCTGTAACGCCCCTGTCTTAACTCACCTTAACTCACATTGAACCCTGTGTAACGGAGGGCTGGAGGGACCTGGCGCACTCTATATAAGCCACCCCCCTCCTCTGGCAGAAGGGTTCGCACCCCCTGTAACTCCCACGCAAAATCCAGTCGACAAGCCTCCGAGGCACCGAGACGTATGGCTGTTACCTCCTCCGAGAGGGGCCTGAACTCGTAAACTTGCGTGTACAATCTCACCGTACCTAGGACCTTGCCTCCTCTCATGTACCCTACACTAACACTGTCAGATCCATTCCCACGACACGTAGGTTTGCCAAAGTGATCATCCGTGTCTTTGGTCCTGAATATCTTCGGGCACTCAACGAGGATGACACAAAAAAATTGATGGCATCTAATGAGAGGAGAGGTTGGCCTGGCATGCTAGGTAGCATTGACTGTATGCATTGGAATTGGAAAAATTGCCCGAAAGCATGGCAGGGAATGTATTGTGGCAAGTCTCGTGATGCAACAATTGTGCTAGAGGCCGTAGCATCCGAGGATTTATAGATTTGGCATTGCTTTTTTGGTATGCCGGGCACTCTCAATGATATCAATGTGTTGCAACGGTCTCATTTGTTTCCTAGGCTTGCTAGTGGTGATGCTCCTGCTTGCAACTACACTATCAATGGGCATGAATACACAAAGGGGTACTATCTTGCAGATGGTATATACCCTTCTTGATGCACATTTGTCAAGAGCATCAAAGAACCCAAAACTAAAAAACAATGTGAATTTGCAAGGGTGCAAGAGGCAGCCCAAAAAGACATTGAAAGAGCATTCGGGGTTTTGCAATCTAGGTTTGCCATTGTTCGTGGTCCTGCTCGTTTTTGGGATAAGCGGACCTTGAAAAACATCATGACATGCTGTGTTATTCTTCACAATATGATTCTCAAAGATGAGAGAGGCATGAACTTGGAGTTATTCTATGACAATGTGGGTAGCCATGTCAAACCAGCTAGAGACCCTAACCGCATTAGAGCTTTTCTTCAGACATACAAGGAGATTGAAAATGTAAACACCCAGTTTCAGCTTCAGGAGGATGTTATTGAGCACTATTGGCAAAGGGCTGGACAGTAACAAAACTCATTTTTCTATTCATTTTCATTTAGTTCATGTGTGATTTGTATTCGGGACAAGTTTTCTATTGCATTTATTTAGTTTGCTTCGGTGATTTGAATAATTATTTGTAATGTGGATGATTGTTGTATTGTGCTGTGGTATTGATATTTTTTCTGAATAATTATTTGTTGTGTGGATGATTTGTGTATTTGTGGTGTGGTATTGATATTTGTGGACCGGCGGCAGCGGCGCAAGAGCAGACCCCGCAAAGCCGACCCGTAAAAGAGCATATTCCACGAATATCCTTTTATACGGGTCCGTTTTGCGGGGTCTGCCTCTGCGGCCGACCGGGCCGGCCCGCAAAGCCGTTTTTCCGCGAACTGCAAACGCGTTTTGCGGGTCGGCGTTTTACGGGGTCTGCTAGAGATGCTCTTAGTAAACATGACCCCCTAAACACCCGCAGACGTGATCATATGACCCCCTAAACGCCCGCAGACGTGCCCGGTCAGTGACCGGACATGTCCGTTCTGAGCCTCTATTTATTCGTCCGGGCAGCCACACTCCTTACTTTTTTCTTATTTATCCAGTCATTTGCACGTGATTGATGAAGATGAAGAGAGAGTGAGAGAAAAAATGAATAAAGAAAAAAGAAAAAGGTGGTTTGGGTGGGGCCGCGTCCTACGTGGCGGACTGATCGAGCGCGTCCGTGAGTCCTCATATCCTCCCTACATTTGTTTTTAATACGAGGGTTCGCAAACAGCACGAACGTATATGGATGATACGAGGGGTCCGGCTATGTCACTTTCTTCCTTCTCTTTTCTGTCCGGTCACTGATCGAATGTGTACGCGGGCGTACGAGAGATCATTTGAGACGTCCGGTTATATAGATGCTCTTACGTCGCGGGTTTGCTTAGTCCATTGACCCGTTGTTCGAGCTGCTAGGCAAGTGCAGCAGCTAGAGCGTGAGAGCTTCTTCCGTGGACATGATGCCACGAATTCATGAACCTGTCCACTTATTCTTGGTTCTCCTCCGGTGGTGCCTAGTGGTACCGCTGCTAGTGCCTAGTGGTACAAGTACTCCATACGTTGTTGTTTAAGTTTGCATGCACGCTTGCTTTGCTTGGAGCTCGTTCCACGCCACCCGTTCCAACTACGACGCGCACGCACGCACGCACGCAAAGCGCTCCGCTGTCTCGTCTGCTCCCGTGCTCCGTGCCGCGGTGCGGCGATGCCGATGCCGATGTCAAATGCTACTGCTTCCTCCCTCCGTACCATGTACTTAGCCGATCAATACGGACTGCAGTACAACAACAGAAAATATTCTCTACTGGTTATTAGGGTTGGATGGGTCATGACGGGACGGGCAACCGTGAGCTGCACGCACGTACTTTTGGAAAATTAAGCAAGTTCATGATTAATTTCGGTAAATAATTTATGACTAAAACAGATATTAGCATGCAACAATCTAGCAAACTAAAAGAACAACAAGACATGCATAACAGCAGCGAACACGAAACAATAGCTGTAGAGACAGACATGAACAGATGATGTTGGACGTACTATTCGTTAGCTATTGTGGGTGCGACGGTGTTGATGACGATGTTGGCGACGATTTGCTGCTGACGGCGATGAAGACGACGATGAGTAGCACCGCCCGACTTGAACGGAAGACGACCCGTGATGACGAATTTGAGCAGGCGCGCAAAGCGCTTCCCAAAAACCTAATTCGTCCTCTCCCGGTGCAGGACCGCAAGGACGAACGGTTCCGGAGACCTGCTCTCCCACGCGCCGATGCACGCCGGCGTTTGGGATGAAGTAGACTACGACGGCGGCGCAAGTTGCGAGATGAGGCAAAACCCTAGGTGTTTTTCGGTGTGTCTTTGGCCGCAGCCGGTAGCTGTATATATATTAGGACCAGAGGCGGTATTATGTCGCGATCACAATCCCAAACCGACTCGGTTTCTAATTCGTATACTTACCGGACAAGAAATCAAATACTTGTCTGCCAAGACATAAAAAATAAAACGGCAAAAAGAAGCTGCGCCCCTGCAAGGAGACGAATCGGATTTCGGCGGACCATTCACGCGCATGTCGCACGTACGCGCCGCCTCGCCTCGCCACGGCGATGCGAGCGAGCGCGCGTGTGGTCTTTCCTTTCTCTTCTCACACACTACTTAGAGTGGTGGAGAGAACCCACTATATAAAGAGGTCCAACTCTTCTTCAACTTCCGGGGTGGGACTAAACTTTAGCACCACCACTTGCCATTTTACACATGAGCTTTGAGATTTAGAAATTGCTATGGGCCTAGCCCATTAATTCTAACAATCCCCCACCAGATCTCAAATACCCATTTAGAGATTTGCCTTCTCCTACCACTTGTTTAATATACCAGTGTTTCAGCAGAGACTGTTAAGTTGAACTTCTGCCTAGAACTTTAAGCTACATCAATTCACAACTTGACAATGGACTATGCCTTGAATTGCTAGTTTTGTGTGAACAGGTTTCACTCAAAGTCTTAACCAGTACCTGACCGCCAGTAGGCTACCCCGCGGTTTGGAGCTTATACGTCATACTCCCTGGTCTCTTCGTGAGCTTACTAGAGATCACCCAAATCTCATAGACTGCGACGTTTACAGTCAGAACTCATATAGGTGTGTTTTTTCAAGACTGCTCTGTAGGACAACATCTTTGCTAATTATAGCCAATAGAACCACATTAAGGCATGTTGCCAACCTGCCTTACAGCTCTGAGCCTTACAGCTCTGAGAGTTTTGCATCTTCACTTAGAGACGGTCATTAGTTATTACTCTCCTCAGTTAACCAATAGTTTGTTTTTCCCAGATTCTAATTCACGGGATCTCCGATCACAAAGGTTGGGTTACTACTATGGTGTAACATCTATGGGTCTCATACCCATCTCCCTCGATGCAATATCTATCACATTTCGTGATAGTCCCTTTGTAAAGGGGTCTGCTAGGCTTTTGTCTATTTGAATATACGTAACAGTTATTACTCCGGAGTTTCTCAACTTTCTGGCAGACTTCAAACGTCTCTTCACGTGTCTTGATGACTTCGCATTATCTTTAGAATTGTTTACTTTAGCGATAACCGTTTGGTTGTCACAATTCATAAGAATAGCCGGTACAGGTTTTTCAACCACAGGCAAGTACATCAAGAGCTCACGCAGCCATTCTGCCTCAACAGTAGCTGTGTCTAAAGCAGTTAATTCTGCTTCCATAGTTGACCTCGTCAATATGGTTTGCTTGCAAGACCTCCATGACACTGCGCCACCTCCGTGAGTAAATACATACCCACTTGTTGCGTAGAGTACATCAACATCGGAGATCCAGTTTGAATCACTATATCCTTCTAGCACAGCAGGATGCCCTGAATAAGTAATTCTGAAACTCACAGTACCTCTCAGATAGCGCAAGACCCTTTCTAGTGCATGCCAATGATCATCACCCGGGTTGGACATGAACCTACTCAGTTTGCTCACAGCAAAAGAGATATCTGGTCTTCTAGCGCTAGCTAAGTAAATGAGTGAACCGACAATTTGAGAGTATCTTAATTGATCTTTTGTTTCTTTCTTATTCTTTCTGAGTGTCACACTGGGATCATAAGGTGTTGGAGAAGGCTTACTATCCATAAAGCCGAACCGGCTCAAGACCTTCTCAACATAGTGAGATTGCGTTAGAGTAATCCCACTCTCATCCTTAATAAGTTTGATGTTTAGAATTACATCGGCTTCTCCCAGATCTTTCATGTCAAAACTTTTTGATAGAAAAGACTTGACCTCATTGATCGCATTAATGTTTGTACCAAAGATCAGTATGTCATCCACATACAAACATAATATGACACTATTGCCCCCACCATGGCGATAGTAAACACACCTATCAGCCTCGTTAATGACAAATCCTGCAGAAGTCAGGGTTCTTTCAAACTTCTCATGCCATTGCTTAGGTGCCTGTTTCAGGCCATACAAAGATTTTAACAACTTGCACACTTTTCTCTCTTCACCCTTTACCACAAACCCGTCAGGCTGATCCATATAGATTTCCTCTTCCAACTCTCCATTGAGGAAAGTTGTCTTTACATCAATTTGATGAATGATAAGACCATAAGAGGCAGCCAAGGAAAGTAACACTCGAATGGTGGTCATTCTAGCAACGGGTGAATAGGTGTCAAAGTAATCTTCGCCTTCTTTCTGAGTGTAGCCCTTGGCCACTAGTCGCGCCTTGTACTTATCAATAATACCATCAGGCTTTAGTTTCTTTTTGAACACCCACTTACAGCCCACAGGTTTACAACCATATGGTCTATCAGTTAGTTCCCAAGTTCCATTAGAAAGAATTGAGTCCATCTCATTATGAACAGCTTCTTTCCAATCATCTACATCTGGAGATGCATATGCCTCTGCAATCGTCTTGGGTGTGTCGTCCACAAGGTATACAATGAAATCATCACCAAAGGATTTTGCAATCCTTTGTCTCTTGTTCCTTATAGGAACTTCATTGTTATCCTTCTCAAGGACTTCCTCATGTGATTGTTCGAAATATTCATCAGTTGTACTAGATTCAGGAATTATCTCAGAAGAAAATCTAGCAATGCTATGCATATCTTTCATAGGAAATATGTTCTCAAAAAATGTTGCATCACGAGATTCCATTATAGTATCAACATGCATATCAGGTACTTCAGATTTTACCACTAAAAATCTATAAGCAATGCTCCGTTGAGCATACCCTAGAAAGACACAATCCACTGTCTTTGGTCCAAGTTTGCGTTTCTTAGGAATAGGAATATTGACCTTTGTCAAACATCCCCAAGTGCGCAAATAAGAAAGTGATGGTTTTCTCCCAACCCACTCCTCATAAGGGGTTTTTCCATATTATTTTTAGGAACTCTATTCAGGACATGACATGAAGTCAATAGAGTCTCCCCCCACCATGCCTTAGATAAACCAGCAGTGTCTAACATGGCATTCACCAAGTCAGTCAATGTGCGGTTTTTCCTCTCGGCAACTTCATTTGATTGAGGTGAATAGGGAGGCGTCCTCTCATGAATAATACCATGTTCCTCACAAAATTCATCAAATACTTTGGGAAAATACTATCCACCACGATCGGACCTAAGACGCTTGATCTTTTTCCCTAGTTGATTTTCAACTTCAGCTTTATAGATTTTAAAGTAGTCTGATGCTTCATCTTTAGTTTGCAACAAATAAACATAGCAAAATCTAGTCGCATCATCAATCAAAGTCATGAAATATCTCTTTTCACCTTTTGTCAACACACCATTCATCTCACAAAGATCAGAATGTATGAGTTCTAGAGGTGCCAAGTTTCTCTCCTCGGCAGCCTTATGAGGCTTTCGAGGTTGGTTCGATTGCACACAACTATGGCACTTAGAACCTTTGGCAACAGTGAAATTTGGAATTAAACTCATACTGGATAGCCGAGACATTAAACCAAAATTAATATGACATAAACGGGAGTGCCAAATACTTGCATCATCATTAACACTAGCACAAATTTGGTTTACTGACTTATTGCAAAAATCTGAAAGGGAAAAGCGGAACAAGCCTCCGCACTCATAGCCTTTGCCTATAAATTGTCCAAATCTTGACACGATTACTTTATTCGACTCTAAAACTACCCTAAACCCATCTCGACATAGAAGGGAGCCGCTAACTAGATTCTTGTTCATAGTAGGGACATGCTGCATGTTCCTTAATTGCACGATCTTTCCCGAAGTAAACTTCAGATCCACCGTGCCAATGCCACGAACAGAAGCATGTGACCCATTCCCCATTAGGACGGAAGAATCTCTTGCGACCTGATAAGAAGTAAACAGGGAGACGTCAGCACACATATGAACGTTAGCACCCGAATCAATCCACCATGAAGATGATTGAAATACTGAAAGCACAATAGGTAAATTACCATACCCATCAGTATTGCTAGCGGTCACCATGTTGACAGTCTTGGAGCTCGTTTTCCCTCTGCGGTCTGCACGTTCAGGGCATTCCTTGGAAAAGTGTCCGGGCTTCCCACAGGCGTAGCACTCTAGCTCAGCTTTGTTGAATTTCTTCTTCTTGAAGGTAGTAGTCTTTGTAGGCTTGTTGAAAACAGGTTTGTTTTTCCCTTTGTTCTTGTTCTGTGGGTACCTCTGCACCATATTGGCGGTAGGCTGAACCTCATCTCCTTTCTCAGTAGTGTCTTTAGCCCGAGCTTTTTCTTCAACATCAAGAGATGCAATCAGATTTTCAACTGATATCTCCTGTCTCTTATGTTTCAGAGTTGTGGCAAAATTCCTCCATGAAGGAGGCAACTTTGCAATCATGCACCCAGCCACGAATTTGTCGGGTAGAACACACTTAAGGAGTTCAAGTTCTTTCACAATGCACTGTATCTCATGAGCTTATTCAACCACAGAATGGTTATTCACCATCTTGTAGTCATGAAAACTCTCCATGATGTACAGTTCACTGTCTGCATCTGTTGCACTGAATTTTGCATTCAGTGCATCCCACAGAGTCTTTCCGTCATCTATGTGCATATACACATCATACAGACGGTCAGCAAGAACACTCAGAATGCATCCCACAAACATAGTATTGGCTTCCTGGCATTTTCTCTGATCTTCGTCAGACATTCCCTCTGGAGCACCAACACTAATGTGGAAAACTTTCAGAGCAGTAAGCCAGAGCGTGGTCTTCACCTGCCACCTCTTAAAGTGCACACCGGTAAATTTATCCGGCCTCAGTGCATCAGCGAATCCAGCCATAGTTAACTCAGAAAATTGCCTACATTTAGGTTTTTGGATTGTTGGAAAATTAGGCAAGTTCATGATTAATTTCAGTAAATAATTCATGACTAGAACAGATATTAGCATGCAACAATCTAGCAAACTAGAAGAACAACAAGACATGCATAACAGCAGCGAACACGAAACAATAGCTGTAGAGACAGACATAAACAGATGATGTTGGACGTACTATTCGTTAGCTATTGTGGGTGCGACGGTGTTGATGACGATGTTGGCGACGATCTGCTGCTGACGGTGATGAAGACGACGATGAGTAGCACCGTCCAACTTGGACGGAAGACGACCCGTGATGACGAATTTGAACAGTCGCGCAGAGCGCTTCCCAAAAACCTAATTCGTCCTCTCCCGGTGCAGGATCGCAAGGACGAACGGTTCCGGAGACCTGCTCTCCCACGCGCCGATGCACGCCGGCGTTTGGGATGAAGTAGACTACGACGGCGGCGCAAGTTGCGAGATAAGGCAAAACTCTAGGTGTTTTTCGGTGTGTCTTTGGCCGCAGCCGGTAGCTGTATATATATTAGGACCAGAGGCGGTATTGTGTCGCGATCACAATCCCAAACCGACTCAGTTTCTAATTCGTATACTTACCGGACAAGAAATCAAAAACTTGTCTGCCAAGACATAAAAAATAAAACGGCAAAAGGAAGCTGCGCCCCTGCAAGTAGACGGATCGGATTTCGATGGACCATTCACACGCATGTCGCACGTACGCCACGGCCCGGCGAGGCGAGCGAGCGCGCGTGTGGTCTTTCCTTTCTCTTCTCACACACCACTTAGAGTGATGGAGAGAACCCACTATATAAAGAGGTTCAACTCTTCTTCAACTTTCGGGGTGGGACTAAACTTTAGCACCACCACTTGTCATTTTACACATGGGCTTTGAGATTTCAAAAAATGCTATGGGCCTAGCCCATTAATTCTAACACGTACTTGACTGGACGGACGTGTAGTATAGTGATACGAGTCGCGCCAAGAAGTCCCTTCTCCGCTCCGGCCGGCGCCGGACCATGACAAGTGCCAAGAGCACGTGCATGTGCGGTGTGTCCCCTTCCCCGTCAAGGACGCCACGCCATGCCAGCTAGAGGAGCTTCCTTCCTTCTCCGCCTCGTCTGTTGCATGGAGCTGTGTTGACTCGCGTTTTTTTTGCCCAAAGTGCAAAGCATCCTTCTCTCTTTCCTCGTCGTATACGTAACTTTGAGCATGCTGAAAAAGCAGGAATCTCAAGCGCACGGCCTTTTGGATGTGAGCTTGATTCTCCCTTCTTTTTCCTACACGACAACACACAATGACCAGAGGTTTATTGAAGGTCGCTTTGAGCCGATCTGCTGGCGGCAGGCTGATCCTTTACAAATCTTGTGTTGTTTAGTCGACTGAGAACTAGGTTGTAGCCTAGTGTCAAAGGGTCAAAGCGGTGCACCCAGCGGCGAAAGTTCAAATCCCGTCGCGGGCGAATTTCTGATTTCTCACCCGGATGGACTTCTATAAAAATATGTGCACCGGTGCTAGTGCTCATGGATCTCTTATTTTTTTTGTTCAGCTGACTTGTTTCGATGCGTCCATTTGCTTGCTGATACACCTAAGGACGTACGAAACGGCTATATTATACTATCAGTCTTGTTTCTTTTCATATGGGGAGCTTAAGGTTGCTAGGGTGTTCCAAAACTTGCGCGAGGCAATAAATGGCTTCTAGAACTCGTGCCTAACAAAAATAACTTCACATGCGGTCCATACCGTTGTGGATAATGAGGGCCTTAACACGATCAAGTATAAAATAAAGTTATATAAACAGACTATAACAATATAAATATTATTATCTCCGTCTCAAAAATTTTGTTTTAGATGTGTCTACATACGGATATATATGACACTAAACCGTGTCTAGATACATCTGTATCCAGACAAATCTAAGACAAGAATTTTGGTAGGAGGGAGTATACTTTTATTGAGTTGAAAAAATGAAATAGAAGAGAGAAGAGAAGCGAATTGTAGATTAAGCTTTAGCACTTGCTCCAGAAAATATTGTAAAAATGGGAGATGTGTCATATGTTAATAAAGTAGTACTTCTTTATAGTTAACTATTGTACATGTTGCCTATTAGATTAGCTATATATGTGACATGAAAAGATCTTATAACTAGCAGCTGGTTATATTATTAACTAGGGACCCTATATTTAACAGGTGCCTGGAAAAATCTTTCCATCAATCACTTTCTTTCCTGCCCATCGGATCAATATCCAACGGCCTCAGTCATGTTGTAGACTGTTCATCTTCTTACCCCTGCAGGCAGTTCCTCCTCCCCGCGGCCTACCCCGCCCCATTCACAGCCGGCGGTGCGCGGTCCCGCCCTCCCCTCAACCTCCCACCTACCGCCGTTGCTGACCACCACCCCAGCCACCCTCTAAGCTCTGCACCACCGGTGAAAACCTTGGGTCATCCCCTGCACTCTCCACCCTTAAGATAGATAGTGGGGTAGTTCTTCTCCAGTGAGGTTGGGAAGAAGGAAGGAAGAAGAAGAAGAAGAAAAATGACCGACGCAACATAAAATTTTAGTCACCCGAGAAATAGTAAAACCATATTAATTAACCATGCTCTATCTTTGCCGACTTAAAATGACCAAACTCATTTTGTTTTCGAGCAAAGAATATGTGGACCAACTGCACGACCCACCTTAAAAAAGAAAAGAAAAACTAGCATGACGAGTCAATTATATACTCCAGTACACACTAGGCAGCATAAAATTGGAGCGTGACAGCGCCACCCCATTTTAACCTTGTCCTGTCTTTTGCACGGAGGAGAACAGCTAGCTAGCTATGTCACCACGAACCCACACCGCCAGCGGACCGGCCGATCACTGTGCGCACAGCCGCGGCGAAAGCAACGAGCCAAAAGTTTGCGCCCGACACGACATCTACGCGGCACATCCAGCCGCGGCGGCAGCCCCAATTGACGCTCTGTGTCGTCCCAATGGCCTGCAGTGTCACATCATCCCATGCTACCCTCGCTTCCGACCTGCCAGCCGGTTGTGCGAGCAGAAGGGCATGATCCTTCATGAGCACACACTAGACCATTGCCATTTGTACCAAGATCCCCACTTGCCCAAACAAGACCACCTCCGAGGTAGGGGGTGCCGACACCACAACAAAGCACAATTGTTGTTGTTGCGCGTTCCTCGTAAGCCTGAGTAACCCGGGCATCATGGACACCGTCGACCTAGCAACCCAGGTTCCCAAGACGATGCCGGCCTTGCCATCGGCGATGGCGGCCATCCCATCTTGTTAGACGGCGGGGCTCCATGGATCCGACTCGGTGCAAAGATTAACATTTTAATAGAATTAATATAAAAAAATTATCTATACCTACAAATAAAACAGGGTGTGCTTCTCTGATTTTTAACCCGTTCACCCATATTATATTTTTGATATTTTTTCTATCTGAGGTGGTACTATTTTTTTTTTGCATCCCTTTTTCGCATGTAACCAGCTCATACTAGGTATTGGGCTTTCCTCTTCTCGTACGTAACCAGACTGTACTGGACTTTCCTAATTTTTTGAGACAACTAGTGGGCTTTACTGCGCTGCTGGGCCTCCTTAGAAACACTGGACTAGGCCTTTTCTGGACCGCAAGCCCTGTGAGAAAAATAGGTAGCGATGGGGGATAATAGGTACCACTGAGTTTCGAACTCATGATCTGCATTCCGGTCAAAAGTAGGAACAATGAACACAACATTGATACTTCAATGTTAATAGTCCCACATTGTTATTTCGAATAGATTTCCACCAGTGCACACAAACTAAAACAAGGCAATGTATCCAGTGCGGACTGCAATTTGGTAAAAATTTGGAAACTAACGACAGGGTCCATTGGATCAATAGCCAAGGGTAGAGAAGAAAGGTGGGATTGCTAACCTTCCACTTAAACCTGTTTTACACATAAGTTTTTCGAATTTTCTAATTGTCGGGTACCGGAAATTCTTGTCAGCGTCATTCGATTTCCGCTTGACGCCGAAGGCGGGGACATTGTAAGGAGCGCCAGCCACGGCGAGGATGAGCCATGCACGAGCGGTAGGGGAAGGTTGAAGGGAGGGCAGGACGGCGAGGTAGCGCCCGCGGGCCGTGGGGGCGGATGCACGTGGTTACGGCGGGGTAGGTGGGTTGCTGCATGAGGAAGAAGGGAAGGTTGAAGATGAATGGTGTACGATCTGCTTTCGGCCCTTGGGTGAAGATCTCATGGTCCCTGGGAAAGTGACTAACGAATGAAATTTTCAGATACATCCTGTATAAGAACTCCCTAAGTTTTTGGGCATGTACGTTTCACTATAAATAGAAAGGGAAACGATTCCTATTAGGCGACCGGCTAGGAATTGTGTCGGTTGCTCGAAGCGCACAACGTGTCCTATGGGGTCCATGAACCGCCTCCCACTTTCTCCCTCATCTCTTTGCCAAACGAGAGGCTTTCGTTCCTCTTCGCATCTCGTCTCTCTTGAGCAGCCATGGCCACCTGCAATCCTTGTCGGTCTAGCGATGGTCTTCGTCCAGCTCCAGTTGTGAGCACCCCCCCCCCCCCCCCCCCCCCGGATGAAGCTATGAGGGGCGGCGCCACTCTCAAATCTCGGTGCTGCAACGAGGGAGGGGGCTATCACGTGCAAAGGCAAGGGATGCCAGCCCATGGTTTCTGATGCGACGACGACGAGGGGGTTGCGATGCAAGGCAGCGCTTCTGTGGATGTCAGTCAATGAGTGCCGCAACATGCTTGCTACAAGCGACATCACGCGTTGATGTGAGCAGCAGCCAGGCTTTTTTTGCTGCGAACGTGGTGACTGTGAGAGTGAGGATGGTGGTGCTGCTCCGAGCAGCGGCGCTCCTACTACAACTAGCTCACGTGATGCTACAACCGGCTCACGTGATGCTACAACCAGTGTCACCGCTGTTAGAGCTCTCCGAGGCTGATACAGTGACCATCGACGCCGAAAGCTGCAACCACCACCGCACAGAACTGCAACTGCGACGCCGAAAGCTGCAACCACCATTGGGGGAAGCTACAACGCACAACCTAGCGTTGCATTTTTTGTTACAACTGGTGTCATTTTGCTGCAACCAATGCTTGGCGATGCTAGAACCGATGTGTGGTTGTGCTGGAACTGGGATGAAAGAAGAGAAATGGGTGATGGGGGATGCTGGAACCGTTTTCGACAAAGTTGGAACCGACAATTTTTTTGCTTCTACCGATGGAAGTGGTGTTGCGACGACGACGGGGTGGTGATGTGGTGGCTGCAACCGGCACCTGTAAAAGCTACAGCCGGCGAGTTTTTTACTACGATGGCAGGGGGTGAAGTAGTGACATGGGAGACGACGTCGAGGACGGCGGACGGTGCATCCGTGCTTCGAGCATTGACGACGAGGGCGGCACATCTAGTGATGCAACCTTGGGGCAGGGAGCTGCAACCTCTTCTGGGCCGGTGCTACGAGCGGCGACGTGGGAGCAGCGGCTCGTCCACGGGCAAGGGCTAGAACCGACGAGGAATGTTGATGGCGAGGCTGCTAGCACCATCAATGACGAAGCCCCGCACATCCATGGCTGGGGACAGCGTGGTCGGCAGCCCTCGCTATCGTTCTTTTTTTCCGTGGCGCGGTTGCTTGATTTGGCTAAAAAGACAACCAAATGGGAAGCGGACAGCACCGGTGCCTAATCAGATGGTTGGTGGGCAACGGATCTGGAGGCTCTGATGCGACCGACCGAAATTGGTGTCGATTGCCTAGCGTTGCCCAAAAAGAAAGGACTCCACTACTAATCTGACGTTAGATTTTTTGACCATGGTAAATTGAACATTTTTATGACAAATTGTGTTTGCCGAGGATAGCAAATTTAGTTGGCAAACATGACAAAATTCGCCTCACTTAATTTTATTGCTAGAAAATTATTGTACTCGTAAACTAAATTTGCCGTCTCACGCCGACTAAATTTGCCGTAAAAACGTTTTTAAAAAGAGACGTCAGATTTTTAACATTACCGAAAAGAAAGAGGCTCATGAGATGAAATCGTTGACCAGGGCTATCAACTCGATGAGCGGCATGGTTAGTGACCCGACTGCCCAGTCTGGCCTATGGTTCCGATCGAGATCATACAGTGCACTGACGCAGGTGTGGTTGCCTTCCGGGATCCCGGCCATGGCGACCGATCCCAGACGGGCGGGAGCAGCGGAGCAGGAGACGTGGCGGTTTCATCTCGCGCGCGTCCCCGGCCGGGGCGGAGATCGAGTCTTCCTAGTAGAAAAATAGTGCACACACCCGTGCGTGCAGCGACAGCGCCGTCGTCCGCGCCGCGCGCCCTGCGCCTTGGATCCACCCACCGGATTAGTTTTGAGTTGGTCGCCTCGCCGGCACAGAAAGATAGGCCGGCATCGTTAGTTTAACCAACGGCGGGTCAGCAGGTGCATCGGATGGATTGATTGATTCTTTCGTCGACCATGGTTTCCATCAAGGGATTGACCGGCCATTACGTCGCGGGTTTGCTTAATCCATTGATCCGTTGTTCCAGCTACTCTACTAAGCAAGTGCAGCAGCTACAGCGTGTGAGCTGCTTCTATGGACATGATGCCACGAATTGGCGAGCCTGTCCACTCATTCTTAGTTCTCCTCCGGTGGTACTCCCATACGTTGTTGTTTAGGATTGCACGCTTGCTTTGCTTGGAGCTCGTTCCACGCCACCCGTTTCAACTACGACGCGCACGCACGCAAAGCCAGCCTCCGCTGTCTCGTCTGCTCCGTGCGGCGGTGCGCGCGGCGATGCCGATGCCGATGCCGATGTCTACTGCTACTGCTTCTTCCGTACCACGTGCTTAGCCGATCAATACGCACTGGAGTACAACAACAGAAATATTCTCTACTGGTTACTAGGGTTGGATGGGTCGTGACGGGACGGGTAACCGTGAGCTGCACGTACATACCTGACCGGACGGACGAGTACATTGTAAATATTCAGTTTGATTCTCCCTTCTTTCTCCTACACGACAAACGCACACAAACACGCAATGACCAGAGGTTTATTGAAGGTCGCTTTGAGCCGATCTGCTGGCGGCAGGCTGATCCTTCACAAATCTTTTGTTATTCAGTCGACTTATTTCGATGCATCCATTTGCTTGCTGATTACACCTAAAAGACATACGAAACGGCTACTCCCTCTGTATCGGTGTATTAGTCACATTACAAAAACCAAATAGTCCCGAAACACTTAGACGCGGTGCATTAACTTCCATCTTGTCTTGTTTCTTGACATGAATAAAGGAATCAACTAATAAGAGACGTGGGGTGTCAGAGCCCTCCCCTGGCTGGTATGTGGGCTTGCCCCTGGACCGGTACATGGGCCTGGCCCATCGGGAGACCATCGAGCACCGCAGACTACAATTACCAGGGAGAAGGCAACGCTCTTCTCATCCAGTGGATCAGGGACGAACCCGGCGGCGGCTACCCTCTTTTCCCCTTTCCTCCTCCTTCCCCAATTCGTGTATCCGAAGTTGTAATCCCAAAATTGCTACTCAAATTCATGTGCTAGAGCAATAGATCGGGAGAGGAATTGTTAGGTTGCTAACATGGGGCCACCACCCCGGCCATCCCTCTAAGGCCTGCACCCCCGTGAAAACCTCCAACGATTCCCTCACCCCTAAGATAGATAGTTGGGTAGTTCTTCTCCGGTGAGGTTGGGAAGAAAGAAGAAAGGAAGAAAAAACTTTGCCGACTTAAAATGATCAAACTTACATTTATTTTCGAGCAAAGAATATGGGGACCAACTACACTACCCACCTTAAAAAAGAAAAGAAAAACTAGCATGCATGACGAGTCAATTATATACTCCAGTACACACTAGGCAGCATAAAATTGGAGCGTGACAGCGCCACCCCATTTTAACCTTGTCCTGTCTTTTGCACGGAGGAGAACAGCTAGGTAGCTATGTCACCACGAACCCACACCGCCAGCGGAGCAGCCGATCGAGATCACTGTGCGCACAGCCGCGGCGAAAGCAACGAGCCAAAAGTTTGCGCCCGACACGACATCTACTCGGCACATCCAGCCGCGGCGGCAGCCCCACGCGACAGCGACGGCATACAGCTCCCCATGCCGACACACCTCTCTTTCTTTCTTTGGTCGTCTTGGCCTTTCGCCGTCCTCCGCCGCTGGCGATCGGCCCGAGCTTGACCCGTGAACAGTGCGCGCAGCACGGGCGAGCCGAGCCACCCCATCCCGTCTACGGATATACAGTACACGGTACGCGGCCGGGACACGGTAGTGCGTACGTACGTACGTACCGGGACACGGCGCACCTTGCATGTACGAAGAGGAGCACGGCGCCGGCGATCACGTGATTCGATTTCGAACTGGGCGTTCCAACAGTGCAGCCGGCCGGGACGAGGGAAAAAGCGGCGCTGGCGCTGCTGTCCCTCCCTCATACTGTAGCGCACATCCGGTGCGTACGTACCTCTCCATGGTAGTACTGCTACTTTTTCGATAAGAAATGCGACTCGCTGTGCCACTGCACCCTCGTCGTACCAAGCCGGCAATTGCCAAAGAAGACACGCGACAAAACGGCTGAACCGCCAACTGCGATGGGCGAACGCACGCACCCGTCCGTAATCCGTAGCCAGGATACGTCCGAGCAGCTAGCTACCGGGTCGAGGCATCAACCGGCCGGAGATCGTACGTACTCCCTCTGTAAAGAAATAATACTCTTATAAGTAAGTTATACTATACTAAAGCTGGAAGGCTTTGACTTTTCTGGTATTTTTGAATTTTTTTCAAGCTTCTACTGTTCATTTACATCCATGTCAGCGAACAGTGGCAGGTAACAGTAGCACGTGCGAACACTGCCCCTTCATGAACAGTACGCCAGTGAACAGTGGTGCAGTGCTCCAGAATAATCTGATTTTCCTTTTTTTTTTTTTACTTTCACCGGAGAAAAAATACGCACGGTGTAAACAAAAACTGGGATTTTTTTACACATCATTTCTCTCCTCCTCCACCATCGCGTCCGTATATATAGTGTTAAGATTTAGAATTTTTCCCTCGTACTCCCTCTGTAAAGAAATAATACTTTTATACTCTTATATTTTTTTACGGAGGGAGTACTACGTACTAGTGGGCGGTAGGCACGCGCCCAGCCAGCGCACGCCATATACCCCGTTGTTTGTCTTTTTCTTCTCTCTTTTTTTCTTAAGCTCAACCCGTTGTTTGTCGATCGGTTATTTGGCCTCCTCTCCTCGTCTGGCCCCGGGCGGCCGGACCCCGGCGCCACGTACGGGCGCGAGGGCCTATATGGCGCCATCCCACCTTCCAACTTTCTTCAAAACCATACACCAAGGCACACGAATGATTTAGCATTTAGACTGCCAACCCTCACGAAAGAAAAATATTACATAAAGTCATGGTAAAAGGGTACAAATGTGGACAGCTATTTCCACAAAAAGTGAAAAGAAAACCTACACCTGTTGAGTACCTGAGACATTTTTTTTTGTTATAAAGGAAATTTGAGACCGCTTGAAATAAGTGGTTAGCTATCTCAAAAACAATAAAAAATAATGGAAATCTGAGAGGAAGGCCTCTCCCTCTCTCTCTTTCTTAAAAAAAATGAAAAGAAAATTTGTGTTGCTCTCTAATCTTGAACTTCGTTGCTACTCAGTCACAACACCTGTTCCACGAAAAGCATGAATGTAGTTGAACAAATAACGGCGGGGGCACCGTCCTGAGCTTGTCGTGGTTCATATCTGAATTGCTAGACAAGAAATAAGAAGAGCAAGAAGAATGATAACTACTTCGTTAGTTATAGCACCACATCTACTACACCTTATCGAACCTGACACTCATTTGAGACGAACACCCACAAGCCCCTAGCTGAAGTTAGCCAAGTCATCGGAGAGAAGGACAGAGGATCGAGGCCTTTGTTCCTTGAAGTGCCGACACCAACTCCACCAAGCCGGCGAGACCGTATTCAGGCCCAGTCTCACAACCGAAGGAGAAAACATTTGATTGAGGAAGCCGAAAACATATTATGAAGAGTACACCACCACCGTAGGAGCTAAAGTGGCGAATAAATCCTGAAGCTCAAGGGCCAAGGATGGTAGATGTGGGCTAAGGCTTGGATCCAGAGGAGAGGAGATGGAAAATTACATATAGTAGTGAGAGTAAGTTCCTCCACCCCATCTAACTTTAGTGGGAAAGGTAACGATAGAGTGGTGACATGAAGAGATCGAAGTAGATACTACACGCATGTAATGTCATATCTAGAAACGAAGACGGAAAATAAAGTAAAATAAGCCAAGCGTTCACTCCATAATTTTAGCTTCATTGCCATATATGGAGACAGAAAGGGGACGAGGAGGCGAGGAGTGGATGGGAAGCTGCAAGAGTGTGAATGCGTGTCTTAAGTGTGCTCGTCTTTGTGTCCCCCCCCCCCCCCCCCCCCCTCCTCTAGTTGTGTGTAATCCTGTGTCCACCTTTGTTGTAACACAATCTGGTTGGGGAAATGGAGATCTGTCAGAGGACAAAAAAGCAAAGAAGATAGAGACCACACTGATCTTGGACGAGGCGGCCACAAACGAGAGGGGGTTCACACTTCACACCCTAGCGAACCTGCGGTCTGAACATATAGTAGAGGTTTGAGGGTCCGCTTCGAAGATGCACTTAGATTCATGACCATATGGGGACAGAAAGGGGGCGAGGAGTGGTTGGGAAGCAACGTGAGGAAGGGACTGTCTGGATGACGGTAACTTAAAAATGCTCATCGACGGGCGGAATCGACACGGCAAGCATGGAAAGGGTTGCAGGTGGATGGGGATGTGTCAGAGGACAAAGGAGCAAAGAAGATCGAGAAGGAGAGAGGGACGGGGACGAGGCTGCGACAAAACGCGAGGGGTGAAAAGAGAGGGGGTTCACACTTCACACCCTAACTCGTTTCAAGATAAAAACGACTTTCCACAGCAACCAAAGAACTATGGCAACGCCGGGTGGGGCCCGCCGGTCAGCGGCTCCCCGAGACTTGGCCTACACACATGTTCGGTTAGGAAAGCGCCGTCGCAACGGAAAGCGACCGAGGATGGCAGCGGCACAGCAGCCAGTCCAGATCGCCACAAGAGAGAGACAGACACGGACGCGGACACTACGCGCACTCTCCACATCCGTTCACATCACGCCGTGGAAGGAGCCGGAGAGCTGGCCTGCATCCATCTCGTCCCGTCCCATGGCCGTGGCCAGCCATGTCCACATCTCCCACTGCCACCACCCCACGCCGTGGATCCAGCTCACCGAACAACAGCATATATGTCTCTGTTTTGTGCTTGGTTCCGACACTGACGGACCACACGCATGTTTCAGAAAAAAGAAGATTCAGACATTCATTCTTCCCAGGACTTTCAGCAAGGAGCCGCCATGGATTCTGCGCCAGAGTTACTGCTAACATCATAATGGGTGGTAGCCAACACAACGAAAAAAAGGAAGAAAAAAACTGTTCATAGATCACACAAACAATCACCCCGTCCCATTCTGGGAGCTCTCTAATAATCGGAGAAAAATTGAAGCTGCCTGCAACGGTGGTGCTTCTTGACTTGCATCCAGGCTGCGGAATTTGCCGCCGCCACGCTATCTACGCTCTCTGAGAATCGCCACCGTGCTGCGCCGTGCTGCCTTCAACCCAGCTGTACGTACAAGTGGCGAAAGAGCTTCCTTCCTCATTCCCCCTAGCTCGCTACGCTGCTGTCGCCGCTCGTGTCCGTTAGTATGGTCAGCCTACGCGCCGTCTTCGTGAAGTCACTGCAAAATTCACAAGCAAATTTGCTAAATAGGTTAGTATCTGGTCTGGACAAGAAATGGAGAAAGAGAGAAAAAATGTTTTGTAGCAGAAGATGGTGTTTCCTTCAACAGTATGGAAACACTAGTTGTCATCGGAGGGAACTCCTAAAGTCAAAGTACCATAAGGAGCAGGATGCTTCCAAGGCAACAACACCTAGAGTTTCGGTGCTTGAAGATACGTCGATTTGGATGTATTAGAAGAAAGATCGCGACTACTATGCAAATGTGGCCATTTCCGAGGTCTTGCAATACATGCAGAGTTTAAATGGGTGATATTGAGGTCAACAGGTGTGTAAAGTTAGGTGGAATAAACAGGCAAACTGGAAGTTTATAACCAACAATGCTAATGGAATATTAGGAAAGTGCCACTTACATTTGAAGAAGAGTGGATGTGACCAAATACCTAATTGATTCTAAAACGACTACCAAGCCTTTTTAAAAGACGAAATGAAACGAGTAACCTAATGCTTGAACATAAACACACATTTTAATCTGAAATCATACAAACCTGAAAGGTTCATCTCCGGTGTGTTTGAGCGCCCCGGCTGCATCACGGTAGAAAACATGGCTCATCAGCTCGGCTTTTTCCATACCGAACATGTCGGAAAGCCGGCGATATAACTCTTCGTACGAGCCAACAGCAGAGAGATCAAGCGTACGCCCGACATCCTCTGATTGCATGAATATCTTGCAGTGCCCGATATCCAGCCCGAGATCGAGTACCTTGTTGTCCTGGCACAATGGAACCCCTCCACAGGACAAGTTCTTCGTGGTGCCATTCTGGTTGCTTTGTGGGCTTGGAAGATCAGAGTTATTCGCCGACTTCTCGGCGCTCATATCAGAGGTGCTCTTCCTAGCAGCAGATGGAGAGAACCCCCCAGAGTTACCTAAAGTGATCTGCTGCTCGGTGAGTATGGGTTTCCCAAAGAGCATCAGCTGGGGTGAAGCCTTCTTGACATCTGACTTCTTGTTGTTGTTCTGGTGATTGCCAATGGTGAGCATGCACGAGATGTCGTCTCGTGCAGCCGGGTGACCGATGATGAGCCCAGCGGCGATCCTCGGCTGCCCGCCGTGATCGACCTGGTTAAGCCCGTGCGGTGACAGACTCGACTGCAGTTTGTTAAGGTGGAGATCTGATAAAGATATACCAAATTGAGCATGCCTGGCTCCCTGTATGCCTGCAGGAGTGCCGTCCGGGAAATAGCACATCGGACCGCCGCCGCCGCGCTCGAGTGGGTTTCCATGGAACATCGGGGCCGGAAACTGGCCGTCGACCGGGAGGTCGGGGTAGAACGGAACACAGAGCTTCTTCCGAGGCGGCGAGAACGGAGCAAGGTGAATGGCCGGCATGTTTGAGACCAGCTCAACCAGCCATGGGCTCACCCTCTTCACATTCTGCAGCAGGTCCGGTTCATCCCAAGTCACCTGCAGCACAAGGCCATAATACCAAGAAAGAATTCTTCAGCATTTTGACAGTCAAATGCATGCTTCTAGTACTAGCAATCAATTCAATTAAATTAGTCAGTAGAAGGAATGCAATCTTCTGGTGCTGTCCTGGAGAGGATTTGTACACAATTTAATACAACTACAAATGAGATGAGTGATGGAGAAGTGGAGATGTACCTGAAGAAGTCTCCAAGGTGAATTGGGCCATCTAATGGGGTCAGCCACCTGCACGGCCGACACAGTCCCCATGAACCAGCTGATCCTCGACGAGTCCTCCGTCTCGAAGGCCATCTTGAACCTCATGCCCGGGCACCACTGGGTGCGCATCGCCGCCCTGACCGCGGCCGCCCTCACGCAGAACTCCGGCGTGCTCGCCCTCGGGTAGTAGAGCACGTCGAACGGCTGCCCGCTGGCGGCCAGATTGGCCGCCTCGGCGACCTCCTCCGGCCGCACCCTGACCCTCACCTTCCCCCTCGCCCCCATCATCTTGTTGCTGCCGTCCTCCTCTCCCCTCAGGAACATGGAGAATCCCCCGTAATTGCCGGCCGCCGCCGGCGAGGGCGGGGGCAGCAGCTCCGGGCCGCCGATGCCCCCCTTCTTGGCGCGGCGGATGCCGACGCAGAGATCCCCGTTCTCGGTCCTCATGAAGACGATGGAGTCCCCGGCGACGAGCTTCTTCTGGTTGACGAAGGAGCTCCACCCCGTGGTGAGGAGGTGGCGGCGGGGCGTGCCGCGGTAGATGTGGCGGAACTTCCAGACGACGGCGTGCACGTCCTTGGCGAGCACGGTCTGGACGGGCGGGTCGGCGGAGTAGTCGAGCCGCGGGAAGATGGTCTCGGCGCAGTAGCGCGGCACGGAGAAGCCGCCGCCGTTGTTGGCGTCGGACTGCGTGAGCGTCTTGGCGAAGGAGGCGGGCTTGTCCTCCTGCGCGGCGGCGGCGGCAATGGCGTCGTCGGCGTCGGCGGCGGCGTCCTGCGGCCGGGCGGGGACGAGGCGGATCTTGGCGAAGACCTCGTCGGTGTCCGGATCGGCCATGAAGCGGACGGCGGCGACGCGGCAGAGGACGAGCGCCTGGAGGCGGGCCACGGGCGGGAAGTCGACGGCGCCGGCCTGGCCCTGCGCGTGCTCCGCGTGGCCCTGCGGGAAGTAGTAGACCCTGGAGCCGGGCGGCGGCATCTGCACCATGCCGCCGGCGCAGGCGTGCCACAGCTGCGGGTCGAGGCAGCGCGGCCCGTCCCCCCTCTCCCGCTCCCCCGCCGCCGAGTCCACGAACGTAATCATCCCCTCCTCCACCTCTCCCACCTCCACTCACCGCACCGCCCGGGACCGAACAGCAAAGCAAAGAATTCCACCAGAATTAGGCCGTCCCCCCACCTTTAACCCCTACCAGCAGAAGCTTTCCCGCCGCCGCCGCGACCGGCACCATCAGAGCAGAGCTCGCTCGCTGAGAAAGGCTGGACGAAAGGCACGAGAGAAAGAAAGAGAGAATTTTGGGGTCAGAGACGGACGCTGCAAGCAGGGGAAAGGGAAGAAAGAGAGAACGAAAGCGAGCCCCGACCGACAGCACCGCGATCCATCCATCCGTCGTGCAGTCGCTCACCTTTCGAAGTGGCGCAGGCGCAGATCCCTCCAAACCGAGGACGGGTGAGGACGAAGCGCTAGCGGTCCGTCCTCTGCTGCGGCTGCCTCCCTCCTCCCTCCCCTCCCCCGCCTTCTCTCCAGTCTCCCTCAGGTGCAGCAGCGGCAGCAGGGCAGCAGCAGCCTCAGATTCCTCCAGACTGCAGCTGACACGCGGGCGCAGGAGGGCTAAATAGGGGCGGATGGCAGCGGATTAGGCGAGTAGTAGTACCCTACTTTGCGAGCCGCTTAATGAATAAACTATGGTTTGTCTAGCAGTTCAGTTGCCCGCTGCTTTTCGGATCGGATCAGTTCAGTTCAGTTCGGTTCCCAGCGTGTACTCACAAAAAGGTGCTGCTACTCTACTAACACTAGTCCACTGCTGCCAGCCAGCTGATCCGGCTATTTTTGCCCACGGGTTTAGCGGCGGGCCTAGCTACTGTAGTAGTGTTAATCATCACATCATTAGTGGTGGTGGTGGTACGAGTAGGAGGAGTAGTATCCACCACTCCACTCCATCACGCACTGCCTGTTATTCATCGGAAAAGCGTTCTGCATGTGTGTGTGGATTCACATGACTCGCTCTCATGGCGATGCTGTGATCACCAACTATAGGAGTGCTGATAATAATGCAACGGCCGGGTAACAGCAGCCATTTTTTTCTGAAAAAGAAAAGGTTAACGGCGGCCGGTGCCGGGGCCGCGCACACGGGGCGGGGTTGGGATGGGATCGGGAGATTGTTTTGTCGGGGCGGGTCGCTTGCCTGGAGATTCGCTCTCCTTCGTTCGTTGGTTGGTTGGGATGGGAGCGGGCGAGGCGGCCGGGGACGGTGGGGTGCGACCAGTCCAGTCCTCCGCTGCGGCCGCCTGGTGACTGAGCTCTGCTCTGTGCCGCTCGCGCGGCCCTGTGGACATGTGACGCTCGCTTGTTCGCTTCCGCCTCGCGCTCCTACTATTTCTCTCTGCTCCGTTGGTGCTTTGCGTGGGTGGGTGCACGCACTTGCACCTAAGGCCAACTCCAACGCGCGACCCATCCTGTCCGTCCGCGTCCGTTTAAGGCTAAACGAACAAAACAGGTCTCCCAACGCGCGGCCGCTTCTGTCCGCTTTAGACCCATTCCCGGCCCAAGTTTGGGCCGAGTTTGCGGCCGAACGGACACGCACGGACGCGAGCGTCGCGTGCCCTTGTCCTGCCCTGGCCCGCCCATCGGTGAGACATACCCCTTTTTCTCTTCCTCTACCTTCCTCCGCGCCGCCGCCACCACCACCCCCCCGGCCGGGTCGTCTTCCACCAGGGCCGTCCCAACCACCACCGCGTCGTGCCATAGCTGTCTCCGCACCGGCCTACCGGAAAGCATTTGGACGGCGTTCTCTGTGTTGACGGTGGGAGACAAACTACGGCTGTCGTCGTCGCCCGTCGTCACCAACCTCTTCCGGCCGGCCGTTCGGTCACGCAGGGCGCCATCCACCGTTGTCGTCGCCCGTCGTCCCCAACCTCTTCCGGCCGGCCTGCGAGGGGAGCAGAGCGTGCACTATTGGGCCGCTTTCCGACCACGACCGCAAGGCGTTCGACGGATTGCTCAGAAGGTACAATGGACAGTGGTGATGAGTTTTTCTTTCACAATTTCATTTGCTCATCGGATGATGAAGAGCTGGCGGCTGCGTTGGTCGTACATGAACACATCACTAGGAAGCGGCCTCAGTTCAGGGGATCAATCCCCGGCCATGCTCCGGCCTTGGACCGCAATAGAGAGAAAGGCCACACCCTTCTCTATGCCGATTACTTTAAGAATGGTCCACTCTTTAAGCCACATTAATTTCGTCGCCGATTCCGAATGAGAAGGCATGTGTTCAATCGTATTCGCGAGGGAGTGGTCGCGTATGACCCATACTTTGAGTGCAAAGTGGATGCCCTAGGCAAGCTTGGTTTCTCTTCATACTAGAAATGCACTGCGGCTATCCGCATGGTTGCATATGAAATTCCTGGTGATCTTGTGGATGAGTATGTTCATATGAGTGAGTCCCCATGTCTCCTCTCATTGTACAGTTTTTGCACGGCCGTGGTGGAAGTTTTCGGCCCGGAGTACCTCAGAGAGCCAAATGCCGCTGATACAGAGAGGTTGTTGGCGATCAATGCCGAGAGGGGCTTTCCGGGCATGCTTGGTAGTATAGATTGTATGCACTGGAAGTGGAAGAATTGTCCATTTGCTTGGCATGGGCAGTACAAGGGGCATGTGAAAGGTGCCACTGTTATACTTGAAGCTGTGGCTTCATAAGATCTTTGGATATGACATTCTTTCTTCGGCATGGCTGGTTCTCATAATGATATTAGTGTTCTTCAGCGGTCTCCGGTATTTGCAAGGCTTGCGGAAGGGCACTCCCCGGAGGTGAACTTTGAGGTCAATGGCCACGATTAAAACAAGGGACATTGCCTAAATGATGGCATCTATCCTCAGTGGTCCACTCTTGTGAAGACCATACCCAATCCGCAAGGAGAGAAGAGACAGAGGTTTGCCCAAATGCAAGAGAGTGCTAGGAAGGATGTGGAGCGTGCTTTCGGTGTCCTCCAGTCTCGGTGGGGTATCGTTCGTAACCCTGCTCTGACATGGAGCACGAAGAAGCTTTGGGAGGTGATGACTGCTTGTGTGATCATGCACAACATGATCGTGGAGGATGAGCGAGATGATAGCATCTACGACCAAGGGTTCGATTTCCAGGGTGAAAATGTTGACCCTGAGCATGCACCTCCTGCAACCTTTGAACAGTTTGTCGAGTTTCATCGGGAGTTGCGTGATTGGCATACTCATGTCCAGCTACAGGATGACTTGGTTGAGCACGTGTGGACTCACATTGGCAACCAGTAGATCTATCAGTTTAATTTCTTGTCATGCAAACAAATTTTGATTGGGTTGTAAGACAATTTCATAATGTTTTCTTGTCATGCAAACAAATTTCGATTGGGTTGTAAAGACTATTTGAGAGCTATGTTTGATTTGAACCATTTCATATGCATCAATTTCCTGTGCTGGGCGAACGGACGAGATGCGGCCGAAATGCGGCCGCATGTTGGGCGCGGGGCCGCCGCATCCACGAATCCGGCCGGACACGGCCCCATTGCCACCCCCAAACGGACGAAATCCGGACAAAGCGGACGTCCATTTGGGGTCGCGCGTTGGAGTTGGCCTAAGAGCATCTACAGCCGGACGTCTCAAACCATCTCTCATACGCTCGCGGACACGTCCGGTCAGTAACCGGACAGGAGAGAGAAGGAAAACCTGTTCCAACCAGACCCCTCATATCATCCTTGTACGCCCCAGGTTGTCCGCGAACCCTCATATCCATCTCAAATATGGGGAGGATATGAGGACTCGCGGACGCGCCTGGGCATTCCGCCACGTAGTATGCGGCCCCACCCCGGACCACTTTTTCTCTTTTTTTATTCATTCTTTTATTTCTCTCTCTTCATCTCCACCAATCACGTGCAAGTGACCGGACATATGAGAAGAAAAATGAGGAGCGTGTCTGCGCGGACGGATAAATAGGGGCTCAAAACAGACACGTCCGGTCATTGACCCGGCGCGTCCGCGGGCGTTTAAGGGGTCATATTTGCTATGTCCGGCTGTAGATGCTCTAATCCGCCTGACTCGCTGCTCCCGCGGCACAACGCTTCTTCCTTCGGTGCCATGTTTTTGCATTTCATTCTTGTCGTTGGCATGCAAAGACTTTAAATAAAATTCCGTAATCTGGTGGTTTGAGCTTCCAGCCCAACACAAAACAAATTCGGACCAATTTTGATTGGACGGAATTAATTCCACAATCCAGACGAAATGATTTCGGAACGAACTTCACGGTTCCAGGCACTTTCAGCCGAGTCCGAAATCATCGTTGCCAGAACAATTGGACGCACTTTGCTGCGTTGCTGACGTTGTTGGATTTTTATTTATTTTTATTACTTCATCTATTCGAAAATATAAGGTGTGTATTTTTTTTGAAAATCAAACCTCTTTAAGCTTGACCAAATTTGTAGAGAAATATATAAATATTCATAATATCAAATCAGTATCATTACATTCGTCATCCAAAATCATCTTCATCGGAAGGATTGGACGGCTTTGCTGCGCTGTCGATGTTGTTGGATTTTTATTTTTTATCACTCCATCTATTTCAAAATATAAAGAGTGTTAGTTTTTTGAAAAATCAAACCTCTTTAAGCTTGACCAAATTCGTAGAGAAATGTATAAATATTTGTAATATCAAAACAATACCATTAGATTCATCGTGAAATGAATTTTTATATTTTTATTTATTTAGTATTGTGAATGCCGATAGTTTTGGGTCCAACTTTGGTCAAAGTTAAAGAAATTCGACTTTCAAAAATCAAATGCACCTTTATTTTCTGGAACTGAGGGAGCATTTGGTTTGTCGAGTGGGGAATATGATGGAGTGTTTTTATTTTATTTATAGTACAGTGTTTTGGCGGGCCTTTTGTAGTATGATTCTATGTTATATGCTAATCAATCCATAATTATGTGAGGAAATTTTTCGCGTCTGTGTGTTTTGTAAGTGGTGAGAGGGTGCGCTGAATTGATATATTTTTATTGGCCATTTGCTGCCGATTGATTTCAAAAATCATGGACTTGGTCAAAATCGTGAAAATTCAAAATTGAATACCTCAACGGAATGGAAAAGCTCCAAAATTAAGGAGCATAGTGAGTTTAAAATTTTGAATGGGGGGCTCCTTGAGAAATTCTTGACTTAGTCAAAATCGTAAACCAAATTCAAAATTGAATACTTCAATAGAATGAAAAAGCTGCAAAATTAAGGAGCATAGTGAATTAAAAGATTTGAATGAGAGATCTCCTTGAAAAATTGTTGACCCGGTTAAAATCAGATGACCCAGTTCTAAACCGGAAACCTCACTTGATTGTGGGACCTTAAAACTTAGCGAGCATAGTGCATTTAGAGATTCCAAAACATTAAGCAAACACACCCAAATCCAAATGTGAGGATTCATGATCTTCTAAGTAACACTTTAAACTCCATCTTACATCTTTTTAACACCGAAAAACCTATTTCAAGCCTATGCAACCACTTTTCAACATCAATTGGGTTGATACTGATATGTCAATCCTGCTCGTCGGCATAAGATTTTGCTAAGACACTACATGTCTTCCAACCATACGCCTTTGCCGTCGCATGAACACAACACTGATCATTTTTCTGGCATCCTTGTATCAAAAAACATATTAATTGTCCAAACTTTGGCAACCGTAAGTGTACTATCTTGGTGAATGTGAATCCCCCCTCCCCCTGTTGGGCAACGTTGCATGGGAAACAAAAAAATTCCTACGCTCACCAAGATCCAATCTAGGAGATGACCATCTACGTGAGGAGAGATTTGATCTACATACCCCTGTAGATCGCTAAGCGGAAGCGTTAAGAAACGCGGTTGATGTAGTCGAACGTCTTCGTGATCCAATCACTATCCGTCCCGCGAACTCCCGATCTAGTGCCGAACGGACGGCACCTCCGCGTTCAACACACGTACGGCTTGATGAAGCCTTCACCTCCTCGATCCAGCGAGAGATGGTGAAGTAGTAGCTCGAGTCCTCCGGTAGCACGACGGCGTGGTGGCGGTGGAGATGGAGAAATCTCAGCAGAGCTTCGCTAAGCACTACGGAGAAGAAGATGGCTAAGAGGGAGAGGAGGAGCAGCGCCGTGGCACGAATAGATTCGTATGGGTGCGGCTGCCCTCTCTCCACCTCTCTATATATAGGGGGAAGGAAGGAGGAGGGGGCGCCCCTAGATCCAATCGAGGAGGCGGCGGCCAACAAGGGGAAACCCTAGATGGGTTTTGGCCCCCCCACCCCTTAGAAGACTTGGCCCCCAAGGCAAAGGGGTGGGCTGCCCTAGGGAGGCGCCCCACCTCCTCTGGCAATGTGGGAAGGGGGCCTGGGGGTGCACAGCCCTTAGTGGGCTGGTGTGCTCCCTCCCCTTGGCCCTTGAGGCCCCCAACACTTGCCGGGGCCCCCGAAACCCCTTTCGGTCATGCTAGTCATCACCCCGTACCCTCGGAACACTTCCGGACTCCAATACCCTTCGTCCAATATATCAATCTTCACCTCCGGACCATTCCGGAGTTCCTCGTCATGGCCAGGATCTCATCCGGGACTCCGAACAACCTTCGGTAACCACCATAATGACTCAACCACACTTATATCGTCACCAAACATTAAGTGTGTAGACCCTGCGGGTTCGAGAACTATGCAGACATGACCGAGACAACTCTATGGTCAATAACCAATAGCGGGACCTGGATGCCCATATGGCTCCTACATATTCTACGAAGATCTTTATCGGTCGAACCTCGATGTCAAGGATTCAGCTAATCCCGTATGTAGTTCTATTTGTCTATTGGTATGTTACTTGCCCGAGATTCGATCGTCAGTATCTCCATACCTAGTTCAATCTCGTTACCGGTAAGTCTCTTTACTCGTTTCGTAATACAAGATACCGTGGCTAACTCATTAGTCACATTTCTTGCAAGCTTCTTGTGATGTTGTATTACCGAGTGGGCCCTGAGATACCTCTCCGTCATACGGAGTGACAAATCCCAGTCTTGATCCATGCCAACTCAACAGACACCCTTGGAGATACCTGTAGAGCACCTTTATAGTCACCCAGTTACGTTGCGACGTTTGGTACACACAAGGTACTCCTTCGGTGTCAGTGAGTTGCATGATCTCATGGTCATAGGAACATATACTTGACATGCCGAAAACGATAGCAATAAACTTGATACGATCATATGCTACGTTCATAGTTTGGGTCTTGTCCATCACATCATTCTCCTAATGATGTCATCCCGTTATGTATGGCCAGGAAACCATAGCCATCTTTGATCAACGAGCTAGTCTAATAGAGGCTCACTAGAGACACGTTGTTATCTATGTATCCACACATGTATCTGAGTTTCTGATCAATACAATTCTAGCATGGATAATAAACGATTATCATGAACAGGGAAATATGATAATAACTAATTTATTATTGCCTCTAGGGAATATTTCCAACAGTCTCCCACTTGCACTAGAGTCAATAATCTAGTTCACATCACCATGTGATTAACACCCAATGAGTTCTGGGGTTTGATCATGTTATGCTTGTGAGAGAGATTTTAGTCAACGGGTCTGCAACATTCAGATTCGCGTGTACTTCGCAAATCTCTATGTCATATTGTAGATGCTGCTACCATGCTCCACTTGGAGCTATTCCAAATGGCTGCTCCACTATACGTATCCGGTTTGCTACTGAGACTCATCCGGATTGGTGTTAAAGCTTGCATCGACGTAACCCTTTACGCCGAAATCTTTATCACCTCCATAACCGAGAAACATTTCCTTATTCCTCTATGGATAATTTTGACCGCTGTACAGTGATCCACTCCTAGATTACTTTTGTACCCCTTTGTCAGACACATGGCAAGGCACACATCAGGTGCGGCACACAGCATGGCATACTGTATATAGAGCCTATGGCTAAGGCATAGGGGATGATCTTCGTCCTTTCTCTTTCTTCTGCCGTGGTCGAGCTTTGAGTCTTACTCAACTTCACACCTTACAACTCAGGCAAGAACTCCTTCTTTGACTGATCCATTTTGAACACCTTCAAAATCATCAAGGTATGTGCTCTGTGAAAGTCTTATGAGGCATCTTGATCTATCTTTATAGATCTTGTTGCCCAATATGTAAGCAGCTTTACCTAGGTCTTTCTTTGAAAAACTCCTTTCAAACAACCCTTTATGCTTTTCAGAAATTCTACATCATTTCCGATCAACAATATGTCATCCACATATACTTATCAGAAATGTTGTAGTGCTCCCACTCACTTTTTGGTAATACAAGTTTCTTGCAAACTTTGTATAAACCCAAAAGTTTTGATCGCCTCATCAAAGCATATATTCCAACTCCGAGATGCTTGCTCCAGTCCATAGAAGGATCGCTGGAGCTTGCATACCTTTTAGCATCCTTAGGACCGACAAAACCATCTGGCTGTATCACACATACAACCTTTCCTGACGGAAACCGTCAAGGAAACTTTGTTTTGACATCCATCTGCCAGTTTTCGTAACTGAAAATGCAGCAACTGCTAACATAATTCTAACAGACTTTAGCATCGCTATGAGTGAGAAAGTCCCATCATAGTCAACTCCTTGAACTTGTCGGAAACTTCTTTACGACAAGTCGAGCTTCATAAATGGTGACATTATCATCAGCGTCCGTCTTCTTCTTAAAGATCCATTTATTCTCAAAGGCTTGCCAATCATCGGGCAAGTCCACCAAAGTCCATACTTTGTTCTCATACATGGATCCTATCTCGGATTTCATGGCTCCTAGCCATTTGTTGGAATCCGGGCCCACCATCGCTTCTCCATAGCTCGTAGGTTCACGGTTGTCCAACAACATGACCTCTAAGACAGGGTTACCATACCACTCAAAAGCAGTACGTACCCTTGTCGACCTACGAGGTTCGACAGTAACTTGATCCGAAGCTTCATGATCATCATCATTAGCTTCCTCTTCAACTGACGTAGGTGCCACAGAAACATCTTTCTGTGCTGCGCTACTCTCTGGTTGAAGTAAAGGTTCAACAACCTCATCAAGTTCTATCTTCCTCCCACTCAATTCTTTCGAGAGAAACTCTTTCTCGAGAAAGGACCCGTTCTTAGCGACAAACATTTGCCCTCGGATCTGAGATAGAAGGTATATCCAACCGTCTCTTTTGGGTATCCTATGAAGACGCACTTGTCCGCTTTGGGTTTGAGCTTATCAGGCTGAAGCCTTTTCACATAAGCGTCACAGCCCCAAACCTTAAGAAACGACAACTTAGGTTTCTTGCCAAACCATAATTCATACGGTGTCACCTCAACGAATTTAGATGGTGCCCTATTTAAAGTGAATGTAGTTGTCTCTAATGCATAACCCCAAAACGATGCTGGTAGATCGGCAAGAGACATCATAGAACGCACCATATCCAATAAGGTACGATTAGGACGTTCGGACACACCATTACACTGCGGTGTTCCAGGTGGCGTCAACTGTGAAACAATTCCACATTGTCTTTAGTGATTGCCAAACTCATAACTCAGATATTCTCCCCCTCGATCGGATTGTAGGAATTTAATCTTCTTGTTACGATGATTCTCAACTTCACTCTGAAATTGCTTGAACTTTTCAAACGTTTCAGACTTATGCTTTATTAAGTAAACATACCCATATCTACTCAAACCATCGGTGAAGGTGAGGAAATAACGATATCCATTGCGTGCGTCAACACTCATCGGACCGCACACATCAGCATGTATGATTTCCAACAAGTCAGTTGCCCGTTCCATTGTACCGGAAAACGGGGTTTTAGTCATCTTGCCCATAAGGCATGGTTCACATGTGTCAAGTGATTAAAAATCAAGTGACTCCAAAAGTCCATCAGCATGGAGTTTCTTCATGCGCTTTACACCAATATGACTTAAGCAGCAGTGCCACAAGTATGTGGTGCTATCATTATTAACTTCGCATCTTTTGGCATCAATATTATGAACATGTGTATCACTACGATCGAGATTCAATAAACCATTCACATTGGGTGCATGACCATAGAAGGTATTATTCATGTAAACAAGATAACCATTATTCTGTGACTTAAATGAATAACCGTATTACAATAAACATGATCTCATCATGTTCATGCTCAACGCAGACACCAAATAACATTTATCTAGGTTTAACACTAATCCCGAAGGTAGAGGGAGCGTGCAATGGTGATCACATCAACCTTGGAAACACTTCCAACACACATCGTCACCTCGCCCTTAGCTAGTCTCCATTTATTCCGCAGCTTTTGTTTCGAGTTACTAATATTAGCAACTGAACCGGTATCTAATACCCAGGTGCTACTAGGAGTACTAGTAAGGCACACATCAATAACATGTATATCAAATATACTTTTGTTGAAGTTGCCAGCCTTCTTATCTACCAAGTATTTGGGGTAGTTCCGCTACCAGTGACCGTTCCCCTTACAATAGAAGCATTTAGTCTCGGGTTTGGGTTCAACCTTGGGTTTCTTCACTGGAGCAGCAACTGGCTTGCCATTCATGAAGTTTCCCTTCTTGCCCTTGCCCTTCTTGAAACCAGTGGTCTTGTTAACCATCAACACTTGATGCTTCCTTCTTGATTTCTACCGTCGCGGCCTTAAGCACTGCGAATAACTCCGGGATCATCTCCATCCCTTGCATGTTATAGTTCATCATGAAGCTCTAGTAGCTTGGTGATAGTGACTGAAGAACTCTGTCAATCACTATCTTATCTGGAAGATTAACTCCCACACTACTGGAATCAGGATCTTTGCCGTCAGCGAGCTCTTTGCCGTCTGCTAGCTGACGGCAAAGAAGGTCTTCGCCATCAGCTTACAGAAAACTGACGGCAAAGATCATGTTTGCCGTCAGCCAGCTCTTTGCCGTCCGCTAGCAGACGGCAAGAAGACGGCAAAGAGGCCCCCCTCTTTGCCGTATGCTAGCAGACGGCAAAGCTTCTATGCCGTCTGCTAGCAGATGGCAAAGAAAGTGACCTAGCTAACGGCCGTTCCCCCCCCCCGGCCCCATCCCACTAGCTAGGCTCTTTGCCGTCTGCTAGCAGACGGCAAAGAGATTGGATCTAGCTAAAAACGGTCAGCGCCCCGCGCCCCACCCCTTTCTCTCTCCCCTCTCTCTCTCTCCCCTCACCTCACCCGCGCCGCCCCCATGCCCGAGCCGCTGCCGGCCCACGCCACCCCCGGAGCCCGAGGCGCCGCCGGCCAGCCCCGCCCCCCAGAGCCCGCCCCATCGCCGGCCCGCCCGCCCCGCCCGTCCACCCCGCCCAGCGGACACAGGGGGCGCCGGCCGCCCTGCCTCGCCCCATCGCCTAAGCCGCCCGCCCCCCCCACCCCCCCCCCGTACCCACCCGCCCCCCCCTCCCCTCCACCGTGCCCCCCTCCCCCTCCCCATCCTGCCTCACCCGACCTCGCCGGATGGAGTTTGTGTTTTTTTTTCTGTTTTTTTAGATTTAGTTTAGGTAAGTTTTTAGGTTGTTTAGGTTGTTTAGTTTAGTTTAGGTTAGATTTAGTTTATGTTGTTTAGTTTAGTTTAGGTTTTTTTTCTCTGTTTTTTAAGAATAAACAAATAGATGATAAAAAGAAGTAAAGAGAAAGAAGAGAAAGAAGAGAAGAGGAAGAAGAAGAAGATAAAAAAAGAACAATAAGTAGTAGTAGTATAATAGTAGTAGTCGTCGTAGTAGTCGTAGTAGAGAAGCCGACGCCGCCGAAGAGCAAGAAGACAACAGAGCCAGGACGGCAGAAAGAAGACAGAAGACAAAGAGATGAAAACACCAGAAGTCGAAGAGAAGATCAAAAAAAGAAGTAGGAAAAGTAGAAAAAGAGGGTCGCCGAGGGTCGAGGGTCGTCGAGGGGTCGAGGGTCACCGAGGGGTCGAGGGTCGCCGAGTGGTCGAGGGGTCGAGGATCGAGGGAAAAAGGAGACGAGGGTCGAGGGGTCGAGGATCGAGGTGTCGAGGGGTCGAGGGTCGAGGGGAAAAGGGGTCGATGGTCGAGGGGTCGAGGATCAAGGGTCGCCGAGGGGTCGAGGGTTTGCCATGCCGACCCCGACACCCCGACCCCCTGACCCCGACACGCCGACCCCGACACGACACCCTGACCCCGACACGACACCCCGACCCCGACACAGCACCACGACCTCGACACGGCACCCCCGACCCCGACACAGCACCCCGACCCCGACACAACACCCCCAACACCTCCCGAAAAGGTGCTCTTCAGCCTTCCAGAGGCCGACGGGGTCATATATTTGTGAATTATGAGTTAGGTCATATATTTTTCAATTTTGTTATAAAAAACATCATATTTGTGTTGATCAGGTGGTTTTAAATGTGCAGTTGTTTCGTCGCTGCAAGGGTCTGGTGTTCGACGACCTCCTCGTGCGTTCGACGAGCTCCGCCCCTGTGTTCGTGGGTGAGTACAAATGACATCTCCTCCTCCCCCCTTCATTTGCTCTGTTCCGGTCTTCGTGCCGATGAAACTTGCTAGCTATAGGTGTCTTCAATCATCAGTATGCGTGACCACTATGCGTCTCCCGTTCGAAAGGGTTACATCTATAAATATGCATGAATTTGCATATTTATAACCGTGATTCTTTCGAATTGTCCAACGTTATCCATGGACAGCCCGAGTATGTGTAGATTGGGTTCGTTTTCCCATATGCTCTGCTCCGGATCCGATGCAGAATTTCGTCAGTGCCTCCCTGTTGTTCTCCGGGTACATATCCTCTCTGCTTATTGCCGAGACGTGTATCAGGAGAACAGCGGGGAGGTGCTGCCAAAATTTTGCGTCGTATCCGGGGCAGAGCATGGGAAAACGAACCCAATCTACACATACTCGGGAAGGATTAGGACCTATCTTTACCTATTAGCGTCTAGGTTGCATGGACGTAATAAAAGTGACAAACTCCATTAACTGATGAATATATACATGCTGATTTATATATATATTTCTTATGTGTCCAGTAGCTAGGCAAGATGAGTGATCGTGCGTGGATGTACACCGGTCACACTAGTCAGAAAGACATGACCAGTGAATGGTTAACAAAAACCAAGGGGTTTGTGAGAGCCGCATTTGCAAATGGCCAGAGGACAACCTGGTGCCCCTGTGCCGGGTGTGACAATTGGCACAAGAGGACAGAGGATGAAATGGGCAAACACCTGCAGAAGAGGGGTTTTACGCCAGGTTATACGGTGTGGACATTTCATGGCGAGTCTGCCCAACGTGCCAGAGCTAAGGTGCTTCGTCATCGCACCGACGAGCATGGTACCGGGATGGAAGACATGGTGCAAGACTTTGATGATGCTCGGGACTCGGACGATGAGATGGAGGAATCTGCAAAGGCCTTCAATGAAATGTTGGAGTCTTCAAAACGTCCTCTCCACGAGCACACTGAGCTTTGTTAGCTGGATGCCATCTCACAAATAATGCCTCTGAAGGCTCAATTCAACTTGGGCAGAGAATGCTACGATGCGATGATGACAGTATTTGGACATTTTCTACCCAAAGGCCATGTACTACCTGCAAACCTGTACCAGTCAGACAAAATCCTCCTTGCTCTTAAGATGCCCTATGAGAAGATACATGCCTGTGAGAAAGGATGTGCCTTATTTAGGCTTCAGTATGCGGACTTGAACTGTTGTCCCATTTGCAAGTCATCCAGGTATGTTGTGGTAGACAACGGTATGGATGAGAAGACGCAGACCAAAATCCCAGTGAATGTTCTTCGGTATATGCCAATTGTACCAAGACTTCAACGTCTTTTCATGGTCGAAGAGACGGCCAGACAGATGACATGGCACAAAACGGGCAAAAGAACCCAAATAGATGCAGATGGGAAGCTGATGATGGTGCACACATCGGACAGTGAAGCGTGGAAGCGCTTCGATGCATTACATCATGAAAAAGCGGCAGATCCAAGGCATCCTCGAGTCGCCATCAGCACGGATGGGTTCAGTGTGTTTGGTCTGACGGCAGCCCAATACAGTTGTTGGTCCGTATTTGTCATTCCACTCAATCTCCCCCCCGGACAAATTATGCAAAGAAAGAACATTTTTCTGATGTTGATAATTCCAGGGCACAACTATCCGGGGAAGAATATGAATGTGTACATGCAGCCGCTGAACGACGAATTGCAAGAAGCCTGGGATAATGGGTTCAAGACATAGGACGCCTTTAGCAAATAGAACTTCCTAATGCGTGTCTGGTACATGTACTCGACGCATGACTTGCAGGCGTATGCGCTATTCGTTGGCTGGTGTGTGCATGGAAGGTTCCCGTGCCCCACATGCAAGGGAGCTCTTGAGTTTCGTTGGCTTCAGGCCGGTCGCAAGTTTTCTTGCTTCGACTTGCATAGACAGTTCCTGGATCCTCGCCATAAGTTCAGGAAAGACAAGAAGAACTTCATCAAAGGTAGAGTTGTCAAAAACTCTGCACCACCTGCATTGACAGGCCAAGAGACCCTGGATCAGTTAAACGCTCTCGAGCCAGATCCAGAGCGCCCAGGGTATTTCAAGGGGTATAATTCGAAACACGCCTGGACTCACAAGACATGCTTGTGGGATCTGCCTTACTTCAAAGACCTCCTTTGCCCACACAACATTGACGTGATGCACACTGAAAAGAATATCGCCGAGGCACTTTTTGGTACATTGTTCGGCATAGAGGGGAAGTCAAAGGATAATACTAAGGCTAGAGTCGATCTGGAGGCGCTATGTGATAGACCGTTACAAAACATGCAACCACCGAAAGGAAAGCAGAACTGGACAAAGCCAAAGGCATGGTTCAATCTTGGAAGGCCAGCTATGAGGGAAATTATCTTGTGGGTGAAAATGCAGTTGATGTTCCCCGATGGGTATGTAGCAAATCTAAAGAGGGGAGCGAGTCTTGAAAAATTGAAGATATTTGGTCTCAAGAGTCATGATTGGCACATATGGATTGAGCGGGTAATGCCGGTGATGTTGCATGGCTTCATCCCTGAGGATGAATGGCTAGTACTGGCAGAGCTAAGCTATTTCTTCCGTGTTCTTTGTGCGAAAGAACTATCGCCTGGCCTGCTAGAAGAAATGGAAGAGTTGGCGCCGGAGTTGATCTGCAAGTTAGAGAAGGTCTTTCCGCTGGGCTTCTTTAATCCAATGCAGCACTTGATTTTGCATCTCCCAACCAAGGCAAGATTGGGGGGGCCCGTGCAAAATCGTTGGTGCTACACAACTGAGAGGATGCAGAAGACGCTTCGAGCAAAATGTACAAATAAACGTAGAATTGAAGCATCGATGGCCGAGGCATTCATTACTGAGGAGGCGGCAAACTTCGTGACAGCACACTACGAAGCCAAAAATCGTCATTTGCATAATCCGAAGCCTCGGTACAATGCTGGAGACCCTAAAAAGGGTGGATCCAACCTCAGCCTATTCAAAGGGGATCTCGCACCAGCCGGTGCTTCTAATTCCTTAACATTGGATGTCGAAGAATGACGGACCATTTCATTGTATATCTTCAACAACCTAACAGAAGTACGGCCGTACATCGAGTAAGTTCTCGGTACATTGTTTCGCAACTTCTAATTCCTTTGAACTGCTCTTATTCCCGGATAAATTTGATACAGTCGATACGTCACCAAATTCTCGTATGGAGCGGTGATCCAAAAGGATTCCGTCGAAGAGTATGAGCTTCTGGCAAAGCATGGAGGCGGCTATCCCGGTTTCGTCTCTTGGTTCAAACAAACGGTAATTTCCATTAGACCATTTCATTTCATCTTCTAATTTGCGGCTAATGCAACAATCCTTTCGTATTAAACTTGTAGGCTAATTCAGAGTTTATGGACGCCGAGTTGAGATAGGTCGCTAATGGTTTTGACTTTAAGGTTCGTTCATTTGACAAATACGACATCAACGGGTATCGCTTTCGTACCTATGGCAAAGAGCTATCTATGGCCGACCGAAAGTCTACAAATTGTTGTGTCTCTGCTATCGGCGAAGGAGATACCGAGTATTATGGAAGAGTTGAAGCAATTTATGAACTTCAATTCTATGGTGCAAACTCACCAAACGTCGTAGTCTTCAAATGTTATTGGTTCCAGCCGAAGGAGACTAGAAGGACTCATGAACATATAGGGCTAGTGGAAATCAAACAAAGCACCCATTTGGATGTTCCCGATGTCTATATTATGGCTCAACAGGCAACCCAAGTTTTCTATCTACCGTGGGCCTATCAAAGTGATCCAAATATCAATGGTTGGGATGTCGTTTATGAAGTGCCGCCATGTGTTAGACCACCTCCCCCCAATGAAGAGGACTATGAACCTCACATTAACCCAGACACATAAGAAGGAGAATTCTTCCAAGAAACACGTCTTTCCAAAAAATGTTTCAAGAACCGCTCTACTTCGCCCCAGAACATTGAAGTAGACAGCGACAATGAAGAGACGGAACAAGAAGAGCCTGAACTAGAAGAGGTTACTGCTGCGGATGACCTGTCAATGCTTGACCTATTACGTAAAGGTGGCCTTCCACATGATGATGATGATGAGCACGTCATTACTGATAGTGATGATGCATTTATTGATCTCGGAGCATTTATTGAACCCGACGATCCAGATTATTATTAGGTATTCAATTTTTTATGTTGTACTTGATTTATATAGTTACTTTTATGATTGTATGATTTATATAATTACTTGTATAATTTTCTTACTTTGTATGATTGTTTGTTATACATAGTGCCATGATCTTGATATCTGTCCCCGTCGGCCCTCGTCCGCTTTATGATTCGGATGTGGAAATTCTCTTTAATAACTATTTGTTGCATTTCGCATTTATGACAATTATGGCCATCAAGTTGACATAGAGATATTTTTATCTAGGAGGTATGTGAACCGGAAATTGCAACCGACCCTCTTGTCGAGAAGTTAAATTTAGTTGAAAAAGAAAATGAGTATTTGAAAGAAAAAATTAAAAGAATTGAAGAAGAGAAGATGAAATGAGAGTTGTATGTTGCCGATGTCGTCGATGATCACAAGATGAAGAAGAATGCAATGCGCTTGAAGATGGATGCAATGCGCTTGAAGATTAAGAAGATTAGAAAATATGCCATTGATAATGAGGCTTGGTATCATTATGCCGTTGGATCAATTGTTACCTTAGTTGCGATCTTCATCGCATTTGTTGTGATAAGGGTAAGTTTTCTCTAGTGTTTTGCTTAACAAATGCATACTTAGCTTATTTTCCTCCTAAATGGCATAATTACCTAAGTTGGATAAAAAATGAGCTATACTTACGTAAGTTGGCTCAAAAATGGCATCATCACCTAGGTTAGCACAAAAAATGACCTATACTTACCTTATTTTTCTCCAAATTGACATAATAAGCTTAGTTGACCTATACTTTACCTAGGATAGCTATAAAATGACCTATACTTAGCATTTTTTTCCTCCTAAATGACTTAATGTGCTTAGTTAGCTAAAAAATGGCATAACTGTCTAGGATAGCTCAATAATGATCTATACTAAGCTTACCTAGTTCATTTATGACATAATGGCATTTTTACCTACCTTAGTTAGAAGAAGGAGAAGATAAAGAAGAGGAGAGGAGAAAAAGAAAGAGAAGAAAAATTCTTCTTCTTCTTTTTCTTCTTCTTCTTCTTCTTCTTCTTTTTCTTCTTCTTCTTCTAGCTAGTCTTCTTCTTCTAGTCTTCTTCTTCTTCTTCTAACTTTCTTCTTTCCCAATTTGCAGATTTGCTTTAGATGAGGAAGCTTGCGTTGATGGAGTCTACTCTTCTCCTTGTGCTTCCTTTTTGTTTTGATTTTGTAGGATGAACAATGTGAAACTTGCTACCTATATATGTATGTATGGATGAAACCATTGTATGCTTGTTGTTGGATATGTTGGCTAGCTATATATGTTGCATACGGACTTTTGATTTGGTATGTATATGTGTTGGATGATCATATCCATATGGCAGGGATATGATTTGGTATGTATATGTGTTGGTATGCTTGTTGAAAGTATTTTCAAATGTGTATATATATATATATATATCTGTGAAATTCTATGAAATTGATTGAATTTAAGAAAAAACAGGGGCTATACAGGCTCTTTGCCGTCTGCCGGCAGACGGCAAAGCTGCCACATGGCAGCTACCTGTGCAACCTGGGGGGCACTGGGCTGGCCTATATGGTTGCTTTGCCTTCCGCTGGCAGACGGCAAAGACCTTTGCATCTTTGCATCTTTGCCGTCCGCCAGCAGACGGCAAAGCATGCCACGTGGCAGCTACCTGGGGGGCATCTAGGCTGGCCTATTTGGGCACTTTGCCATCTGCTGGCAGACGGCAAAGATGCAAAGGTCTTTGCCGTCCCTTTGCCGTCTGCTGGCAGACGGCGAAGACCTTTGCATCTTTGCCGTCCGCCAGCAGACGGCAAAGTGCCCTTTGCCGTAGTTTGTTCAGCCGGATGTGGTGCCGTCTGCTGGCTGACGGCAAAGGCCTTTGCCGTCCGCCATGCATGCCTTTGCCGTCAGCCATGGCAGACGGCAAAGTGCCTGATTCCTGTAGTGCCACTTGATTCAAGCGATTGTAGCACCCAGACATTCTGAGCACATGCTCACTGGCTGAGCTATTCTCCTCCATCTTGTAGGCAAAGAACTTGTCAGAGGTCTCATACCTCTCAACACGGGCATGAGCCTGAAATACCAATTTCAGCTCTTGGAACATCTCATATGTTCCATGGCGTTCAAAACACCTTTGGAGCCCCGATTCTAAGCCGTAAAGCATGGCGCACTAAACTATCAAGTAGTCATCAGAACGTGTCTACCAGATGTTCACAACATCCACAGACGACGCTATAGGGGTTGGCACACCAAGCGGTGCATCAAGGACATAAGCCTTCTGTGCAGCAGTGAGGACAATCCTCAGACTACGGCCCTAGTCCGCATAATTGCTTACAATATCTTTCGTCTTAGTCTTTCTCTAGGAACGTATTAAAACAGGGAGCTACAGCGTGAGCTATTGATCAACAACATAATTTGCAAAGACAACTTTAGACTATTGTTCATGATAATGAGTTCAATTAATCATATTACCTAAGTCTCCCACTCAAATCGACATCCCTCCGGCCGTCCGGGTGTAACATGATCCAAATCCACCAACCCAAGTCCGATCATCATGTGAGATGAGGTGATTTCAATGGTGAACATCTGCACGTTGATCATATCTACTATATGACTCATGTTCGACCTTTCGGTCTCTAGTGTTCCAAGGCCATGTCTGTACATGCTGGGCTCGTCAAGTTTAACCCAAGTGTTCCGCATGTGCAAAACTGGCTTGCACCCATTGTATGTGAACGTAGAGTCTATCACACCCGATCATCACGTGGTGCTTCGAAACGACGAACTTTCGCAACGGTGCACACTTGGGGAGTACACAATTTTATCTTGAAATTTTAGTGAGGAATCACCTTATAATGCTACCGTCGTCCTAAGCAAAATAAGATGCATAAAAGGATTAACATCACATGCAAATCATAAGTGACATGATATGGCCATCAACTTGTGCTTTTGATCTCCATCTCCAAAGCACCGGCATGATCTCCATCGTCACCGACATGACACCATGATCTCCATCATCGTGCCGCCATCGGGGTTGTCACACCAACCATGCTTCTACTACTATTGCTACCGCTTAGCGATAAAGTAAAGCATTACATAGTGCTTAATGATTGACACGCAGGTCATACAATAATTAAAGACAACCCTATGGCTCCTGCCGGTTGCCGTATGCATCGACATGCAGGTCGATATAAACTATTACAAACATGATCATCTCATACATCAAATATATTTCATCATGTCTTTGGCCATATCATATCACAACATACCCTGCAAAAACAAGTTAGACGTCCTCTAATTATTGTTGCATGTTTTACGTGGCTGCTATGGGTATCTAGCAAGGACGATTCTTACCTACGCAAAGCCACAACGGTGATATGCAAGTTGCTATTTAACCTTCTACAAGGACCGCCTTTGTCGAATCCGATTCAACTAAGGTGGGAAAGACAGACACCCGCCAACCATCTTTATGCAACAAAGTCACATGTCTGTCGATGGAACCAGTCTCATGTGCGTGGACATGTAAAGTTGGTCCGGACTGCTTCATCCCACAATACCGCCGAATCAAGAAAAGACCAAGGAAGGAAGCAGTCTAAATATCAACGCCCACAAACTCCTTTGTGTTCTACTCGTGATGTCATCTACGCATAGACCTAGCTCTGATACCACTGTTGGGGAACGTTGCATGGGAAACAAAAAAAATTCCTACGCTCACCAAGATCCAATCAAGGAGATGACCATCTAAGAGAGGAGAGATTGGATCTACATACCCTTGTAGATCGCTAAGCGGAAGCGTTAAGAAATGCGGTTGATGTAGTCGAACGTCTTCGCGATCCAATCATGATCCGTCCCGCGAACTCCCGATCTAGTGCCGAATGGACGACACCTCCGCGTTCAACACACGCACGGCTTGATGACGCCTTCACCTCCTCGATCCAGTGAGAGATGGTGAAGTAGTAGCTCGAGTCCTCCGGCAGCACGACGGCGTGGTGGCGGTGGTGATGAAGAAATCTCAGCAGAGCTTCGCTAAGCACTACGGAGAAGAAGATGGCTATGAGGGAGAGGAGGAGCAGTGCCGTGGCACGAATAGATCCGTATGGATGCGGCTGCCCTATCCCCACCTCTCTATATATAGGGGGAAGGGAGGAGGAGGGGGCGCCCCTAGATCAAATCTAGGGGCGGCGGCCAACAAGGGGAAACCTAGATGTGTTTTGGACCCCCCCACCCCTTAGGAGACTTGGCCCCCAAGGCAAAGGGGTGGGCTGCCCTAGGGAGGCGCCCCACATCCTCTGGCAATGTGGGAAGGGGGCTGGGGGGGGGGGAGGGGGCGCACAGCCCCTTAGTGGGCTGGTGTGGTCCCTCCCCTTGGCCCATGAGGCCCCCCAACACTTGCCGGGGCCTCCGAAACCCCTTTCGGTCATGCTAGTCCAATATATCAATCTTCACCTTCGGACCATTCCGGGGTTCCTCGTCATGTCCGGGATCTCATCCGAGACTCCGAACAACCTTCGGTAACCACCATAATGACTCAACCACACTTATATCATCACCAAACGTTAAGTGTGTAGACCCTAAGGGTTCGAGAACTATGCAGACATGACCGAGACACCTCTACGGTCAATAACCAATAGCGGGACCTGGATGCCCATATTGGCTCCTACATATTCTATGAAGATCTTTATCGGTCGAACCTCGATGTCAAGGATTCAGCTAATCCCGTATGTAGTTCCCTTTGTCTATGGGTATGTTACTTTCCCGAGATTCGATCGTCGGTATCTCCATACCTAGTTCAATCTCGTTATCGGCAAGTCTCTTTACTCGTTCCGTAATACAAGATCCCGTGGCTAACTCATTAGTCACATTGCTTGCAAGCTTCTTGTGATGTTGTATTACCGAGTGGGCCCTGAGATACCTCTTCGTCATACGGAGTGACAAATCCCAGTCTTGATCCATGCCAACTCAACAGACATCCTCGGAGATATTGATACGTCTCCAACGTATCTATAATTTATGAAGTATTCATGCCATGTTTACAACAATTTTATATGGTTTCGATATGATTTTATTAGAACTAACCCGGACTGACGCTGTTTTCAACAGAACTACCGTGGTGTCGTTTTTTTGTGTGGAAATAAAAGTTCTTGGAATGAGCTGAAAATTTACGGAGAATGTTTTTTGGAAAATATAAAAAATACTGGAGCGAAAAGATACCGGAGAAGAGTCCCGAGGCAACCACAAGGGTGGGGGGCGCCTCCCCCCTAGGGCGCGCCCCCTGGCTTGCCGATGCCTCGTGGACCCCCCTGACGTGAGACCGACGCCAAAAACTCCTATAAATATAGAAACCCCCGAAAAGAAACCTAGATCGGAAGTTCCGCCGCCGTAAGCCTCTATAGCCACAAAAAACCAATCGGGAGCCCGTTCCGGTACCCTGCCGAAGGGGGAAACCATCACCGGTGGTCATCTTCATCATCCCGGCGGTCTCCATGATGAGGAGGGAGTAGTTCACCCTCAGGGCTGAGGGTGTGTACCAGTAGCTATGTGTTTGATCTCTCTCTCTCTCGTGTTCTTGATTTGGCACGATCTTGATGTACCGTGAGCTTTGTTACTATAGTTGAATCATATGGTGTTTCTCCCCCTCTACCTTCTTGTGATGAATTGAGTCTTGCTCTTTGTGGTTTCGTTATGTTGGATTGAGTATTGGATTTGAGAACACTTGATGTATGTCTTGTGATGGGATATCTGTGGTGACAATGGGATGTTCTATTGATTCACTTGATGTATGTTTTGGCACTCAATTTTTGGATTCCCAAGGTGACATTGGGGTAATCTATGCATAGGGGTTGATGCACGTTTTCATCCTACGTTCTCCAATAGAAACTTTGGAGTGATTCTTTGTTGCACGTTAAGGGATTGTTATGTGATCCAATTATGTTATCATTGTTGAGAGAACTTGCACTAGTGAAAGTATGAACCCTAGGCCTTGTTTTGAAGCATTGCAATACCGTTTTCGCTCACTTTTGTTACTAGCTACCTAACTGTTTTTATATTTTCAGATTACAAAAACCTATATCTACTATCCATACTATAGTTGTATCACCATCTCTTCGCCGAACTAGTGCACCTATACAATTTATCATTGTATTGGGTGTGTTGGGGACACAAGAGACTCTTTGTTATTTGGTTGCAGGGTTGTTTGAGAGAGACCATCTTCATCCTACGCCTCCCACGGATTGATAAACCTTAGGTCATCCACTTGAGGGAAATTTTCTACTGTTCTACAAAACTCTGCGCTTGGAGACCCAACATGAGTCTACAAGAAGAAGGCTGCGTAGTAGACATCAAGCTCTTTTCTGGCGCCGTTGCCGGGGAGGCTAGGTAAGCGGCACTCACATCCCAACAACGAAGCTCTTTTCTGGCGCCGTTACCGGGGAGGTGAGTGCTTGAAGGTATATCTTTAGATCTTGCAATCGAATCTTTTAGTTTCTTATTTTATCACTAGTTTAGTCTATAAAAGAAAACTACAAAAAAATGAAATTGAGGTTGCTTCATATGCTTCATCTTTTTAATGTCTTTCATGAAAATGATGAAAAGGAAAATTGTGCTCAAGTGTTAGAAGAAGAAGTCAATAAAATGTTTGACACTAAATCTTTGAATGATGAGCATGATTGCAATGTTGTTAGTATGAATTTCTTTGAATATCCATGATGCTAATGATATGCAAAGCCATAAGCTTGGGGATGCTATATTTGATGAAGATGATATTTTTAATCCCCCAAGTTTTGATTAGAAAATTTATTATGATGATAGCATGCCTCCTATTTATGATGATTATGTTGATGAAAGTGGGTTTGGAAGAGTGTCAACTCTAGAAAATAATGATCCCACTATTTTGGAGGGTGTTGAATCTTATTGTGATAATTATGAAAGTGGATTTGGAGAGGTCATAACTTTATTTAGTGATGAATCCACTATTTTGGAAGAGGTTCCAATTGATTATGAGAACAAAGTTGCTATCTATGATGATTATTGTGATGACATGTATGCTATAAAGAATAATGATAACCATGAAACTTGTCATCATGATTTTAATTTTCAATTGGATTATGCCTGACATGATAGTTATTTTGTTGAGTTTGCTCCCACTACTATTCATGAGAAGAAATTTGCTTATGTGGAGAGTAATAAAATTTCTATGCTTGTGGATCATCAAAAGAATGCTTTATGTGATAGTTATATTATTGAATTCATTCATGATGCTACTGAAAATTATTATGAGGGAGGAATATATGCTTGTAGGAATTGCAATAATATCAAGTTTCCCCTCTATGTGTTGAAAGTTTTGAAGTTATGCTTGTTTTATCTTCCTATGCTAGTTGATTCATGTTCCCATAATTTGTTTGCTCACAAAATCCCTATGCATAGGAAGTGGGTTAGACTTAAATGTGCTAGTTATATGCTCCATGATGCTCCCGTTATGTTTCAATTCTTATCTTTTATGTGAGTATCATTAAAATCATCATGCCTAGCTAAAAAGGCATTAAAGAAAACCGCTTGTTGGGAGACAACCCAATATTTACCCCTACTGTTTTTGTGTGTTCACATGATTATGCTACTGTAATAATCATGTTTTATAGCTTTTTTTTGAATAATGTGCCAAGTAAAGCCTTTGGGATAGTGTGGTTGATAGTTGATTTGATTCTGTGCAAAAACAGAGACTTTTGCGTCCAGTAAAGATATTCCAATCTTTTACTGGCACGTGGAAAACCTCGGAATTTTTTACAGTTGATTGGTATACAAATTTTCTACGTTGTCCTAATTTTTTAGAATATTTGGAGTTACAGAAGTATGAGATTAATTCAGATCTTTACAGACTTTTCTATTTTTTGACAGATTCTGTTTTCGATGAATAGTTTGCTTGTTTTCTAGTTTCTATGGCTTATATTGCTCAATATAAATTGTAGAAATGATATGGTACAGTAGGCATCATGTGAGAAAAATTTTGAATCTTGTCTTGACAGTACCAAAGTGAATGATTTGTTTTATCATGCTAACCCATCTCACGAAGTTCAGTTAAGTTTTGTGTGATTGAAGTTTTCAAGTTTTGGGTGAGATATCGATATGAGAAGAATGAAGAGTGGCAAGAACCTAAGCTTGGGGATGCCCAAGGCACCCCAATATGGTATTCAAGGAAGATCCAAGAAACTAAGCTTGGGGATGCCCCGGAAGGCATCCCCTCTTTCGTCTCCAACATTATCGGTAACCTTACTTGGAGCTATATTTTTATTCGTCACATGATATGAGTTTTGCTTCTAGCGTCATTTTATTTTATTAGTATTTGCTTTCTGTTATTTAGAGTAATGTTTTTCATCTTTTATTTCAATAAAAAGGTCAAGCATAGCCTTTACCATGCTTATTTTGCAAGTCTATATGTTGCTGTTTTGAAAACAGAAATTTTTTATCGTTGTCTGAATTCTTATGGAAAGTCAGAACATGATAAAATCTTGAAATTTTTACACAATGAGTAACAACAAATTTTATACAGTTTGGCTAGTTTTCAGAATTTTTAGAGTTAGGAAAGTATGAGTACAATTGCACTCTTTACAGACTGTCCTGTTTTGACAGATTGCTGTTATGTTTGCATTGTTTGCATATGTTTGCTTGTTTAATGATTCTATTTCTTGGGGAACATAGCATGCAATTTCAAAAAAATTCTACGCTCACGCAAGTTCTATCTAGGAGATACATAGCAACGAGAGGGGAGAGTGTGTCCACGTACCCTCGTAGACCGAAAGCGAAAGCGTTAGCTTAACGCGGTTGATGTAGTCGAACGTCTTCGCGATCCAACCGATCAAGCACCGAACGTACGGCACCTCCGAGTTCTGCACACGTTCAACTCGATGACATCCCTTGAGATCTTGATCCAGTTGAGGTCGAGGGAGAGTTCCGTTAGCACGACGGCGTGGCGACGGTGATGATGAAGTTACCGGCGCAGGTCTTCGCCTAAGCACTACGACGATATGACCGAGGCGTTAAACTGTGGAGGGGGGCACCGCACACGGCTAAGACAAATCTTGGTGTGTCTTTGGGGTGCCCCCTCCCACGTATATAAAGGAGGGAGGGAGAGAGGCCGCCCCCCTAGGGGTGCGCCAAGAGTATGGAGTCCTACTAGGACTTCCAAGTCCTAGTAGGAATCCCTTTCCTTTTCGGAGTAGGAGAGAAGGAAAGAGGGAAAAGAGGGAGGGAGTAGGAAAAGGCAAGGGGGGCGCCGCCCCCTTCCCCTAGTCCAATTCGGACCCATGGGGGGGGGGGGTGGCGTGCCACCTCCCCTTGGCCTGCCTCCTCTTTTCCTGTATGGCTCAATAAGGCCCATTACTTCTCCCGGTGAATTCCCGTAACTCCCCGGTACTCCGAAAAACACCCGAATCACTCGGAACCTTTCCGATGTCCGAATATAGCCTTCCAATATATGAATCTTTACCTCTCGACCATTCCAAGACTCCTCGTCATGTCCGTGATATCATCCGGGACTCCAAACAAACTTTGGTCATCAAAGCACATAACTCATAATACAAATCGTCATCGAATGTTAAGCGTGCGGACCCTACGGGTTCGAGAACTATGTAGACATGACCGAGACACATCTCCGGTCAATAACCAATAGCGGAACCTGGATGCTCATATTGGCTCCTACATATTCTACGAAGATCATTATCGGTTAAACCGCATAACAACATACGTTATTCCCTTTGTCATCGGTATGTTACTTGCCCGAGATTCGATCGTCGGTATCATCATACCTAGTTCAATCTCGTTACCGGCAAGTCTCTTTACTCGTTCCGTAGTGCATCATCCCGTAACTAACTCATTAGTCACATTGCTTGCAAGGCTTCATATGATGTGCATTACCGAGAGGGCCCAGAGATACCTCTCCGATACTCGGAGTGACAAATCCTAATCTCGATCTATGCCAACCCAACAAACACCTTCGGAGACACCTGTAGAGCATCTTTATAATCACGCAGTTACGTTGTGACGTTTGATAGCACACAAGGTGTTCCTCCGGTATTCGGGAGTTGCATAATCTCATAGTCAGAGGAATATGTATAAGTCATGAAGAAAGCTTTAGCAATAAAACTTAACGATCATTATGCTAAGCTAACGGATGGGTCTTGTCCATCACATCATTCTCCTAATGATGTGATCCCGTTCATCAAATGACAACACATGTCTATGGTTAGGAAACTTAACCATCTTTGATTAACGAGCTAGTCTAGTAGAGGCATACTAGGGACACTGTGTTTTGTCTATGTATTCACACATGTATTAAGTTTTCGGTTAATACAATTCTAGCATGAATAATAAACATTTATCATGATATAAGGAAATATAAATAACTACTTTATTATTGCCTCTAGGGCATATTTCCTTCAGTCTCCTACTTGCACTAGAGTCAATAATCTAGTTTACATAGTAATGATTCTAACACCCATGGAGTCTTGGTGCTGATCATGTTTTGCTCGTGGAAGAGGCTTAGTCAATGGGTCTGCAACATTCAGATCCGTATGTATTTTGCAAATCTCTATGTCTCCCTCCTTGACTTGATCGCGGATGGAATTGAAGCGTCTCTTGATGTGTTTGGTTCTCTTGTGAAATCTGGATTCCTTCGCCAAGGCAATTGCTCCAGTATTATCACAAAATATTTTCATTGGACCCGATGCACTAGGTATTACACCTAGATCGGATATGAACTCCTTCATCCAGACTCCTTCATTTGCTGCTTCCGAAGCAGCTATGTATTCCGCTTCACACGTAGATCCCGTCACGACGCTCTGCTTGGAACTGCATCAACTGACAGCTCCACCATTCAATATAAATACGTATCCGGTTTGTGACTTTGAGTCATCCGGATCAGTGTCAAAGCTTGCATCGACGTAATCATTTACGACAAGCTCTTTGTCACCTCCATAAACGAGAAACATATCCTTAGTCCTTTTCAGGTATTTCAGGATGTTCTTGACCGCTGTCCAGTGATCCACTCCTGGATTACTTTGGTACCTCCCTGCTAAACTTATAGCAAGGCACACATCAGGTCTGGTACACAACATAGAATACATGATAGAACCTATGGCTAAGGCATAGGGAATGACTTTCATTTTCTCTCTATCTTCTGAAGTGGTCGCGCATTTACTCAACTTCACACCTTGCAACACAGGCAAGAACCCTTTCTTTGACTGGTCCATTTTAAACTTCTTCAAAACTTTATCAAGGTATGTGCTTTGTGAAAGTCCTATTAAGCGTCTTGATCTATCCCTATAGATCTTGATGCCCAATATATAAGCAGCTTCACCGAGGTCTTTCATTGAAAAATTCTTATTCAAGTATCCTTTTGTGCTATCCAGAAATTCCGTATCATTTCCAATCAACAATATGCCATCCACATATAATATCAGAAATGCTACAGAGCTCCCACTCACTTTCTTGTAAATACAGGCTTCTCCAAAAGTCTGTATAAACCATATGCTTTGATCACACTATCAAAGCGTATATTCCAACTCCGAGAGGCTTGCACGAGTCCATAAATGGATCGCTGGAGCTTGCACACTTTGTTAGCACCCTTAGGATCGACAAAACCTTCTGGTTGCATCATATACAACTCTTCTTTGAGAAATCCATTAAGGAATGCGGTTTTGACATCCATTTGCCAGATTTCATAATCATAAAATGCGGCAATTGCTAACATGATTCGGACAGACTTAAGCATCACTACGGGTGAGAAGGTCTCATCGTAGTCAACTCCTTGAACTTGTCGAAAACCTTTCGCAACAAGTCGAGCTTTGTAGACAGTAACATTACCGTCAGCGTCAGTCTTCTTCTTGAAGATCCATTTATTCTCAATGGCTTGCCGATCATCGGGCAAGTCAACCAAAGTCCACACTTTGTTCTCATACATGGATCCCATCTCAGATTTCATGGCCTCAAGCCATTTCGCGGAATCTGGGCTCATCATCGCTTCCTCATAGTTCGTAGGTTCGTCATGGTCTAGTAACATGACTTCCAGAACAGGATTACCGTATCACTCTGGTGCGAAACGTACTCTGGTTGACCTACGAGGTTCGGTAGCAACTTGATCCGAAGTTTCATGATCATCATCATTAACTTCCTCACTAATTGGTGTAGGCATCACTGGAACTGATTTCTGTGATGAATTACTTTCCAATTCGGGAGAAGGTACAATTACCTCATCAAGTTCTACTTTCCTCCCACTCACTTCTTTCGAGAGAAACTCCTTCTCTAGAAAGGATCCATTCTTAGCAACGAATATCTTGCCTTCAGATCTGTGATAGAAGGTGTACCCAACAGTCTACTTTGGGTATCCTATGAAGACACATTTCTCCGATTTGGGTTCGAGCTTATCAGGTTGAAGCTTTTTCACATAAGCATGGCAGCCCCAAATTTTAAGAAACGACAGCTTAGGTTTCTTGCCAAACCACAGTTCATATGGTGTCGTCTCAACGGATTTAGATGGTGCCCTATTTAACGTGAATGCAGCTGTCTCTAATGCATAACCCCAAAACGATAGTGGCAAATCGGTAAGAGACATCATAGATCGCACCATATCTAATAAAGTACGGTTACGACGTTCAGACACACCATTACGCTGTGGTGTTCCAGGTGGCGTGAGTTGCGAAACTATTCCACATTGTTTTAAATGAAGGCCAAACTTGTAACTCAAACATTCGCCTCCGCGATCAGATCGTAGAAACTTTATTTTCTTGTTACGATGATTCTCCACTTCACTCTGAAATTCTTTGAACTTTTCAAACGTTTCAGACTTGTGTTTCATTAAGTAGATATACCCATATCTGCTCAAATCATCTGTGAAGGTCAGAAAATAACGATACCCGCCGCGAGCCTCAACACTCATCGGACCGCATACATCGGTATGTATTATTTCCAATAAGTCTGTAGCACGCTCCATTGTTCCGGAGAACGGAGTTTTAGTCATCTTGCCCATGAGGCATGGTTCGCTAGTATCAAATGATTCATAATCAAGTGATTCCAAAAGCCCATCATCATGGAGTTTCTTCATGCGCTTTACACCAATATGACCTAAACGGCAGTGCCACAAATAAGTTGCACTACCATTATAAACTTTGCATCTTTTGGCTTCAATATTATGAATATGTGTATCACTACAATCGAGATTCAACAAAAATAGACCACTCCTCAAAGGTGCATGACCGTAAAAGATATTACTCATATAAATAGAACAACCATTATTCTCTGATTTAAATGAATAACCGTCTCGCATTAAACAAGATCCAGATACAATGTTCATGCTCAACGCTGGCACCAAATAACAATTATTCAGGTCTAAAACTAATCCCGAAGGTAGATGTAGAGGTAGCGTGCCGACGACGATCACATCGACCTTGGAACCATTCCCGACGCGCATCGTCACCTCGTCCTTAGCCAATCTTTGTTTAATCCGTAGTCCCTATTTCGAGTTACAAATATGAGCAACCGAACCAGTATCAAATACCCAGGCACTACTACGAGCATTCGTAAGGTACACATCAATAACATGTATATCAAATATACCTTTGTTCACTTTGCCATCCTTCTTATCCGCCAAATACTTGGGGCAGTTCCGCTTCCAGTGACCAGTCCCTTTGCAGTAGAAGCACTCAGTTTCAGGCTTAGGTCCAGACTTGGGCTTCTTCCCGGGAGTAGCAACTTGCTTGCTATTCTCCTTGAAGATCCCCTTCTTCCCTTTGCCCTTTTTCTTGAAACTAGTGGTCTTGTTAACCATCAACACTTGATGCTCCTTCTTGATTTCTACCTCCACAGCCTTTAGCATTGCGAAGAGCTTGGGAATTGTCTTCTCCATCCCTTGCATATTATAGTTCATCACGAAGCCTTTATAGCTTGGTGGCAGTGATTGAAGAACTCTGTCAATAACACTATCATCCGGAAGATTAACTCCCAGCTGAGTCAAGTGGTTATGGTACCCAGACATTCTGAGTATGTGTTCAGTAACAGAACTGTTCTCCTCCATCTTGCAGCTATAGAACTTGTTGGAGACTTCATATCTCTCAACTCGGGCATTTGCTTGAAATATTAACTTCAATTCCTGGAACATCTCATATGCTCCATGACGTTCAAAACGTTTTTGAAGTCCCGATTCTAAGCCGTAAAGCATGGCACACTGAACTATCGAGTAGTCATCAGATCGAGCTTGCCAGACATTCATAACATCAGCATCTGCTCCTGCAGCAGGCCTTTCACCTAGCGGTGCATCAAGGACATAATTCTTCTGTGCAGCAATGAGGATAATCCTCAAGTTACGGACCCAGTCCGTGTAGTTGCTACCATCATCTTTCAACTTAGCTTTCTCTAGGAACGCATTAAAATTCAAGGGAACGGTAGCACGGGCCATTGATCTACAAGAACATAGATATGCAAAAACTATCAGGTACTAAGTTCATGATAAATTAAAGTTCAATTAATCATATTACTTAAGAACTCCCACTTAGATAGACATCCCTCTAGTCATCTAAATGATCACGTGATCCATATCAACTAAACCATGTCTGATCATCACGTGAGATGGAGTAGTTTTCAATGGTGAACATCTCTATGTTGATCATATCTACTATATGATTCACGTTCGACCTTTCGGTCTCTGTGTTCTGAGGCCATATCTGCATATGCTAGGCTCGTCAAGTTTAACCCGAGTATTCTGCACGTGCAAAACTGGCTTGCACCCGTTGTATGTGAACATAGAGCTTATCACACCCGATCATCACGTGGTGTCTCGGCACGATGAACTGTCGCAACGGTGCATACTCAGGGAGAACACTTATGCCTTGAAATTTAGTGAGGGATCATCTTATAATGCTACCGCCGTACTAAGCAAAATAAGATGCATAAAAGATAAACATCACATGCAATCAAAAATATGTGACATCATATGGCCATCATCATCTTGTGCCTTTGATCTCCATCTCCAAAGCACCGTCATGATCTCCATCGTAGTGTCGTTGTCGTCTCGCCAACTATTGCTTCTACGACTAGCGCTACCGCATAGTGATAAAAGTAAAGCAATTACATGGCGATTGCATTTCATATAATAAAGCGACAACCATAAGGCTCCTGCCAGTTGCCGATAACTTTTACAAAACATGATCATCTCATACAATAACGTGTATCACATCGTGTCTTGACCATATCACATCACAGCATGCCCTGCAAAAACAAGTTAGACGTCTACTTTGTTGTTGCAAGTTTTACGTGGCTGCTACGGGCTTATAGCAAGAACCGTTCTTACCTAGGCATCAAAACCCCAACGATTTTTCGTCAAGTGTGCTGTTTTAACCTTCAACAAGGACCGGCCGTAGTCAAACTCGATTCAACTAAAGTTGGAGAAACAAACACCCGCCAGCCACCTATGTGCAAAGCACGTCGGTAGAACCAGTCTCATGAACGCGGTCATGTAATGTCGGTCCGGGCCGCTTCATCCAACAATACCGCCGAATCAAAGTAAGACGTTGGTGGTAAGCAGTATGACTATTATCGCCCACAACTCTTTGTGTTCTACTCATGCATATAATCTACGCATAGACCTGGCTCGGATGCCACTGTTGGGGAACGTAGCATGCAATTTCAAAAAAATTCTACGCTCACGCAAGATCTATCTAGGAGATACATAGCAACGAGAGGGGAGAGTGTGTCCACGTACCCTCGTAGACCGAAAGTGGAAGCGTTAGCTTAACGCGGTTGATGTAGTCGAACGTCTTCGCGATCCAACCGATCAAGCACCGAACGTACGGCGCCTCCGAGTTCTCCACATGTTCAACTCGATGACGTCCCTCGAGCTCTTGATCCAGTTGAGGTCGAGGGAGAGTTCCGTCAGCACGACGGTGTGGCGACGGTGATGATGAAGTTACCGGCGCAGGTCTTCGCCTAAGCACTACGACGATATGACCGAGGCGTTAAACTGTGGAGGGGGGCACCGCACACGGCTAAGACAAATCTTGGTGTGTCTTTGGGGTGCCCCCTCCCACGTATATAAAGGAGGGAGGGAGAGAGGCCGCCCCCCTAGGGGTGCGCCAAGAGTATGGAGTCCTACTAGGACTTCCAAGTCCTAGTAGGAATCCCTTTCCTTTTCGGAGTAGGAGAGAAGGAAAGAGGGAAAAGAGGGAGGGAGTAGGAAAAGGCAAGGGGGGCGCCGCCCCCTTCCCCTAGTCCAATTCGGACCCATGGGGGGGGGGGGTGGCGTGCCACCTCCCCTTGGCCTGCCTCCTCTTTTCCTGTATGGCTCAATAAGGCCCATTACTTCTCCCGGTGAATTCCCGTAACTCCCCGGTACTCCGAAAAACACCCGAATCACTCGGAACCTTTCCGATGTCGAATAATGACATTCCCATATATGAATCTTTACCTCTCGACCATTCCAAGACTCCTCGTCATGTCCGTGATATCATCCGGGACTCCAAACAAACTTCGGTCATCAAAGCACATAACTCATAATACAAATCGTCATCGAATGTTAAGCGTGCGGACCCTACGGGTTCGAGAACTATATAGACATGACCGAGACACATCTCCGGTCAATAACCAATAGCGGAACCTGGATGCTCATATTGGCTCCTACATATTCTACGAAGATCATTATCGGTTAAACCGCATAACAACATACGTTATTCCCTTTGTCATCGGTATGTTACTTGCCCGAGATTCGATCGTCGGTATCATCATACCTAGTTCAATCTCGTTACCGGCAAGTCTCTTTACTCGTTCCGTAGTGCATCATCCCGTAACTAACTCATTAGTCACATTGCTTGCAAGGCTTCATATGATGTGCATTACCGAGAGGGCCCAGAGATACCTCTCCGATACTCGGAGTGACAAATCCTAATCTCGATCTATGCCAACCCAACAAACACCTTCGGAGACACCTGTAGAGCATCTTTATAATCACGCAGTTACGTTGTGACGTTTGATAGCACACAAGGTGTTCCTCCGGTATTCGGGAGTTGCATAATCTCATAGTCAGAGGAATATGTATAAGTCATGAAGAAAGCTTTAGCAATAAAACTTAACGATCATTATGCTAAGCTAACGGATGGGTCTTGTCCATCACATCATTCTCCTAATGATGTGATCCCGTTCATCAAATGACAACACATGTCTATGGTTAGGAAACTTAACCATCTTTGATTAACGAGCTAGTCTAGTAGAGGCATACTAGGGACACTGTGTTTTGTCTATGTATTCACACATGTATTAAGTTTTCGGTTAATACAATTCTAGCATGAATAATAAACATTTATTGCTACCATCATCTTTCAACTTAGCTTTCTCTAGGAACGCATTAAAATTCAAGGGACGGTAGCACGAGCCATTGATCTACAAGAACATAGATATGCAAAAACTATCAGGTACTAAGTTCATGATAAATTAAAGTTCAATTAATCATATTACTTAAGAACTCCCACTTAGATAGACTCCCTCTAGTCATCTAAATGATCACGTGATCCATCAACTAAACCATGTCCGATCATCACGTGAGATGGAGTAGTTTTCAATGGTGAACATCTCTATGTTGATCATATCTACTATTGATTCCCGTTCGACCTTTCGGTCTCTGTGTTCCAGGCCATATCTACATATGCTAGGCTCGTCAAGTTTAACCCGAGTATTCTGCACGTGCAAAACTGGCTTGCACCCGTTGTATGCGAATGTAGAGCTTATCTCACCCGATCATCACGTGGTGTCTCGGCACATGAACTGTCGCAACGGTGATACTCAGGGAGAACACTTATGCCTTGAAATTTAGTGAGGGATCATCTTATAATGCTACCGCCGTACTAAGCAAAAATAATGCTAAAAGAATAAACATCACATGCAATCAAAAATATTTGACATCATATGGCCATCATCATCTGTGCCTTTGATCTCCATCTCAAAGCACCGTCTGATCTCCATCGTAGTGTCGTTTCGTCTCGCCAACTTTGCTTCTACGACTAGCTTTCCATTTATTCTCAATGGCTTGCCGATCATCGGGCAAGTCAACCAAAGTCCACACTTTGTTCTCATACATGGATCCCATCTCAGATTTCTGCCGTCAAGACCATTTCGCGGAATCTGGGCTCATCATCGCTTCCTCATAGTTCTAGTGCTGTCATGGTCTAGTAACATGACTCCAGAACAGGATTACCGTACCACTCTGGTGCGAAACGTACTCTGGTTGACCTACGAGGTGTCGTAGACAACTTGATCCGAATTTTTCATGATCATCATCATTAACTTCCTCACTAATTGGTGTAGGCAATCACTGGAACTGATTTCTGTGATGAATTACTTTCCAATTCGGGAGAAGGTACAATTACCTCATCAAGTTCTACTTTCCTCCCACTCACTTCTTTCGAGAGAAACTCCTTCTCTAGAAAGGATCCATTCTTAGCAACGAATATCTTGCCTTCAGATCTGTGATAGAAGGTGTACCCAACAGTCTACTTTGGGTATCCTATGAAGACACATTTCTCCGATTTGGGTTCGAGCTTATCAGGTTGAAGCTTTTTCACATAAGCATGGCAGCCCCAAATTTTAAGAAACGACAGCTTAGGTTTCTTGCCAAACCACAGTTCATATGGTGTCGTCTCAACGGATTTAGATGGTGCCCTATTTAACGTGAATGCAGCTGTCTCTAATGCATAACCCCAAAACGATAGTGGCAAATCGGTAAGAGACATCATAGATCGCACCATATCTAATAAAGTACGGTTACGACGTTCAGACACACCATTACGCTGTGGTGTTCCAGGTGGCGTGAGTTGCGAAACTATTCCACATTGTTTTAAATGAAGGCCAAACTTGTAACTCAAACATTCGCCTCCGCGATCAGATCGTAGAAACTTTATTTTCTTGTTACGATGATTCTCCACTTCACTCTGAAATTCTTTGAACTTTTCAAACGTTTCAGACTTGTGTTTCATTAAGTAGATATACCCATATCTGCTCAAATCATCTGTGAAGGTCAGAAAATAACGATACCCGCCGCGAGCCTCAACACTCATCGGACCGCATACATCGGTATGTATTATTTCCAATAAGTCTGTAGCACGCTCCATTGTTCCGGAGAACTGAGTTTTAGTCATCTTGCCCATGAGGCATGGTTCGCTAGTATCAAATGATTCATAATCAAGTGATTCCAAAAGCCCATCATCATGGAGTTTCTTCATGCGCTTTACACCAATATGACCTAAACGGCAGTGCCACAAATAAGTTGCACTACCATTATAAACTTTGCATCTTTTGGCTTCAATATTATGAATATGTGTATCACTACAATCGAGATTCAACAAAAATAGACCACTCCTCAAAGGTGCATGACCGTAAAAGATATTACTCATATAAATAGAACAACCATTATTCTCTGATTTAAATGAATAACCGTCTCGCATTAAACAAGATCCAGATACAATGTTCATGCTCAACGCTGGCACCAAATAACAATTATTCAGGTCTAAAACTAATCCCGAAGGTAGATGTAGAGGTAGCGTGCCGACGACGATCACATCGACCTTGGAACCATTCCCGACGCGCATCGTCACCTCGTCCTTAGCCAATCTTCGTTTAATCCGTAGTCCCTATTTCGAGTTACAAATATGAGCAACCGAACCGGTATCAAATACCCAGGCACTACTACGAGCATTCGTAAGGTACACATCAATAACATGTATATCAAATATACCTTTGTTCACTTTGCCATCCTTCTTATCCGCCAAATACTTGGGGCAGTTCCGCTTCCAGTGACCAGTCCCTTTGCAGTAGAAGCACTCAGTTTCAGGCTTAGGTCCAGACTTGGGCTTCTTCCCGGGAGTAGCAACTTGCTTGCTATTCTTCTTGAAGTTCCCCTTCTTCCCTTTGCCCTTTTTCTTGAAACTAGTGGTCTTGTTAACCATCAACACTTGATGCTCCTTCTTGATTTCTACCTCCACAGCCTTTAGCATTGCGAAGAGCTTGGGAATTGTCTTCTCCATCCCTTGCATATTATAGTTCATCACGAAGCCTTTATAGCTTGGTGGCAGTGATTGAAGAACTCTGTCAATAACACTATCATCCGGAAGATTAACTCCCAGCTGAGTCAAGTGGTTATGGTACCCAGACATTCTGAGTATGTGTTCAGTAACAGAACTGTTCTCCTCCATCTTGCAGCTATAGAACTTGTTGGAGACTTCATATCTCTCAGCTCGGGCATTTGCTTGAAATATTAACTTCAATTCCTGGAACATCTCATATGCTCCATGACGTTCAAAACGTTTTTGAAGTCCCGATTCTAAGCCGTAAAGCATGGCACACTGAACTATCGAGTAGTCATCAGATCGAGCTTGCCAGACATTCATAACATCAGCATCTGCTCCTGCAGCAGGCCTTTCACCTAGCGGTGCATCAAGGACATAATTCTTCTGTGCAGCAATGAGGATAATCCTCAAGTTACGGACCCAGTCCGTGTAGTTGCTACCATCATCTTTCAACTTAGCTTTCTCTAGGAACGCATTAAAATTCAAGGGAACGGTAGCACGAGCCATTGATCTACAAGAACATAGATATGCAAAAACTATCAGGTACTAAGTTCATGATAAATTAAAGTTCAATTAATCATATTACTTAAGAACTCCCACTTAGATAGACATCCCTCTAGTCATCTAAATGATCACGTGATCCATATCAACTAAACCATGTCCGATCATCACGTGAGATGGAGTAGTTTTCAATGGTGAACATCTCTATGTTGATCATATCTACTATATGATTCACGTTCGACCTTTCGGTCTCTGTGTTCCGAGGCCATATCTACATATGCTAGGCTCGTCAAGTTTAACCCGAGTATTCTGCACGTGCAAAACTGGCTTGCACCCGTTGTATGCGAATGTAGAGCTTATCTCACCCGATCATCACGTGGTGTCTCGGCACGATGAACTGTCGCAACGGTGCATACTCAGGGAGAACACTTATGCCTTGAAATTTAGTGAGGGATCATCTTATAATGCTACCGCCGTACTAAGCAAAATAAGATGCATAAAAGATAAACATCACATGCAATCAAAAATATGTGACATCATATGGCCATCATCATCTTGTGCCTTTGATCTCCATCTCCAAAGCACCGTCATGATCTCCATCGTAGTGTCGTTGTCGTCTCGCCAACTATTGCTTCTACGACTAGCGTTACCGCATAGTGATAAAGTAAAGCAATTACATGGCGATTGCATTTCATATAATAAAGCGACAACCATAAGGCTCCTGCCAGTTGCCGATAACTTTTACAAAACATGATCATCTCATACAATAACGTGTATCACATCGTGTCTTGACCATATCACATCACAGCACGCCCTGCAACAAGTTAGACGTCTACTTTGTTGTTGCAAGTTTTACGTGGCTGCTACAGGCTTATAGCAAGAACCGTTCTTACCTACGCATCAAAACCACAACGATTTTTCGTCAAGTGTGCTGTTTTAACCTTCAACAAGGACCGGCCGTAGTCAAACTCGATTCAACTAAAGTTGGAGAAACAGACACCCGCCAGCCACCTGTGTGCAAAGCACGTCGGTAGAACCAGTCTCATGAACGCGGTCATGTAATGTCAGTCCGGGCCGCTTCATCCAACAATACCCCCGAATCAAAGTAAGACGTTGGTGGTAAGCAGTATGACTATTATCGCCCATAATTCTTTGTGTTCTACTCGTGCATATAATCTACGCATAGACCTGGCTCGGATGCCACTGTTGGCGAACGTAGCATGCAATTTCAAAAAAAATCTACGCTCACGCAAGATCTATCTAGGAGATACATAGCAACGAGAGGGGAGAGTGTGTCCACGTACCTTCGTAGACCGAAAGCGGAAGCGTTAGCTTAACGCGGCTGATGTAGTCGAACGTCTTCGCGATCCAACCGATCAAGCACCGAACGTACGGCGCCTCCGAGTTCTGCACATGTTCAACTCGATGACGTCCCTCGAGCTCTTGATCCAGTTGAGGTCGAGGGAGAGTTCCGCCAACACGACGGTGTGGGGACAGTGATGATGAAGTTACCGGCGCAGGTCTTCGCCTAAGCACTACGATGATATGACCGAGGCGTTAAACTGTGGAGGGGAGCACCGCACACGGCTAAGACAAATCTTGGTGTGTCTTTGGGGTGCCCCCTCCCACGTATATAAAGGAGGGAGGTAGAGAGGCCGCCCCCCTAGGGGTGCGCCAAGAGTATGGAGTCCTACTAGGACTTCCAAGTCCTAGTAGGAATCCCTTTCCTTTTCGGAGTAGGAGAGAAGGAAAGAGGGAAAAGAGGGAGGGAGTAGGAAAAGGCAAGGGGGGCGCCGCCCCCTTCCCCTAGTCCAATTCGGACCCATGGGGGGGTCGCGTGCCACCTCCCCTTGGCCTGCCTCCTCTTTTCCCGTATGGCCCAATAAGGCCCATTACTTCTCCCGGTGAATTCCCGTAACTCCCCGGTACTCCGAAAAACACCCGAATCACTCGGAACCTTTCCGATGTCCGAATATAGCCTTCCAATATATGAATCTTTACCTCTCGACCATTCCAAGACTCCTCGTCATGTCCGTGATATCATCCGGGACTCCGAACAAACTTCGGTCATCAAAGCACATAACTCATAATACAAATCGTCATCGAATGTTAAGCGTGCGGACCTTACGGGTTCGAGAACTATGTAGACATGACCGAGACACATCTCCGGTCAATAACCAATAGCGGAACCTGGATGCTCATATTGGCTCCTACATATTCTACGAAGATCATTATTGGTTAAACCGCATAACAACATACGTTATTCCCTTTGTCATCGGTATGTTACTTGCCCGAGATTCGATCGTCGGTATCATCATACCTAGTTCAATCTCGTTACCGGCAAGTCTCTTTACTCGTTCCGTAGTGCATCATCCCGTAACTAACTCATTAGTCACATTGCTTGCAAGGCCTCATATGATGTGCATTACCGAGAGGGCCCAGAGATACCTCTCCGATACTCGGAGTGACAAATCCTAATCTCGATCTATGCCAACCCAACAAACACCTTCGGAGACACCTGTAGAGCATCTTTATAATCACGCAGTTACGTTGTGACGTTTGATAGCACACAAGGTGTTCCTCCGGTATTCGGGAATTGCATAATCTCATAGTCAGAGGAATATGTATAAGTCATGAAGAAAGCTTTAGCAATAAAACTTAACGATCATTATGCTAAGCTAACGGATGGGTCTTGTCCATCACATCATTTTCCTAATGATGTGATCCCGTTCATCAAATGACAACACATGTCTATGGTTAGGAAACTTAACCATCTTTGATTAGCGAGCTAGTCTAGTAGAGGCATACTAGGGACACTGTGTTTTGTCTATGTATTCACACATGTATTAAGTTTCCGGTTAATACAATTCTAGCATCAATAATAAACATTTATCATGATATAAGGAAATATAAATAACAACTTTATTATTGCCTCTAGGGCATATTTCCTTCACTATTTGAGGATAGGAGTATTGAATATGCAGAGGCATTTAGTATGCAAAGTTAAATAACAATTTTAGTGATTTGCTACAGTGTAGAATGATAAGGTTTTGCATTTGATTTATACTAACTTTTCTCACGAGTTCTTGTTGAGTTTTGTGTGGATGAAGTTTTTAAGATTTAGGAAAACCGTGATATAAAAGGAATTAAGGAGACACAAAAGCTCAAGATTGGGGATGCCCAAGGCATGCCTAGATAATATTTTAAGAAGTCTCAAGCATCTAAGCTTGGGGATGCCCCGGTAGGCATTCCACCTTTCTTCATCAGGAATGATCGGTCAGTTTTGGTTAAGCCTAAATGTTTGCTTCTTCACATGATATGTGCTATCCTTAGAATGTCATTTTTTTTTGCTTGCTGTTTTAATAAATACTTAAGATCTGAAATTCTTAGATGAGAGCGTGTTCACCTAGTTACTTAATTTTTGACTACTCATTGATCTTCACTTAAATCTTTTTGGAGTAGTTTGTCATTTACTCGTGTGCTTCATTTATACCTTTTGAGCTAGGTAGTTGCTCTAGTGCTTCACTTATATCCTATGAGTAAATGGTTGAATAAATTGAATATCATAAATCTGAAATTATATATGTTTCATATACTTATCCCATGGGGAGTAATGACTTCACATATAAGAAGTATAGGTGGTAAATTTATTGAAAGTTAGCAAACATAGTATTGGTCACTTGAACAATTCATGAAAGAATATTGAAGGAAGAGAGGTTTCACATATAAATATACTATCTTGGACATCTTCTATGATTGTGAGCCCCATTAATTATCTTCAAACTTGAGCAAATTAGTTGAAGTTGAACAAGGAAGACAACATAATGAGTTATGCTTGGGTATATTTGTATAGAAGTTATATTTTTATGGATCCTCCAATATGTGGTGCTTGTTTTTTTAGAATCTTTTGCTAGCCAAAATTTCTGTACTAAGTGGGAATACTGCTTGTGCATCCAAAATCCTTAGACCCAGTTTCTTGCCATGAGTGTCCACCATATCTACCTATGGATTGAATAAGATCCTTCAAGTAAGTTGTCATCGGTGCAAAAAAGCAATAAAAATTGCTCCTAAATATGTCTGATCTTTTATTGTAAGGGAAAATAAGCGTTGTACGAACTTATGATGGTAAAGAAATAAAAGCAACGGACTGCATAATAAAGGTTGCTATCACAAAGGGCAATACAACGTGACGTTCCTTTGCATTAATGGTTTGCACATCCAAAAATAAAAAGCGCATGACAACCTCTGCTTTCCTCTGCGAAGGGCCTATCTTTTACTTTTATGCAAGAGTCAATAGTATTCCTTCTCATTTCAACCTCAATTATTCTCTAGTTGGCAAGTACCATGTGGTGGGGAAAGATCCAAGCATATATGGCCATTCAAATATATTTGATCATGAATTATTATTATTGACAATTATCTATATGATAAATAAGTTGGGAGGCGAAACACTAAGCCCCTATCTTTCTCTGTGTTCGATGGATGCTATTTGTTCTAAAAATATGCTTTGAGTGGTAGCAATCATGGAAGACTATATGCTAGTTGAGTATGTGGAATTTGCTAAATCAAAGATCTTACATAGACTCTTCCTTAAAATAAGATGAATTGCAATTGTTTGATGACTGAGAACATAGTTTGTTAGTTTTCAAGAAAGTTTATGGTCTATGCTTTAACATGTGAATAGCTTGCTACTTGATCATGAGAAGTTTTATGATATGAGCAACTGTTATGATATATAATGATGCTAGAAAAAGTGGTTGAAATTATTATTGATTAAACTTGTGCACTTGCTAGCATTCACACTTCATAAATTATTTCTTTTATCATTTATCTACTCGAGGACGAGCAGGAATTAAGCTTGGGGATGCTGATACGTCTCCAACGTATCTATAATTTATGAAGTATTCATGCCATGTTTACAACAATTTTATATGGTTTTGGTATGATTTTATTAGAACTAACCCGGACTGACGCTGTTTTCAGCAGAACTACCGTGGTGTCGTTTTTTTTTTGCAGAAATAAAAGTTCTCGGAATGAGCTGAAAATTTACGGAGAATATTTTTGGAAAATATAAAAAATACTATAGCGAAAAGATACCGGAGAAGAGTCCCGAGGCAACCACAAGGGTGGGGGGCGCCCCCCTAGGGCACGCCCCCTGGCTTGCCGCTGCCTCGTGGACCCCCCTGACATGAGACCGACGCCAAAAACTCCTATAAATACAGAAACCCACGAAAAGAAATCTAGATCGGAAGTTCCGCCGCCGTAAGCCTCTGTAGCCACGAAAAACCAATCGGGAGCCCGTTCCGGCACCCTGCCGGAGGGGGAAACCACCACCGGTGGCCATCTTCATCATCCCGGCGGTCTCCATGACGAGGAGGGAGTAGTTCACCCTCAGGGCTGAGGGTATGTACCAGTAGCTATGTGTTTGATCTCTCTCTTTCTCTCTATCTCTCTCTCGTGTTCTTGATTTGGCACGATCTTGATGTACCGCGAGCTTTGTTACTATAGTTGCATCATATGGTGTTTCTCCCCCTCTACCTTCTTGTGATGAATTGAGTCTTGCTCTTTGAGGTTTCGTTATGTTGGATTGAGTATTGGATTTGAGAACACTTGATGTATGTCTTGCGATGGGATATCTGTGGTGGCAATGGGATGTTCTATTGATTCACTTGATGTATGTTTTGGCACTCAACTTGCGGATTCCCGAGGTGACATTGGGGTAATCTATACATAGGGGTTGATGCACATTTTCGTCCTACGTTCTCCGATAGAAACTTTGAAGTGATTCTTTGTTGCACGTTGAGGGATTGTTATGTGATCCAATTATGTTATCATTGTTGAGAGAACTTGCACTAGTGAGAGTATGAACCCTAGGCCTTGTTTTGAAGCATTGCAATACCGTTTTCGCTCACTTTTGTTACTAGTTACCTTGCTGTTTTTATATTTTCAGATTACAAAAACCTATATCTACTATCCATACTACACTTGTATCACCATATCTTCGCCGAACTAGTGCACCTATACAATTTGTCATTGTATTGGGTGTGTTGGGGACACAAGAGACTCTTTGTTATTTGGTTGAAGGGTTGTTTGAGAGAGACCATCTTCATCCTACGCCTCCCACGGATTGATAAACCTTAGGTCATCCACTTGAGGGAAATTTGCTATTGTCCTACAAAACTCTGCGCTTGGAGGCACAACACGAGTCTACAAGAAGAAGGTTGCGTAGCAGACATCAGATACCTGTAGAGCACCTTTATAGTCACCCAGTTATGTTGCGACATTTGGTTCACACAAGGTACTCCTCCGGTGTCAGTGAGTTGCATGATCTCATGGTCATAGGAACATATACTTGACATGCAGAAAATGATAGCAATAAACTTGATACGATTATATGCTACGTTCATAGTTTGGGTCTTGTCCATCATATCATTCTCCTAATGATGTCATCTCCTTATCAAATGAAAACTCATGACTATGGCTAGGAAACCATAGCCATCTTTGATCAACGAGCTAGTCTAGTAGAGGATCACTAGGGACACATTGTTGTCTATGTATCCACACATGTATCTGAGTTTCCGATCAATACAATTCTAGCATGGATAATAAACGATTATCATGAATAGGGAAATATGATAATAACTAATTTATTATTGCCTCTAGGGCATATTTCCAACCATACGCCTTTGCCGTCGCATGAATACGACACTGATCATTTTTCTGGCGTCCTTGTATCAAACAACATATTAATTGTCCGAACTTTGGCAACCGTAAGTGTAGTATCTTGGTGAATGTGAATCCCCCGCCCCCGCTTCTAGTGTTCCTCGCGCCGCCGCCTCTAGCCCTCTCCCCCTTCCTCCCCCGTACCCCCGCGTCCGCTCACTCCCCCCCCCCCCCCGCGGGCGACGGGCGGACTCCGATCCCCCGCTCTGCCAGCCCTCCTCCCCGTCGTCCCCCCTGCCGCCGGGCCCTGCCTGTGCGGCGTTGGCAGCGGCAGGATGGCTTTTCCCCGCGCGCGCGTAGGGGCGCCAGGGGGGCCCCTGACGGCGGCGGTGCTGCTCGGCCGGCGGCGGTGGCGATGCCGAGGGCCACGGGTGCCCTTGACGCGGCGACGCGGCCGTTGGTCGCGGGTGGCGCGGTGGCGCTGGCGGCGCCCGCTCGGCCCAGATCTGGGCCCTTTAGGGCCCGATTTGGGTTGGCGCGGGCCGACGGCTCGGCGCGCGGCGGCGCTGCTCCCTGGTGGTGGTGGCGAGGCGTCGGTGGTCTACGGGAGGTGCTGGCTTCGTTGGCCGGCGTGCTGCAGCGTGGGGACAGGGACTGTCCGGACCCATTTGGGTCCGGCCGGGCCGTCGGGCCTGGCAAGTCCTTGTCGCCGTATCCGGTCGGCTCCGCGAGGGCGATGGAGGTTGTGCCCTCCTGCCGGTCGAGTTGCTGTTGCACCCGTGGCCGTTGTCTCTTTTCCCTCCCTCCAGGTCTCGTGTTGGCGGCCCCAGTGAGATGGCAATGTTGGCTAGTGGGCGGCAGATTGGGTGGTGCATTACGGAGAGTTCATGGTGGTGGTGGTTGTTTGGGTCGGGAGAAATCCCTGGCGGCTCGTTCGGCTCCGACGCGGTGACGCTTGCGGGCGCCGCCGGACCTTCGTGAAAGGCATCGGGTATACCCCTTCCCCACTGCCCTCCGCGTACCGGGGGAAACCCTAGGACTCATTCGGGCAACAGCGGCGGCGCCGTCGCATTCGTTCTTGAAGGTGTTGCTTGGTACGCGACGCTCCGGAATGCTAGGAACGCGGTGGTACTTCTCCGGAGGGTGCAGCGGTTGTCGGTCTTCGTCGCTTAGTTGATCTGCCGGTGTCGGCATTTGTTTCTCTTTTCTTTCTCTTGTTTTTCCTTCTGGGCTTTTTGTGCTACGGCCCCAGCGAGTTGGATGTATCGGACGGTTGCTTTATAATATAAAGCGGGGGAAACCCTTTATCGGAGAATTGTCTGAACTTTGATGAGTAGCTTTGGCAGGGCGACGACATGTCACTTTGTTTGACAGGCTAATGTTGTTGCTTAAGTGATTGCAAGGTTTAGCTTTAGAGAGAGCATACGAGCGGTGTGGAAAGATAAACCATCGTCATTGTTTATTCCTACCCTTCTATTGGGCATGATTATTATTTGATAAAGTCACTGAAGTTGAGAAAAAACATAATGATCCATACATGTATGTATGCCCTCGTAGAAAAAATATCTATAAATGAGCACAAATAAAATCAATTAAAGACCTTTCGTGTGAGGGACATATTGTTTGTACTTGATCCTTTCCAAATTTTGGCAGCCTAATGCCCTAATGTTGTCAAAAGCTTGTTCAACCACTAGACAAGGTAATGGTATTCCATTAAGATGCAATCTCCCGTTGTACATTATAAATTTGAGTTGATTAGATCGAAGCACAGCGGACCAGTCAAATCAGACAAGTTCTACCTTCAAGAAATCAAGCAAGGGTGTTAAAAAAAGAATCCCCGGCCGCAACAACAACAAAATTAAGCAAGGAAGATGCAAGGCGTTAATTGGTTCCTTGTGTCAATTAATTTCTACTTGTTGATGATGCATGGTCAAATCAAATCTCACTATCCTTCAATTGTCAAAGAGTGAAGCCTTTTGTCGGGCTTGGATGGGATCTTTCCTTGACATGGTCACAGAAGGAGAAAGGAAGGATCATGATATATCTCCAAATGCGAGACCAAAAATAAAGTAGTATATCGTGGCACTGAAAATAGCACAAGCTATAGTACTATAATGGATGCGTGGCTACTGTCTCAAAAGAAATTAGCACACGCTAGAGAGAGGGAGAAAACAATTATAATATAAATGTTCAACAGTTTTGATTAGTTCAAGTGTCGTTGAATGATTTGGTCCGACAAACGTGTAAAGATGTGGTCTAGTCATTCGCTGTCGACCATATTAATACGACTGTCTCTTGCCTGATTGGTCGTGTGGGAATGGCCACTGTAGCTAAGGTCACTATGATGTGGCCATGGTTGGACTTATGCTAGCTGAGTTTGGTGGCTGCCAGCTGCATCATTTGTTTTGTTGCCTAGTCTATTACTCCATTTGATTTGTCTTCTAGTCATCTTAGTTCATCAATTATTAGTATTATTATTTAGGAAGCTTAGTTGATTGATCAGATTAAACCGCATAGTTTATTACTCCATTGGGAGTTTTCTTAATCAATCAAAAGTGTGAATGGAAACTCATGACATGCATAGTTTATTACTCCATGCATGGTACTCTCATATTTAGTCGTGTGACTGATTAAGAAGTCTCATATAGTTGGAATTTGTATCTTAAATAAATCAAAGTATTAGCTGGAGTTGATGACATGCATAGATGGCACACCCCGGCCCGTCACTTGGTGTAAAAATAAGCTAAACAGAATCAAAGACAGAAGCAGATAGCGAGGATATTCTCACTCCCAAAACATTTGGATTGGTTGGAGCTTGAGACCAAAGATTTGTAAAGAAAGATCCTCCTGCTCGAAATTGTTGTCCTGTCCACCTAGAATTTTGTTGTCTGGCTGCCGAACCTGCTTGCTTTTGGTACACCAACCATGTTGATCCTCATTATGTAATCTATTGATATGATCGACTGATCCAAAAATAATTTAAGGTTCCACATATGCATGAGGCACGTAGCAACCTAGCTAGAACTCTACATGAAAAGGTGCACTTGCTATTAATTTGGTTCATATATGGCTAGTGCTTTGTTTTTCTTCCATATGAAGAAATTAGTACACATAGCTATCTACCTTTTTTTTCCTTGGGTTAGCTAGCTACTTCTAGAGGATATAGAAATGACATGACTTCACATGAATAAGAGAAGTCTTCCAAGTGTGCTACAACACGTATCATCCCTCATCCATCCATACTCAATGTAATTATTCATAAATATCCAGTTATAAAAACAATGGCCACGTCGGACCAGACACACCGGACCCACCGTAAATTGCAGCAAAATAACCAAGTCCACCACTCTTCTCCCACGTCCGTCCACCATTTCTAGCGTCCGAGTTGTCACCTTCGTCCACCGTTCCTCCCACATCCACGCCACCGGCCCCCATCCACCGCCCTAGATGTCGTCGTCGGGGACCCCCTGCCCGCCACAACATATGTTGCCTCGGCATCCTCCGTGAGGCTCCTGTCCGTGGAGCCGAGCTGTAAGCCGGAGAACGTCACCTGAAGGGACCAACAAAAGGAGGCAGCGTGAGAGGGAAACGGTGTCATAGGGAGTCCCGACCAAGATGTTGTAGACCTCGAGGGGATGTGTCCCCTCCGCCGTACCCCCCCACCCACGCCATCCATCCTGCCGCAGACTGATACGTCTCAAACGTATTTATAATTTTTAATAATTTCATGTTATTATGTTATCACTTTTACATACTTTTTATGGCAATTTATATTACTTTTCTAGACTAACCTATTAGTTTAGCGCCCAGTGCCAGTTCCTGTTTTCAACTTGCTTTTGGTTCCATAGGAAATCAATATCTCTGAAGGTTAAAATCACTTGCCGATTTAATATGATTTTTTGAGCACCAAGGAACCCTGGAATCTTTGGGAGAGATCGAGAGGATCGACAGGGGCCCCACACGGCCATCCAGCACGCCGCTAGGCCATGTGGGGCCCACCTACACCTCCTTACATCAATTCCACCATCATAAATCCCTATAAATACATAAACCCTCTGCCATATTTTTAGAAGAATTTTATCGCTGCCGCAAGTTCTTGTTTCACGAAGAAACCTGGAGGCATGTTTCGGAGCTCTATCGGAGGGGGGGTCCATTGCCGGAGGCTTCTTTATCAACCTTACTGCTTCCATGACGATGTTTGAGTAGTTCCATTAGCACCTTAGGGTCCACAGTAGTACCTAGATAGTTCTCTTTCTTTTGAATCTTCAATACCATGTTTCGTGAGCCTTCTCTTATGATTGGGATCAATTTGATGTAATCGGTGGTGTGTTTGTTGGGACATGATGAATTGTCATTTTATGATCAGATTGTTCACTGAAATTCATTTAATCTTCTGAGGTTTTCTTGTTGTATAATTAAATAGCTTTGCATGCTCTCCGATCAATCTATCTTCTTTGGCCAAGTTCGATGGGTTTTTCTTCAGAGGGAGTGGTGCTTTGTAGTGGGTTCAATCTTGCGTGATCTACTCACTAAGTATAAAACGATGAGATTTTGCCATATTGATTGACTTCTTCTTATCTACATTATGCCTTCTTGCTTATTGCGACACTCTGTTTCTTGCATACTTAATACCTTGAGATGCATGCTGGATGGCGGTTTTAGGGTGGAGTATTAGTAGCAGATGCAATTGGATTAACGACCTACTTATCGCGGACATAATTCCTATATGACATTATATGATGGATGGTCATAGTTATAAATATTGCAATTCGGACAATTGCCCAACTATAATTTGTTGAGCATGCCATTTGCTTGTTTCCAAGAGAGATGCCACTAGTGAATCTATGCCCCCGGGTCTATTTTCCATTACTGAATTCTTCGACACAATTGCTACTTTTATTTATCGTGTTACTTTGCTACTGTCTATCTCTAGCACTTGCGTTTAGTGGGAGGAGATGTTCCCGTTGACTACGAGGTTCCTACTAAATTGCTAACCTTGATTCTCTAACTGAGGGAAATACTGTAACACCCCCGAGTAATAAGCTCTATGACACTCTGTTAAAACTGCCAAGTCATGATCATTTGCAGTGCCAAATCATTTGGGTTAATAATCCAATTCAAATTCAAAATCTGAAAATCAAATTAAATTCCAAAGTGCAAATTGAAGTTGATCAAACTCTGCTGGAGAAATGTTATTTAATTAGCAAATAATCCAGTGGTCATGGCAAAATCATAATCATTATTTTTGGAGTTAGCTAAGTGAGTGAAACAACCTGAAACAGCACTTAAAACAGACTATTTACATCTATTAAATTAGTATCAAACTCAAATGGAATCCAAATTTGTCCAAACCACTTTTTGGTGAGAGATAATATTGCATTGCAATATTTGGGCCAACTCCCACATTTTTCAAAAGTGCACAAGTGCCCTAAACATTTTGAAACAGAAAAGGATAAAAGAAAATGGAGAAGCTAAAACGGAAAATCAAAAGCGGGACACTGTGCACTGGGCCTTAGTGCACAGTGCCCCGAGTCGCGGCCCAGCAGGCCCACCTCGTCTCCCTCCTCCCCGTGTCGTCCCCGCCGTGGCCGCGCGCGCGCGCGCCAGTCGGCCGGCGACACCGCGGCGCCACCGACGCTACAGGGAGGAGGAGGAGATAAGGCCGGAGCCACTCGACCCCCCTGGCTTCCCCTGGCATTCCCCATCTCTCTCCCTCGCTCGCTCCGCCCGTCTTCCCCCTCAGATCCGGGAGCAGCCGGACGTGGCCGCCGCCGCTCGACGCCGTGCTCGCGGCTACCGACCTCGCATCGCCTCGTCGAGATGTCCCTCGCCTCCGCCGTGGTCGACCGCGTCGCCTGAAGCTCTCTGGTGGAGCAGGGGAGCTCCACAGGCGTCGTTTTTCTCCGCCCCCTTTGCTTCGATCGCCGGCGCCTCTCCGTCGATTCCCGGCGCAGCAGCTACTAAACCACTCGCCGGGCCTACGTGTGAGCCTGCACGGTGAGCTTCTCCCCTCCTCTCTCTCGCTGCGCCATAGGAACCGCCGTAGCTAGCCGCCACCGTGGTCGTGCTTTGGCCGCCGCCGACGAGCTCGTGCTCGTGGCCACGGCCGCTTCCGTGCTTGGCTAAGCACCGCGCTGTGCTCCTGGCAACCCCGGGAGTCGAACGCGCACTCGCACGTACCCCCTCGAGCCGCGCAGCCGCGATCCCGTCCAGACCCCGAACTCCGGCGCCGCCCGCGAGCTCACCGTCGACGGCTCCGGTAGATTCCGGCGACGAGACCACTCCCACGCGACGGGCGAGTCCCCTGGCTTTCGAACGCACCCAAGCCCGGCTCGAACCGAGCTCTATAGCTCGATTCCGGCCAACTCCGACGACGCGCCGCCGTGCGATTTGGTCGCCGGCGACCAGCCGCCGGCCCCGCTGACGTGGCACAGGCGGGGCCCACCCCTGGGTCACTGACCCGTGGGCCCCAGGGGCCTGACCGGCCAGCTGACCGGTCAGCCCTGCTGACTGGACCGGCCCAGTCGCTGACACGTGGGCCCCACCTCCCTGATTAATTAGTTAAAACAAATTAGAAATAAAAATAAACTAATTAACCTAATGTCTCACTGACATGTGGGGTCCACCCCCTAATTAATCCTGGTAATTAAACTGAATCACTGATTAAAGAAATAGAGGCTGACATGTGGGTCCCACTGGACCCACATGTCAGGTTTGACTGGTCAACCGTCCTGTTGACTTGCTGACGTCAGCAGCGCGTCATGCTGACGTCATAATTCATTTTCTGGTAATTAAAATAATTCTAGAAATTCAAATAATCTTTAAAAATCAATAACTTTTAAACCGTAGCTCGGATCGAAAAAGTTAAAACATGAAAGTTGCTCAGAACGACGAGACGAGTCTGATCGTGCCGTCTGTTTCTCCATCGGAACCTCCTACGTAGAAGAACTCGTAACTCCGGACCCGAATCCGGCAGATGAATAGTGCACACACGTCGGATATTAAATCCTAGAATAATTCTAAAATTAACTAAAATGACTTAGATGCATATTCAGGCAACCCTGCACTGCATCATAGCATCACACGCACCGTGTTGCATTTGTTTGCATTATGTTTACCTGTTTCTTCCCCCTCTTCTCTCTCGGTAGCCCCCGACGTTGACGTAGCTCCCGAGGCAGACGCCGCACAGGAGTACGACTACGTCCCCGACGATACTACTGAAGACCTTGCCCTTGCCCCAGAGCAAACAGGCAAGCACCCCCATTTTGAGCATTCCGATATCGCCTACTCTCTCCCCTCTTATGCTTGCACTAGATGTTACTGCTACTATTACTATCCTACTCTGTTGCATAGCCTGTTTACCTGTAACCTACTTTTGATACATGCCTGTTATCCTAAACTGTTTAGCATAGGATGGGTAGAGTCACGACAGAGAACCCCATTTGATCCCGACTGCCCTGCTGGACATCAGAAGACCCGATCACCGGGATTGAAGACGAGACCATGGCACCGCACATCACTTCCCCCTAGTTGCCGACACTGCTGGGTTATCATCGAGTGCCGAGGGTGATACCTCGTCAGCACTTCTGATGTTAACCTTGTAGATTAGTTTCTCGGTCGTGGTAAGCGAGGGTGATTCCTTCTACACCACCCCCGATCACGACGTCGTCGCGCAACTCCTCAAGGTGGACCTCGAGGGTGATTCCTCCTTCGTTCACCTTGATGATAACATCGAGCGGGAATTCCATCGAGGGTGATTCCTCAGGGTTCCCTTCGGTGTCAGACACACAGTTACCTTGGATATTATGACTTGCACTAAACTATGATACTAAAGACGGGTCGGCCCTGAGGGGTACCCGCGCGAGCTTAACGCGAAGTGATGTGGAGTCGGGTTGACCTGGATGGTGCCCGCGAGATAACTACGAGGCGTGGCCGGGCATTCTTAGCCCTTGCCACAAGTCCTCGAGACGGGGCGACGGGGTCACATCGATCGTGAGTCTCTGCTCGATTCCGCGCGCTCCTAATCCACTACGGTTTGGATATTTGATCCGAGGGGCCTCTGGCCCGATAGCACTAACCATCACGTGGGCATAGTATGGGCGTTCTGCGTCGTACACATCAGCCGAAGCTTGTTTGACGTCAGTAAGGAGCGGCGCACGCCGAGTTGGACTGGTAATGCAACCGCGCTTGTATAAGGGGTTGCTAGGTCTGCTCTCGGTGGCCCCGTAACGTGCAGGAGTTCCCGGGGCGATGGCCCAAGACCCCTGGGGGCATAGGTTTAGTCCGGCGTGCTGACCTCTCTTATAAGCCTAGGTCGGGTTGCGGCGTGTTGCTTAGCCGAGGCCAGGCATGACCCAGAAAAGTGTGTCCGGCCAGAGTTAAGTGAGCGTGGTGGGTAAGTTGGTGCACCCCTGCAGGGAAGAAACTTCTATCGATAGCCTGTCCTACGGTAACGGACACTCGGAGTTGTATCCCGATCGGTACAACTAGAACATGTGGTGAGAACTGGATAGTACGGCCCTGGGATTGCTTTCTCGCAGGGAGTCGAGAAAGGATCTCAGGTCGAGGTTGATGATATTACTACTACTACTTTACATTATGTTCATCTGCTCTCTCCTGATGCTGCAAGACTGTCGAAGATTGTTGAAGATGCTAGTCTTCGATAGGACTAGGCTTTCCCCCTCTACTCTGGCATTTCTGCAGCCCAGTCCACATATACAGCCATTCCTTTGACAATGATGCATATGTAGTGTAGATCCTTGCTTGCTGAGTACTTCGGATGAGTACTAACGTTTGCTTTATTTTCTTTTTCCCCCATTTTCCATTTGATGCCACCAGACGACGGAGCCCCTGAGCCAGAAGCCCCAGCCGACGACCAGTACTACTATCCGCCTGGCGAGTACTACTACTACGAGGAGCCGTTCGACGACCAGGAGTAGGATCGGAGGGTCCAGGGCAGGAGGCCTACGCCTTTCGATCGTAGTATTTTATTTTACCCCGCCTCTGTGAAGGCCTAATTCTCTCTATGTAATATATCTGTACCCAGATATCTAATGCTTCCGCTGACGCTTGTATGCCATCGAGCTTGTATTCGAGCCCTCGAGGCCCTGGCTTGTAATATTAAGCTTGTATGACTTTATTTTATGTTTTAGAGTTGTGTTGTGATATCTTCAAGTGAGTCCTTAGGCTTGATCGTGCGCATTTGCGTGTATGATTAGTGCACGATTAAGCCGGGGTCGTCACAGGTTGGTATCAGAGCCGACTGCCTCTAGGATTCCCCCTTTCCAACTCTTTGGCCGAAGTTGAGTCTAGTGGTCAAAAAAAAAAATTGTTTTACTAACTTGGCTGTGTGGCTTAAGGGCCCACGTCGCCAACTGGGTGGTATTAGGATCTTTTATTCCTCGTCTTTACTCTGGGATTCTAATCTCTCATCTATTCGGGTTTACTAAAATTTACTAACACTGACATTTAGGTTCTTGTTAATTCTATCCACCCGGAGAACTGGATTCAGTGCGATTTCCATGTCATTGATCTGATTAGTCTGATAATCATTTCCTTTCCATTGTTTTGTTTAACCTTTCCTTTTGAGATCGGTTATATTTCTCAATGTCTTACGACAATCCTGAACTTCTTATTTCAGATGGATCGACTGTTTCCCCCTCGTCCTACGACGCAGCTCGTGCTTCGCACCTGTGCTCGAGACGTCCCTGGGTTTCCAGCTGTTCTGATCGCCCTCTTGATCAGGCTGGGATACCGCTGGTGCCCCGAGTACATGGTCTATGAGGTTTATCGTGAGTTCAACCAGGAGCAGTACTATGCTGATGTTCGCATCTATGATCAGCAGGATAACTCTGACACTGAGCTTCACCGATTTCACGGGATCGGCGTGACGATTGAGATGGCAGTACATGATGCCGCCTACTCTGCTGTCGCACGTCTCCGAGGAGAGCACAGTGCTAACTTGGATGATACTGTGTTTCGGTACATTCCGTATGCACCTGTTGGAGATGCTACTGGATTTTACACAGCTATCTGTGCCCCGTACGAGCCTCGTCGCTATGATCAGCGAGTTCTGATCCACTATGCTCAGGCTCTGGATCGCACTGTTCGTGCACTTGCTGTCGAGTTGTTTGCCACTCGAGCACGCTACTACGAGGCTATGACACAGTTGCTACCAGCTGTTCGTGCAGGGATGCATCCGGAGTACATTCTTTACCCGAGCAGGACTGAGATGCCATCAGGGATCGTCTGGCCTGCTGTGGGAGGTCACACGCCTGCACGTGGACCTCTTCTTTCTTCTCGAGACCGAGTTCTGCATCAGAGTGCCCATGGAGCGCAGGATCCTTCTGCGACGAACGTCCATCGTCCGCACTTGCAGTTACCCCGTTTCAGTGGTTTTCTCCGACGTTGATGTAGCCTTTGCTATGTCCCGTTGTGTACTTTCTTACCGCGTGCCTGCGCGCCGCCTAGCATGTCTAGCTTTTCATTTGCGCCGTTATGCTGCCCGAATGTAACCGACTATGTATGGATCTGTATGTCTTAATGACTACTTTCGGCATCTGTGCACTACTTCAATAAATGTCGAGTTACATCATGTTTATTGCTAAACACTTGCATAAGCTATTGCTGAAATACCCCTGTTGGAATAGCAGGATGGCTGACAACAATCCGCCACCGCCGCCACCACCTGATTACATGGCAGCGATGATGCAACAGTTTGAACTCAACCGCCAGTTTATGACGGGAATTATGCAGCAGTTCCCTCATCCTGATGCTAATCAGCAGCCTTTCTCCATCACTTTGCCAGAATTTATGCGGCTCAGCCCATCCTTCTTCCGCAACACAGTCAACCCATTGGATGCCGATGACTGGCTGCGTGACATCTCCCATGAGATGGAGTCTGCTAGTGTCGCCGAAATTAACTATGTCACTTTTGCGACATATCTTCTTAAGGGTCCCGCTTCCCAATGGTGGGCTACTTACCGACAGACCCTACCACCTGGTACTGTCGTCACTTGGGCAGAATTCAAGATTGCATTCCGTGCCCGCTACATTCCTCAAGCTGTCATAGCTCGGAAGAAGGCCGAGTTCCGTAGCCTTGTTCAGGGCAACAAGACCGTGGAAGTATATCAGCGCGAGTTTCTTGACTTATCTCGCTATGCTGAAGAAGACATTCCTACTGATGAGCGAAGACAGGAGAAGTTCCGTGAAGGACTGCATCATGACATACAGTTGGCACTGCTTGTCCAGGATTATCCTGATTTCGCCACCTTGGTGAATAAAGCTATCATGGTTGAAACTGGACTGAAGAAGCATAAAGAAGCGTCCAGACGCACTCGTGAGTCGGGCTCATCTTCGGGCTCGTCTTCCCAGAAGCGACGCATCTGGTTCCCTCAAGGCATGTTTCGTTCAGCAGCACCTGCAAACAGACCCTCTTATGCTGCTCCACGTCTGCCACCTCCACCACCGAGACAGCCCCTGCCAGCTCCAGCACCTCGAGCTCCAACACCTCGTCCTGACAGCGGGCTATGCTTCAAGTGTGGCAAGCCAGGTCACCGTGCTAGAGATTGTTCTCAGAATCAGAATCAACTAGCTCTCCCTTCTGCTGGACGTGGAATTGGCCGTGGTATTCCTCAGCAGCGCAACAATAATGCCAGACCTTCTTACGGTCGTGGGCAGTACTACCACGTCAACATGTCTGAAGCTCCAAATCAACCAGATACTGTGATGGGTACACTTCTCGTTAATTCAGTACCAGCATCTGTTTTATTTGATTCAGGAGCATCGCATTCCTTCATGTCAGAACATTTTGCACGCATGCATGACATTAAATGCGAATACATGAACACACCCTTATTGGTACACACCCCCGCGGGTGGTTGCCGAACCTTTACAGTTATCTATAATGTTCCCGTTGAAATCGAAGAGTTGGAGTTCAGTGCGTCTCCCATTATTCTGAAATCGTCCAAGATTGACCTTATTCTAGGAATGGATTGGTTGAAGGCCCACTATGCCTCAATCAATTGTGCCACCAAAGTTGTTCACCTCTTGCACCCCTCGAATGAGATGGTGAATTACCATGCTCATATCACTCAGAACGCCGAGGCTCAAATTTATGCCTTGAATGCGTTGAATGCTTCTCCGCTTGATGGGATTGAGACTATCCCAGTTGTCTGTGACTTCCCGGATGTTTTTCCAGAAGAACTTCCAGGAATACCCCCTGCTAGAGCTGTCGAGTTCGTCATCGACTTGAAGCCTGGCACCACTCCTATTGCGAAGCGTCCTTACAAGATGCCTCCGCACCACCTCATCGAGCTTAAGGAGGAAATTGATAAATCTTTAAGGAAGGGTTTCATCCGCCCTAGTTCCTCTGCTTGGGGAGCACCTTCTCTCTTTGTTAAGAAGAAGGATGGAACTAACCGTCTGGTTCAAGATTATCGTCCTATCAATCAGGCAACTATCCAGAATAAATATCCGCTTCCCCGGATCAATGATTTATATGACCAACTCGCTGGATCTTCGGTGTTCTCTAAACTCGACTTGAGGTTGGGTTATCACCAGATCCGTGTCCGCGAAGAGGATATTCCCAAGACTGCATTCGTTACTCGTTATGGCTCATACGAGTACACCGTCATGTCATTTGGTCTGACGAATGCTCCCGCTACCTTCTCCCGCTTAATGAATTATACATTCATGGACTACCTCGACAAGTTCGTCGTGGTATATCTAGATGATATTCTGGTTTATTCGAAGAACAAAGAAGAACATGCCGAACATCTTCGTCTTGTTCTGGAGAGACTTCGAGAACACAAGCTGTATGCCAAGTTCTCTAAATGCGAATTCTGGCTTCCTGAAGTGACCTACCTTGGACATGTGATTTCCAAGGACGGTATTGCCGTTAACCCGGAGCGTGTTCAGGCTATCCTTGACTGGACCCCTCCGAAGAATGCCAAGCAGGTCCGAAGCTTTCTCGGTCTAGCCAGCTATTGTCGCCGATTCGTCGAGAACTTCTCCAAGATCGCCAAGCCCCTAACTAATCTGCTCCACAAAGGCGTTAAGTTTGAGTGGACAGACAAGTGTCAGGAAAGTTTCCAAACCCTCAAGGACAAGCTCACTTCTGCTCCAGTGCTTGCTCCTCCTGATTCTCGCGAGGACTTTGTCATATATTGCGACGCCTCTCGTCAGGGATTAGGCTGCGTCCTAATGCAAGAGCGGAGAGTAATTGCATATGCTTCACGTCAATTGCGTCCACATGAAGAGAATTATCCAGTGCATGATCTTGAACTTGCAGCAGTGATGTATGCATTGAAGTTATGGCGACACTACCTTCTGGGTAATCGGTGTGAAATTTATACCGATCACCAAAGTCTGAAATACTTATTCACTCAACCGGATCTTAATCTCCGACAACAACGATGGTTAGAAGCTATTGCGGATTATGACTGCGGTATTTCTTATACCCCGGGCAAAGCTAATGTAATGGCCGATGCCCTGAGTCGCAAGTCATATTGCAACAACCTCATGGTTAGGCAAGCTCAACCTCGTCTTCACGCAGAACTGACTCAGCTGAATCTGCGAATTCTTCCCCAGGGTTCTCTTAATAACCTTGTGGTACAGCCAGACCTTCTGAAGGCCGTTAAAGAAGCGCAAGCCAAAGATGCTGAAATTGACTTGATGAAGAAGGAGCTTCACCTTGCTAAGTATCGGGATTTCTCAGTTGCTGAAGATGGTACATTATATTTCAGAGACCGCATCGTAGTACCTCGCTTCGAGCTGATGACTGACAAAGTCATGAAGGAGGCCCATGATACACCGCTGTCTATCCATCCGGGTAGTACCAAAATGTATCGAGATCTTCGTCAAAGGTACTGGTGGTCTAGGATGAAGCAGGATATTGCTCGTTATGTTGCCGAGTGTGACGTTTGTCGTCGCGTGAAGGCAGAACATCAGAAACCTGCTGGAATTCTGCAACCGCTCCCTATTCCTCTATGGAAGTGGGATAAAGTGCAAATGGACTTCATCACTGGTCTTCCCAAGTCTCAGAAGGGTCACGATGCCATTCTTGTTGTCATCGACCAACTCTCCAAGGTTGCTCATTTCCTACCTGTTAAGGAGACTATCACCGCTAGCCAGCTAGCAGAACTGTACATTGCCAGAATTGTTTCACTCCATGGTATTCCCAAGGAAATCAGTTCAGACCGTGGCAGTATTTTCACTGGCCATTTCTGGGAAAGTTTCCAGAAAGCAATGGGAACTCATATTACCTGGAGTTCAGCTTATCATCCCCAATCCCAAGGCCAAGTTGAGCGTGTTAATCAAGTGCTTGAAGACATGCTTCGAGCTTGTGTTATATCCTTCGGTAAGAAATGGGAGGAATCTCTCCCGTATGCCGAGTTCTCTTATAACAACAGTTATCAAGCCAGCTTAAAAATGGCCCCATTTGAGGTTCTTTATGGACGTAAATGTCGAACCCCTCTGAATTGGTCAGAAACTGGGGAACGACCTCTTGTTGGACCGGACATCATTCAGCATGCCGAAGAACAAGTCCGAATTGTCCGGGAGAATCTCAAAGCAGCTCAAGACCGTCAGAAGAGTAACTATGATCGCAAGCGATGGGGTGTGATCTATCAACCTGGTGATCAAGCCTATCTTCGTGTCACTCCAATGAAGGGCACCCGTCGTTTCGGAATCAAGGGCAAGCTAGCTCCTCGCTATATTGGTCCTTTCCGTATCGTGGCTAGACGTGGACATGTGGCTTATAAATTGGAATTGCCGCCACAGTTCTCTCATATTCATGATGTCTTCCACGTATCGCAACTCCGTAAGTGCTTCAAGGAATCCCCGCACCGTGCAGTGGATCATGAGATGCTCGAGCTACAAGATGATCTTTCCTATAAGGAGCATCCGATCCGCATCCTCGACGAAGCTGAGCGTCGTACTCGTCAGAAGACGACCAAGTTCCTAAAAGTGCAATGGTCGAATCATACTGAAGATGAAGCCACTTGGGAACGCGAGGATCATCTTCGGGAAGAATATCCCGGACTCTTTCCTTCTACCTCCTAAATTCTCGGGACGAGAATTTCTTTTAGAGGAGGAGAACTTGTAACACCCCCGAGTAATAAGCTCTATGACACTCTGTTAAAACTGCCAAGTCATGATCATTTGCAGTGCCAAATCATTTGGGTTAATAATCCAATTCAAATTCAAAATCTGAAAATCAAATTAAATTCCAAAGTGCAAATTGAAGTTGATCAAACTCTGCTGGAGAAATGTTATTTAATTAGCAAATAATCCAGTGGTCATGGCAAAATCATAATCATTATTTTTGGAGTTAGCTAAGTGAGTGAAACAACCTGAAACAGCACTCAAAACAGACTATTTACATCTATTAAATTAGTATCAAACTCAAATGGAATCCAAATTTGTCCAAACCACTTTTTGGTGAGAGATAATATTGCATTGCAATATTTGGGCCAACTCCCACATTTTTCAAAAGTGCACAAGTGCCCTAAACATTTTGAAACAGAAAAGGATAAAAGAAAATGGAGAAGCTAAAACGGAAAATCAAAAGCGGGACACTGTGCACTGGGCCTTAGTGCACAGTGCCCCGAGTCGCGGCCCAGCAGGCCCACCTCGTCTCGCTCCTCCCCGTGTCGTCCCCGCCGTGGCCGCGCGCGCGCGGGCCAGTCGGCCGGCGACACCGCGGCGCCACCGACGCTACAGGGAGGAGGAGGAGATAAGGCCGGAGCCACTCGACCCCCCTGGCTTCCCCTGGCATTCCCCATCTCTCTCCCTCGCTCGCTCCGCCCGTCTTCCCCCTCAGATCCGGGAGCAGCCGGACGCGGCCGCCGCCGCTCGACGCCGTGCTCGCGGCTACCGACCTCGCATCGCCTCGTCGAGATGTCCCTCGCCTCCGCCGTGGTCGACCGCGTCGCCTGAAGCTCTCTGGTGGAGTAGGGGAGCTCCACAGGCGTCGTTTTTCTCCGCCCCCTTTGCTTCGATCGCCGGCGCCTCTCCGTCGATTCCCGGCGCAGCAGCTACTAAACCACTCGCCGGGCCTACGTGTGAGCCTGCACGGTGAGCTTCTCCCCTCCTCTCTCTCGCTGCGCCATAGGAACCGCCGTAGCTAGCCGCCACCGTGGTCGTGCTTTGGCCACCGCCGACGAGCTCGTGCTCGTGGCCATGGCCGCTTCCGTGCTTGGCTAAGCACCGCGCTGTGCTCCTGGCAACCCCGGGAGTCGAACGCGCACTCGCACGTACCCCCTCGAGCCGCGCAGCCGCGATCCCGTCCAGACCCCGAACTCCGGCGCCGCCCGCGAGCTCACCGTCGACGGCTCCGGTAGATTCCGGCGACGAGACCACTCCCACGCGACGGGCGAGTCCCCTGGCTTTCGAACGCACCCAAGCCCGGCTCGAACCGAGCTCTATAGCTCGATTCCGGCCAACTCCGGCGACGCGCCGCCGTGCGATTTGGTCGCCGGCGACCAGCCGCCGGCCCCGCTGACGTGGCACAGGCGGGGCCCACCCCTGGGTCACTGACCCGTGGGCCCCAGGGGCCCGACCGGCCAGCTGACCGGTCAGCCCTGCTGACTGGACCGGCCCAGTCGCTGACACGTGGGCCCCACCTCCCTGATTAATTAGTTAAAACAAATTAGAAATAAAAATAAACTAATTAACCTAATGTCTCACTGACATGTGGGGTCCACCCCCTAATTAATCCTGGTAATTAAACTGAATCACTGATTAAAGAAATAGAGGCTGACATGTGGGTCCCACTGGACCCACATGTCAGGTTTGACTGGTCAACCGTCCTGTTGACTTGCTGACGTCAGCAGCGCGTCATGCTGACGTCATAATTCATTTTCTGGTAATTAAAATAATTCCAGAAATTCAAATATTCTTTAAAAATCAATAACTTTTAAACCGTAGCTCGGATCGAAAAAGTTAAAACATGAAAGTTGCTCAGAACGACGAGACGAGTCTGATCGTGCCGTCTGTTTCTCCATCGGAACCTCCTACGTAGAAGAACTCGTAACTCCGGACCCGAATCCGGCAGATGAATAGTGCACACACGTCGGATATTAAATCCTAGAATAATTCTAAAATTAACTAAAATGACTTAGATGCATATTCAGGCAACCCTGCACTGCATCATAGCATCACACGCACCGTGTTGCATTTGTTTGCATTATGTTTACCTGTTTCTTCCCCCTCTTCTCTCTCGGTAGCCCCCGACGTTGACGTAGCTCCCGAGGCAGACGCCGCACAGGAGTACGACTACGTCCCCGACGATACTACTGAAGACCTTGCCCTTGCCCCAGAGCAAACAGGCAAGCACCCCCATTTTGAGCATTCCGATATCGCCTACTCTCTCCCCTCTTATGCTTGCACTAGATGTTACTGCTACTATTACTATCCTACTCTGTTGCATAGCCTGTTTACCTGTAACCTACTTTTGATACATGCCTGTTATCCTAAACTGTTTAGCATAGGATGGGTAGAGTCACGACAGAGAACCCCATTTGATCCCGACTGCCCTGCTGGACATCAGAAGACCCGATCACCGGGATTGAAGACGAGACCATGGCACCGCACATCACTTCCCCCTAGTTGCCGACACTGCTGGGTTATCATCGAGTGCCGAGGGTGATACCTCGTCAGCACTTCTGATGTTAACCTTGTAGATTAGTTTCTCGGTCGTGGTAAGCGAGGGTGATTCCTTCTACACCACCCCCGATCACGACGTCGTCGCGCAACTCCTCAAGGTGGACCTCGAGGGTGATTCCTCCTTCGTTCACCTTGATGATAACATCGAGCGGGAATTCCATCGAGGGTGATTCCTCAGGGTTCCCTTCGGTGTCAGACACACAGTTACCTTGGATATTATGACTTGCACTAAACTATGATACTAAAGACGGGTCGGCCCTGAGGGGTACCCGCGCGAGCTTAACGCGAAGTGATGTGGAGTCGGGTTGACCTGGATGGTGCCCGCGAGATAACTACGAGGCGTGGCCGGGCATTCTTAGCCCTTGCCACAAGTCCTCGAGACGGGGCGACGGGGTCACATCGATCGTGAGTCTCTGCTCGTTTCCGCGCGCTCCTAATCCACTACGGTTTGGATATTTGATCCGAGGGGCCTCTGGCCCGATAGCACTAACCATCACGTGGGCATAGTATGGGCGTTCTGCGTCGTACACATCAGCCGAAGCTTGTTTGACGTCAGTAAGGAGCGGTGCACGCCGAGTTGGACTGGTAACGCAACCGCGCTTGTATAAGGGGTTGCTAGGTCTGCTCTCGGTGGCCCCGTAACGTGCAGGAGTTCCCGGGGCGATGGCCCAAGACCCCTGGGGGCATAGGTTTAGTCCGGCGTGCTGACCTCTCTTATAAGCCTAGGTCGGGTTGCGGCGTGTTGCTTAGCCGAGGCCGGGCATGACCCAGAAAAGTGTGTCCGGCCAGAGTTAAGTGAGCGTGGTGGGTAAGTTGGTGCACCCCTGCAGGGAAGAAACTTCTATCGATAGCCTGTCCTACGGTAACGGACACTCGGAGTTGTATCCCGATCGGTACAACTAGAACATGTGATGAGAATTGGATAGTACGGCTCTGGGATTGCTTTCTCGCAGGGAGTCGAGAAAGGATCTCAGGTCGAGGTTGTTGATATTACTACTACTACTTTACATTATGTTCATCTGCTCTCTCTTCTGATGCTGCAAGACTGTCGAAGATTGTTGAAGATGCTAGTCTTCGATAGGACTAGGCTTTCCCCCTCTACTCTGGCATTTCTGCAGCCCAGTCCACATATACAGCCATTCCTTTGACAATGATGCATATGTAGTGTAGATCCTTGCTTGCTGAGTACTTCGGATGAGTACTCACGTTTGCTTTATTTTCTTTTTCCCCCATATTCCATTTGATGCCACCAGACGACGGAGCCCCTGAGCCAGAAGCCCCAGCCGACGACCAGTACTACTACCCGCCTGGCGAGTACTACTACTACGAGGAGCCGTTCGACGACCAGGAGTAGGATCGGAGGGTCCAGGGCAGGAGGCCTACGCCTTTCGATCGTAGTATTTTTTTTTACCCCGCCTCTGTGAAGGCCTAATTCTCTCTATGTAATATATCTGTACCCAGATATCTAATGCTTCCGCTGACGCTTGTATGCCATCGAGCTTGTATTCGAGCCCTCGAGGCCCTGGCTTGTAATATTAAGCTTGTATGACTTTATTTTATGTTTTAGAGTTGTGTTGTGATATCTTCAAGTGAGTCCTTAGGCTTGATCGTGCGCATTTGCGTGTATGATTAGTGCACGATTAAGCCGGGGTCGTCACAAATACTTGCTACCATTCTGCTTCACCCTTACACTTGGGGGAATCCCAACAACTCCTACGGGAGCAAGCACAAACAAGGAAGGCGTTGTCTTCCCCGCCTGCGATCGACGACTGGATGGGCCATTCCGGACTATTTTCCACCAACGTAGGTGGCAGAGAACAATGTGTGCGACTCGTCGCGGCTCCAACGGGCGCGGACAAGCACGGGCAGCTGCAACACCCAGTCTGCCCACGTGTTGTTCGATGGAATGACGCATCATGACACGATACATATTTTGCTCCTTCCAAATCAATACCTTGCATATGGCATTGAATTTATTAGCAATTAGTTGCATATATCGTTAGTTTATTTGTAATCATGATAATTTGAGGAGAATATCATGTCGGGCATGATCAATGAGAATCAATAACCTATCCAATTGTACTATGACTTGGGGGATCCAAATTGTCCTACGTTTGAAGTTGGTGGAACATCAAACCCCAACAAGAATAGAAAGGCAAAGATACCCAAGGCAATAGTTCAGACATTCACAACATTTGAGGATATCTTGTTGGTTAAAGCTTTGATGGCCACAAGCATAGACCCTAAGAGGTGGCACAGAGCAAAAGGGCAATAAGTATTGGGAGAAGATTTGGAAGCATTATCATGAACACAGGAATATGCGGAGCTGCATCCTATCATTACCACCCGCAATATGGCCTCTATCCAACATCGACGGCCCATCATTCAAGGGTAAGTGAACAAGTATGTTAGCTACTTTGCGCAAGTGATTGGCCGCCCTCAAAGTGGGATGGAAATATCAACTCACATAAGTAAATTGCTTCATTTTGTCATCATTTGACTTGCTTGTCTCTTCGTTGCATTCTCATTGTTATACTTATTGTTTGCAAGACGGTTGTGACGGCCACTATGTACCAACAAACGGAGAATACGCTATTCGGTTTGGGCCATTGTTGGGTGATATTGGATGGCAAACCAAAGTGGACACAAGTTGTGGATGATCTCAAGGCCGGCAAAAGGAAGAATGATGGCTCAAACTCCCACCAATTAATTGGGTTGGATGACGAGGAGGCATAAGTTGTAAGGGAGAATGGAAAAGCCACCGTGCCAATGAATAACCGACAAGTGCTGGGAAACAAGTGGGGGAAGGGGAGGTTCGCTCGTGATGTCGCGACGACATAAATGTGCACCACATGGACGGGCATTTTTTCCACAATGGAGAATAAGAAAGAGGAGAGGTACATGCTCATGTAGGATGCGCAAAAAAGGAATGGATTGGGGCCGAGAGAAGGTGAACACCAAGTTGCATATTAGGAGCAACAAGTTAACAATTGAGAGAGAGAAGAAAGTGGTGTGTCTTAAATGGGAGCTCAAGAAGGCTCGGCCTTTTGGATCAATAGAGATTGAGAAGGAGAGGTTGCAACTTGCTTGATACATGGAGGATTCGAGGATAATGTTGGCGCACGCAGGCCTCTTGGATGAGCAAGCAAATAAGTGGCTTGTCGAGAAGAAGAAGGAAATCAACGAACACATGGAGTACGAGGTGGCGAGAGCGGCAATGGCAGCAGCAGAAGCGGAACAGATGGAGGCACAACAGGTGACAGGGATGACCGCGACAGAGCAAGCGTCACGGATGGCGTCCCGTGAGTGATCCACCACGCTTGGACTTGAATTTTATTTTGACATATCCGAATTAAACTTTTTTTTTGCTTTGTTGCATTGTTGCATTGTTGAACCGAGATTGCTAAAGCTCAGTGGACTGAGACTTAATGAAGTCTCAGTGGATACTATATTCATGAGATCTTACATGAAGATTCATGCAAAAAAAAACTTTTAATTTTTCTTTTTTATATGTCGTGTACCTGATTGAGACTTGGTTAAGTCTCATTTAGTTGAGATCTAGCCACACCCTTGTTGAACTATTGAATTATGATGAATTTGTGCTATATGATTCGTGTGCATGTATTGTATGGATTTGAAGCTTCAGATTTGACGTGTGTGGCTGCCCAGCAGGCCATATGAGGGGTGGTTCGACGATGTCCATGACTGCGGCAGGGTGCGTTCGTTGATGTTTAGGTGGTCGGATTTGTCAAGTCTGGTTGTAGATGCTGTTAAGAGCATATACAGCCGGACACCTCAAACCCTCCTCGAACGCCCGGGTGGGCTGCTCGGTCATTGACCGGTCACGAAATTTCGACCCAGACGAACGCCTCAAACGGGGCTCAAACGTCCGGGCTGACTGGCACCACTCATATCCAGCCCAAATATGGGGTGGATATGGGGCGCTCGGGTGCGCCCGGGCACGCTCGCCACGTTGTACGCAGCCCATGCTGGCCCACCCGACCCCACATATATTCCTCCCCATCCGCTTGCCGGACCAAAACCTAGCCACTTCACTCCACTCCCCTCCACCACCCAAGCTCATCTCAGGCGGTCTCCGGCATGGCAGGCACCGGATCCGAGTCCTTCACCTCCAGATCAATCGACCTCGAGCTCATCCCACGCGGCGACCGGGCCAACACTCTGGGGAGCGCAGCCGGCCGCCGGATATGGCCACGGCGACCGAACGAGCTCCGCTTGAAAATCGCTATGTTGCATGTAATAATATGGATTTGAGGTTTCTAATTTGAGGTATCCAGATATGGATTGCATCATTTAAGACGTGACCGGTCAGTGTCCACGGACGTGTCGCGGGCGTTTGAGAGGCCGGATTTGCAAAGTCCGGTAGATGCTACGAAGAACACCTGAATACACCGACGAACCAGATTTTTGAAAGTAAAGTTATGAGAATGGAACAGAGTCTGTTGCGATAACATAGATTCCCACGCTTGCATGCTACTACCAGTGTGCTACCAGCGACGCACGCAACACACCGGCAACACGGACAGCAAGAAGCCAAAGCGGCGCGAGAGCGGAGAGCAAGTGGCCATGTGCGGTGCCTCCCGCGCCAAGCTGTTGTCCTCTCGCCGTGTTCGACCGACCAGAGCTCCATCCATGCGCGCGACACCGCGCGTGCGGTGCGTGGAGCCTCCCTCCATCATTGCCCGCCCGCCCGCTTTTGACCACGGAAAGCAACCATGCTACTAGTACCAGTAGAAAAGAAGGCGTCGACACAAGAATAAATTGCTCGCCGGCCCGGCCCGGCCCGGCCATGCTTTACAACTTTTGCATGGTAGTTTCTCGGATATCCAGTTGCAAGCTAGCAGTACTGCTCTACTGTAGCAAGCAAGGAAGCTGCAGTCCAAATTCCAAACTCATTTGGAGTCGTGTTGCAGGCAAGAGAGGAACGCCTGTCCCCTCGACGCTTTTGGCTCCGTCTGCAACGTCCGCTTCCATCGTGTTGGATGGAACAGCTACGTCCACGTACAGACAATATACCACTACAATACGAAAACGCTAGTACTATTACTCCGTCGTGTGGTCCGGTGGCCGTGCTGCCGTGGCGACACTGCGTATGTATTCAGAAGTACGTACGTAGACACGTACAAGCAAACTACGTACGTCTACTGTATCCACGTGGGTGTGCACTGCCATATGTAACAACAGCTGCTATCCATAAGTTGTCTGGAAATGGCTGGGGTGTGGGTCGGTCGATTTTGCTGGAGAAGACGGCCATGTGAGGCCGAGACGAGACGCCATGACCGTCCTCGTCGTCGACTGCAGAGTAGTTGGGGCCTATGTCCGTGGCGGTAATACTAAATCCTTCTTTTAGTTTTTTTCCCTGAAACGTTCTTTTATGGGTACTGTAACTCATTACAAATAGCTTGGGCATATATAACCCTGCAACTTACTGTGCGTTTGCTTGAGTTCGTTCAGGACAGACACCACAAACATCGGTGGGATCCGTCCCTCGTGAGCACTTTGGCAATGCATGATGGGGTGCGTGACCTAACTAACAGTGCATCTGTGCATGTATGTATGCATGCATGCATGCATGTGACCTCGACACAACAAAGGCTACTGCCACAACTAGAATCCAATCCACGAACCGAGAAGCAGCCATCAAGCCTGCGTCCGGTCCCTCGTGTCGCTGGGGTCGGTCGATGAAATGTGCATGCCAACAACCTCCATTATAATACCTGTGGGAAACAGCATCCATCCACTGCTCTTTAATTCCTCTCCCACTCTAAAACAAAAGTTATGCTCTATGTTCATCTCTCTCACACACACATCGATAGATCATTATACATGTAGGTAGCTGGAACTCACCAAACTGACGATGCATGGTGTGCGGATGACGATGATAATGGATGCACTCAAGAAACCACAACAGTGTATGTGTGTGTGTGCATATGATATCCAGGCCCACGTACATGGGAGATTTTCTAGATAGAGGGATTTGAGCGCGACCTCGAACTGGCACCCATACGTATGTACAATCTCTTTCGGGCCTGCGAGCTCACCCAGCACGGCAAGAAAAGCCGGGGATGTACATGTACTTCAGATTGGGTGTTACTGCACCGTGTACATTTATCTTGCCAGTGCACTACAAGTCTAGGTACTAGGACGACGCCGGCGTCACTATCCATCTATCTGTACTGTATCAAAGTAGTGCAAGTCGAACGGAGAAGCATGTGCATCTGCATGTGTTGTACAAGCACACACTAACACTGTATTACGCAGGCGTACATACGGGTTCACGTTCCGTTGCACAGAGACTTGGAGATTCGTACTGATGAACCGGAGTGCGTCCGATTTGTCTGCTACCCCGGCTATGTGTTTGCTTTTTTTTTTAGGGTAAACTAGGGGCTTTATTCGAAGTTCAAAACATGAGGAATACAAACAATATCCGGTAGAACCCCTAGCCACACATGGCGGCCCACCGCCAGAGACGCAGCTCCTTTAGCTAGCGAATGGGCCTCGAAATTATTCTCCTTATGCTCAAAACGGAAATCAACAGAAGAAAATAAGTTCCTACTAGTCTGAATCTCTCTAAGAACACATGCATACGCCGCTGACCCTCCTTTCTTGATGTTTGCAATTACTTCAAGACAATCTGAAGCTATAACCACGTCTTGCAAATGAAGGTCCTGAGCAAGGGCTAGCGCCTCGCTGCAAGTTTGCGCCTCCAGGCTAGATGGGTCGGTCAAACCATCGAATACCACTGCCGACGCCCCAAGATAACGCCCGTCCTTGTCTCTGCAAACCACTGCCGCTGCTCCTTTCTCCCCCAGGGTAGAAAGACCGCCATCACAATTCATCTTCGCAGCAAAATCTGGTGGTGGCAGCCATGCATTGGCCCCGGGTCGTTCGACACGTCCAACCTGTGTTTTTTGTGCTCGAACAGAAGCGATCTCCAGCTCCTCCAGATACCTCTTAATGAAACACATAGTCGACAACGGGCTCTGAAATTCTTCCTCATGTATTGCCTTCTGTCGCGCCCACCAGATGGCCCACATAGTCACCAAAACTCGGGCAAGATCAGGTTGGTTTGTAGATTCGAAGAGCCAGAATAGCCATAATCTTGCGTCTACATTTTGATTCGATATAAACTATACAATTGGAGCATCTTATGTCTGAACATCTGCACTGAAAAATGCCACTATTTAACTGATTGTATAATTGTAATGAATATTTTTCTTTGTTGCAAATTTGTAGGAAATACCTAAATGCAGCTATCTGGAGTGGGTTGACCCTGAGTGGCCTGCCCCATTGAAGATGAGCCTAGCTAGGATTTGGGGCATGTATGAAGATGAGAACAAACTTAGGCTGAGGCAAAATGTAGTTAATGCTGAAGAAAATGTTAGGGCTGTGAGAGAGAAGGAAAAGATGGAAAAAGAGTTGAGGTTTTTTAAGGTTGATTTTGCTCAAATGGTGGCTGAGAAGGAGCAAGCTCTGGCCCAACTAGGCAACACACAACTTGCTTTGGCTGACCTAAAGGAAGATCTTGATAAGAAGAAGATGTGTAACAAATCTGCCACGAACATTCATCAAGTTGTGAGGGCCAAGGCAGAGAAAGATAGGGACCTCATGAAGCAGGAGAGGGACAATATCATGGAAGAGAGGGACAATCTGCTGCAAGAGAGGGACAATCCGGTGTTGGAGAAAAATGTGCTAAAGCAAGAGAAGAAGAAGTTAGAGTACATGATTGGTGATCTTTTCAAACATAAGAAGGACACCAAGGGCAAGATAAGGAAGCTTAAAGAGATGCTTCATGAATTTGAGTGATGCAATGGTGGTGTAATGTAATCATTTGTAGAAGGTCCAGTATGACCTGGCACTTCAACTAATATGACTTATTTGTATTCAGTAATTTGACTAATTTGTGTACTGAAGTATGTACTTCAATTTAAGTACTTTGATTGATTTTCTGTCAGTGCTCAAAATTTGCATGAATTTGCTTCAGTGCACAATTATAACTGAATATTTGTTAGTGTCACAAGTTAACTGAATTATGGTTACTGTCTGAAGATAAGTGAATTTATTTACTGTCAGAACATAACTGAATTTGATTCAGTGCATAAAGTTAACTGAAATTTTGTTTACATGTCAGAAGATAACTGAATTTATCTCAGTGCACAAAGTTAACTAAAATTTTGTCTACTGACAGAAGTTAACTGAATTTGATTCAGTTCACAAAGTTAACTGAATATTTGCTACTGTCAAAAGTTAACTGAATGTGCACCAGTTAACCTACTACTTTGCTTCAGTGATCATGCTATGTTTGCACCAAATGGACCATACTCATTGCTGCATTCTATTTTGGGAAATTGGTTGCAGCACATTGTTGCATATGGACCCTACTCATGGCATCTCATGTTGTATCAGTAGACCACATGTAGACATTCACATTAACTAACTAACTAACTACAACATTGGATAGTTTAGCATATCTTAGCATAGGATAGCATAGCATCATAGTTCAGCATCATAGATGACAACACCAGTACAAATAACTTATATGCTCTACATATATGAGCACACCTAAACAACATTGCGAAAATATTTATAACTTATATGCTGCACTATACCAGCATACCTAAGGTCTTCTTCAGCATCTGCATCTTCATGGACAACATCTTCTTCAGCTTCAGCTCTCCTTCAACAGCTTCAGCCGCTCGGAGCGGCGCACCACCCCATCTGCAGGCCTCTTCTTGCTTGCCTTCTTCTTCTTCTTCTTCTTCTTCTGGCCTGCCCCTTCTTCCTACACCCGCACCTTGTCCGCCTCCTCTTGCTTGACGACGACGAAGTCAGGCACATCCGGCAGCGTGTCCACGTCGATGGGGCGGTTCACAACCGGTGCTGCCATCTGCACCTCATCCGGCTCGTCGTCAGAGAGGACGACGACGTCCACCTCCCACTCGTCAGACGACTCGGTCTCCGGCTCGTTGCCAGAGTCCGCGTCAGACTCGAGGTGCGCATGCTCTGAGTCCGAGGACGAGTCCGCATCGAAGACGTCGTCGGGAAGGAGGAGGTCTGGCTGGAACCTGTCCCAGTACGCTGTGTTGATTGGCGCTGGGATGACAAGGACGACGTCGGGGAGGCGCTCCGCCCTAGAGGCGACACGGGTTGGATCCGGCTGCTGCGGCAGCGCGTTGGCAGACCGGTACATCCACCAGCGCGCGCGCTGCCTAGGATCATCCGACCATGTCTCCCCCATGGCGAACTGCAAGATCTTCGCCGGATGGACGCCGACGATGCCGTACGGGCCGCTGGGCATGGTGCGAAGCTTCTCGTCGTCCGTCATTACTTTGATGAGGCCGCGCATGTGGTTCCTCATCATCTGGACGCTTGGGAACCAGCGCGCGATCTCCTGCAGCTCCGCCCGCGCCGCCTGGTCGTCGCCGGCAAAATCTTCAACGGCCCTCTGCCATCCGAGGCTGCCGTCCATGGCGTCGGCGGCAGCGTGGAGCTCGGCGAGGGTTTTCTTTGGTGGCGATGAGATGGAGGTGGGGAGTGCAAGGAACAAGGAGATGAGAGTAGTGGGGAATGGGTAGTGGGCGACGAGAGCGGTGGGTTGCCATCTTTAGTACAAGTGTGAAACCGAATCGTCGGACGCAAGGGAAAATCACTACTTGTATTGCAGTGGCAGCTACTACACCAAATCACTACTACTACTCCACTGGCATTGCTTCAAGCGTTTCAAACCAACGGTCCTGGGTTCGAGACCAGGCCAAACATTTTTTTTATTTTTTTATTTACACCGGTGGCAACTAGTTGTAGCTAACTACATTTAGTTTACTATAGTAAGTTAAATATATTAAGTTTAACTTATTTAAACAGTTGAACGGTTAACTATATTCACTTAACTGACAGAATTTAACTATATTTAGTAAACTAGATGTGAGTTAAGTACATTCATTTAACTATATTCAATTAACTATAGTAAGTTAACTAGATTCAGTTAATTGACAGAAGTTAACTGAACTTTGCTTACTGACAGAAGTTAACTGAATTTTGTTTACTGACAGAGGTAAATTCAGTATTTTCAGTAACTCAGTTTGGCCTCTTAACAAACATATTCATATTCAGTAAAGCATTAAAACACAGTGATGCATTCAAAACCCAGTTAACATCCATCACAGTATTTAGTTACAAAAAGGGCAGTTAATGCCACTGTTTGCCATCAAAAAATAGGCAATGTATGCCATTGTTTGCCATCAAAAAAGGCAATGGATGTTCTTTTCTGCATCCAAAAAAGGCCACTCAATGTTTTACATCACTTCAAGCCTTAACAAAAAAAATGGCAGTCACAACTGCCACCAAATCAAGCATTAGGGGGAGCATTTAGATCAGGAATTAGGCTCCCCATGTCATCTCTAAACATCAGCCACCATGCCCTCTCACCTGGAATTCCTCCTCTTCCTGTCCCTGCATCTGCAATTCTTCCTCCCCTGCCTCTACCTGCAGCTGGAATTCCTCCTCTTCCTCTCCATGCATCTGGATTTCCTACTCCTCTGCCTGCATCTGCAATTCTTCCTCCCCTGCCTCTACCTGCAGCTGGAATTCCTCCTCTTCCTCTCTAAGCATGCACATTTCTGCCTCCTCTTCCTGGAACTGGATTAACATTTTCTCCTCTTCCTGGCACTGCATTAGCATTTCCTCCTCTTCCTCTCCTTGCTGCTAGATTTTCTTCTCCTCTTCCTCTCCTTTTCCTTCCTCTTCCTCTGCCAGTAGCTTCAGATCCTTCTCCTCTGTCAGCTATTGTGCTTGCCCTTGTCTGTATAGCAATGTTCATCTCTGTAGTGACCCTTGGCTATGGTATTGCAGCACCAGCAGCATCAACAAATGAAGACTGCTGTGGCAATGGGCCATGAACCCTTTGTTGAGCTCTTCTTGCTCTATCCCTGTTGGCCATGTTGAAGACCATACTGGTGGGTGACTCACTAGGATCCAACCTAGGATCTGGCCTGGTAGGGTATATGTTCTGCAAAGAAAGAAGTTCATATTCTTCAGTTAAAGCTCATATTGTACAGTTAAAGGTTGTAAAGTGAAACATACCTGCAGAAAAGTTGGATCATCATAATTTTCATCCACCAGCTCTACCCCTTGTTCAACAGGTGCTTCCTACCATCTGTAGTGACCCTTTCTGTTTGGTCAGCTCTGCCACATATGAAGCAGTGCATTATAACACCTTTTTTGTTCAAATATCTAACACCATGTTTGATTTTCTATTCAGGTGTCTTTTTCCTGTTTTTCTTTGGCCTGCCTAGTTGTTTAGTGAACAATGGTGGAAATACCTTGTATCCTGGTTGCACCTCCCAGTATTTAGGGTCTCTAAGAGGGACCAGTGTGTAGCCATATGCTTTCATATAATTCTCCACAGTGTAGCAGTCATGAACCATTAACTCTGGGTCAATTCTTTCTTCCCTACAACATGATATGCAATGCCCACAAGGCACACCAGATAACTGCCATCTCCTGCAATCACAGGTATGCAAACACAAGTCCACTGTGTAGCTAGAAATTCCAGACTGAACTCTGAGTTTTTGTTGGCCAGCTTCTGAAACATGGCAATTTGCAGCAAACACAGTGTTCTTGTCTAACTTCTTCTTGATCTTTGGGCATATTCTCTGCCCTGCCCACTTTTCTATTGTCTTTCTCTGTTTGCTCACAAGCCTTTGCATGATTTTGTAAAATATATATTCGAGCATTGACAACACTGCCATCTCTCTGCCTTCAAGGATGTAGCTGCACAAAGAATGGAAAACTCTCATTAGTTTGATATGCACAAAGATTGGAAAAAATCACCTTACTATGATCTGCACAAAGAAATGAAGTTGATTACATATTAAACACTTCAGAATTATTGTTCACTAGAATGTCACATTTGGGAAATTCACTGAAAAATGCTTTACACCAAGTCTTTGGATCAAGTCTTTCAGTCCAATGGAATGCAGCTGAACTGTCTGCATCCATTTTCTCACAGCTCTGCCTCCACTTCACCTTGTTTGGTGATCTTGCACTGGCCCACAGGTCTTGCTTCAGCAACTCTCCTTTGTGCTTCTCATTGAAATTCTGATAGATATGCCTCACACTGTAAGTGCATCTAGTGCCCCTTAGTGATTTTGGTGTATTGAAGACTTATAGGTTAAGGGACTAATGAGTTTGTGAGTGTACACATGTCTATAAGTCTATGAGGAGTTTGTTATTTACGATGAATATCGACCCCTAAAAATGAATGTCTTCAACTGAAGACTTTGGTTTTCTTGAAGACTTTGAAAGTGAAGAAATTGGTGTGACCCTGAAGACTTGATATTCATGCGAGGATTATGAAGCATGAAGACTTCTGTTTTCGTAGTTTCATTTTCTTCTTCTTGAGTCATACGAAACACCGTACTATAAAAGGGGGTCGAGGTAAAACTAAGGAAAAGTTTCCAAGTGATGCTCAACTCAAAATCCTCCACCTACCCAATCCTTTCGAGTGAAGCCATTGGAAATCTCATACAGTTCAGTCAAGTTCTTCAGTGACAGAGACGAAGTTCTTCTGTTCTCTGAGGAATTTGTTCTGACTGAGGAGTTAGGAATTCGCCAGTGCGGATTGCCTACAAGTGAGGAACATGATAGCCCTGAGGAATTTGATACTCAAATATCCGACCATTGATGTGCTACGCGCCAGCTGTCCAAATATCCTACCCACCTAACGGTCATATCATTGAAGGGCATTTATGTCTTATCATGTCGGGCTGCTCCCTAGGCTATAAATAGCCGCCCCCTTCAACCACTAGATGGTTGGCTGCTCCGAGAAATAGATTGACACTTGTCATTTAGAGCATCCCATCCTCCGAGGACTTTGAGCGAAAATCATCAAGTGAGGAAAAACCCAAAAACCCAAACACCTACAAACCCAAAGTGATTGAGCATCACTGAAGAGATTGTTCCTGTGTGGAACCGACGCTTGTTACCTTTGAGGACTGTGCATCCTCCAGACGGTTAGGCGTCATGGTCTAGAGCATCCAAGAGGAAATTGTGGATTGCCGAGTGACCGAGTATGTGAAGGTTTGGAAGTCACCTGAAGACTTACCACGAGTGATTGGGCGAGGTCTGTGTGACCTTAGCTTAAGGAGAATACGGTGAGGACTGTGTGTCCGGGACTGTGTGTCCTCAGGTTTAAATACCTAGCCGCTCTAACCAGACATACAACTGTCACAGCAGTTGGAACTGGTCTACCAAATCATTGTCTTCACCGAGCTACTGGTTCTATTTCCTCAACCCTTTCATTTCCTCGCATACTTGCTATGTATTTGATCATTACTGTTTGAAGACTTTGACTGAAGACTTTCTCAATTTCCTCAGTTCAATTTCTTCAGTCAGTTTGTCTTCAGCCTGCTTATCCTGTGTTTACGCTACTTGTACTCTGTGCTTGTTTTCATTTCATCATGATGACTGTGCTACTGCTCTGTTATGTTTGCATCTAAGTACTTATTCCGCTGCTAAGTAGTTCGTCGCTTAGGAATTTCCTCACCTTGAAATTCCTCAGTGACGAATTTGTAAAAATCGCCTATTCACCCCCCTCTAGTCGATATAACGCACTTTCAATTGGTATCAGAGCAAGGTACTCCCTTGTTCTATGTGATTTTGGTTTAACCACCTGGAGTTTTAGTTATGTCGACTGCAGGCATGATCAAGGTCTCGGCTGGGTGTCCTACCTTCGATGGGACAGACTACCCCTACTGGAAGAACAAGATGCGCATGCATCTTGAGGCAATTGACAACGATCTCTGGTACGTTGTGGAAAATGGCGTTCTCTCTGTCACTCCTTCCGTAAACGCTGCTGATGTGAAGAGATTCAAGCAACTCGACTCTCAAGCGAAGAATATCATATGCGGCCATCTGAGCAAAGGGCAGTATGGCAGAGTGAGTGCTTTGGAGACAGCTAAGCTTATCTGGGATAGGCTGTCCAAGGTCAACGAAGGAGTCTCAACTCAACGTGACTCTCGACTTGACGTTCTTCGCAATCTCTTCAACCGCTTCAAAAGACTCGACAACGAAAATGTTCAGCAAACCTTTGATCGCCTCACTGACATTTCAAACGAGCTTCAAGCACTGGGTGCCACTGACATCACAGACCATGAAGTGGTGAAGAAATTGCTGAGGTCACTCGATTCTTCATTCGATACACTGGCACTGATGATTCAAGAACATGGAGACTATAAGTCACTTGATCCTGCTGATATTCTTGAGAGGCTGAACACTCATGAATTCCATCTAGCTGAGAAGAGAGATCTCTACGGACCGAGCTATGGTAGATCTCGTGCACTGAAAGCCAAGGCAGTCTCTGAATCTAAAGATGAAGATTCTGGTAGCAGCCTTGGTGATCCTGAAGAACTGAGTCAGGAGCTAGCAATGCTCGTGAGGAAATTCCAGAAGTTCTCTAGACGTGGCCGATTTGGAAAATCCTCAAGAGGTGATGACATGAAATCTGATTCCTCATCCCGTGACTACAAGAAGAGAACTTGCCATAAATGCAAGAAACCTGGTCACTACATTACTGATTGTCCTCAGTGGGAGAAGGAATCAAAGAAGAAGAAATACAAGGATGATAGTTCAGATGACTCTAAGAAGAAGAAGAAATCTTCAAAGTCCTCATCGTCAAAATCTTCAAAGTCTTCATCTCACAAGAAGAGCAGCTCCAAGAAAGCTCGGGCATTCATTGGCAAGGAAATGGACTCTGAAGCTGAATCTGAGGAACATGAGGAAGAGGAGGCATCTGAGGAGTCAGACTCTGGTGTGGCGAGCCTAGCCCTCGCTACTGCTTATGTTAGCAAGTCCATCTTCAACACTGAGGAAAATGGCTTCCCAACACTGCTGATGACGGCAACGATGACTATGCTCCCACCTATTGCTTCATGGCAAAAGGTGCCAAGGTACTCAAATATCCCTCTTCTGAATCAAGTGAGGATGAATCTGATGATAACCTCAAACCCAGCTATTCCAAACTTGCTAATATTGCTGTTAAACAACAAAAGGCTTTGGAAAAAGTTCAAAAGATGCTAGACAAAAGCGATGATCTGTTAGGTGAGGAAATGGATCGAACTCAAACTCTGACTGATAATCTTCGGCAACTACAGTCTAAGTTTGACACCCTTCAAGGTCGTCATGAAACTCTCTTAGCCGATCATGAGAAGCTTTCTTATGAATTTCTTCAAAGAAAGCAAGATCTTGAGAAGCTAAGGGTGAGTCATGAAGATCTTCAGAAGGAAAATGATTCTTTGCTTGCTCAACAGATCGGTTCCGCTCAGGAATAATTTATTCCACCATGCTTGAAATGCATTGAACGTGAAACTGCTAATTCTTCACCTGAATGTTCAAATGCTTCTATTGCTGCAAATTCTTCAACTATCTATGTGGTCACAAATTCCTCATCTGAGGATACCACTAGTATCACTGACGAAAATGCAGGGTTGAAGGAATTGTATGTGACAGGCATGTACAAAAGCCTCAAAGGGCATCAGACTCTTTGTGATGTGCTCAAAAAGCAGATCTTGAACAGGAGCCCCAGGAAAGAGGGTATTGCCTTTGAGAGGAAACTCAATGCTGATGGAACCTACTGGAAACCTGAGCAGTATCCCAAAACCTCATGGGTTGCTGCGAAAGGACCTCCCGTAGATCCATCCACTTTATCTGGCTTTACTTGTGAATCCTCATATTCATCTGATGAGTCATTTGACTCCAACTATAAACTGTTCAAAAATCAGAATGGTGAAGTATTTGCTAGATATATTGGATCTAACTGCAGGAATGGTCCCCCTATGAAGAAAATCTGGGTTCCCAAAAGGTGCCTTGAAAGTCTTCAGGTGAATGTCCTCATGACACCACCTGTGAAGAATAAGAACCCCAGATCAAGTTCTTCATATGGACCAAAGTTTTCATATGGATCCAAGTCCTCTTATGGATCAAATTCCTCACATGGATTCAAGTTCTCTCATGATCATCACCATGCTAACGCTTCTGTTTCGCAGGGAAAATCTAAGAGTTCTGATTATGTGCATTATTCTTCAAATCATTATATTCATAAGTCCTCGAAGAATTTCTCTGCTTACTCATATGTCTATGCTAATCCCTCTCCTGTGAAACGAAGCACTCTGGCCTCAATGCCACCTTTCTCTTATGGAGCTCGCAGAATGATGAACTCTTTGCCACCCCTACAGATGTGGGTGGTGAAGAAAAAGAACTAATCTCTTATGCAGGGTCAGGTCTCCAGACGAACTAAATCGTCTGAAGAATTTGCTGGAGACCTGAAATGCTTGAAAGGACGCAAGCTAATCATGAAGAAGTGATTTATTCATTTCTCACGTCCTCACATTGCTATATATATACATATGTTGCTTTAATTGATGAAATATGTCTGATGAATTTGATGTCATATTCTTCACTCTGAAGTATATGAGTTCGTAAGATGCACTAATTCATCTGCAGGATGATTTACCCAAAGCTACTGAGTGGGTCCTCGATAGTGGATGTACAAATCACATGACCGGTGACAAGAGCTTACTAATGAACACTCCTTTATCTCCATCACACTTGAAGCATATCACCTACATTGACAAAGGCAAAAGCAAGGTATTGGGTCTAGGTAGGGTTGCAATCTCAAAGGATCGACACATGGATAAAGTCATGCTTGTCGAGTCCCTCGGATTCAACCTCATGTCTGTCTCAATGTTTTGTGATCTTGATATGGTTGTTGTCTTTGGCAAATATCGTTGCTTAGTGCTCATGGAATCTGACAATTCCAAAGTCTTCGAAGGCTTTAGGAGAGGAGACTTGTACATTGTTGATTTCTCTGCAGGACCACAGCCTGCCACTTGTCTACTTGCTAAAGCTTCAGAAGGCTGGCTATGGCATCGACGACTGGGTTATGCTGGCATGAGGAACTTACACACGCTCGTGAAGAAAAAGCACGTCATTGGCATCGAGGGTGTCAAATTCCTCAAAGATCATCTTTGTGGGGCTTGTGAGGCTGGAAAGATGACCAGAGCCAAGCACCCCTCGAAGACCATCATGACTACTTCTCGTCCTTTTGAATTGCTTCATATGGATCTGTTTGGCCCCACTCATTATGCCACACTAACAAATGCAGCATCTCTATATGGCTTTGTCATTGTTGATGACTATTCTCGTTACACATGGGTGCATGTCATTACTTACAAAACTAAAGTGCAGGAAGTCTTTAGATGATTTTCCTCAAGGGCTTCGACGAATTTCGGTGTGAAGATCAAGCATATACGTAGTGACAATGGGACCGAGTTCAAGAATACTGGTCTTGATGACTATCTAAATGAACTTGGTATTACTCATGAGCTATCTGCCCCATACACTCCTCAGCAGAATGGCGTTGTGGAGCGCAAGAACAGGACTCTTGTTGAGATGGCTCGCACCATGCTTGATGAATACAAGACACCTCGTCACTTCTGGCCTGAGGCAATTGATACTGCATGCCACATCATCAACAGGGTATATCTTCACAAATTCTTCAAGAAGACCTCATATGAACTCCTCACTGACAAGAAACCCAATGTGAGTTATTTCAAAGTCTTCGGTGCTAAATGCTGGATTAGAGATCCTCATCACAATTCTAAATTTGCACCAAAAGCACATGAAGGTTTTATGCTTGGTTACGGAAAGGACTCGCACACCTACAGGGTCTTCAACACCTATCACAACAAGGTTGTTGAAACTGTAGATGTGCGGTTCGATGAGACTAACGGCTCGCAAAGAGAGCACCTACCTCCTGTGCTAGATGAAAAGACGCCTGAGGAAACCATCAAGTTCAAAGCTACTGAGGATGTCATTCCTACTGAAGAATCTGCTGAAGAAATCATTCCAGAACATGAAGAACAGCATGCTGGCGCATCTGAAGAAAATGGCTCTGAAGAAAATGCTGAGCCAAATCAAAGTCGTCAACCTGCTCATCCTCGCGTTGCAAATGAAGTACAGATTGAGAGAATCATCAACGACATCAACGCACCAGGTCCTCTGACTCGCTCAAAAGCTTCACATTTATCTAACTTTTGTGGGCATTTTGCTTTCGTCTCTATCACAGAGCCCACCAAAGTTGATGAGGCATTTCTGGAGCCTGAATGGATTCAAGCGATGCAAGAGGAATTACATCAATTCAAGCTAAACAATGTATGGGAGCTTGTCAAGCGACCGGACCCATGCAAGCACAATATCATCGGTACCAAATGGATCTACCGCAACAAGCAAGATGAAAATGCCCTAGTGGTGAGGAACAAGGCTCGTCTTGTGGCTCAAGGCTACACACAGGTTGAAGGAATTGATTTCGATGAAACTTTTGCACCTGTTGCTAGACTTGAGGCTATTCGCATATTGCTTGCTTATGCTAACCATCAATATCATCTTATATCAAATGGATGTGAAAAGTGCATTCCTCAATGGTAAGCTTGAGGAAGAAGTATATGTTGCTCAACCCCCAGGTTTTGAAGATCCTAAGCATCCTGACAAAGTCTTCAGACTCAATAAGGCCCTCTATGGCCTCAAGCAGGCCCCTCGGGCGTGGTATGATACTTTGAAGGAATTCCTCATGAAGAAAGGCTTCAAACCCGGTTCACTCGACCCAACTCTTTTCACCAAAACCTATGATGATGAATTATTCGTGTGCCAAATATATGTTGATGATATTATCTTTGGCTGTACTAACCAACATTATAGTGACGAATTTGCTTACATGATGAGTGAGGAATATCAAATGTCCATGATGGGAGAATTGAAATTCTTCTTAGGTCTTCAAATTCGTCAACAACGCAATGGCATCTTCATTTCTCAAGAGAAATACCTCAAGGACGTTCTGAGGAAATTCGGTATGCAAGAATGCAGAGGCGTCAAAATCCCTATGCCCACAAATGGCCATCTATGCACTGATGAAAATGGAATAGACTTCGATCAAAAGGTATACCGCTCCATGATTGGCTCTTTATTGTACCTATGTGAATCTAGGCCGGATATTATGCTTAGTGTTTGCATGTGTGCCCGTTTTCAAGCTACACCGAAGGAATCACACCATAAGGCTGTGAAACATATTCTTCGATATCTAGCTCACACTCCAACACTTGGATTATGGTATCCCAAGGGCTCGGCTTTTGATCTCATTGGATATTCTGACTCCGACTATGCTGGTGATCGTGTGGACCGCAAGTCAACTTCAGGCACATGCCATTTCCTCGAACGATCCTTAGTATGTTGGTCCTCGAAGAAGCATAACTGCGTATCACTCTCTACTGCTGAAGCTGAGTATATTGCTGCTAGTTCTTGCTGTGCTCAATTGCTATGGATGAAGCAAACCCTCAAGGACTATGGCATCAATGTGAAGAATGTGCCACTCTATTGCGACAATGAGAGTGCCATCAAAATTGCTCATAACCCAGTTCAGCACTCGAAGACAAAGCACATCGAGATTCGTCATCATTTTCTTCGAGATCATGTGTTGAAGGGTGACATCTCTATTGATCCCGTGAAGTCTGAAGAACAACTAGCGGATATCTTCACAAAGCCCTTGGATGAGAAGAGATTTAGCAAATTGCGGTGTGAGCTAAATATCTTAGAATCTTCGAATGTCCTTTGAAAAGGACACACATCCTAACACTTATGCAAATTGATGACTTAGATGTGCAACACAAGAAGAAACATTTTTCTTCAATCAATGAAGACAAACCCGCTAAGTGTGAAGAAATTAATGAAGAATTTGATTCTCAGAACCCTACGACAATTGTACGCGGTGTCTGAAATCATCATTCTTATACGGTGGGTTACGCCACCACAAAAGTTGAAAATCTTCAAAATTGAGTTTTGCAAATTCTTCAACTTTGCAAAGTCTTCGCTCTTCCTGTCTGTGTTCTTCATTGACTATATATATATTTGAGTTTTCTGTCCTCTACAGCATTCACTTATTGCTAATTCTTCAAGTTGTTTTTCTTCTAAGTGAATGTGATCGGACCCGTTCCCCCTCTGTGCTAAACTCAATCCAGTCCGTTCACAAATTCTTCATGTGCGTTCTATTTGAAACCCGTTCAAAGTCTTCACTGTGTCCTTGACAGCTGAAGAATTTGCGAACGAAACCTTAAAATATTCTTATCTGAATTTTCGGCTTTTGCCGCTCAAACCATTCCATATCCCTCGATAAGATTTATCTATTCACCCGCGATCAAACACAATCTCCACTTCACAGTACGTGGGTGACACATGTCGCTAGGATGAGAAGGGTCAGGGGCATGTTCGTCCATTTTCCTCGGACAGGCGGTTTTTCACCATAAATACCCCCTCACCCTCCTCAGATTTCTCCTCCCGCTCGATCTCACTCCCCTCGCTCGAGCTCTCAGACCTAGCGCCGCCGCTACACTCCATCATCGCCGGTGAGGAAGAGCTTCACTACCTCAACCTCGTCGCCGTCGTACTCACGCCGGCCGCGGAAATCTTCTCTCCGCCGCCGCCGTAGCTGTTTTCCATCGCCAAGTTAGGGCGTGGAAGATCTGAACGGACGAACTTCTCCACTGCTACTCTCAGTTCGTCGTGTTCTTCGTCAAGGGTAAATAAAATTTATTTTTACTGCCCTTGTTGATTCTGATGATTTCCACAAAATCTTCAAAAGGTGTTTATTCTTCAACTTTCATGTTCTTAAACACCAACTTGCTTCTATCCTTGATCAGTTTCTCTAAGCAACGTTTTTCTTCAAGATTCCTCAATTGTGTGGATTTTCAATCTACACAACTCTGGAACCTAAGTCAAAAATGCTTAGTGAAATTCCTCAAGACACCCCTGGTCAAATTCCTCAAACTTGATACTTTTGAAAAACTTCTGAGAACGCATATGACCTCTCCAAATTCTTCGCACCTATATTCTGTTCACAGGTACACATGTCCGCTGCTGAATCTCTAGGTTCTCATCAACTTAACTCATTTGCAGCGTTCCTTGAAGAAAAATTGCATACCTCATCAGAAAATTCGATTGTTCAAAATCCTCAAGTGAAGAAAATGGCTGATGGTAAAAGACCTCAGAAGGGAGGAAAAAGGCCAGAAACAAATACTGCTTTTGAGATCCCTGATGACATCTATGATGAATATTGTACTCCTGATGAAGCAACTCATGGCAAGGAGAGCAAAAATCAGCGCAAAGTGCGCATTCAGAAGATTGAGAGGAGATGGGCAAGAGAATGGAGGGAATATCGCTATGTCACTCCCAAGTACATGAAGAAATTCGCTGTTAACCCTCCATGTCCAAGACCTCCATTGGCTCCTGGCCAAGAAGCTGATCCCACTAGCATCAGAAGAGGTGAGGAATTTCCTCAGGAGTGGGCTAAGCGTCAAGCCAAGCTAGCCAAAGTGGCTAAAGAGGCAGTGAAGAAATTCAATGAACATTCTGTTGCTGCCGCCGCTGAGGCCTCTGCTATCAAGCCTAAGAAGGCTATGCTGAAGAAATCAGCTGTCAAGACAAGTTCCTCAGCTGCAATGCCCTCACGGCCAAGCTCTTCAAAGCCCTCACGGCCTGTTCCTCAAGCAAATTCCTCAAAAGCAGCTCCAACTCCCTCAGTTGCAAAATCCTCAGCTGCTCCTGCAAAGTCCTCAGCACCTGTGCATCTTGCCACATGCCAAAGGACTACTGGAATCTCAATTGCTTCAGGAGTCTCTGCAAGTTCTTCAGCTCCACCTCAGTCTTCAACAACTCCGACCTTGCTGAAGAAAAAGGCCACTGCTGGACGAGGCACAAGGCCAAGTCCTCACAAGAAGCAAGTCGCCTTTCAGGTTCCGTCAAGCGAAGACGAAGCTGATGATGAAGAATTAGCTGAGATCATCAGAAATCGACAACAAAGGGCCTCTAGTGCCAAAGGCAGTGATGTGCCCCTCATGCTGGATCCAAGGAAGATCCTTGATTTCATCGATCTATGGCACAAGGATCCAAATACACCTTTGCCTGAATTAAACCTCACTCTTGGTCAAAGTCACATGTTGACGGCCTTCATAAATGAAGAGGAATGGAAATTTGAAAAGGCCAGGCAGGTGAAGAAGGCTCAGTACAAGAAGGAGCGTTTTCTGAAGAAAAATGTTGTGAAAATGTCTCCTGAAGAACTTGTGTCTATGCAGGCTGAGATCAAAGCACTCAGTGATGAATTTTATGCATTCCGTGCAGATTGGCTAGGTGCCAAAGTCACATTCGTCAGAATGGCAAAAGGATTTACTCCAAGTGTTGCAGCTTCATCGCAACCCAAATTTCCTCAGACTGGAACATCTGTTCAGTCTGCTGAAGAAAATGAAAGCGCCAGAGCTGCTAAAGAAATTCCAGTCTCTGAAGAAAATGCCAGGGCAACCTCCAATATTGCGCCTGAAGAGCAATCCAGGCCAGTTGAAGCATCTGCTACTGTGCCTGAGGAATCTGAACAAGCCAGGGCAACTGCATCAGTTGTGCCTGAAGAAATTCAACCAATTTCCTCTGCTCCTCCTCCACCGATGACAAGCATCAACCTTCCTTCTGCAACAGAAGCGAAGAAAACCAAGGCTGCGGAGCGAGCAGCTGTGAAGAAAAGGAAAGCATCTGCATCTTCAGAGTCTTCAGCTCCCAAGAAATTGAAGACTTTGACGAATTCAACTAAAAACCCAATTGATGCTATTCCAATATCAAGCATGCCATCAAAGGAGATCATTCCCTTTGGTGAGGAATATGAAATTCCAAGTAAATCTGATGAAGAAGATCCTTCTGCTGCTTCGACAGAGCAGATGGATGAAGAAATTGAAGTGGATACTTTCCCTTCAACCCCACTGGTATCATCGCCCATGCCTCAGTTCACAGCTGAAGAGGCAGGCGTCGAAGAAATTGAAGAAGATGAGGATGTGGATATTGGGTCTACAACACCTATTCTAAATGATGACTTTTGGGAAAGTCATCACCCCAATTCGCCTCTGACAACCCCTCTACATCAAGTTCCTTAGTCCCCTGTGCAAACTGAAGAAATTCATACGGGCTCTGATGAACGTCAAGCTTCACTTCATTTTATTCCTGAAGAAGTTCCAGTCACTAGCGCTGATGTACATATGTCTGAAGAAATGGAGGCCAAGGCTGCTGCTGAAATTCCTCAGCCTGTGGCTCCAGTGGCTATACCTCAAGAGGCTATAAATTCTTCAACTGTTAATCTTCAGCCCAAGCCACAGAACCCTCACTCCAAAAGCAGAAGTTTAATGCTGAGGATTTCTTCAATGAGCACATATTCTTCACTGAATACAATCCCTATGACTCTGCTCGACTTCGTCGCAAGCGCTTCTGGACTGCAAGTCAGATGAACTTCTATTCCTCATTGTTGTTGGATAAGGATAAGATCTTTGAACATGAGCAAATTCCTCATGTCGATATGGAATCGCTGCCCTGCTTCACCCCAGTCCTCAGTGTTCTTCATGACGCTGGGTTACTCAATTTCTGCACCGACATCTGCGATTGGAATGAAGAACTCATTCTTCAATTCTTCGCCACTCTGCACATTACTGGAAATGTTGATGATGTCAATTCATGGGTATTGGACTGGATGACCGATAATACTCATTTCAAAGCACCGGCCTCTGAATTGCTTCATGCCGTCCCAGTCAGTCCTCCCACTGAAGGTGCAAGGCTTCTCTATGTTGAACCTGAACTGTCTGATCATCTGATGCAAGTGCTGATGAAGCCTTTGAAGGCAGCCAAGCTCCAAGGACCAAATTCCTCGTCAAGGAATTGCTCTATGTGCCAAGGACAGTTTATCGCATATTGACCAAAACCCTCAGTCCAATCAAGGGCCACAACTCTGATGATGAAGAAGTTGTTGGCATTATGAAGAATCTGCTGTTCAATATCATTCACGGTATTCCTATCAACTACCATGATTTCTTCATGAGGACTTTGGCCAATGCTGCTCTGTCACCTTTTGAGTTGAAGCCTTATGCTCCCTGGATCATGAAGTTCATCAGATCAAGGTCTTCAATTCATTATAAGGCTGATTTTCAAAATCATCTCAGCTATTTGCCCCCTATCGAAGTCCTCAAACGGACTATTTCCTCAGCTGACGAGAAGGGCAAAGCTGTTGTTATTGATGAAGGTACTCGTCCATTGGATGGACAGTTTCGTAAAGCTACTTCCTATTCCACCAATGATGACTCTGCAACTCAAGATTCTGCCGCCAAAGCTTCAGAACATCATCCTCAAGCCACAGCTCCGCGTGTGATGACTGATCGGGAACTTCTCCTTAGTCTTCATCAGAAAGTTGATCGAAATCACAAGTGGGTCAAGCGTCAGTTTGGTGCAATTCTTCAGAACATGACAGTCACTCAAAATACTGTGAAGAAGAATCACTACTACTTGCATGAAGTCTTTGACCGCACTTGGGCGATTCTGTCTAATCTTCAGTGCTGAAGAACTCAAGGAGATGGGCTTCCAACAGGACTTTGACTGGTCTCAGCCACCTTCGAAGAAATTCAAGAAAGTCAAAGTTCCTCAGCTTGTTGCCAGTTCATATTCTTCATCGCGCGAGACGGATGAAGCTGAAGACTTGAACGACACTGCGGCAGGCCCTACCTCAACAGACGACCCCAACAATGCTGGCGCTCCTCCATCGACATCATGATGATATTCACATTAACTAACTAACTAACTACAGCATTGGATAGTTTAGCATATCTTAGTATAGTATAGCATAGCATCATAGTTCAGCATCATAGATGACAACACCAGTACAAATAACTTATATGCTCTACATATATGAGCACACCTAAACAACATTGCGAAAATATTTATAACTTATATGCTGCACTATACCAGCATACCTAAGGTCTTCTTCAGCATCTGCATCTTCATGGACAACATCTTCTTCAGCTTCAGTTCTCCTTCAACAGCTTCAGCCGCTCGGAGCGGCGCACCACCCCATCTGCAGGCCTCTTCTTGCTTGCCTTCTTCTTCTTCTTCTGGCCTGCCCCTTCTTCCTACACCCGCACCTTGTCCGCCTCCTCTTGCTTGACGACGACGAAGTCAGGCACATCCGGCAACGTGTCCACGTCGATGCGGCGGTTCACAACCGGTGCTGCCATCTGCACCTCATCCGGCTCGTCGTCAGAGAGGACGACGACGTCCACCTCCCACTCGTCAGACGACTCAGTCTCCGGCTCGTTGCCAGAGTCCGTGTCAGAATCGAGGTGCGCGTGCTCTGAGTCCGAGGACGAGTCCGCATCGGAGACGTCGTCGGGAAGGAGGAGGTCTGGCTGGAACCTGTCCCAGTACGCTGTGTTGATTGGCGCTGGGACGACAAGGACGATGTCGTGGAGGCGCTCCGCCCTAGAGGCGACACAGGTCGGATCCGGCTGCTGCGGCAGCGCGTTGGCGGACCAGTAGATCCACCAGCGCGTGCGCTGCCTAGGATCATCCGACCGCGTCTCCCCCATGGCGAACTGCAAGATCTTCGGCGGATGGACGCCGACGATGCCGTACGGGCCGCTGGGCATGGTGCGAAGCTTCTCGTCGTCCGTCATTACTTTGATGAGGCCGCGCATGTGGTTCCTCATCATCTGGAAGCTTGGGAACCAGCGCGCGATCTCCTGCAGCTCCGCCCGCGCCGCCTGGTCGTCGCCGGCCAAATCTTCAACGGCCCTCTGCCATCCGAGGCTGCCGTCCATGGCGTCGGCGGCAGCGTGGAGCTTGGCGAGGGTTTTCTTTGGTGGCGATGAGATGGAGGTGGGGAGTGCAAGGAACGAGGAGATGAGAGTAGTGGGGAATGTGTAGTGGGCGACGAGAGCGGTGGGTTGCCATCTTTAGTACAAGTGTGAAACCGAATCGTCGGACGCAAGGGAAAGTCACTACTTGTATTGCAGTGGCAGCTACTACACCAAATCACTACTACTACTCCACTGGCATTGCTTCAAGCGTTTCAAACCAACGGTCCTGGGTTCGAGACCAGGCCAAACATTTTTTTTATTTTTTTTTATTTACACCAGTGGCAACTAATTGCAGCTAACTACATTTAGTTTACTATAGTAAGTTAAATATATTAAGTTTAACTTAATTAAACAGTTGAACGGTTAACTATATTCACTTAACTGACAGAAGTTAACTATATTCACTAAACTAGATGTGAGTTAAGTACATTCATTTAACTATATTCAATTAACTATAGTAAGTTAACTAGATTCAGTTAATTGACAGAAGTTAACTGAACTTTGCTTACTGACAGAAGTTAACTGAATTTTGTTTACTGACAGAGGTAAATTCAGTATTTTCAGTAACTCAGTTTGGCCTCTTAACAAACATATTCATATTCAGTAAAGCATTAAAACACAGTGATGCATTCAAAACCCAGTTAACATCCATCACAGTATTTAGTTACAAAAAGGGCAGTTAATGCCACTGTTTGCCATCAAAAAATAGGCAATGTATGCCATTGTTTGCCATCAAAAAAGGCAATGGATGCTCTTTTCTGCATCCAAAAAAGGCCACTCAATGTTTTACATCACTTCAAGCCTTAACAAAAAAATGACAGTCACAACTGCCACCAAATCAAGCATTAGGGGGAGCATTTAGATCAGGAATTAGGCTGCCCATGTCATCTCCAAACAGCAGCCACCATGCCCTCTCACCTAGAATTCCTCCTCTTCCTGTCCCTGCATCTGCAATTCTTCCTCCCCTGCCTCTACCTGCAGCTGGAATTCCTCCTCTTCCTCTCCATGCATCTGGATTTCCTACTCATCTGCCTGCATCTGCAATTCTTCCTCCCCTGCCTCTACCTGCAGCTGGAATTCCTCCTCTTCCTCTCCAAGCATGCACATTTCTGCCTCCTCTTCCTGGAACTGGATCAACATTTTCTCCTCTTCCTGGCACTGCATTAGCATTTCCTCCTCTTCCTCTCCTTGCTGCTAGATTTCCTTCTCCTCTTCCTCTCCTTTTCCTTCCTCTTCCTCTGCCAATAGCTTCAGATCCTTCTCCTCTGTCAGCTATTGTGCTTGCCCTTGTCTGTATAGCAATGTTCATCTCTGTAGTGACCCTTGGCTGTGGTATTGCAGCACCAGCAGCATCAACAAATGAAGACTGCTGTGGCAATGGGCCATGAACCCTTTGTTGAGCTCTTCTTGCTCTATCCCTGTTGGCCATGTTGAAGACCATACTGGTGGGTGACTCACTAGGATCCAACCTAGGATCTGGCCTGGTAGGGTATATGTTCTGCAAAGAAAGAAGTTCATATTCTTCAGTTAAAGCTCATATTGTACAGTTAAAGGTTGTAAAGTGAAACATACCTGCCGAAAAGTTGGATCATCATAATTTTCATCCACCAGCTCTACCCCTTCTTCAACAGGTGCTTCCTACCATCTGTAGTGACCCTTTCTGTTTGGTCAGCTCTGCCACATATGAAGCAGTGCATTATAACACCTTTTTTGTTCAAATATCTAACACCATGTTTGATTTTCTCTTCAGGTGTCTTTTTCCTGTTTTTTTGGCCTGCCTAGTTGTTTAGTGAACAATGGTGGAAATACCTTGTATCCTGGTTGCACCTCCCAGTATTTAGGGTCTCTAAGAGGGACCAGTGTGTAGCCATATGCTTTCATATAATTCTCCACAGTGTAGCAGTCATGAACCATTAACTCTAGGTCAATTCTTTCTTCCCTACAACATGATATGCAATGCCCACAAGGCACACCAGATAACTGCCATCTCCTGCAATCACAGGTATGCAAACACAAGTCCACTGTGTAGCTAGAAATTCCAGACTGAACTCTGAGTTTTTGTTGGCCAGCTTCTGAAACATGGCAATTTGCAGCAAACTCAGTGTTCTTGTCTAACTTCTTCTTGATCTTTGGGCATATTCTCTGCCCTGCCCACTTTTCTATTGTCTCTCTCTGTTTGCTCACAAGCCTTTGCATGATTTTGTAAAATATATATTCAAGCATTGACAACACTGCCATCTCTCTGCCTTCAAGGATGTAGCTGCACAAAGAATGGAAAACTCTCATTAGTTTGATATGCACAAAGATTGGAAAAAATCACCTTACTATGATCTGCACAAAGAAATGAAGTTGATTACATATTAAACACTTCAGAATTATTGTTCACTAGAATGTCACATTTGGGAAATTCACTGAAAAATGCTTTACACCAAGTCTTTGGATCAAGTCTTTCAGTCCAATGGAATGCAGCTGAACTATCTGCATCCATTTTCTCACAGCTCTGCCTCCACTTCACCTTGTTTGGTGATCTTGCACTGGCCCACAGGTCTTGCTTCAGCAACTCTCCTTTGTGCTTCTCATTGAAATTCTGATAGATATGCCTCACACTGTAAGTGCATCTAGTGCCCCTTAGTGATTTTGGTGTATTGAAGACTTATAGGTTAAGGGACTAATGAGTTTGTGAGTGTACACAGGTCTATAAGTCTATGAGGAGTTTGTTATTTACGATGAATATCGACCCCTAAAAATGAATGTCTTCAACTGAAGACTTTGGTTTTCTTGAAGACTTTGAAAGTGAAGAAATTGGTGTGACCCTGAAGACTTGATATTCATGCGAGGATTATGAAGCATGAAGACTTCTGTTTTCGTAGTTTCATTTTCTTCTTCTTGAGTCATAGGAAACACCGTACTGTAAAAGGGGGTCGAGGTAAAACTAAGGAAAAGTTTCCTAGTGATGCTCAACTCAAAATCCTACACCTACCCAATCCTTTCGAGTGAAGCCATTGGAAATCTCATACAGTTCAGTCAAGTTCTTCAGTGACAGAGACGAAGTTCTTCTGTTCTCTGAGGAATTTGTTCTGACTGAGGAGTTAGGAATTCGCCAGTGCGGATTGCCTACAAGTGAGGAACATGATAGCCCTGAGGAATTTGATACTCAAATATCCGACCGTTGTTGTGCTATGCGCCAGCTGTCCAAATATCCTACACACCTAACGGTCATATCATTGAAGGGCATTTATGTCTTATCATGTCGGGCTGCTCCCTAGGCTATAAATAGCCGCCCCCTTCAACCACTAGATGGTTGGCTGCTCTGAGAAATAGATTGACACTTGTCATTTAGAGCATCCCATCCTCCGAGGACTTTGAGCGAAAATCATCAAGTGAGGAAAAACCCAAAAACCCAAACACCTACAAACCCAAAGTGATTGAGCATCACTGAAGAGATTGTTCCTGTGTGGAACCGACGCTTGTTACCTTTGAGGACTGTGCATCCTCCAGACGGTTAGGCGTCATGGTCTAGAGCATCCAAGAGGAAATTGTGGATTGCCAAGTGACCGAGTATGTGAAGGTTTGGAAGTCACCTGAAGACTTACCACGAGTGATTGGGCGAGGTCTGTGTGACCTTAGCTTAAGGAGAATACGGTGAGGACTGTGTGTCCGGGACTGTGTGTCCTCAGGTTTAAATACCTAGCCGCTCTAACCAGACGTACAACTGTCACAGCAGTTGGAACTGGTCTACCAAATCATTGTCTTCACCGAGCTACTGGTTCTATTTCCTCAACCCTTTCATTTCCTCGCATACTTGCTATGTATTTGATCATTACTGTTTGAAGACTTTGACTGAAGACTTTCTCAATTTCCTCAGTTCAATTTCTTCAGTCAGTTTGTCTTCAGCCTGCTTATCCTGTGTTTACGCTACTTGTACTCTGTGCTTGTTTTCATTTCATCATGATGACTGTGCTACTGCTCTGTTATGTTTGCATCTGAGTACTTATTCCGCTGCTAAGTAGTTCGTCGCTTAGGAATTTCCTCACCTTGAAATTCCTCAGTGATGAATTTGTAAAAATCGCCTATTCACCCCCCCTCTAGTCGATATAACGCACTTTCAATTGGTATCAGAGCAAGGTACTCCCTTGTTCTGTGTGATTTTGGTTTAACCACCTGGAGTTTTAGTTATGTCGACTGCAGGCATGATCAAGGTCTCGGCTGGGTGTCCTACCTTCGATGGGACGGACTACCCCTACTGGAAGAACAAGATGCGCATGCATCTTGAGGCAATTGACAACGATCTCTGGTACGTTGTGGAAAATGGCGTTCCCTCTGTCACTCCTTCCGTAAACGCTGCTGATGTGAAGAGATTCAAGCAACTTGACTCTCAAGCGAAGAATATCATATGTGGCCATCTGAGCAAAGAGCAGTATGGCAGAGTGAGTGCTTTGGAGACAGCTAAGCTTATCTGTGATAGGCTGTCCAAGGTCAACGAAGGAGTCTCAACTCAACGTGACTCTCGAGTTGACGTTCTTTGCAATCTCTTCAACCGCTTCAAAAGACTCGACAACGAAAATGTTCAGCAAACCTTTGTTCGCCTCACTGACATTTCAAACGAGCTTCAAGCACTGGGTGCCACTGACATCACAGACCATGAAGTGGTGAATAAATTGCTGAGGTCACTCGATTCTTCATTCGATACACTGGCACTGATGATTCAAGAACGTGGAGACTATAAGTCACTTGATCCTGCTGATATTCTTGAGAGGCTGAACACTCATGAATTCCAACTAGCTGAGAAGAGAGATCTCTACGGACCGAGCTATGGTAGATCTCGTGCACTGAAAGCCAAGGCAGTCTCTGAATCTAAAGATGAAGATTCTGGTAGCAGCCTTGGTGATCCTGAAGAACTGAGTCAGGAGCTAGCAATGCTCGTGAGGAAATTCCAGAAGTTCTCTAGACGTGGCCGATTTGGAAAATCCTCAAGAGGTGATGACATGAAATCTGATTCCTCATCCCGTGACTACAAGAAGAGAACTTGCCATAAATGCAAGAAACCTGGTCACTACATTACTGATTGTCCTCAGTGGGAGAAGGAATCAAAGAAGAAGAAATACAAGGATGATAGTTCAGATGACTCTAAGAAGAAGAAGAAATCTTCAAAGTCCTCATCGTCAAAATCTTCAAAGTCTTCATCTCACAAGAAGAGCAGCTCCAAGAAAGCTCGGGCATTCATTGGCAAGGAAATGGACTCTGAAGCTGAATCTGAGGAACATGAGGAAGAGGAGGCATCTGAGGAGTCAGACTCTGGTGTGGCGAGCCTAGCCCTCGCTACTGCTTATGTTAGCAAGTCCATCTTCAACACTGAGGAAAATGGCTTCCCTAACACTGCTGATGACGGCAACGATGACTATGCTCCCACATATTGCTTCATGGCAAAAGGTGCCAAGGTACTCAAATATCCCTCCTCTGAATCAAGTGAGGATGAATCTGATGATAACCTCAAACCCAGCTATTCCAAACTTGCTAATATTGCTGTTAAACAACAAAAGGCTTTGGAAAAAGTTTAAAAGATGCTAGACAAAAGCGATGATCTGTTAGGTGAGGAAATGGATCGAACTCAAACTCTGACTGATAATCTTCGGCAACTATAGTCTAAGTTTGACTCCCTTCAAGGTCGTCATGAAACTCTCTTAGCCGATCATGAGAAGCTTTCTTATGAATTTCTTCAAAGAAAGCAAGATCTTGAGAAGCTAAGGGTGAGTCATGAAGATCTTCAGAAGGAAAATGATTCTTTGCTTGCTCAAAAGATCAGTTCCGCTCAGGAAGAATTTATTCCACCATGCTTGAAATGCATTGAACGTGAAACTGCTAATTCTTCACCTGAATGTTCAAATGCTTCTATTGCTGCAAATTCTTCAACTATCTCTGTGGTCACAAATTCCTCATCTGAGGATACCACTAGTATCACTGACGAAAATGCAGGGTTGAAGGAATTGTATGTGACAGGCATGTACAAAAGCCTCAAAGGGCATCAGACTCTTTGTGATGTGCTCAAAAAGCAGATCTTGAACAGGAACCCTAGGAAAGAGGGTATTGCCTTTGAGAGGAAACTCAATGCTGATGGAACCTACTGGAAACCTGAGCAGTATCCCAAAACCTCATGGGTTGCTGCGAAAGGACCTCCCGTAGATCCATCCACTTTATCTGGCTTTACTTGTGAATCCTCATATTCATCTGATGAGTCATTTGACTCCAACTATAAACTGTTCAAAAATCAGAATGGTGAAGTATTTGCTAGATATATTGGATCTAACTGCAGGAATGGTCCCCCTATGAAGAAAATCTGGGTTCCCAAAAGGTGCCTTGAAAGTCTTCAGGTGAATGTCCTCATGACACCACCTGTGAAGAATAAGAACCCCAGATCAAGTTCTTCATATGGACCAAAGTCTTCATATGGATGCAAGTCCTCTTATGGATCAAATTCCTCACATGGATTCAAGTTCTCTCATGATCATCACCATGCTAACGCTTCTGTTTCGCAGGGAAAATCTAAGAGTTCTGATTATGTGCATTATTCTTCAAATCATTATATTCATAAGTCCTCGAAGAATTTCTCTGCTTACTCATATGTCTATGCTAATCCCTCTCCTGTGAAACAAAGCACTCTGGCCTCAATGCCACCTTTCTCTTATGGAGCTCGCAGAATGATGAACTCTTTGCCACCCCTCCAGATGTGGGTGGTGAAGAAAAAGAACTAATCTCTTATGCAGGGTCAGGTCTCCAGACGAACTAAATCGTCTGAAGAATTTGCTGGAGACCTGAAATGCTTGAAAGGACGCAAGCTAATCATGAAGAAGTGATTTATTCATTTCTCACGTCCTCACATTGCTATATATATACATATGTTGCTTTAATTGATGAAATATGTCTGATGAATTTGATGTCATATTCTTCACTCTGAAGTATATGAGTTCGTAAGATGCACTAATTCATCTGCAGGATGATTTACCCAAAGCTACTGAGTGGGTCCTCGATAGTGGATGTACAAATCACATGACCGGTGACAAGAGCTTACTAATGAACACTCCTTTATCTCCATCACACTTGAAGCATATCACCTACGCTGACAAAGGCAAAAGCAAGGTATTGGGTCTAGGTAGGGTTGCAATCTCAAAGGATCGACACATGGATAAAGTCATGCTTGTCGAGTCCCTCGGATTCAACCTCATGTCTGTCTCAATGCTTTGTGATCTTGATATGGTTGTTGTCTTTGGCAAATATCGTTGCTTAGTGCTCATGGAATTTGACAATTCCAAAGTCTTCGAAGGCTTTAGGAGAGGAGACTTGTACATTGTTGATTTCTCTGCAGGACCACAGCCTGCCACTTGTCTACTTGCTAAAACTTCAGAAGGCTGGCTATGGCATCGACGACTGGGTCATGCTGGCATGAGGAACTTACACACGCTCGTGAAGAAAAAGCACGTCATTGGCATCGAGGGTGTCAAATTCCTCAAAGATCATCTTTGTGGGGCTTGTGAGGCTGGAAAGATGACCAGAGCCAAGCACCCCTCGAAACCCAACCCATTGCAATGGGGAAAATGCAGTCATTTGGATCAATTCCAACAGCACTCAGCAACACTCCTTTAAACCTTGTATTCATGTGACATTCCATCAATAAAAATGATAGGCCTGCACCCTTTAACCACCCTCTTTTACATGCATCATAAGACCAATATAGTGTCTTCAGACACTTCCTGCCCATTAGAAATTTTGTGTCATTCACCAGCTCAGTTGACAGAAGAAATGTAGACCCGGGGTTTGTACTCCTTAATTCATGACCATAATCCCATAGCCTACTGAACTGCTGTTCTTCATCACCATGGATCTCTTTCAGAGCTGCAGTTCTAGCCCTAGCTAGCTTCCATCTGTTAGGGGTCACATTGAATTCCTTGGTGATCTTTCTTGCAAATGTACCAAGTGACATCTTCTGGTCATCCCTGAACTCATCTATGAAATACTGGCACAGAAATTTAGCTGTCATCTGCCTTAACTTCCATTTCTTCTAACAACTGTGCTCTGCATAGTAAGCCTTGATTACAAATCCCCCTGTCCTGTTGTCATTGCCAGCTTTTAGGCACCATGGGCAACCTCTTTCACAAACAGCCTCTTCTCTAGTCCTGTCATTCTTTATCTTCTTGATCTGAACTCTGTTCTTAATAGAATATGCAGTAAGAGCTAGTCTTAGCTCCTTCACATCAGCAAAGACCATTCCAACTTTGAAGACAGGGGAAACCATGTCCACCTTTGAATTAAAGGCTGTAAACTTGTACCTCAACTGCTCTGCTTCCTTAATCGACAGATTAAGATCTTCATTATCAAGCAAGTAGTCATCTGGCTCCACATCATCCTCTTCTTCCTCAGCTTGTTCATCAACATCAAAGTCAATGTTGTCATCATAAAGATCATCATCCCCCTCATCTATGTCATAATCACTATCACTGAAATCTGATTCAGAAACAACTATATCTTCAATAACTGCTAGTCCATCTTCAGTAAGCAAATTGTGCTCAGCACCTTCTATCAGCAAACTTTGAGGTTCTGTTTCAGTTGCAGCAATCTCTGAAATTGGATCTTCTTCATTGAAAGAAATGAGACTGTGGTGGGAAGATGCTCCACTGGCTGCTAGAACACTTGAGGTGTGCATTGCAACAGAGCACTGAATTGAGGGCAATGTGCATATGGATTCAACCTTGAAATTGCTGATGAAATCTGAATGGTCAACCATAATAGCCAGCACTTTATGCTCAACACTAGCTCTGATGATATGCTGCACATCATCATCACCTCTAATTCTGACCAAACTATCTGCAATTGATTTGTTAGGCAAGCACCAGTAAATTATGTGCTCAGCCACTGGATATCCCAACCAAGTCAGGTGCTCTTGAATGACAGCATATGAGAATGTGGTAGCATCAACATAATCAAGAACCTCCACTGAAGGGTCCACAGAAAATTCCACCATACTCAAGTTCAAGTGTAAAGAAAGGAGTGTCCACCCTTTGTCCATTTGCTGAATCACACAGTGCGTCAAATAAGTGTACATTGTAAGCACTTACCTTGACATCAACATAAGTGAAAACAATGATGTGTACAGTTAACTGTAAAATTCAGTTCACTGCAGTTAGCTAAAAAATTCAGTTAACTACAGTGAACTGAAAACATTCTGATAACTACAGTTAACTGAAAAAATTCAGATAACTATAGTTAACTGAAAAAATTCAGTCAAATGTAAAAAAATCAGGAACTTGAGCTAACTGAACTTGGTGGCATTGAACAGAAGCAATTGGTGGCATCACTAACACCTGAGCATGAGCATGACCATTGCACACCTAAGCATGAGCATTGAACAACTGAATTTGGTGGCATTGAACACAAGCAACTATAGTCATATTATTACCATTGCTTTCTGTGCACACAAATAGAGGACCAAATCACTACTCTAGTATAACAAACTATTAACATATGAACGAAAGAACCAACTATGGAGACGGGCCAAAACCACGACTTTGCCGCCAGAAAACCTAACCTAATCTAATCGGCCAAAACCCTAGCTTTACTTCCATGAGACACACCCAACACCATTCACCCCTCAAACCACCGCGAGACACACCGACGCGACAACGCTGGTGCTGACGGCGACCACATTATACGGCCGAGGCAGAAACAGAGGCGAGGCGGAACAGAGAAGAGGCGGAACAGAGACGAGGCGGAGGCTCACCATAGTCCGGTGGGATGACGCCGAGCGGCCGGATGAGGTGAGCGGAAGGAGGTGGCTCCATGCCGCCGGCGAACTCCGGCGACGACGACGTGATGGCTGACGTCATCACCAAATCGCCACCGCGGTCGCCCCCGACAGGACAGCCGGCATCGAACGGATCTCAACAGGAGTCCACCACTGTATTTAATTCAGGTGTGGGGCAGTGCGGGTTTATTCAACGGAACGGCATGGGCCTTTGTGCAAAAATGCCAGCGCTGACCGGTCCGAGCTCTCAACTGCCACTTGTCGTGTTGTGATTGGCTTTGGACCAAAACATCACATAGGGGTGCAAATTTTGGGACCCCTCAGTTCACTTTTGCAACTTTTGGATTAAATCATCACATTCCCTGCAAGTTCATGGAGCTGGGGTGCTATTACCTCTTTAATTAGCATTCATAGTTTCAGATCCCTATGGTAGCTAGCTAGGACAATAGAATATTTTACCAATACTCTCTCCATCCGGATTTATTATGTCCCTCTTATTTTTGGTTAAAGTGTGACCTGTAAATTGAATACGGTGCGAACTACATGCCACAAAAGTTATATCGTCGGAAACATCATGGAATACAAATCTAACGGTATATATTTTTTATAATATATATGTTATACTATATTAGCCGTATAGATGATCACAATCTGCCTTAAAATACGAGGGGGAGTAATGAACCCGAGCGAAGTGTGTATTTACCGATCTACTGCTATGATGTGCTTGTACCAGCACTTCTTTTCCAATTTTCCTCAAGGTATTTGTAGCACCAGTAGTAACAGTAATGGTTTGATCAAGAGAAGGCTGGAGGATCTCTTCTAGGTACTCTCACCGTCTCACATCAAGATCCTTTGCCACGTACAGATCATCATACATTCATGCAGTACATAGAAGGAACTCAGGACATGTGCAGTCACTGGTGCACACTACTTGCGCTGCCAGATGGTACATGCGTGCGCGCACCGGCGAAGCTACGCTGTGGCTGTGGGGTCAACTGACCCCACAGGTTTTTCGTTATCTCTCAACCCCCTGCTATGCCTACATCCTCTGAACCCACAGATTCCAGCAATTGACCCCACTGTCATTCAGACATTGACTTGTGTGTGAGATACGTTTGGGCCTTCTAGCCAACAACTAGCAAGAGCCACAGCAGCACCACTCGCTTTCTCTCCCTGGCAGACCCGGCGGTCTCCCCAATCCTCCAAAATCCAAATTCTCAATCCCTTTCTCTCTTCCCATGCAAACTCAATCCCCATTTATCTACCCCATTTCTTTAATCCTCCAGATTCAAGAAAGTAGCAAATCTGGTTGCCGTGGAGACATTGAGGTTTGAGGAGCGAAAGAGGCAGCAGCGTGCGAGCGCCACAAGCCACAGCCAGGGCTTGCCAACCGGCGGCCGCCGCATCGCTCGTCGCCCATCCACCGGCTGACCGGCCACGTCGCTCCTCGCTCAGCCGGTCAGCCTAGCGCGGCAATGGTGCAACCGCAACGCCGAGCCGCCATCCGTCCGCTCGCGAGACGCAGAGGACGCTAGCAACCTAGCAGGCTCAGAGCCTCAGACACTCCGTACTGAGCAGGTCAGCAGGCCAACTAATTAGTTATGATGCTAATTGCTAAATGCCTAAATTTTTACTCTCTAGCTTTGTTGCTCTTTAGTAATTTTTTTTTTGACAAAGTGCTGTTTAGTAAATTACTGGTTATGATGCTAATTGCTAGTTATGATGCTAATTGCTGATTATTGTACCCGACTAATGTTATTGCTTGACCCCACAGAGTTTGAGTCCTGGCGCCGCCGTTGCGTGCGCGTGCATGTTTTGTCCCTTGAAATGAGCTCACGAGGGCTAAACTTCTCCAGTGAAGCAAACGATTAACTAATCCAGTACGAAGTTCTCAAGCATACGCGCGTTCTGTTGCCGCGCACTTAGTACGCTCTTTGCTTCAAAAGTATAGGGGTCGTACATGTGCACGAGCCTAATGTGGAGATCATTCATCATAGCAATTACTGGATAACATTATACCACGAGGACAGTGTAATTAATTCCTTCTGATATGGTTCAACTTTTTACGGGATAGTACAAGGGACCGACTAGTACAGTAGTTGATTCTGCAGGAAGTTGGATCTGCATCCAAGTATCCAACAGTTCTTTTAAATTTAACATGAAACTGCATCCTCATATATGTTAATGATCAAAATTACACACATACATTTCGCACAAAGAGTTCATATATGTTAATGATATGTTAAAAAATGCTAATGCACATTCTACTTCAACAAAAAATTCAATCAAGTCCAACTTCGTTGCGAGATGAGAAAAAACAATCGTGTTTTAGCAGGACCATGGATATGAAGAGGGCGCTTCACTATGTCCTGGTTCCATTATGTTGTGAGATGGGAATGTTAGTCTGCCACAAGAATTTGGTTTGTCAATTTACCTAGCAAAAAGTTATATAATATGTCATGAAAAATGTAGGTTTGAAATTTCGTTCTACGACGATCTAAAAATATTTTTTATGACATACACCTCATTTTCCGGTAATCAAACGAAGACCCGTGCTTGACTTATATTCTCATCCGGAAGGAGCACTATAGATTGAAATTCCGGTAAACCTCGATCATCTCAAATTGCACCGTAGTCAGCCTAAAAACCGCACTTAATTGTAGCAGCCTCAAATTGCATAAGTACTCTCTCCATTTTTATTTAGTCCGTGTATTAGCTTTAGTCAAAGTTAAGCTTTGTAAACTTTGACAAAATTTATAAACAAAAATATTAACACATACAATGACAGATCACTACCATTAGATTTACTGTTGAATGTACTTTCACATCATATAGATTTGTTATAGTAAATATCTGTACTTTTTTCTATAGACCTGGTCAAACTTTACAAAGTTTAACTTCAGTCAACTCTAATATGCAGAGTAAATAAAAACGGAGGGAGTATATTTTCTTAACAAAAAATCATACATTTTATGGGAAGTGCGAAAACTCCATTGCTCATGTAGTAAGGGATATCCCGACAACCACATATTCAAATATGTTATGTACACTTCTGTCCCTGCAAAAGGAAGACTGCACTTTTAGTTGATTTTTCTCTTACAATCGCGGTCGAATGAATTTTAAGATTAGAATAACGACGAACTGCATTTGTTCTTGTTTTGCTACCCATAAATAGCTTGGTAGTTTGGTAGAACTCGGTCATCTCAAATTACGTCTCTTTTCGCCCTCCAATGATGCTCAATATTTCTAATTCACCCAGTATACTAGTACTAGTATTTCTTTATCAGATTTCTATCGACCTTAATAAATACCTCAAATTCCACACAACTCAGTAGAGTCTGGTGCAGCAATTTTAGCACTAGCAAATTATGCAACTTTTTCCACATTTGCCGGCAGATTGTGCTCGTCTCCCAGTGGAGAAAACAATGGACGGAGATGGAGGAGCTTGGATCTGGAATCCTGGAATATGGTTGGTCTGGCCAGCCCAACAACTGTGTCTGATCAACAGAGATTCCGGCCACGCGCATGTGCATGCATATCAGCATCCGTCTGCACGTGAGACGTGACGTTACGTGACGACCACGCGCGCAGCCACCGCCGCCGCGGCCGGCCACCTGTGCCAGCGCCGACCACCGCCTTCCACTGACCAGCTAGCAGGGCGGCGACTCACCTGGGGATCCACACAAAACTACTTACATAAACCTTAATTTTTTAGCTACGTCAAAGACTAAACTAAACAGTTGCTGGGTCATCCACGCTTTCCGTATCTAAATGCACACTACTATACTATGCAAGGAAGATTTGATTGGGATTCAGTGTTCAGTGCCCCGTGGAGTAATTAAGCATAATCTGACGGCGCCATTATATAGTTTTACTGTTGACTCTTTAGTGGTGCAGACGTGCAGTGTCATTTGGAACATTTGTGGCGGCAAATTAGCTAGGCCCCATTAGTTTGTTTAATTTAGTTAGCTGGTCCTCATTTTCACTGCTCCAGCGACAAATCAAACGGGCCAAATTAAACGAACCATGAATATATGCATGCGTTTACTCCCTGAGATTGACCAGCATAAGCAAGCGGATAAATGGGACATAGTGAAAAGTTTTCTGTCGATAAGCACGCAAACCATGCTGTCAGTTCTTCAGGTACGTGCTTAAGGTCAGTGAGAAGTACTCTGCAGAGGTATGCATAAAAACCGTGGTTAGATGCCTGTTTCATGTCTGGTGATTGATCAATCACATGCGCTCTTGCATCTTGTGGAGTTTGGATAATTTCACTGTTTTGACCTTATACCGAAAGAATTGCACAAAATGAACTCGATTTGAAAGTATTTCACAATCTGACCTTTTTAGAAACGCCAGATCCCGCGGCGTTGCTGCTACACATAGAAACGCCGAGCTATCTCGCGTTGCGGATCCACATGAAAATGCCGAGCTACCCCGCGTTGCTGCTCCACATGGAAACGCCATGGGTTTTGGCGTTTCTTACCCGTATGGAAACGCCATTGACTTTGGCGTTTCATATTTGTCTACTATATTATCTAGTGTGATCGCGACGTGGCCGGAATATTTTATTCATATAAGCCATAGGCCACATATGAAACGCCAAAGCCAATGGCGTTTCCATACGGGTAAGAAACGCCAAAACCCATGGCGTTTCCATGTGGAGAAGCAACGCGGGGTAGCTCGGCGTTTCTATGTGGATCCGCAACGCAAGATAGCTCGGCGTTTCTATGTGTAGCAGCAACGCCGCGGGATCTGGCGTTTCTAAAAGGGTCAGATTGTGAAATACTTTCAAATCGAGTTCATTTTATGCAATTCTTTCGGTATAAGGTCAGAACAGTGATTTCGGCCGTGGAGTTTTCTAAGTACTTTTTTGTTTTGCGTGTACTTTGGATTTGGGATCATTGGGCTCTGAGCACTCTCTTGTCTCTGTTGACTCGATGCGCCATGCATGATCATTTTCTTGGGGCTGGGTGAGGTAGCAGCCTAGCAGTCGTGAAAAGAGATCGAGTGAACTCGAATCAATATATGACAATGGTGTCAGTAACGAACCAGTATACAAGTTCGTCAATGCAGCGATAGGTCTGTTGGTTTCATGATTAGTTCATTTCAGTTGCATCGGTGGAGAACTGGAGAAGGAGGAGCCACTTATTATTCTGCAACCGACACAACACTCTCATGCATGGATACGAAATTTCCAGTGAGAGGCGAAAGCGGTTGGAGTAGGGCGGCAACATGTGCGGTCGATGCCTCGACGTGCCCCCGGCGAGGCCAGTGCAAAGCTGTTCTGCTCCCATGTTCGATCGGAGCTTCAAGCGCGCGTGCATCCACACTCGGTCTCTTCTGACCAGGGAAAGCTAAAAAAGAAGGCGACAGAGAAATAGAATTAGCCCGGACGTACGTACGTGCAAGGATATATACGTATTTTACCAGCCTTTTCGTGCGCCCATCGACCACTTGGTTTTGGATGGTAGTTTTTCCCGGATAAAGATGCCGTCCATATTTGTACATATGGTATGGTTTTGTCATTTTGCTACACGTCGAGAGCAACGGCTACGTCTGTCCCCGCGACGTTCTTGGCTCCATCCGAAGACGTCTGTTACGGGTTGTATATATGGGACGGCTAGGTCCACGTACATAGAAATTGACAACTTGTCAACTCTGCATCGTGTGGTCCGTGTTGAGCGGTCGAGACGCTGGCGTGGCCACACAACAACAGTTGAACTCGACACGCACAAGCAAAGTACGTGTACACGCCACGTGTGCACACACAGGCATACCTACATAATCACATCATGCAATTTAAACCAATCTCGATGCATGGGATCGTTCCGTAGCGAACCCTAGCTAGCTTTGCATGCATGCATGCATGAATCATGGGTCTGTGAACCAGCTGCTCATGCATGCACGTGACCTCGGCACAACAAAACCCTAAAAAAATTCAAAAAAAATGCTATGTAGACCACTTGTAGCTAGGGTGTACATGATGAGCTCGCTCGTGATATTATTACTAGACCACTTAGCTGTCACACCCTAGCTAGTTCAGGCATTAGAGTGTTGCATCATGTTTAAGTTTTTGAAACAACTAGGGTTTACTAAAATCTTTTTCAATGAACCTGAAATGCCCTTCTAAAATGTCCATCATTTTTGTCTTGGGTTAGAACCTCTGCCAAAACTGGTTCACATTTTTCTAGGTCATCATAAGGTCATTGAATTAAATCATATGTAACCTGCATTTGGGCATTTAAATGCTAGTAAATATTTTAAATGTCCAAATAATCCCAAACTGAAATGTTCCATGTTGGATATACTCTATACAGTGGGCATGAGCAGTTTGGTGATTTTTGAAAGTGCCTAGGTATTTTTAGAAATGCCACGAACTTGCAGAAATTAGAAAACAGATATAAAAAAAAGGAAATAAACTTACCTGGCAAAGTCACCAGCCGGCCCACCTGGCGGCCCAGCACTGTGCTGGCCCATGCCAGCCAGCTGCTTCGTCCCCGCCAGGCAGGCAGGGAGGTGACGCCGGCGTGCGCGAGCCCGCCACGGCGCCAGCTGCTTGCCGCTCGAGCCGCTGGACGCCTGGACGTCCTCCACGTCGTCGCCTCGACCCCCTGGACACCTCATTCCCCCCTGCGCCTCTCTCTCGCTCTCTCCCCACCATGGCCAACGCAGCCGCAGCCGCGCAACCGTGAAACCCGCGTCCACCGTCGTTCCCGAGCCGCGCTGCCGTGTCCACGAGCTCCGTCGTCGTCCTCTCCATCGAGCAGACCGAGCCCCGAGCGCTTGTTCGCCTCGGAACCATCGCAACAGCCCCGCCAGACCTCGCCGTCGCCGGAGATCCCTTTCGCCGTCACCACCGCAGCAACTCGTCCCCGACCTCGCCGTCTGCTCCGTCGTGACCGCCGTGAGCTCAGCTACCTCCCCATCCTTTCCGTTCTCGCTCTCGAGCCCTGCATCGACTGCACCGAGCTCGGCCGCACCCGCCGCCGCCTCAGCACGTCGCCGTCGTGGCCACAGCCACGTTGGCTCGATTCCGAGCACGCCATCGTCTTCGCCGCACTCGCAGGAGTCCACAGAACCACTCCACGCACCTCGCCGTGCCCCCTAGCGACGAGCCCGAGCTCGCCCGAACTCCGGCAGCCGCACAGCTCGTCGCCGGCGTCGTTTCCGGCCACCCCAGCTCCACCCACTGCCACCACTCGACGCGGCTCACTCCCCGCATCACGTAGATGTGCTCCGCCGTCGTTTTGGTCGCCGGAGCACGAATCCCGCACTGCGCCGCCGTGTCTGGCCTCGTCGGCGGCTAAACGCCGGCGGGTTTGACCCCGCTGACCCAGTTTGACCCCCCTGGGTCTATGACAGGTGGGACCCGCCTGCTAATTAACTTAGGATTAGGACTAACTAAAAATTAGTTAGACTAATGACACTGACACGCGGGACCCACTGGCCAGGTTTGACCTGGACCGGCCCCGTTGACCGCTGACGTCATCCTGACGCAATGCTGACGCAATAAGTATTTCTCTGGATTTATTTTTATTCAGGAAATTCCAGAAAATACTACAAACTTCAAAAATTCATAGAAATTAATCTGTAGCTCCAAATCAAACAAATTATATATGAATTTGGATCAGAAAAATCCAATCTTTCCATCTGTACTGGTTTCATGCATGTCAGAACACTTTAACCTTGCTGATTAGATCAAACAAGTTAATGCACTAATATGACCTCTTATTTTGGGTTTGCATTTGAATCCTTGATTCAAATGAACTCAAACCAACCTGTTCTAAGATGCATTAGCCAAAACACACTCATTTTGCCATGTTATAGCATGCATCATATTGTTGCATATTGCCATGTGATGATTGTGTTTCGATGTGTTCTTCGTGGTAGGTTCTGCCTCCGAGGATATTCACGGGTATCCAACTGAAGGGCAGTATTCCACTACCACTCTGTCAGGCAAGCAACCCCATTGATCATTTCGATACCAACCCATCTTCTCGCTTCTGCTCTCGTTTACTGCATTAAGACAACGCGTTTCAAACTGCTGTGTGTTGCGGTAGTTGAACCCATATCCTCTGCATGACCTGTCATTGCCACAGTAACTAGATGAAACCCACTAGCATGTGTAGGAGTTGATTGAGCCATGTCTGTGTTTCCTACCATGCTATGCCTGCTATGCTTAGAGTTGTGTCAGGTCTGGCTCATCAGGGTGATGAACTAGAGTGAATGGTTGTGTCGGTAATGAGAGTGAAGTGTTGAACATGATTTGGTAAAGGTATCGATGGAAGGCCATGTAGGAGTACATGGTGGGTTGTTTCATTGAGGCCGTCCTTAAGAACTGAGATCTGTATGCGTGATTTAAGATTCAGCTACTACCACACGTTGGGCCCTGAAATATGACCCCGCTCGACTTACTGACCCCTCTCGTCCTCTGTCCAGGAGTTGCAAGTAGTTACTGGTGTTTGTAGTTGCTGGAGGCCGTGCGCAGCGCTGACCTTAGGGGTGGGCTGTGATGCGGTAGGCACGTGGCCGGTGAACCGAGTCGCCCGTTTGGTGTCTCGGGAACCTGCACACATCGTTTGGGGCCGTTGAGGACACCCCGGCCGGATTTCCTTGCGGATGGAACCCGAATAGGCGATAAACCTGGACTAGAGACTTGTGTGGTTAGTCAGGTCGTGGTCTACACCCACGTCGGCTTTCGCTTGAAGTCTGCCGAGCACATGTCGTGTGCAGACGCTAAGTGGTGGAGACATGTGTGACGAAGTACACCCCTGCAGGGTATAAAACTATTCGAATAGCCGCGTCCGCCGTAAAGGACTACTTGGTCGCTTATGCAGTTCATAGACAAGTTAATGGTTACTACTAAAAGACTCAAGATAAGTGTGAGTACCGCGGATGGCCCTCTCGTAGGATTACGAGGGAGGATCCACGGTGGAGTATTGTGATGGTGATTAGTGGACTCGTGTGCGAAAGCTAATTTCTCAAGTGGTGTCTCGTAGGATAGTGTAGCCAAGAGTCAAAGCTGGCTTGCTGCGATAACTCCACCACCCTTCTTGAGAATGTGCATATATATTAGGATCTGTTGTAAGACTTGCTGAGTACCTTTGTACTCATGTTGCTTTAATAACTGTTGCAGACGAGAACACCGCCCCCTCCGATGGGTTCTATGTAGATCTCGACGTTGACGAGTGACTTGCCACCCAGGTGGTGACCTGAGCTTGTGAAGGGCCTATGTAGATAGACAGGCTTCGTCAAGCCTTCTTTCTTTCTAGTGTCTGTACTCAGACTAGTTGCTTCCGCATGTGCTTGTATGTTTGTATGACTTGAGTGTCGGGTCGTGTGACCCCTATCTGTATGAACATGTTATGTATGGCTCCCCGGAGCCTTTAAATAAAGTACTTTGAGTTGTAGAGTTTTGTTGTGATGCCATGTTGTATTTATACATATCGAGCATATTGTGTGTATGATTGAAATGCTTGGTATGTGTGGGATCCAACTATCTAGTTGTTTATCCTTGGCAGCCTCTCTTATGGGGAAATGTAGTCTGGTGTCTCCATTGAGCCTTGGTAGTCCGCTACAGCCCGGTTTACCGGAGTCCTGCTAGCCCAGCACTGCTGCTCCGGAACACTTAGACTGGCCGGCATGTGTTTCACTTCGTTCCTGTGTCTGTCCCTTCGGGGAAATGTCACGCGGTGATATCCGGAGTCCTGCCTAGCCTGCTGCAGCCCGGTTTCCCGGAGTCCTGCTAGCCCAGTGCTACAGCCCGGATTCACACCCTGCTGACCGACATGCTCGATGTTGATTCATGTATGCCTGTCCCCGTAAGTTAGCGCCGCTTTGGGTTCACGACTAGCCATGTCGGCCCGGGTTCTCTGTCATATGGATGCTAGCAACACTATCATATACGTGAGCCAAAAGGCGCAAACGGTCCCGGGCCATGGTAAGGCGACACCCGTGGGAATACCGTGCGTGAGGCTGCAAAGTGATATGAGGTGTTACAGGCTAGATCGGTGTGACTTAGAATCGGGGTTCTGACATTAGCTAGGTACTAGTAGTGCACTATGCTGCTACAGAAGAATATCTGGTACTCCCACCCCCAGGATGCTCCCGGTGCTACAAACTCGGTAGCACATTTTTAAATGTTCGAAATTTTTTGAAAAAAAATCCAACACATTGAAACAACACCAATGTATGTTGTCACAAAATTTGAAATCAAAATTCCAAACATAGCTTGAGAAACATAAAAGACAAATTCAACAGTAAATAGTACACAACATTAGTTGGGCTTTAGATTTGGTCCATTATCACATTGATGTCAATTTTGTCATTTTTGTATCTCGAGCAATGTTTTGAATTTTGATTTGAATATTTTTGACAACATACATTGATGTTGTGTCAATGTGCAGATTTTTTTTTCTAGAATTTTCGACCATTTAAAAATATGCTACCGAGTTTGGAGCACCGGGAGAACCCTAGGGGTGGGAGTACCAGATATTCTCTCGTGCTGCTACGGCTATCTTCGGCCGGTAATTATGCAACTCGCACGGCAGAACCATTATGTGTAGCTATGGACGCGTTTGGTAGGCTGCATATACCTCAGTCAGGCCCGCGCGGGAAGAAAAAGGCCCGTTTGGTAACCCGCATTCACTATTGGGCCTGCATAGCACAAAGATTAAAGCATCTCTGGGCCAGGATCCCAGGGAACGCTCAAATCAGCCGTTTTTCCTCAGCCAACCCTAGGGACGTGGGCGTGGGCGGTTGCACGCGTGGGTGCGGTCCCGAGACGTCGCGTTATTTCCAGACGCGTCGTCATAAATTACCCTCACCTCCCCCTCCTCACCGCTCTCTCCTCTCTTCCCCACTCGCACCGGCGGCGGTGACGGCGGCGACCATCTGAGCTCTACTGCGAATCGATCGAAGAAGGCGGCGGCAACCACCAGAGCGACTGCAGACCGGAGCGCATCGGCCATGGCTGTAAGACCTCATCCTCTCTTTACATTCACTGCTTTCGACTCGGGCTAGATTCGATTAGAGCACGCCATTGAAGAGTTAGGGGGGATTGAACACATCGGGGGGGGGGGGGGGGAGGATTGACATCAATCGATTCTGCATCTACGGCTCATAGGTTATTTTTCAATTACATCGGGGGCGGGGATTGGATTTTCTAGCCGCGGCGACCCTGGAGTCGCGTCGAGCAGCGGCGGGCGGGGGGGAGGGGGGGCGTAGTCATCTTCTTTTCTTCCTCATCGGCTTCGTCCTCATTGTCTTCATCAAGAATGATGGGTCTCGCACGGTCGCCTGCCGCCGGCGCCCTGGCCACCATCTGCACCTCGTCGTTGTCGGACTCCGGCGACCCGAACGTACTACTCCAGTACGTCGCGGCACGCCGGTCCTGAGGCGCCTTGTACTGACTGTACTTGGCCCATCTTGCCCGCTGTCGAGTGTCGAGCGTCGCCGGAGTCTGCCTGATTCATGGCCCAGCGCAGGATGTCCAGTGACATCACGCCCTTGGCTGGGTCCGGCACCAGTGTCTTCAGCTCGTCCGGCGTAGCCTTCTTGATCACAACATCGGCCTCCTTGTGCGTGTCATCGATGCTGCTGAAGTTCGAGCACACTTCCATGGTTTGCTCGAACTTCTTGCGGTCACCGAGCGAGCACCCAAGGAAGAAGGCCCTCCATCCAATGCCCCAGGGGAAAGGGTTGAGGTTGGAGTTGGAGTTGGAGTTCATGGCGAGGGAGAGGTGGTGAAACAGAGAGGTGGAAGAGGAGAGAGGTGTTGAAACAGAGGGGGGTTGAGTGCGGTGCTGGGTTAGTGGGGTGGGTTAATATAGGAGTGTTAGCCCGATATGAATGGATGCTGACCATTGATATGCGTGCTGTTCATAATGCAGATGGACAAGGGCAAGGAGGTGGTGCCACCATTGGAGAAGGGCAAGGAGGTTGTGCCTCCATTGGACGAAGTGCAAGTGCTGGATCACCCAAGTCCCAAGCGGAGGAACTATGTCCATTTCCATCAGGAGACAGGACCAAACCACTTCTGCAAGGTTATCCTTGCTCCTAAGTTGGAGAGTCTGCCATTGCCTCTGGACTTCACAAAGCACTTCCCCGCCATCCCTACAGAGTTCAAGCTAAAGACAAACACCGGCTGCACATGGAGGGTGACGGTGACGGTGATCGACGGCAGGGTCATTCTTGATCAGGGTTGGGCCACCTTCGCCGCCGTTCACCAGATCATGATCGGGTACATGCTGACGTTCAAGATGCTGTCCCCCGACACCATGAAGGTGATCGTCTTGACCGACGAGGGCGTGGAGGTTGTCACCAAGTGCAAGGAGCACGGCTATGCCTTCGCCGCGACCGCCTGAGCTCGTGTGGTCCAATCCTTGGTTGTTCTTGCTTTAAGACTTCGGTTTCGTTTAGAACTTATCATACTGTGTTGGTTTAAAACTTGTTCTGCGTGGTTAAGACTTATGTTTGTGCCTAAGATCGTTCTGTTGCTACTTTTAGTTCTTGCTAGTTCATGTGTGCCTTTGGTAAGCTCACCACATCGAGTAGGAGGTTACCACATAATTGTCCTGGATGTAACTAAACAATCGGACTTGTTTTTTTTTTTTTGAGGGGAACAACCGGACTTGTGTTTCCTCTGAAACTTCGTTTTAGCACATTCAACCTAGAGGGGACGTAGGCAACCAATCAACATGCAGACGTTAGTTTTTAGCCTGTATATGCTCAGCCAGGCCCAACTGAGACAAGTATGCAAAGTGGCAAAAGACGGTGCAGGTAACCAAATGCGCCCTGTATATGCGTACATGCAATGTTGTGCAGGCAGTATATGTGCGGGCGTACGCACGCACGTTCCCGCTGCAGAGGCGACAAATCGGAGTGCACGCTTACTACGGCTCTGCTTTTTTAACAGAAGGTTATAGTACGTTGCACGGTTGCACCATGTGGGCTGTGGCGGGGAATTATGGATGGGCCAGTTGTGTTGTAGTACGAGGATATTGCAGCCAAGAAAAACACGTACACAAACATTATTTGTTGAGGGCAACAAGTTTGAAAGCCCGGCAAATATTTGAAAGCTCTTCATTTGTTGAGATCATTATACGACAATATACTGACCGAACCATGTTTTCTGGCGTGATGCAGCCGGGGCACTGACACATTGGAGATGAGCCTTTCAGGTTTCTATGTTTCTGTTCAAGCATAGGGTTAGTTCTTTCATTTCGTCTTTAGAAGAAAGCTTGCTAGTCATTTCAGAATCAGTTAGGTATCTGGTCACATCCACTCTTGAAATATAAGTGCCAGTTTCCTGATTTTTCCAGTAGCATTGTTGGCTAGAAACTTCCAGTTTACCAGTTTATTCCATCTAGTAACAATATGAATCTGCTGACCTCAATATATCATCCATTTAAACTCTGCATGTATTTCAAGACCTCGGAAATGGCCACATCTGTATCAGTAGATGCTACCTTTTGCTTCTAAATACATCCAAATTGACCTATCTTCAAGCACCGAAACTATACGTGTTCTTGCCTTGGAAGCCTCCCCCTTGTGGTACTTTGATTTCAGGAATCCCCACCACAGACAACCAGCGTGTCCATGCTGTTAAGGAAACCTCATCATCTTTCTTTTTTTCATTTTTCTTTTTGCATTGGATGGAAACATCGTCTTCTGCTGGTGCAATTTTCTTTCTCATTTCTCCTTTTCTTGTCCAGACTAGATACTAACCTATTTAGCTAATTTGCTGGTGAATTTTGCAGTAACTTCACGAAGACGACGTGTAGGCTGACCATACTAACGGACACGAGCGGGGATAGCCTACTTTTTTTTGAAACGGAAGCGACGATAGCCTACTGCGCTAGGAGGAAGGAAGCTCTTTTGCCACTTGTACGTACAGCTGGGTGGAGCCAGCTCAGCACGGTGGCGATTCTTTGAGAGAATTGGTAGCATGCATGGCGGCAAACTCCGAAGGCGAATCGCCGCAGCCTGGATGCAGCCAGCTTCAGTTTTTAAATTTTCTCCGATTAGAGAGCTCCCAGAATGGGACGGGTGATTGTTCGTGTGGTGATCCATGAACAGTTTTTTCCTTTTTTTTTCGTTGTGTTGGCTACCACCCGTTATGATGTTAGCAGTAACTCTGGCTCAGAATCCATGGCGGCTCCTTGCTGCAAGTCCTGGGAGGAATGAATGTCTGAATCTTTTTTGTTCTGTGAAAACATGCGTGTGGTCCGTCAGTGTCGGAACCAAGCACGATGACGAAGACATATATGCTGTTGTTCCATATGGTGAGCTGCATCCACGGCGAGGGGTGGTGGGAGATGTGGACATGGCTGGCCACTGCCATGGGACGAGAAGAGATGGGTGCAGGCCAGCTCTCCGGTTCCTTCCACGGCGTGATGTGAACGGATGTGGAGCGAGCGCGTGGTGTCCGCGTCCGTGTCTGTCTCTGTCTGTGTTGTGGCGATCTGGACTGGAGGGATGGCAAAGCGGGGCAAGCCAACAAAGGCGCCTGTGGTCGATGGAGCGCGACGTTTGCTGCTATGTGCTGCTGCCATCCTCGGTCGCTTTCGGTTGCGATGGCGCTTTCCTAACCGAACATGTGTGTAGGCCAAGGCTCGGGGAGTCGCTGACTGGCGGGCCCGGCCCGGCGTTGTCATATCTTGTTCTTTGGTTGCTGTGGAAAGTCGTTTTTATCTTGAAACGAGCTAGGGTGTGAAGTGTGAACCCCCTCTCTTTTCACCCCTCGCGTTTTGTCGCAGCCTCGTCCCCGTCCTTCTCTCCTTTGATCGGTGTCGTCTCGATCTTCTTTGCTCCTTTGTCCTTGACACATCTCCATCCACCGCAACCCTTTCCACCCTTCTCGTGTCGATTAGACAATCCATCCATGCGCGCGCGCGCGCGCGGGGAGGATATTACCTCTCCGACTGTCGATGAGCATTTTTAAGTTGCCGTCATCCACACGGTCCCTTCCTCCATTGCTTACCAACCACTCCCTGCCTCCTCGCTCCCTTTCTGTATATGGTCATGAAGCTAAGGGCATCTTCAAAGCGGACCCTCAAACCTCCACTATATGTCTGGACCGCAGGTTCGCTAGGGTGTGAAGTGTGAACCCCCTCTCATTTGTCGCCGCCTCATCCAAGATCAGTGTTGTCTCTTTCTTCTTTGCTTTTTTGTCCTCTGACAGATCTCCATCCGCCTGCAACCCTTGCCACGTCGATTAGACCATCCATCCAGGCCGGGGGGGAGGGGGTGCCGGTATTACCTGTCCGACCGTCAATGAGCATTCTTTTTTATTTTCACCGAGGAGGGGGGAGGGGTGGGAGGTTTCCCAACCAGATTGTGTTACAACAGAGGTGGACACAGGATTACACACAACCAAAGGGGAGGAGAACATAGAGACGAGCACACTTAGACATGCATTCACACTCGCAGCTTTCCATCCACTCCCACTAGTAGAAAACATGGCTTTGGTCCAAGCCAGATAAGGGCATTAATCTCAGTTCTCTTACGAACCGGGACCAAAGGGTGCATCAGTCCCGATTCGTGAGGCCAGGACGCCGGCCGGGCCTCGGTGGCCATTGGTCCCGGTTCTTCTGACCCCTTTGGTCCCGGTTCCAGACACGAACCAGGACCAATGAGCCTCGCTCTGGCGCAGCACCTTTAGTCCCGGTTGGTGGCTAGAACCGGGACTAAAGGTCAGTCTTCTGTCCCGGTTCTGGCCACCAACCGGGACTAAAGAGATGCCTATATATACCCTCACCCCTGCCCACCCTCTCCTCTGTTTTTTGGCCGTGTGGGAGGTGTGCATGCGCTACTCTGTTCTCCCTTCTATGCATGCACATGAGGTGTTCGATGAAATGCCCGAGCCACACTTAAGCTTTCTCCTCTCCAAACTCGACCTCCAAGCTCTATTTTCCTCAAGATTTGTCTAGGTTTGGCGGTCCGTCCCGTCCCGTCCCCGTCATCACCGCCGTCGATCGCCCGCGCTGATCTCGTTGCCGGCACCACCGTGATGAGCCTCTTGTTCTTATCTTCTTTCTAAAAAGAAATCTTACTTGTATGATTTAGATAGATATATACTTGTATAATTTTCTTACTTTTATTATTGTTTGTTATTATATAGTGCCATGGTTTTGGTATTTGCCCCCGTCGGCCCTCGTCCTGTCTATGATTCGGATATGGTATATTATCTTTTATAACTATTTGTTTCATTTAGTGTTTTTGACAATTATGCCGACCAACGTGACATAAATGTTTTTATCTAGGGGGTATGTGAACCGGAAATTCCAACGGACCCTCTTGCCGAGAGGTTAAATTTAGTTGAAAAAGAAAACAATTACTTGAAGAAAAAATTGAAAAGAATTGAGGAGGAGAAGATGGAATTGGAGTTGCATGTTGCGGATGTCGTCGATGATCACAAGATCGAGATGGATGCAATGCGCTTGAAGATTAGAAAGATTGGAAAATATGCCATTAATACTGAGGCTTGGTATCATTATGCCGCTGGATCAATTGCTACCTTAGTTGCGATTATGATCGCATTTGCTGTTGCATTGAAATATTTTACATAGTTTCAATGTATGTTTTAATTAGATGCTCTAGAGAGCTATATGTTGTTCAATGAGAACTATGTATGAACTTTATGTATTTATTTTTTCAGTAATAACATTTGATCACCACTGTACTTTGGTTTTAATGTGATGATGAACATGTATTAATTTGGTCACTTCTCTATTCATAATGTTCTGTAATGGTTTTTGATACACTTAATTATATAATGCACGCAGATGAACCGACAATGGATGTACGGTGATAGACGCACCTCCGAGTACATTGAGGGCCTGCATAATTTTCTCGAAGTGGCTGAGGCAAACAAGCAGAATGGTTTTATGTATTGTCCATGCCCTGTCTGTGGGAATATGAAGGATTACTCTGACTCGAAAACCCTTCACGTCCACCTGCTTGAGAAGGGTTTCATGCCACACTATAATGTTTGGACCAAGCACGGAGAAAGAGGGGTTATGATGGAAGACAACGAAGAAGAAGAGGATGATGACAACTATCCCCCTGAATACGGTGATACTGCAACGGGGGAAGCTGAAGATCAAGAGGAACTAGACGATGTGCCCGATGATGATCTTCGCCGGGTCATTGTTGATGCAAAGAGACAATGCCAAAGTGAAAGGGAGGAGTTGAAGTTCGATCGCATGTTAGAGGATCACAAAAAAGGGTTGTACCCAAATTGCGAAGATGACAACACAAAGCTCGGTACCACACTGGAATTGCTGCAATGGAAGGCAGACAATGGTGTATCTGACAACAGATTTGTGAATCTACTGAAAATAATGAAGAAGAAGCTTCCAAATGATAACGAATTGCCCGACAGTACGTACGAAGCAAAGAAGGTTCTATGCCTTCTAGGATTGGAGGTGCAGAAGATACATGCATGCCCTAATGACTGCATCCTCTACCGCGGTGAATACGAGGATTTGAATGCATGCCCGGTATGCAGTGCATTGCAGTATAAGATCAGACGAGATGACCCTGGTGATGTTGAGGGCGAGCGCCCCAGGAAGAGGGTTCCTGCCAAGGTGATGTGGTATGCTCCTATAATACCACGGTTGAAACGTCTGTTCAGAAACAAAGAGCATGCCAAGTTGATGCGATGGCACAAAGAGGACCGTAAGAAAGACGGGAAGTTGAGAGCACCCGCTGACGGGTCATAGTGAAGAAAAATCGAGAGAAGGCGGGGGGACTTTGCAGGTGACACAAGGAACGTATGGTTTGGTTTAAGCGCAGATGGCATTAATCCTTTTGGGGAGCAGAGCAGCAATCATAGCACCTGACCCGTGACTCTATGTATCTATAACCTTCCTTCTTGGTTGTGCATGAAGCGGAAGTTCATTATGATGCCAGTGCTCATCCAACGCCCTAAGCAACCCGGCAACGACATTGGTGTGTACCTAAGGCCATTAGTTGAAGAACTTTTACAGCTGTGGAATGGAAAAGGTGTACGTGTGTGGGATGAGCACAATCAGAAGGAATTTGACCATCAATGATTGGCCTGCTCTTAGTAACCTTTTAGGACAGACAAACAAGGGATACCACACATGCACGCACTGTTTAGATGACACCGAAAGTATATATTTGGACAAATACAGGAAGAATGTGTACCTGAGACATCGTCGATTTCTTCCAATCAACCATCAATGTCGAAAGAAAGGCAAGCATTTGAAAGATGAGGCAGATCACTGGAAGAAGCCCGGCCTCCGTACTGGTGATCACATACTTGATATGGTCAATGATTTACAAGTAATTTTTGGAAAGGGTCCTGGCGGACTATCTGTTCCGAATGACGCTAAGGGACGCGCACCCATATGGAAGAAGAAATCTATATTTTGGGACCTACCATATTGGAAAGACCTAGAGGTCCGCTCTGCAATCGACGTGATGCACATGATGAAGAATCTTTGCGTGAACCTGCTAGGCTTCTTGGGCATGTATGGGAAGACAAAAGATACACCGGAGGCACGAGAGGACCAGCAACGTGTGCACGAAAAAGACGGCATGCATCCAAAGCAGTATGAAGGTTCTGCCAGCTACGCTCTTACCAAAGAAGAGAAGGAAATCTTCTTTGAATGCCTGCTCAGTATCACTAGTGCAGAATCGGGCTATTGTCCCGGTTTGTAAGGACCTTTAGTGCCGGTTCTGCAACCGGCACTGAAGTGTGGGGACTAAAGGCCCCCGCCCTTTAGTACCGGTTCAACACGAACCGGGACCTAAGGCCCACCAGGTGGCACGAGCCCGCGCCGGGGGGCTGGGGGCCTTTAGTCCCGGTTGGTGGGACTAAAAGGTTTAGGGGTTTATGATTTATTTTTCCTTTTAGTTTTGTGTTTTCCATTTAATTCTTTTTCATTTAAAACATATTTTATGCTACTACATATTGTACACGTTATGCATATATATAAATAAAATTTCTCGTAGAACCGATCATATATATATATATATATATATATATATATATATATATATATATATATCATCGAATTTCTCGCACGACCATTCACATACACATGTATATATATATATACAATTTGGTATATACAATTTCTCCTACAATTTGCAGATCATTACATGGAGGCATTACAGCTTGTAATAGTATTCTCCGTTGGGATCTATGACCTGGTCGAGCAAAAATCCCGCTATTTCCTCTTGAATTGCTCGTACGCGATTCTCTGGTAGGAGCTTATCCCGCATCTCTTTCATCTTTAAAGAAGTAGATCAATATGCATGTATTAGTTGTGTGTATATATATTAAATAATGATGTAAAAATTGTGAATAATGTTCTGGCAAACGTACCCATCGCTCTCTATCAGTTCTGCTCCTTTCGGACGTCATCATGCGAATGTTCTCGCAAACGTAGTATGCACATAAATCAGTCCCCGGCGCCTGCTTCAGGGCCTTTACGAGAATAGAATTCAATCAGATAATAATTAATCAAGCATGATAATGGTATTGAAACTAGAATTAAAGAGATGGTAGCTAGCTAGTACTAGCTACTTAATTAATTACCTTGGGTCGCACCAATTTCAGCTTTTGTTTCCATGGGCCTTCAACCTGTTTGATGAACTTTTCTCAAGCCCTGCCCGCCGGCAAAGAAAATGAATAAAGGAGTTATTAATTAGTTGATATCAGGAAATGACGAACTAAAGAGGCCGACATATAGTTCGATAATGATTGAAATTACCTGTCGACCATCCCCCTCATAATTGCGTAGTCATTAACGTCTTTAAGTAGTGAGTCCAGTACTTGAACTCTTCCCTCGTCAACTTCAATGATTAGCAGGATCCAGTGAAGACTGCATGCACACACATTTGTATAATTAAGCGGGCATGTGCATAACTCATCAATTACACTTATTAACATCTAGGAAGCAAAAACAGAATTTGTAGTACAAGACAGTGTGACTCATCCGAAGTTGTAAGGAAGTAGTATTTCTGGTTGGGTATTTAGTCGCACCAAGAACTCTAGCAAGCTTTTCTCTGTGTATATGGTCGATCATATTCACGTGACCATGTCTATTGATTAATGGTATTTGGGTCAATGAACCCAATGCCATAGCGTCCAGCTTTTTTCATTTCATACATCTTCATTCTGCATAATACCACAGAAAAGAATATAGTGAGGATAATTACAGTTAATGAACGAGCACTACAGCTAGCTAGAGACTTAAATTACAGAAAGAAATCACTTATAGACAATAGCAACTGACGATAGATTTCTCGAGTGCGTCTTGATTGAATAACTGAAACAGTTCTTGAAACTCAACCCACAGAGCCTTTTCATGGAAGTAATGCTCTGCCTTGACACTCACCATGAGGGACTCTTGATCGGTAGTCTTTACTTCTCTCATGTACCATTGATGCAATTCATACATTCTCGTTGATAGACGCTTGATCTCCTCAGGCTTGACCAGAGGTTCGCCGCGGGCATATTTCCGTTTTAGTTCCTCCTCTTTAAAAGTTTCCATGGGCTCGATGCCTAGGAGTTGTTCTACAGTGACACCGGCCTCTTCAGCCTGCCCTCTATGATCGTCGGTTATTACCAGTTGATCAGCGCCGGTGCTCACATGTGTTGGTACAATGAGCGGGGAGGGGGGCGGGGTCGATTGCACCGCCTGTTCTCCCAGCTAGGGAACAGTTTTTCCGCTTTTTTTGGCAGCTGCTTGGCTCGAGCTCGAGCTCGACTCCTTTTTTTGTGCTTGATATGACTTCTTGATTTGGCACTCATAGTCCGAGTCCCTATGCTTGGGAGCTCGTGGTTCAGCCATATGAATAAAGTGCTGAATGACATGCTTAGGTACTTTCCCCTCTGGCGGCGGGGGCGGTTTTGGTCCAAAATGGGCCTGCAGTTGGGCAGCCACTTCGGCGTCGGTTTCCTCGTCAGTGAGGTGGTAAGGCAACAACGAAAGAGGCTTGAGGCTTGGACCATATTTGTATTTCTTGCCTCCTTTAGTACCGCTAGCCGCCGTAGCTGTGGCGCCTCTCTACTTCTGTTGTTGCTGAGGCAACGGAGCCCGCTGAGGCGGTGGAGACAGCTGACGCGGTGCCTGACTTGGAGGAGGAGGAGTCAGGTGACGCGGTGCCTGACTTGGAGCAGGAGGAGTCGGGTGACGCGGTGCCGGACTTGGAGGAGGAGGAGTGGGCTGACGCGGTGGCGGACTTGGAGGAGCAGGAGTCTGCTGACGCGGTGGCTGACTTGGAGGAGCGGGAGTCTGCTGACGCGGTGGCGGACTTGGAGGAGGAGCCGGCTGACGCGGTGTCGGTGGCCTTGGAAAGACGATGCAATCCTTTCTCCATAGAATGATATGATGTATGGCCTCTCCCAGTGTGTGCTTGTCGTCACCTCCAGGAATGTCAAGCTCTAGCCCCGAATATTGTGCCACCACTTCATCAACCCCAACACGAGCATAGCCAGCTGGAATCGGATTTCAATGGAAGGTTGCTTCAGGGGGATTTGTATAAGCAACGCCGTCCGCCACCTTCATGGATATGTTCTTCATTTTAAAGTGTAGCTCACAAGTTGTCGTATCTATGATATCATCCATAGGGTATCTATCCAGCAGTGCATCATCGCCCGGGGCGGAACCCACGCTGCTTCTCGGCATGGATGGGACGGTGCTATCCAATGCTGGATCCGCTAGCTGCTACCACTGCTGAGACGCCCTTTCCTGGCTAAGTGAGTCGGTCTGCTGCTGCTGCTGGAAAGCGAGTGCCAGCTCCGTGTGCTTTGATTCTAGGCCGCGAAGGCGGTCTGCTTCCTACTTTCTCTCCTCCTCCTCCAGCTTCCTCTTCTGCTCCTCCTGCTGCTTCTTTCTCGCATGGCTTCTGTAGTCGGCGTTCCAGTCCGCAAACCCCTCAAACCACGAAACAACGCCTTTGCCTCGTGTTCTTCTCGGGTGTTCAGGATTCTTCAGGGCACACGTAAGCTCGTCGTTCTCTCTATTGGGTTTGAACACCCCCGTTCGAGCCTCTTCTATTGCAACAAGTAAACTAACATCGGCTCCTTTAAGACTTGCCCGCTCCAAAACCTCACCTGTCTTTGGGTCCAACGTCCCCCCATGCGTATAGAACCAAGTCCTGGACCTGGGGGGCCAGCTCAATGTAACTGGAGTGACCCCTGCATCCATCATCTCTTGCTCAGCGAGATCCCACTTAGGCCGGGCCACCTCGTAGCCACCTGGCCCCAGCTTATGGTGCAACTGCTTTTTCGCGGCATTAATCTTGTTTTTTCTCGACCGTTCCTGAGCTACTTCCGATTCCTTGAAGTTCACAAAAGCTTCCCAGTGAGCTCTTGCCTTCTCCAGTGTTCCCTTGAATTCTGGAGTCTGCTTTCCTCCTTTCACGTACGCGGCCCATATAGTTTTCTTGTGGTTGTTGAATGCTATCGCCATCTTCTTAAGAGCACAGTTCTTGACTTTCTGCAGATCTGCATCTGTCAAATGATCTGGTAGGGTGAAATGTGACATGAGCGATTGCCAAAGCCGATCTTTTGCTCTTTGGTCGACAAAAGTAACATCTGGATCTTCCTTTGCTGGCTTTTTCCATTCTTGAATGGAGATCGGGATTTGGTCCCTGACAATAACTCCGCATTGACGAATGAACTTGTTCGCATCCTTCTTAGGTTCGCGCGGTTCGCCATTATGTTTGATGGCATCGATGTTGTACTTTACGCCATCCTTCAACTTTTTGGCTGGGCCTCGAACTGTCCTGCTGCTTGTAGAAGATTTGCTCGATCCGGAGGGCTAAAAGAAGAAAGATTGATTCGTTAATATATCTACAAATCAATTAAAACATGTGATGATCACCAGATGCCTTATATAAATATACCTCGCCGGTCTTTGTCATTTGAAGAACAACATTTCCTTCGTCATCATTGTTCTGGACTTCATCTATTCGTTCGTCTTCATCAAACATCATACCCTCACCGGTAGGGTTTAGATATTGTGAGCCGTCATCTTCTTCATTCCCATCTGGGCTCTGGGACCGTATGATGTCGAACAGAGTCTCTTCTCCTTCTCTGCCGGTATTGTCCATAGTTTATATTTAACTAATCTAGAAGAAAGATAAAACAATTTAGTATTCAAATTAGAATGCATGAATGCAATCAATAAAGAAAAACTTAATCATAGGATAATATGCATCTCGAATAATCCAGATAATTAATATGCATCATCGAATATAATCTCGAATACATCGTCTCGAATATTATCGAATAATATAATCTCGAATACATCGTCTCGAATATTATCTCGAATACATCACTAGCTAATACAGATCGAATATTATCGAATAATCTAGTTCACTCGCGGTGGACACCCAAAGAGAAGGAACCATCACAGGATCATAGCTTGGCTGAGATCCCTGAAGAACCTGTCAGGTATTGGAGAACCTGACGTCCAACGCAACCATGTAGCGACGGACGTGCTCGTCCTCCTTCCTGACACGGTGACGTACCACCTCCGCGTGGGACGCCAGCCTCCGCACCGAATGTGGCCCACGCGCCCGCCACCAAAGAAGCTCCGGGTCGACGACGGGACCCGGGTTCCTCACCAAGATGCGCGCCCCTGAAGGTAGCACCTCCCAGTGCCAGCCCGGCGGAGCCCAGTCCCAGACATGGTGCCTCTGAAGCAGGACGTCGTCGCGAACGGCTCGACGACGAGGATGCGGGCCGGGCATCATTGACGTCGAGAACAAATTCTATGCAAATGTAACATTTTTTAAATGCTTGGATTGTGATTTCTTATATACGAGGAACCTTTAGTCCCTGGCTAGGAACATGATTCAGAATCATAACGGATTCTCTTTACCTTGAAGGGATTTACCAAAGTGGCGCCATTCTGGATGTGCAGAAAATGGTCCATATTTTTCCTGATCTCATCTACCCTTATATATGTCACGTTGTCTAGTGTAAAAGGATTCAAGAAAACCATGGCTTCATCATTAGCCGGAAGTAACAGGTGCATGATGGTACGAAGCTCTCCAAAGTTGTTTTGGAACGGAGTCCCGGATAGGATAATTAGCTTTTTGGTACGAAGTTCAGCAAGAGCCTTCCGAATATCGCTATTTGGAAGGCTTTTGCTGAACTTCGTACCAAAAAGTGAATTATCCTATCAGGAACTCCGTTCCAAAACAACTTTGGAGAGCTTCGTACCATCATGCGCCTGTTACTTCCGGCTAATGATGAAGCCATGGATTTCTTCAATACTTTGACATACAAGACAACGTGACATATAGAAGGGTACGTAGATGAGATCAGAAAAAAATTGGATCAACTTGTGCACATCTATAATGGGGGCATTCTTGATAAATCTCTTATTAAGACTATAAGAGAATCTATTGTGTACTATACATACATATACTAATTAATTGCAAATACATAACAAATTTTTGCAAATACAACATTAAAATATGCAACTTTTGCAAATACTAATTGCTATACATTGGATCAAATGTCAAAATTCATCAACTTTTTTCTATAGATTGTATTCATACATATAATTATATACTAATTTCTATACATATTGGATCAAATGTAAAAATTCCTTAACTTTTTCTATACATCTAATCATCAAGTGAAAAAAAAAATATATCACAAACATCTAGTGAAAATTTAACTTTTGCAAATTCGATTTATGCAAATTTAACTTTTTTTAAAATGGTTGATTGTGATTTTTTTAATTATTTTTCACTTGATTTTGCAAATACATAACTAAAAGTATAAAAAACTAAAAAACATAATCTAACATTTATATATCTAGCATTTCTATATAACTAAAAGTAAAAACTAAAAACATTCATCTAACATTTATATATCTAACATTCTATTAACTAAAAGTATAAAAAACTAAAAACATTCATCTAACATTATATATATCTAAACATTTCTATATAACTAAAAGTATAAAAAAACTAAAAATATTCATCTAAACATTTATATATCTAACATTTCTATATAACTAAAAGTATAAAAAACTAAAAAACATTCATCTAACATTTATATATCTAACATTCATCTAACATTTCTATAACTAAAAGTATAAAAAACTAAAAAACAGAAAAATAGAAAATAAGAATATGTGTGTGTGTGTGTTCGTGCATGTGTGTGTGTGTGTGTGCGGGCTCGATGGGAGGGGCGGCCATGGCGACAGGGGCTCACAGCGGGGCGACGGACGGCGAGGCTAGGCGAGTCGTCGGCGACGGCGACGGTGACGGCGCGCAAGGTAGAGGAGAGGGGCAGCGACGACGTGGGCGGCGACGGCGTGGGCGGCGCGTCGGGGGCGGCGATCTCCTCTGTGTAGTGGTCGAAAAGACGAAGAAAACAGAGGGAAACTGAAAAAAATTCAAGTGCTCTATATATATGCGGGGACTTTTAGTCTCGGTTGGAGCCACCAACAGGGACTAAAGGTCACTTTGGTCAGCCGAAGCGGCGGGAAGCGCAGGTCTTTAGTCGCGGTTGGTGGCTCCAACCGTGACTAAAGACCCCCCTTTAGTCGCGGTTAGTCGCGGTTGGAGCCACCAACCGCGACTAAAGACCCCCCCTTTAGTCGCGGTTGAAGCCACCAACCGCGACTAAAGGCCTGTGCTTCCCGTGCCCAATGTTTAGTCCCACCTCACTAGTTAAGAGGAGCTCGCACCGGTTTATAAGCCCCGCCGCGGCTACCGTGTCGAGCTCCTCTCTAAGCAGGCCTTTGTGGGCCTATTGAAACTGCGCTGCACTGTGGGGCCTACTGGGCCGTACGGGCCTGCATCCTGGCCCAACTAGAGGTTGGGTTTCTAGTCGTATGCAGGCCGTGGCGGCCCAGTAGGCGGGTTTTTTTTAAAAAAAATTCTGTTTTATTTTTTTCTTTTGCTTCTGAGTTGTTTTTTGCTTTATTTAGAGTTTCTTTGTGAATCTTTTTGCTTTAGGTAAAAAAAATTATAAACTTTCTTTTAGTGCTTGTAGTTTTCAAATTTGGATAGTTTAAATTTGAATTATTTGAATTTTGTGTGAATCACTAGTTTGTGAATAACTTTACTTTAAAAATAGATTTTTCAGTGATTCTTTTTTCCGCTGTTTAATATTAGTGTGTTTTATCATTATATTTAATTTGTTAATTCATAGGTTATTTTAAAAAAAGAAATACTTTTGTAACGGATGAGTTTTCGTCTGAAACCCTGATACCTCGAAAGAGATTGTCTATTTTGTACACGAAGTGCATCCAGTTTTTGCCGTAACCCTCTCAACTTTTTAGCACATGCTATGTGGGTGAAATGATGATACCATGCCAACTTTCAACCTTTTCAGAGTTCATTTTGTAGTGCTTTTCAATTTCATGGTCGGTTAGCTCAAAAAAATCAGTAAATGCATGAAAAATAGCAAATGAAGTCAGAAAGGGTTGAAAATTGATGACGTGGCTTTGAATGGTGCATAATGAACGCACAAAAAGTCTGGAGTTGAAATAAGTTTAAAAAAATGAAATGCCTTTGTAACAGATGAGTTTTCGTCCGAAACCCTTATACAACGAAAGAGATTGTCCATTTTGTACACGAAGTGCATCCAGTTTCTGCCGTAACCCTCTCAACTTTTTAGCACATGCTATGTGGGTGAAATGATGATACCATGCCAACTTTCAACCTTTTCAGAGTTCATTTGTAGTGCTTTTCAATTTCAGTGCCATTTAGCTCAAAAAAATCAGTAAATGCATGAAAAATAGCAAATGAAGTCAGAAAGGGTTGAAAATTGATGACGTTTGTCCGAAGCACATAAGTACATGTTTGAAATGCCAAAACACATAAGCACCTTAACTATTACAAAGATTCCCTCCGGTTTGTCCAAAGTGGGACTTTCCAGATATATAAGTCCGGAAACTCACTAGAGAAGAATGTGATGACAGTGAAGCCGGTCACATCCCAGAGTGGGATCTTTGGGTGTAAAACTTTTTCTTCGCGTGTGTCCCTTTGCGCCGTAACCATGGACAATCTTAATCATTTAACTGGATGCTCGGGTCAATATTCACTGTGAAGGGAGCAATTTCATGAAACTTTTCATAATCTTCTGACATGTCTGTCTTGTCATCCACTCCCACGATGTTTATTTTCCCTGAAAGAACTATGTGGCGGTTTGGCTCATCGTATGATGTATTCGCCTCCTTATCTTTTCTTTTTCTCGGCTTGGTAGACATGTCCTTCACATAGAAAACCTGCGCCACATCATTGGCTAGGACGAATGGTTCGTCTGCGTACGCAAGATTGTTGAGATCCACTGTTGTCATTCCATACTGCGGGTCTTCCGTTACCCCGCCTCGTGTCAGATTGACCCATTTGCACCGAAACAAAGGGACCTTCAAACCACACCCATAGTCAAGTTCCCATATCTCCTCTATGTAACCATAATATGTGTCCTTTCCCCTCTTGGTTGCTGCATCAAAGCGGACACCACTATTTTGGTTGGTGCTCTTTTTATCTTGGGCGATCGTGTAAAATGTATTCCCATTTATCTCGTACCCTTTGAAAGTCATTATATTCGAAGATGGTAACTGGGACAGCAAGTACATGTCATCTTCAACAGCGTCGTCATGCATGGCACGTGTCTGCAACCAACCGGCGAAAGTCCCCGTTTATTCACGTGTAATCCAGTCGTCAGACTGCTCCGGGTGTTTGGAGCATAGAATATTCTTGTGTTCCTCGATATACGGAGCCACCAAGGCGGAATTTTGTAGAACTGTGTAGTGTGCTTGAGTGAGAGAATGCCCGTCCATACATATTATTGCTTTTGGTCCTAGCGTGCTATTTCCACCCAGTCTGCCCTTATACCGCGATTTAGGAACACCAATCGGCTTAAGGTCAGGAATAAAGTCAACACAAAACTCAATGACCTCCTCATTTTCATGGCCCTTGGAGATGCTTCCTTCTGGCCTAGCACGGTTATGAACATATTTCTTTAAGACTCCCATGAACCTCTCAAAGGGGAACATATTGTGAAGAAATATAGGACCCAGAACGGCAATCTCTTCGCATAGGTGAACTAGGACGCGCGTCATGATATTGAAGAAGGATGGTGGGAACACCAACTCGAAACTGACAAGACATTGCACCAAATCATTCTCTAACCTTGGTATGATTTCTGGATCGATTACCTTCTGAGAGATTGCATTGAGGAATGCACATAGCTTCACAATGGCTAATCGAACATTTTCCGGTAGAAGCCCCCTCAATGCAACCGAAAGCAGTTGCGTCATAATCACGTGGCAGTCATGAGATTTTAGGTTCTGGAACTTTTTCTCTGCCATATTTATTATTCCCTTTATATTCGACGAGAAGCCAAACGGGGCCTTCATACTGAGCAGGCATTCAAAGAAGATTTCCTTCTCTTCTTTGGTAAGAGCGTAGCTGGCATGACCCTGATGTATGCCGTCTTTTCCGTGCATACGTTGCTGGTCCTCCCGTGCCTTCGGTGTATCTTTTGTCTTCCCATACACGCCCAAGAAGCCAAGCAGGGCCACGCAAAGATTCTTCGTTACGTGCATCACGTCGATTGCAGAGCGGACCTTTAGGTCTTTCCAATAGGGTAGGTCCCAAAATATAGATTTCTTCTTCCACATGGGTGCACGTCCGTCAGCGTCATTCGGAACAGATTGTCCGCCAGGACCCTTTCCAAAGATTACCTTTAAATCCTTGACCATATCATGTACATCATCACCAGTACGGTGGCGAGGCTTCGTCCGGTGATCTGCCTCACCTTTGAAATGCTTGCCTTTCTTTCTTACGGGATGCCTGCTCGGAAGAAATCGACGATGTCCCAGGTACTCATTCTTCTTACAATTATCCAAATATATACTGTCGGTATCATCCAAACAGTGTGTGCATGCGCGGTATCCCTTGTTTGTCTGTCCTGAAAGGTTACTGAGAGCAAGCCAATCATTGATGGTCACAAACAGCAACGCATGTAGGTCAAATTCTTCCTGATTGTCCTCATCCCATGCACGTACACCTTTTTCATTCCATAGCTGTAAGAGTTCTTCAACTAATGGCCTTAGGTACACATCAATGTCGTTGCTGGGTTGCTTAGGGCCTTGGATGAGCACTGGCATCATAATGTACTTCCGCTTCATGCACAACCAAGGAGGAAGGTTATACATACATAGAGTCACAGGCCAGGTGCTATGATTGCTGCTCTGCTCCCCAAAAGGATTAATGCCATCTGCGCTTAGACCAAACCATACGTTCCTTGCGTCATCTGCAAAGTCCCTCCACTTCCTCTCGATTTTTCTCCACTGCGACCCGTCAGCGGGTACTCTCAACTTTCCGTCTTTCTTACGGTCTTCTTTGTGCCATCGCATCAACTTGGCATGCTCTTTGTTTTGGAACAAATGTTTCAACCGTGGTATTATAGGAGCATACCACATCACCTTGGCAGGAATCTTCTTCCTGGGGCGCTCGCCCTCGACATCACTAGGGTCATCGCAGCTGATCTTGTAGAGCAATGCACCGCATACCGGGCATGCATTCAAATCCTTGTACTCACCGCGGTAGAGGATGCAGTTATTAGGGCATGCATGCATCTTCTGCACCTCTAATCCTAGTGGGCAGACAACCTTCTTTGCCTCGTACGTACTGTCAGGCAATTCATTGTCCTTTGGAAGCATCTTCTTTAACATTATCAGCAACTTTCCAAATCCCTTGTCAGATAAACCATTCTCTGCCTTCCATTGCAGCAATTCCAGTGTGGTGCCCAGCTTTTTCTTGTCAGCTTCACAATTTGGGTACAACGATTTCTTGTGATCCTCTAACATGCGCTGCAACTTCAGCCTCTCCTTTTCACTTGCGCAGTTTCTCTTTGCATCGGCAATGGCCCGACCAAGATCATTAGCGGGCTCATCTAATGCCTCTTCTTCAGCTTCTTCTCGCATTGCCGACTCAGCTTCTTCCCCCATTGTTGTACCATCGTATACAGGGAACCCATGGCCAGGATAGCTGTCGTCGTCCTCTTCTTCTTCATTGTCTTCCATCATAACCCCTCTTTCTCCGTGCTTGGTCCGAACATTATAGTGGGGCATGAAACCGGACTCAAACAGGTGGACGTGAATGGTTCTTGACTTAGAGTAATTCTGATCATTCTTACAGCCAGCACATGGACAACACATAAAACCATCCGCCCGCTTGTTTGCCTCAGCCGCAAGCAGAAAAGTACGCACGCCATTAACGAACTGGGGAGAGCATCGGTCATCATACATCCATTGCCGGCTCATCTTCATTACACAGCACCAAAAAGACCAAATTAATATAAGTTCATACACACTTATTCTCATAAAACAACATACAAACTCTCTAGCTAAAGCATTTAAATGCAACAACAAATGCGATCAAGATCGCAACTAAGGTAACAATTGATCCAACAGCATAATGATACCAAGCCTCACTATCAATGGCATATTTTCTAATCTTTCTAATCTTCAAGCGCATTTTCTCCATCTTGATCTTGTGATCATCGACGACATCGGCAACATACAACTCCAGTTTCATCTTCTCTTCTTCAATTCTTTTCAATTTTTCTTTCAAATACTCGTTTTCTTTTTCAACTAAATTTAACCTCTCGACAATAGGGTCGGATGGAATTTCCGGTTCACATACATCCTAGATAAAAATATCTATGTCAACTTGATGGGCATAATTTGTCATAAACACGAAATGCAACAAATAGTTATAAAAGAGAATATACCACATCCGAATCATAAACCGGACGAGGGCCGTCGGGGACGGATATCAAAACCATGCCACTATGTATAACAAACAACGTACGGGTAAGAAAATTATACAAGTAACTATATATCTAAATCACACAAACATGATTTTTTTAATATAAAAAACATAAGAACAAGAGGCTCACCAAGGTGGTGCCGGCGACGGGACGGTGCGGGCGATCGACGATGGTTAGGACGGGGACAGGAAGGCACTAAGTAAACCACACCTACATATGCAAACTAAGAGTTAATTTGAGCTCAAATTGCATATAAATCAAATAAACTACCACATATAATTACTCCCAAACTAAAACCCACAAATCACTATACTTATAGAGCATTACAAGAGCTAATCTAGCAATGAGAGATCAAAGGACAAAGTTGCTAACCTTTTTGATCACTTGGATGGATGGGGGGCCTTCAAATCTTGACAATTTTTGGGCAAAATGAAGGATGAGCTCGAGCAAAGGGGAAGAACAGAGGGGAGAGGAAAGGGGAAGAACAGAGAGCTCGGGCTCGACAAAGGGTTTATATAGGATGATCTATAGTCCCGGTTGGTGATACAAACCAGGACTAAAGGTTAGCCTCTAGTCCCGGTTCGTGCCATGAACCGGGACTAAAGGTGTTGGTGGGGCCCCAGCCTGACACCAGCCTGCCACCACCTCTTTAGTCCCGGTTCGTGTGACGAACCGGTACTAGAGGTTCAACACGAACCGGGACTAATGAGTGCCGCCCCCCTAGCCTTTGGAACCGGCACTAATGGTTACATTAGTGCCGGTCCGTAATTGAACCAGGACTAATGAGGTAAACATAAGGTCGTTTTTCTACTAGTGTATGAAGGTCCCGTCTGGCTTCTCATCCAATATAAATGGAATAATAAATATGGCAGAGAAAAAGTTCCAGAACCGAAAGTCTCATGACTACCATGTGATTATGACGCAATTGCTTTCGGTTGCATTAAGGGGGCTTCTACCGGAAAATGTTCGATTAGCCATTGTGAAGCTATGTGCATTCCTCAATGCAATCTCTCAGAAGGTAATCGATCCAGAAATCCTACCAAGGTTAAAGAATGATTTGGTGCAATGTCTTGTTAGTTTCGAGTTGGTGTTCCCACCATCCTTCTTTAATATCATGACGCACGTCCTAGTTCATCTAGTCGATGAGATTGCCATTCTGGGCCCTGTATTTCTACACAATATGTTCCCCTTTGAGAGGTTCATGGGAGTCTTAAAGAAATATGTTCGTAACTGTGCTAGGCCAGAAGGAAGCATCTCCACGGGCCATCAAACAGAGGAGGTCATTGGGTTTTGTGTTGACTTCATTCCTGACCTTAAGCCGATTGGTCTCCCTCAATCACGGTATGAGGGGAGACTGACTGGAAAAGGCACGCTAGGAGCAGACCCAATAATATGTAGGGACGGGCATTCTTGGGCTCAAGCACACTACACAGTTCTACAGAATTCTACCTTGGTGACCCCGTATGTCAATGAACACAAGAATATTCTGTGCTGCAAACACCCGGAGCAGTGTGACGACTGGATTACATGTGAACACATCAGGACTTTCGGCAGTTGGTTGCAAACACATCTCATGGGTAACACCACTGTTGCAGATGAGCTGTACTCGTTGGCCAGGACACCATCTTCGACTATATTGACTTACAAAGGGTACGAGATAAATGGGAATACATTTTACACAATCGCCCACGATCAAAAGAGCACCAACCAAAACAGTGGTGTCCGCTTTGATGCAGCAACCAAGAGGGGAAAGGACACATATTATGGTTACATAGTGGACATGTGGGAACTTGACTATGGACATAATTTTAAGGTCCCTTTGTTTCGGTGCAAATGGGTCAATCTGTCAGGAGGCGGGGTACAGGTAGACCCATAGTACGGAATGACAACAGTGGATCTGAACAATCTTGGGTACACAGACGAACCATTCATCCTAGCCAATGATGTGGCGCAGGTTTTCTATGTGAAGGACATGTCTACCAAACCGAGAAAAAGAAAAGATAAGGAAGCGAATACATCATACGATGAGCCAAAGCGCCACATAGTTCTTTCAGGGAAAAGAGACATCGTGGGAGTGGAGGGCAAGACAGACATGTCTGAAGATTATGAAAAGTTTCATGAAATTCCTCCCTTCAAAGTGAAGGCTGACCCAAGCACCCTGTTAAATGATGAAGATTATCCATGGTTAAGGCGCAATAAGCAAGGGGCACACGCGAAGAAAAAGTGAAGGAGGATACAATGATGGCTCTGATTACGCGAAGAAAAAATGAAATGCCTTTTGTAACAGATGAGTTTTCGTCCGAAACCCTGATACTTCGAAAGAGATTGTCCATTTTGTACACGAAGTGCATCTAGTTTTTGCCGTAACCCTCTCAACTTTTTAGCACATGCTATGTGGGTGAAATGATGATACCATGCCAACTTTCAACCTTTTCAGAGTTTATTTGTAGTGCTTTTCAATTTCAGGGCCATTTAGCTCAAAAAAAGATTAAATGCATGAAAAATAGAAAATGAAGTCAGAAAGGGTTGAAAATTGATGATGTGGCTTTCAATGGTGCATATTGAACGCACAAAAATTCTGGAGTTCAAATAAGTTTGAAAAATATGAAATGCCTTTGTAACACATTAGTTTTCAGCCGAAACCCTGATACTTCGAAAGAGACTGTCCAGTTTGTACACGAAGTGCATCCAGTTTTTGTCGTAACCCTCTCAACTTTTTAGCGCATGCTATGTGGGTGAAATGATGATACCATGCCAACTTTCAACCCTTTTAGAGTACATTTGTAGTGCTTTTCAATTTCAGGGTCATTTAGCTCAAAAAAAGATTAAATGGATGAAAAATAAAAAATGAAGTCAGAAAGGGTTGAAAATTTATGATGTGGCTTTGAATGGTGCATATTGAACGCACAAAAAGTCTGGAGTTCAAATAAGTTTAAAAAATATGAAATGCCTTTGTAACACATGAGTTTTCGTTCGAAACCCTGATACTTCGAAAGAGATTGTCCAGTTTGTACACGAAGTGCATCCAGTTTTTGCCGTACCTCTCAACTTTTTAGCACATGCTATGTGGGTGAAATGATGATACCATGCCAAGTTTCAACCTTTTTAGAGTTCATTTGTAGTGTTTTTCAATTTCAAGGTCATTTAGCTCAAAGAATGAACTGATAGCAAAAAGAATGAACTAGAAAACTTTTATAAAACTCTAATAGCAAAAAGAATGAACTAAAAAGAATCAATTAAAATATTTTGTTATGATCAACTAAAACAAAACTATAATATTCTTCAATAGCAAAAAGAATCAACTAAAAAGCTTTTATAAACCTCTAGTTATGATCAAAATAATATTAACTTAAAATTATATAAAATTTACGGAACTAAAATTATCAAAGTATTTTTTTGTTAAAAATTTTAATAGCAAAAAGAATTTTCATAAAGTATTTTTTGTTACAAACTTTAATAGCAAACTAAAATAAGATAAAAAATAAAAAAATGCCGCCTACTAGGCCACCACGGCCTGCATACGACTAGAAACCCATCTGTAGATGGGCCAGGACGCAGACCCGCAGGCCCAACTGGCCCAACATGGCAGTGACCAAGGTTAGGCATGTACTGCCTGCATTAATAGAAAACTAAAAAGCTTTTATAAAACTCAAATAGCAAAAGGAATCAACTAAAAAGAATCAATAAAAAATAAAACTTATGCAACTAAAATTATATAAAATTTATGCAACTAAAATTATATAACTAAAAATAACATATGCAAAAAATAACATTAAAAATTTAAAAACATAACATATGCAAAAAATAAAAAAGGCCCACCTACTAGCCACCACGGCCTGAATACGACTAGAAACCCTAGAGAAGGGCCAGGATGCAGGCCCGCAGGGCAAGTAGGCCCAATAGGGCATAGAAGAACGGTAGGCCCAACAGGCCTGCTTTAGAGAGGAGCTCGAGTGGGATAGCGCAGCGGGGTTTATAAACAGGTCCGAGCGCTCTTCGGTTGGCGAGGTGGGACTAAACTTGTAGGAGATATGCCCTAGAGGCAATAATAAATGTTATTGATTATCTCCCTGTTCATAATTAGGTTTATGTTCCATGCTATAACTGCTATGGTTCTCGAGTCTACAAATAAAACGAGGCTCGGAGGAAGACTCATATGCACGTGTGGAATAATAAATGATAAAATGTATTCCTAGTCTGGCCTCTAAGACTAGCTCAAGTGTTGCATGATGGTTCTGTTTTCCTGATCATGGGCATGTCTATGCCAGCAACTTTGAGGGCACAATGTTAGAAGAACATTTGTGTTGAATCGACCCGAATTGATGTTATGCTATGAGTTACATTCGTCACAAGTTAATGGTTAATAACACAGAGATGGTTAACGTTTGCATGATTCCTTAGACCATGAGAGTATCGAGTTTCTTCATGCTTGCTTCATGAACTTTGGGGTTTGTTAAACGTCATCCGTAAATGGGTGGCTATTACGGCGGCTTACGGGTTCATGGAAAAGTGTGTCAAGTAACTTGATAGCTCAAGATTGGGATTTGCTCCTCCGGCGATGGAGAGATATCTCTGGGCCCTCTCGGTGTTACAGTATCCATCATCGTCTGGCCAGACACAATGTGATTTGATCACAGGGATGCCGGAACACGGTAACGAGAAAAGAGAACACTACCAGTAATGAGGTAACTAGCATAGTGGACAAGCTGTTGATCCACGGGAATGCCAACATGTCTCACCTCGGGTATTTGTAACATATCGCGAAGCAACAGGAATAGCACACGGCAACTGGAGGTTCACTCGAATATTCATTCGTGTGGGTATAGGGGTCAATATGGGTGTCCACGGCTCCGATGCTGATCATTGATCGGAAAGTGTTCCGGTCATGTCTATACTTCACCGAACCTATAGGGTCACACGCTTAAGGGTCATCTATCTGCTGAATACTAGACAAGGAGTCTGAGAGAAAGTCACTGGAAAAGTTTCAGAGACAACGGAAAAGTTCCGGAGAGAACACCGAAAAAGTTTCGGTAAAACTGAAAAGTTGTTTCGGATAAAACCATTGATCCAAAAAGGTTTCGGCAAGCACCGGGAATGTTTTGGAGGTTGCCAGATTGGTCTGGTAATTTCTGGAATTTTTCTGGAGAGAAAAACCGAAAAAAAGTTTCGGAGCTGCCGGAGTTGTTTACCGGGTAAACAAAGATGGTTTTAAATTAAACCACCATACTGGAAATGTTCCAGAGCGTGTCCAGATAATTTTAGAGGGTGCCAGAAATGTTCTGGGACCTTCCGGAATTTTTTAGAAATAATAGTCGCGGAAAACATCTTGTCCCAGCGTGAGGGGACAAGATCCCACGGATCGTGGGGGCTGTTTTTGGGCTGTTTTTGGGGGCGCCCCCTTTAGGGGGCAGCCCCTTGTGGCTGGACAAAATGTTGGGGGGCCCCCCCATGGTGGGGGGCAGCCCCCACAAATGGTGGAGAGTGTTGGGAGGAAGGTGGGGCCCCTTGGGGGAACACCATGGACAAGGGAACATGTTTTCTCCATGTTTGGTGGGAACATGTTTTCCTTGTTTGGTGGGTGCATGTTTAGTGGGCTGAATTTCAGCCCCCTCCACCCCTTCCACCACTATATAAGGAGGAGGAGAGGTGCTCTCCAACTCCACTCCAACTCTCTCACACAAGCCATGCATGATCTGGCATTCTTTCTCCCTCCCACGAAATAGTTTCGTAGTGCCGAAAGGCTGTCTGGGTTCCGGTGGGAACTAGTTATGGACGGCGAAGCCCTGCCGGATAGATGACACCGTATGTGTGCAACTCTGTAGAGAGGTCGTAGTTTCGTACTTTTGCCCGAGGGGCTGTTCGAGTGTCCTCCCGAAGGGCTGTCCGAGTAACCGTCCGAGTTTCGAGGGTCCTCCCGAAGGGCTGTCCGTGACACCGTCCGAGGGACTGTCCGACCGCCTCCCGGAGGGCTGTTCGAGGGGCAGATGAGGGAGTACATCCTCACGGTTGGGAGGTTGTAAATCCTAGCTGCGGGGATCTGCACCGACGATCGTCATCGACTCTACTTCCGCTGCGCTATGAGTCGGTAACGAAAATGATCAAACCTTGTATGCAGTCTCCATAGTGTTCCTGGGCTGGTGCGTAGGTCGGAAATTTTTTGTTTTCTGCTGCGTTACCCTACAGTGGCATCATGAGCCGTGCTATGCGTAGATGCAGGTTGCGATCTAGAATACATGAGATGTATGGGTGTTGCACAATATAATTAGGTAGTAGATGAGTTCTATTACTGAAAATTATTTGTGCGGGTAGCAGATGAAATCTGTTACCCGATGTTCTTGTTACTTCCCTTGAATTTGCGTAGTCCTGATCTTGACAGCATTGTGGAATCTCACAAAGTTCTGGCAATCCGCGATCCTTTCATGCTGCTCCTGAGTATGCTGATTGACAGATCAACGAAGTGCTAACAGTTCTTTGGGTTCCACTTTAGTTAAAGAAAGATGGATGTTTCGCAGACGAAAGGGCAATGCAGATATGATCTGCACGGGGGTCATGTGTATGACGAAGTTTAGTATGGGGCTCGAGATTTTATTATCTCGGTTTTCATATACCCTGGAAAGTTAATCTAGCGACTTGAATTATCATACTTGATGATGGACGTTGGTAGCTTCGGTTTGTTTCGAAACCTTAGAAGCCACGTAAAACAAGTTTTTGCATGAACCGATTAGAGGCGTCTAACTTGGTTTTGCAGGAGGGTTTGCATGTGCATATGATGTGGTATAGCAGTGCTCATAATAATTTGATTATGTATGAGATGACTATATGATGTAAATTGATTAACATGACCTGCGTGTCATGATTTGGCATGATGGCTGGAGCCATATGATTGCACTTTAAATGACCTGTGTGTCAACCTTGTTGTAATGCATTATTTTATTAGCTATAGAGATAGCAATATTATCTGGTGCGTCGACAAGGTGGTGGCAATCTTCGCAAAGGTAAACACCGACGCGAATGCCGAAGACGAAGAAATACAAGACTTCTCCGTCAGAAAGGGCTATACCATATCATGCTATTATGAATTGCCTGAGATGTTTATCCCTTATGATGCACCCTTGATTGCGCGGTAGTCGCTTTTTATTAGGGTGATCTCTCACAAAATATCAAGTAGTTAGTGTTCTCCCAAGTGTAGCACCGTCACGGCACCTAACTTTTCGGGGCATCGCAGGATCTCCCTGGGTGCGAACGATTAGGGATGTGTGAGGCGGGTGAGTTGAGACCTCGCAGCGAGATCACTTGGTTGTCTTGACGTTCTGGAAGGATCTCCCTGAGCTCGGAACACGCCCATCGAAAGATGAACAAGAGTCACATAGAGATGTGATCGGCAAGTTTGCCTACCGATTGAAGTTCGCGCCATCAGTGTTCATCTCGTTCAATGGCGTTGAATGGAAATGCGAGTCTTGAATCACTCACAATCAATTATGAGAGATATTGATTTGAGTGGGAGCGCACTGTAGAATTAACTTGTTTAATTCTCAGTGCAATTAATTGTGGACACTGTCTAAGTGTTATATGCATAATAGTTGTAGAATAATGGCTCGCATTTCCACTTACCCTATTTAAAATTGAATAGCTGTTAAATATCTGGTTAAAACTTTACGGTTGGTAACGTAATGTGAGGATTGTCCTCAAGAGTGCCGAGAAGGACTTTGTCCTATCGCATACTTTGGTATTCTCTCGCTTATGCTATGGATCATGTGACTCTCGTCCTTCGATCCAAAAGCTAGAATTCCGTTTCAGTCAAGTGCAATACATTTGCTTCCATGAGACCTGAACTTCGAAAGTTTGGATAGTTATGTGATATTCATGGAATCTGAAAATCATTTTCAGAGACAGACAAAGGCTAAAAGATATGAGATATCCAAAGCAATGTTTGTTTGCAAACTATTAGTAAAGGAGTTTACTATGCATTAGACTGATAAGAGAGGGATCCAGAAGAACGCCTGTCATATGATGAAAGGTGAATAAAACAACAACTTAAAGAGAAAGGAAGTGTTCGAAGGATGTTAGTGTGACTTACACACCTAGGAAGTCCGGGGCTAACGCCACTCTTAAGTTCGGTGCTTCTTCTGAGAGTAGGAGAAATACTAAAAGTTAAACTGTTAGAAGTATAATGGCAAAAAGGAAAGAAGACTGGAATATCCAGCTCATGTATGAATGTCATACAAGTTTTTGATGTGTAGAAGGCTGGTCAAAGATATAGTTGTTGGGAATTATGGTTAAACATGTTAATCACTAATTTTTGGGTATTGTGAGTTAATCACAAAGATACCCGCTCGATTGCATTCTGTTGCAACTCGATGTAAGAACTACTATGGCCAGAAAGACTAGCCAGAAATGAGTTTTAGGTATACACAGGGAACATAGTAAATGTTACTATACCTTCCATCGGTGTATTACCGTCTGTATTTATTTTTATAATTCATTTGGAGTTTCACAAACTCTAGCCCATTGCATAAGGTATCTTGCAAGAAGGTTGTTTATAAGAGAACTTTTGATGTTCGATGTTATGAATAACATAAGGGCCATACTTTCATTATGAATGAGATGTATGTTATGAATATTGATAATAATACATTACCTCTGGGTTTACTTTCATAATTCATTTTAGAGTTTCATACACTCTAGCCCATTGCACAATGTTTGTTGCAAAAGAGTTGTTCATAAAAACAACAATTGTTGTTCAGTATTATGAATAACATGAAGGGCCATGCTTCCATCCTAGATGGGATGTATGTTATGAATATTGATGGTAATATGATACATCCATAACACTGACGCTAAATGTCGCAAGACTAAAAGAATACCACACAAGTGTGGCACTGCATTTGGTCACATTGGAGAAACCCGCATGGATAAATTCCATTATGATGGATTTTGAAGTCGTTTGATTTTGAATCATCTGACACTTGCAACTTTCCTCCGAAAATAGAAGTGACTAAAATACCGTTCACAGGCCATAAGGAACGGACAACAAACTTATTGGTGATCATACATTTGATGTGTGTAGTCCGAAAAAGGTTGTTGCAAGTAGTGGATTTATCTATCTTCAGAAATGACTCAAGTAGATATGTGGATATTTACTTGATGAGACGTAAGTCTGGATCTTTTGAAATCATTTGAAAGGTTTTCAAATATGAAGTAGAAGTTATTGTAACAAGAAAATTATGTTTCTACAATTCGATTGCAGAAAGAAATATTTGAGTTACAAGTTTAGCGAATGTCTGATGAGTTGTGAAAGGGGTTTCATAACTTGCACCTCCCGGAACACCACTGCAAGTGGAAAGTCCGTGAAGATGTAATCAAACCATTTATGATATTGTGAGATCAAAGATGACATAAATAAATTTGGCATTATCCCTTTTAAAAGTGATGCTTTAGAGACTGCGGCTTTTACACTGAAAAGAGCTTCATCAGGTCTGTTGAAATGACGCAATGGTATGGTACGCCCAACCATGTTATATCTTTTCTTAACATTTGGAATATGGGGCTTGTGTAAAAGGTTACAAACCTATTCCAAATCAGACAAGTGCAACTTTGTAGGTTATCCCAAGTCATTGGGTATTCCCCCACCACTATACCGAGGCAAAGGTTTTCGTCACAAAACGGTATGCCTTTAAAGAGAATAGTTCTTACAAAAGGTGAGTGGGAGGATAGTGCAACTCGACGAGATAACCAGTATCTTCGTCATCAGGTCAAAGGAAAGAGACCTTGGAAGTAATTCCAGAGTTTCCTACTGCGACTGATACGGAAGTCTCTACAATAAAATGTATGGACTTTGGTCGAACTTGCAGCTAAACCACGTAGGCAAGGCTCGTGCAAACCTCTCAGGTGCGCAAACGAGATATTTTTGTTAGACAACAATATACCTAAGATACACAAGGAAGCGTTGATGGGCCCTGACTCCGGAATTGGCTAAATGCCAATGCAACCCGAGTTAGTTTCCACATAAGTGATTCAAGATTAAAACCTTGATACACCTTTCGAAAGACTTAGAGTCAGACGAATATTTATGGAACTTAAAACTGATACGGATAAAAATGTTTTATCCATAAAGCTCGACTTGTTGCAATAACAAGTTCAAAGAGTTGACTACGATGAGATTGTCTCACCGTAGCGATGCTTAAAGTCGGTTCGGGTTGAACTAGCAATTAATACATATTTCAATCATGAGATATGAAACATGGATGACAAAAGAATTTCCATCTGATGGAAATAAAACCTAGGACTTGTATGTGATACAGTCCAAAGTAATTTGTCGATCCAGAGGATGCTAGTAGGTATGCAAACTTCAGAGTTCCAGCGATGGACAGAAGAGAGCAAAATGGAGTCGGAATCTTCGTGTTTTGATGAAATGGTCAAAGGGGTTTGACTTCATCAATGGGTAACGAAGATGCTTGTAATTCAAGAAACTAAGTGGGAGCATAATAATATTTCTAAAAACCTTGTGTGCTTGACACATTGGTAATTGGAAATAAATTTCTTGATACGAATTAGGATTTCGTTTGAAAATAGTTTTTTGATGAAGTGCTTAGGCTAAATAGCCTCAATATTAGGCATGATGATCTATGGAGATAGATTTACCTAATGGGGCTAAGCAATGAATACATATTGACAAGGTGCTAAAACCTTTTAGCATTTAAAACACCAAGGAGTGATTCTTGCCGAAGTCACATGGAAAGAGTTTTTACAAGACTCGGTGTCTCAAAACACTGATGAGTAAAATACATGATGGAGATTCCACATACCTTCATGTTTGGATTAATCATGTATTCCATGGTATGTAAAACAACTAGATATGTCTAATACTCCCAAGGTGTTGCGAGTATGGATACCAAGGTGATCAAAAGTACTGATCATGGGACAAAGGGTCATTGAGTACTATAGTAGCACTGATGACATGTTTTCTCGCAAGCGGAGATCATGAAGAGTTCGTTGTAAAAGGTTACATCGATACAGTCTTCATCCATGCTCCAAGCGATTTTCAATTTAAATTAAGGGTTTTGTGTAACACACAATGTGGTGGCACAGTTAGTTGGAAAATGTTCCAAACAAGTTACTGTGGCGAATTCTATAACAGAGGCGAAGTATGTTGCCGCCTTTAAAATGACAAAGAAGATGTTGAATCATATAGTTCATTCATGAACTTAGTATGGTTCCAAGATGGCTTTTGTCAATGGGACACTACTGCAAGTAGTTGCTCCATAACTCAGTCTGAGGAATCCAAGTTCAACCTGTGATTCGCATACATACCAAGCCAAGTCCACACAAAATACGAATTTTGTGAAAGCGTGAAAACGCGAGGATATGCAAAGATACACACGGAGCTGAAGTCGTCAGATCCGTTGGACATTCAGGCTATACCACAAGCGAAGCATATTTACACCAGTGTGCCACAGGTGTAAAGTGCATTAGCATTGACTAGATTATTGACTCTAGTGCAAGTGGGAGTCTGTAGGAGATATGCCCTAGAGGCAATAATAAATGTTATTGATTATCTCCCTGTTCATAATTAGGTTTATGTTCCATGCTATAACTGCTATGGTTCTCGAGTCTACAAATAAAACGAGGCTCGGAGGAAGACTCATATGCACGTGTGGAATAATAAATGATAAAATGTATTCCTAGTCTGGCCTCTAAGACTAGCTCAAGTGTTGCATGATGGTTCTGTTTTCCTGATCATGGGCATGTCTATGCCAGCAACTTTGAGGGCACAATGTTAGAAGAACATTTGTGTTGAATCGACCCGAATTGATGTTATGCTATGAGTTACATTCGTCACAAGTTAATGGTTAATAACACAGAGATGGTTAACATTTGCATGATTCCTTAGACCATGAGAGTATCGAGTTTCTTCATGCTTGCTTCATGAACTTTGGGGTTTGTTAAACGTCATCCGTAAATGGGTGGCTATTACGGTGGCTTACGGGTTCATGGAAAAGTGTGTCAAGTAACTTGATAGCTCAAGATTGGGATTTGCTCCTCCGGTGATGGAGAGATATCTCTGGGCCCTCTCGGTGTTACGGTATCCATCATCGTCTGGCCAGACACAATGTGATTTGATCACAGGGATGCCGGAACACGGTAACGAGAAAAGAGAACACTACCGGTAACGAGGTAACTAGCATAGTGGACAAGCTGTTGATCCACGGGAATGCCAACATGTCTCACCTCGGGTATTTGTAAAATATCGCGAAGCAACAGGAATAGCACACGGCAACTGGAGGTTCACTCGAATATTCATTCGCGTGGGTATAGGGGTCAATATGGGTGTCCACGGCTCCGATGCTGATCATTGATCGGAAAGTGTTCCGGTCATGTCTATACTTCACCGAACCTATAGGGTCACACGCTTAAGGGTCATCTATCTGCTGAATACTAGACAAGGAGTCCGAGAGAAAGTCACTGGAAAAGTTTCAGAGACAACGGAAAAGTTCCGGAGAGAACACCGAAAAAGTTTTGGTAAAACTGAAAAGTTGTTTCGGATAAAACCATTGATCCAAAAAGGTTTCGGCAAGACCCGGGAATGTTTTGGAGGTTGCCAGATTGGTCTGGTAATTTCTGGAGAAGAAAAACCGAAAAAAAGTTTCGGAGCTGCCGGAGTTGTTTACCGGGTAAACAAAGATGGTTTTAAATTAAACCACCATACTGGAAATGTTCCAGAGCGCGTCCAGATAATTTTAGAGGGTGCCGGAAATGTTCTGGGACCTTCCGGAATTTTTTAGAAATAATAGTCGCGGAAAACATCTTGTCCCAGCGTGAGGGGACAAGATCCCACGGATCGTGGGGGCTGTTTTTGGGCTGTTTTTGGGGGCGCCCCCTTTAGGGGGCAGCCCCTTGTGGCTGGACAAAATGTTGGGGGGGGGGCCATGGTGGGGGGCAGCCCCCACAAATGGTGGAGAGTGTTGGGAGGAAGGTGGGGCCCCTTGGGGGAACACCATGGACAAGGGAACATGTTTTCTCCATGTTTGGTGGGAACATGTTTTCCTTGTTTGGTGGGTGCATGTTTAGTGGGCTGAATTTCAGCCCCCTCCACCCGTTCCACCACTATATAAGGAGGAGGAGAGGTGCTCTCCAACTCCACTCCAACTCTCTCACACAAGCCATGCATGATCTGGCATTCTTTCTCCCTCCCACGAAATAGTTTCGTAGTGCCGACAGGCTGTCTGGGTTCCGGTGGGAACTAGTTCTGGACGGCGAAGCCCTGCCGGATAGATGACACCGTATGTGTGCAACTCTTTAGAGAGGTCGTAGTTTCGTCCTTTTGCCCGAGGGGCTGTTCGAGTGTCCTCCCGAAGGGCTGTCCGAGTAACCGTCCGAGTTTCGAGGGTCCTCCCGAAGGGCTGTCCGTGACACCGTCCGAGGGACTGTCCGACCGCCTCCCGGAGGGCTGTTTGAGGGGCAGATGAGGGAGTACATCTTCGCGGTTGGGAGGTTGTAAATCCTAGCTGCGGGGATCTGCACCGACGATCGTCATCGACTCTACTTCCGCTGCGCTATGAGTCGGTAACGAAAATGATCAAACCTTGTATGCAGTCTCCATGGTGTTCCTAGGCTGGTGCGTAGGTCGGAAAATTTTTGTTTTCTGCTGCGTTACCCTACAAAACTTTCACCGCATCGCGCCAGTGCCAACACAAGCCTTTTGGTCACAGTTGGTGGCACGAACCGAGATGAAAGGCCCCCCTTTCGTCCCGGTTCGTGCCACCAACCGGGACCAATGGTGTGACTATATAAGCAGCACTTGGAGAATTTCTCCCCATTCTCTCCCCCGACGCCGAAACGCACGACACCGCCAGGCTGCTTCGCCGCCCCCGATGCCGGCCTTCGCTCTCTGCCCTGACACCCGCGGCCGCTCCCTGCCTCGACGCCCCGACCCCCAGTGAGCTCCCCGGCCCCTTCCCCTGCGTTGCTGCCGTCGCCCCTGCGCTCTAGTAGCCGCCGCCGCCACTGCTCTGCTAGCCGCCGCCGCCCCTGCTCTGCTTTGCTTAGCCGCCGCCGCCTTGTTCATACCATTTTTTTGTTCATATAGCATTTTTTTGTCCATTATGTTTGTATGTATGGATGGATGGATGTATATATACACTGTTCATATGATTATTTTTTTTGTTCATAGCATTTTTTGGTCCATGTATGTATGTGTATGGATGGATGGATGGATGTATATATATAGAAAATGTTAATATGATGATTTGTTTGTTCATAAAATATTTTTTGTTCATAAAAATTAGTTAAAATTTACCAAGTTACTAAGTTAAAATGTTCATATATTCAAAATGAGTTAAAAGACTCATATATTCAAAATTTACTCCCGGTCCGCTCGCCCGACCAACTCTCGAGGCCACCCAAACCCTAGAAGAAAGAGCGTTGTCGATCTACCCCCTCCCGCCCCTACCCGTAATTGTTATGTATAACCCCGATAACTTCGACATGAGGGGGGACGTCGGACATGCATGAGAGAGGCAGTCCGCAAAGTATCCTCTCTCGAAAGTATAACCCCCGATAACTTTGAATGATGTTTGCCACTAATCCATTGCTCATATGCATATGATTCCTTGTTGTGATATTAAGTCCATGTTTGCCACTAATCTATCTCTCATGTTTGTATATTGCCATGTTGTAATATTTGCAGAAACTATGGACAGAGACTTCGAAAAAGAAGAGTTGTTGGGGGATATAATCCGCGATGGAGGTGATCCCTTGTCGTTTCTCAACGACACCGATGGTCAGGAAGGAGAGGATGACGGCTCCGGTGATCCAACAATGGAGGAGGAAGGAGATCATGATGGCTCCGGTGACCGAATGGTGGAGGAAGTAGATCATGATCACGGCTCCGGTGACCGAACGGAGGAGGGAGCCTTAACTGTTGCAAAGTCCGGCGAGGTATATATATATATATTAATTAAGCCTCTGCTGACTAGATGCATGAATTATTTTGTATGTACATATATTAATGCTTCTTTCTTCTTTTAGCCCTCCGGATCGAGCCAAACTTCGGTAAGGAGACGAGGCCCGAAGAAAAGGTTGCGCCAGGATGAAAGGTTCACAATCAGAGAAGTCGCTCGAGATGGCCAACCGATTGCTCCCAAGCGGACCAAGGAGACATTTGTACATCAGTGCGGAGTTGTTGTTAGGGACAGCGTCCCGATCAGCATCTAAGAATGGAATAAGAAGTAGGACCTTGAAGTTTCTTTTGTCCAGGATAGACTGAAAGATGATCTTTGGACCTCGCTGATGACAAATTTCAGCCTACCGCCAGAGGAGGATCCGAATAACCCAGTTATAGAGCGAAAGGTCAAGGCGTTTGCTCTTAAGAAGATGGCAGAACTATTCAAGAACTGAAAGAAGAGTTGAACAAAAAGTTTGTCGAGAAAGACGAGATTGCAGAATTCATCGGTCGATATGAGAGGATAAGAGATCACTGGTCCGCATTTGTGGCCTACAAGAAATCGGACAAGGGTAAGCAAAGGTCACTGACAAACAAGCAAAATGTTGCAAAGAAGAAGTATCACCATACCACGGGGTCAGGTGGCTACAGCAATGCCCGGCCGTTGTGGGACAAAGCTGAGCAAGACCTGCTTGCTAAAGGGGTCCAACTAACGACATTGCACTGGCCAGATCGGGCAAGGACTTGGTTTTTCGGGGTTGGGGGAACTTTGGAACCAGAATCTGGGAAGTGTGTTTGGACGAACGATCAACTTGCAATACCCATCAAGAAGCTTGAGGAAGCAATCCAGGCAGCGTAGGAAGGGAGGTTCCGGCCTGACAGAGAGAAGGATGAACTGACAGAGGCCCTCGGGAATCCTGAACACCCAGGACGAACACGAGGCACTTCAGGCTCCGTTCAGTGGGTGCATGGGTTTCCCGACAGCGGTGGTTATAGAAGTCGACGGAGAAATAAGCAAGAGGAAGCAAGCGAAATGCAGAAGCTCAGTGCAAGATTAGCGAAACTAGAGGAACTTGAGAGCCAGCGAGCTACCGGCCAACCATCTCAACGGCACGAAGATCCTTCCTTCGACACTGCCCCAGAACCTACCCCACCATCTCAGCGGAGAAGCAGCGTGGCTTCCACGGAGCTCGTTCAGCCTGATTTCACGGCTCCTTGCTACCCCGTGGATAGTATCCCAGAGGCTGAACATTGTGTGCTAATGATGAAATGCCAGAACCTGACCTTGAAGGAGGCGTTTGGCTCTGTTGTCCCTCCTCGAGCTGAGGGAACTTTCCATTGCCATCCGATTCCACATGGCTATACTATTGTCACGGTGGATGAAATAATGGAGGGATTTGAGGGGCTGGAGCTTGACCACACTACAGGTGAAGGGGATATTTGTCTGGAAAATGCTTTAAGGAGTACATGTCTATGGAGCAAGGAGAACATCAAGCTTCCAAACTGGACGCCGCCTCAGCGGACTCAGCCGGATTGAAAAGACATATGATGAAGCGCGGCGGTCGGGAAGTACTATCAGTGCTGCAAGACGAAGAACGGAAGAAGTAGGAAAAAATTCTCCAGCTCGGCGAACAGGAGAAGCAATCGTGGCGATATCGTCGCTAATCATCCGGGGCTACTGCCCGGTACCACTCTTGGTGATTACGTGGGTGATGATGTACAATTTGAAACGGCTGAGGTAGTAGAGCAATTTAGATATGAGCATGGGAAGCCTCTCGTCAAACGTGATTAGCTCCCGCATCTACCAACGATGATGCGAAGATTGCATGAATGGTACTTGGAAACCTGCAGGAAGTCTGGGACCGACAGTCTGATGCTGGTAATTAAAGATGAGCACGACTTCATTGGAGTCGACCTGATGCCTGTTGAATTTGTGGAATTATTTTAGTTATTCAATCAACAGGCCCTCGACAAACAACTCATGACTTGCTACTGTCTATAAGTATTATTTATGTAATTAAGTCTCTAGCTCAGCTCGTTCATTGCATGTATATATAATCATCCTCAATATATATATTATGCAGGTTGAAGATCGTCCAATGCAAAAGAGGACAAATCTATGACATTGGGTTCGTTAGCCCAAATACCGTAAATGAATGGTCGGTAAAAAAGAAAGTCAAAGATACCGAGAAAAATTTGCTAAAAGCGTTCCTCCGACATCAAAACAAAAGGGAAATACTCTTTCCTTACAACTTCAAGTGAGTGTTACTGTCTTGTGCATATTCTGTTTCGCTTACTCGAGGTTAAGTGTAATTGATGAGTTATGCGTGCGCAGGTTCCACTTTATTCTGCTATCCATAAAGCTTGACGGGGCAGTAGTAACTGTCTGAGACTCGAGACGTAAAGATCAAAAGGAGTGGGCGGACATGAGTGAAATGCTCCAGAGGTAAGTTCAATCATTATCGCACCATATCGATCGGCAACTTTCGTTCAGTTCCTGATATCAAGTAATTATTTTCTTTGCCGGGCAGGGTTTGGAAAACATTCACCGGAATGGTTCCGGGTCTGAAGAAGGAGCTGAAATTTACACAGCCCAGAGTAAGTAGTACTAGCTAGTTCCGTGCATCTCTCATTGATTCTAGTACTAGGTCTCAGAGAAGGCCAAACATGATATAAAAGACGCCAACTACTGACAACTGATGAACTACAGAGGCGCATGATCAGCCAGTGTGCGCCTTCAGCATGAAGCCTTCCAGCCCGCCTTCAAGCTTGCCTCTCAGTCCCCTGTCCAGGCTATTCGCAGCACTTCGCCTCTTCGACGGTCCAGGAGCAGGAGACAGCGCCGTAGAAGCACAGACTGATCTCCCCCACATAGTATCTTCCACTGATGGAGCAGAGAGCATGTCCTTCCCAGAATCGCCCTGGTGCTTGTCCACGGCATGCCCTGAAAACACAAATTGTTACGCATAGTCCAAATGCTCCAAATGGTAGCAACACAAGCAATGCCAACCACACTTTTCTTATTATTAACATCCCATAGGGCAGAAAGCTCCTCCATACTACCCGGTTTTTGAAATCCAAAGATCTCAGCGACATCTTTCCAAATGTTGTCACCAACCACACAATCAAAGAACAAATGTCTAACAGTTTCACTTTCACAACAAAACAGACAAGTAGCATCATTCACAGGACGTCTCTTACAGAGATTGTCTCTGGTGAGGATTTTATTATGATAGGCTAACCATAAGAACACCAAGTACCTATGTGGTACCACAATTTTCCAAAATTTCTTCCATATAGGGTTAGAAACCCCACCCCAATTAATCATCTCATAAAAGGAGCTCACACTGTATACCCCAGACGCTTCAAGCGTCCAGACAGGGTGATCTTCTCATTAGTTGGTTTCTTATTAGCAATCACTTGGTTTAGAGCATCCCATCTAGCGAGGAAGCCTTCGTCTACACATCGGTTGAAAGAAAGTTTCAAGGTTACCCCATCCCAGACCTGGGAGACCTTACAGTTTTGTTGCTGACAAATCTCAAAAATATCCCAGAATTGAGTCTTAAGGGAGATATCTCCGACCCAATTATCATGCCAGAAACTAATTTGCTTGCCATTTCCTAAAGACCACCTATAGAAAGGTCTTGCAGTGGCCACAGACCAAGTAAAACCTTTCCAGAAAGGTGATCCCACCCCTGTTTTGACCAGAGCAAGTTGGGTTTATCAGTATTATATTTGTGGTCAACTAACTTCACCCAGTCCCTATCACTGTTCTGGTAATATCTCTTAGCCCAGGAAGCTAATAGTGCCATATTAAACTCCCTCAAGTTTGGAACACCAAGGCCACCAAATTCTTTCTTTTGGGAAATCATCCCCCAGTTAACTAGGTGATACTTATGATTCTCATCAAGGTTCCCCCAGAAAAAATGAGCCATCTAGGAAGTGATTGCTTTGATGGCCCACTTCGGAAACTTGATCACAGACATCAAATACATAGGGATACTAGCTATGCAAGCTTTGAGCAAAACTAACTTAGCTTCATAGCTAAGCAGTCTCCCCTTCCACCCTCCAAAACGTTTGATGATTTTATCGACAATGGGTTGTATGTCCTCTCTTCTTAGTTTCAAATAGTGGAGCGGAACTCCAAGGTACTTGAGAGGGAAATCCCCCACTTTACAACAGAAAATCTGGGCTAGTAGCTTGACCTTAGCAGGCTCAAGATTGACAGACACCAGGTCACATTTATCATAGTTGATTTTTAACCTAGAAAGTCTTTCAAAGCAGGCAAGCAGCCACTTAAGGTTTTTTGCATGTTCAGGGTTAGCATCAAGAAATAAAATAGTATCATCCGCGTATTGAAGACTAATAAGACTCTTAGGAACAATATGAGGAATAATCCCCGAAATTATCTCAGTGTTAACAGCTTTGGCAAGCATTCTAGAAAAAACATCTGCAACAAGGTTAAAAAGCATTGGGGAAATCGGGTCCCCTTGTTTTAGGCCTTTCCCCCCACAAAATATGGTCCAAGCACGTCGTTTATTTTGACACAAAAGGAACTCTGTTGAAACAAAGATAGAATCCACCCTATCCATTTAGCCCCAAACCCTCGAGATTTTAACATCTCAACTAGGAAATCCCAGTTAACGCGGTCATATGCTTTCTCATAGTCTATTTTGAGGATCACCCCCGGTTAACCCGATTTGTGGACCTCATGTATCGCTTCATGCGCCGTGACAACGCTCTCCAGGATGAATCTACCTCGCACAAAAGCGGTCTGACATGGAGACAACAGTCTTTGTCCCAAAGCGGAGACCCTGTTGGTCATGGCTTTACTAAATATCTTTATAGAGCAATTACTCAGGCAGATAGGCCTGAATTTTCTCATGTGTCTGGCGTTAGGCTCTTTGGGAATAAGAGTAATGATAGAGTAGTTTAATCTTTGGATGTCTAGAGTACCATGCTCAAAGTCTCTCACTAAGTTCATAAAATCATTCTTGATCACCTCCCAGAATTGTTGGTAAAATAAGAAAGAAAGCCCATCAGGGCCAGGAGCACCACTGGCATACGATCCCATGATGGCCTCCTTGATTTCCTCCTCCGAAAAAGGTTTTTCTAATAACTCATTTTCAGCCTCAGTAACCAATTCATCCGCAGACCAAAAATGGTCGCCCAGGTGGATGTTAGGTCTTGGTTCAAACCCAAAAAGTGCTTTATAAAAGTCAGTAGCCACTTCCAACATGTCCTTGGTAGAGTAGACAGGCCCTTCCGAGCCCTCTAACATAGAGAGGTGGTTTTTTCGTCTATGTTGATTAGCCACAGCATGAAAATATGCTGTGTTTTTATCACCCTCCAGGATCTTCCTATCTCTAGATCGTTGCCACATGGCAGTTTCCTCTTTCTCCCAGATCCCCTGGAGCTCTTTTTTAATTTCTTTCATTCTGAGGATATCCCCATCATCCACTCTATTTTGTTCAGAAAAAACATCTAAAATATCAAATTCTTGTAAAAGATCTTTTTTCTTCTTTTTCATAGCAGCTTCCAGGTTAATACTCCACCCCTTTACTGTCTTCCTGAATAACTTGGCTTTAAATTGCCAAGTGTCTATGGCTGAGCTGAAAGGGGATGGAGTAGCCCAGATTTTTTCCACTAAGGCCCTAAAATCAGGCTTGCCTAACCACCATTTCTCAAACCTAAAAGGTTTGCTGGAAGCCGCACTCCGAACCCCTGAATCCAGAAGAATAGGGGCATGGTCACTGCCAACTCTAGGCAGAGCACACACAGTGGTTAGGGGAAAAAGACTATCCCAGTCAGTAGTAGAGAAAACTCTATCAATAGTCGCAAACAATGGGTTATCTTGATTGTTGCTCCAGGTATAGACCCTATTGGACAGCTTGTTTTCCATCAGCCCCCACTTATTGATCCACTTGTTAAATAACAAAGCCCAAGAATTATTGATATTCCCAGAGGACTTTTCCTTGGCCTCTCTCACGAAGTTAAAATCCCCCCCAAATAAAACTGGATAGGACATCCCTTCCATGACCTCATGCAACTCAGCAATAAAATCTACTTTATCCACAGCATATGCTGTACCATAAACTACTATCAAGTGCCAACAAAAACCATCTGCTCTATTTTTCAAGGTGCAGATGATACAATATTTTTTACAAATCACACCAATTAGCTCAAAAGAGCAAGAATTAAGTCCTACAAGTATGCCACTAGTAGATCCTACAGCAGGAAGCATATGCCAAGCATACTGAGTGGACCCAGCTAAAACATTTAAAAAAGAGTCTGACATATTTTCTTTTTTAGTCTCTTGAAAGCCTACAAAATCTGGCTTGTATTTATTAACAAGATCAGAAAGGCACTGTAATTTCCCTTTTTGCCCTAAACCTCTAATATTCCAGAACACTCCAATCATGGAATTTTAAAAGGGTGTGTCAGGCTAAATAGCCCACCTCTCACAACATTCCCAAAGTCACCCACATCACCAGCAGTGCCCCCTGGTGTGTTGGTGTTAGGAATACAAATGTTTGGAGTACAGACTCCATCTCCCGCATATAACTCATTATCTAAAATATCAGGCAAGGATATCTCAGGATTTTGGGAAGCAAAAAACAAGCATTTTTCAGTTTCATCTCTAATGATATCATTAATGATTTGATTTTTCTCCTTATCATTATCACCAATATTAATATCAACTGCAGAAGCATAAGCCTCTAAAGTAGATGATGAATCAGTAGTGAAGGACTTACTTTTGAAAGTGGTAGGGATTTCCAGGTTCTTCTTCATTTTATAAGCAGCAGCTTTTTCCATAATGTTTTGCCTGTTATGAACTCTGGTACTAGGTCTTGGAGCAATAACAGGGCCCCACTTGTTCTTGGCAGCAGGTTGCACATTGGGGAGAGCCAAGGTTTCCTCCAACCCCATCATCTTCAAACAATTGACTACAGGAGCTTCAAAAGTATCCATTTCCTCTTCAGAATCCTCAGCTTCACTGGCAGTATAAGACTCAGAGTTGTCCAGCTCCTTCAGTAGATCAGAGCAGTAAGACTTTTGAATGGACACAGGGGAAGTGACATTAGCAGGAATACTAGTTGCAGTAGTGGGAATAGTGATAACACTATCATTCTCCTTGCTGGGTGCACTCAAGATTTTAACAGCTTCAGAGAAGGGAATGGGAGAGTACACAGTGTGTGTTTCTGTTTCTCCCCCAATTACTTTGTCCTCTCTCACAGGGGAGCAACAAGCTTCCAGCAGAGCAGCAGGGTGGAAGGCAACACTGTCTTTTTCTTTCATTTGTTTCTCATCAGATGACTTTCTCGAGGTGGTAGCCCTATTGGCCAGATCCAGATCATCAATAGGCTCTTCTTCATCATCCAGAATGTATTTATCAATCTCCTCATCTTCCAAATCCTTGTTATCATCATCCACAGAGATGTCAGTAGGGCCATTGTCATCATTAGGATCGTCAGCACCAATCTGTTCAAAGCCTTCAACTGTAAAGGATAGGATGTAGAGTTTTTTCCTCATCTCCATGATCTGCTCAAGAGGAATTTTCGCTGGATTCCTGCAGGCAATCTTGATCCTCACTTTTTCATAAAAACTTTTCATCAGACCATTCCAATCAACATCCACAAGGATACCAAAACATGAAGCAATCTGTGAAAACACTTTCCATGTGCACCACTTGGAAGAGAGACCATCAATGATGACCCAAGCTTCAGTTAGTTTGCTGAAAGGATCAATCGCACCGGTCCACCTTTCCACTGTCACAGACACTCCATCAATAGGCAAGTCAAAAGCAGGGAATTCGATCAGTTCCTCCACATCTTTCCAGGGTGGAAATCTAACCAAGAACTTCTTATCTGTCAGGGGCCTAACTTGCCAAGTCCATTGTTTGTTCTTGCAGAATATTCCCGACAAATTCTTGATCAAATCTGCTTTGCTAACCTCTCCTTTCATAACCCAGACCTCTCCACAATTCCTGAAGTTTAGCCAGTTTGCTTCTCGACCCACAGGAGCATCTATATGATAGAAACCTAATCTCAGAGCCGAACTCCCAGAGAAAGTTGCAACTGGATGAGATTGCGCCCATGCTGCGCAGTTGTTGACATTATGCCCCTCTAGACCACATATGAAACAGATTTTCTTCTGGATGCAATTGCCAACATAATGCCCCGGGCCTCCGCAAGTGAAACATACCATATCTTTGTAGCGTTCGTCGAGAACCTGCACAGTTGGTGCAGGCGGTGCTGGTGGTGGAGGTGCTGCCACGGCCGGTGGAGCTTGGCGAGGTGCAGCACCCTTGGGGGGGCGGCGAGAGGGTTGGCCCGCGCCCCACCCGACCCCTGACGACTGACTGGATTATTTTGCGGGGCTGGCGCACGCTGCTTCTGCGCCCCCGTTTGCACTGTCTTGTCCGCCATGGCCACCACCTGAGCACAGGATTTAGATCCAACCCCAATTCCCTCCCTGACGATCTTGAGCTTTATTGGTGGAGGATCAAAGGGACGGAGTTTTTTGACCGGGAACAAATCAGATGGGGAGAAGCACCCGGATCGAACCAGATCCTTCCGGAGCCATCCCAGAGTGGATGCGATGTGATTTGGAGGACGAGGGTGGCGGCGGTGAGGAGAGGGAATGGACCAGAGCTGCCCAAAAACCCTAGATATAGCCTCGTCCGCGTCATCGCTAGTAGAAGACGGAATTGTCAAAGGCGCCTTCACCCTCTTGCATCTGATTGGTGGTAGAGACGTGGCAACGGCGCCACTGCCAGCAGGCTTCTCAGTAGGCCCCACCTTTGCCACAGAGGAACAATCCCTCGTCTCCGCCGGAGGGAACCTCGCCGCCGGCGAGCAATCCTGGAATCCAGAGCATAAGCTCTTCCCATCCACTCCATGAATAATCGGAATTGGTGTTGACAGCTGGGAAATCCCAGCACACGCATGTTCCTCTGGGATACATATCCCGCCGCGCGATCTCGGACGAGTACCAATCGGAACCTCGCCGCGGTCACCAAACCAAGGAGGCTCCAGCGCGCCACGGCGAGGCAGGGTGTTAGCACGGCGGAACGGGCGCACCTCTCCCACCACGCTAGCCACGCCCCTCCTTACGTGCTCGGCGGCAGCACTCCCAGAATGCATTCCCACCGCCGCGTCCGCCGAGGCTCGCCCGAATTCGCCTCCGCCCTCGCCCACAGCACGAAAACGGCCGGCGGGGAGTGTGGAAACGCAGGCATCCTTGCCCTCTCCTCCACTGTGGCCTCCTCGTAGATCCTTCTCGCAAGTATCCTCTGCTCCATGTCCGCCCTCCGCTGGCAGATCTCCGCTTAAGAAAAAAAGAGAGAAGAAAAAGACAAACAACGGGGTATATGGCATACGCTGGCCGGGCACGCGCCTACCGCCTACTAGTATGTAGTACTTCCTCCGTAAAAAAATATAAGAGTATAAAAGTATTATTTCTTTACAGAGGGAGTAAAAAATGACGAGGGAAAAATTCTAAATCTTAACACTATATATACGGACGCGATGGTGGAGGAGGAGAGAAATGATGTGTAAAAAAATCCCAGTTTTTGTTTACACCGTGCGTATTTTTTCTCCGGTGAAAGTAAAAAAAAAAAGGAAAATCAGATTATTCTGGATCACTGCACCACTGTTCACTGGCGTACTGTTCATGAAGGGCACTGTTCGCACGTGCTACTGTTACCTGCCACTGTTCACTGACATGGATGTAAATGAACAGTAGAAGCTTGAAAAAAATTCAAAAATACCAGAAAAGTCAAAGCCTTCCAGCTTTAGTATAGTATAACTTACTTATAAGAGTATTATTTCTTTACAGAGGGAGTACGTACGATCTCCGGCCGGTTGATGCCTCGACCCGGTAGCTAGCTGCTCGGACGTATCCTGGCTACGGATTACGGACGGGTGCGTGCGTTCGCCCATCGCAGTTGGCGGTTCAGCCGTTTTGTCGCGTGTCTTCTTTGGCAATTGCCGGCTTGGTACGACGAGGGTGCAGTGGCACAGCGAGTCGCATTTCTTATCGAAAAAGTAGCAGTACTACCATGGAGAGGTACGTACGCACCGGATGTGCGCTACAGTATGAGGGAGGGACAGCAGCGCCAGCGCCGCTTTTTCCCTCGTCCCGGCCGGCTGCACTGTTGGAACGCCCAGTTCGAAATCGAATCACGTGATCGCCGGCGCCGTGCTCCTCTTCGTACATGCAAGGTGCGCCGTGTCCCGGTACGTACGTACGTACGCACTACCGTGTCCCGGCCGCGTACCGTGTACTGTATATCCGTAGACGGGATGGGGTGGCTCGGCTCGCCCGTGCTGCGCGCACTGTTCACGGGTCAAGCTCGGGCCGATCGCCAGCGGCGGAGGACGGCGAAAGGCCAAGACGACCAAAGAAAGAAAGAGAGGTGTGTCGGCATGGGGAGCTGTATGCCGTCGCTGTCGCGTGGGGCTGCCGCCGCGGCTGGATGTGCCGAGTAGATGTCGTGTCGGGCGCAAACTTTTGGCTCGTTGCTTTCGCCGCGGCTGTGCGCACAGTGATCTCGATCGGCTGCTCCGCTGGCGGTGTGGGTTCGTGGTGACATAGCTACCTAGCTGTTCTCCTCCGTGCAAAAGACAGGACAAGGTTAAAATGGGGTGGCGCTGTCACGCTCCAATTTTATGCTGCCTAGTGTGTACTGGAGTATATAATTGACTCGTCATGCATGCTAGTTTTTCTTTTCTTTTTTAAGGTGGGTAGTGTAGTTGGTCCCCATATTCTTTGCTCGAAAATAAATGTAAGTTTGATCATTTTAAGTCGGCAAAGTTTTTTCTTCCTTTCTTCTTTCTTCCCAACCTCACCGGAGAAGAACTACCCAACTATCTATCTTAGGGGTGAGGGAATCGTTGGAGGTTTTCACGGGGGTGCAGGCCTTAGAGGGATGGCCGGGGTGGTGGCCCCATGTTAGCAACCTAACAATTCCTCTCCCGATCTATTGCTCTAGCACATGAATTTGAGTAGCAATTTTGGGATTACAACTTCGGATACACGAATTGGGGAAGGAGGAGGAAAGGGGAAAAGAGGGTAGCCGCCGCCGGGTTCGTCCCTGATCCACTGGATGAGAAGAGCGTTGCCTTCTCCCTGGTAATTGTAGTCTGCGGTGCTCGATGGTCTCCCGATGGGCCAGGCCCATGTACCGGTCCAGGGGCAAGCCCACATACCAGCCAGGGGAGGGCTCTGACATCCCTCCCTTCTTGAATTCGGCTTGACCCCAAGCCGACACCACCCAGAACCGCCCGGGTCCCATTGCACTTGATAATGCTTGACTTGGTTGTAGTCACGATCGAAGCCAGGGTGTACTTCAACGAAGTAGGAACAGTAGTTGTGGCTGATGGGAGCCCCACCGAAGAAGTTGTCGAGGAAGTAGTCCTTTTCAGCACAGTCGTGGTCGAAGCCAAGAAAGTAGTACTCATGGTCGACAGAGCCTTGCGCGAAGACGGCGGCAATGGTGATGGTACCCCTCCCTTCTTGAAAATGCCCTTGATTGTAGTAGGTAGAGGGCACCAGGTCCCTCACGGCCAACATTGCTGTATAATACTTGAGAGACTCACACCACCATGATCTCCTGAAACTTGTTATACCTTGAGTCGTTTGGAGTCCAGGCAGTTGATGAAGTGAAATGTCGTTGGCGTGGATGAGGTAGTGGACCACCAAGATGACGACACACACTGCTCCTGAAATGACCACTCGGCGAGCCAATTCCAGTGACAACCGGAATGCCAGTCCTCCAGGATCCCAAGAACCGCCCCGCTGGTACAGGCCCAAGTCAGATTTCAACATGCAAATGTTACAGGTGAGTTGAGAAGTTGAACAAGGCCAAAACAGGAAGCACATGTTGTTGTAGGCATCAAGCTGCGTGTTGCGAATGTCCAGCGGACAAGCCAGGAATTTTAGAAGCTCATATGACACATGATGTACTGCAGGTTCACTCGTCTGACAACCATTGGTGCTAGATAGCTCATAAAAATCCTTGACGTCCAAATGACAATGATCTTGTTCACAGATAGCTCGAGCATAATCCAAATGACAACGAGCTTGTTTAGGCGAGCATGAGTGGACAGGTGCACCTGCTGTACTGAAAGCCACTTGGGACGTGTCACTGACAGAGAGAATACCATCTTGTTCAGAACTGCACGCCCAAACATAATCATATTGTGTAAGAATGCCCACTGAATTCCATTGCTCATCACCAGCCTTGTTTGATAATAGATCGGAATGTAGCGACTCCAAATAGATAGCAAATTCGGACTCCGAGCCTGCCATGCTCATAATCTGAATTGTCCTCTGCAATATGTCACCCCTAGGCATACTACCTACAACAACTTGCTCCAGAGTCAATGGTTTCTGGACCACTATTTGGCTGCAACATTCTGGACTTGAGAATTTAACATAACATGTTGCCTCTTTCAGTAGACACTTAGACTGCCACTGTGTTCCCTCTTGTTCAGAATTGCATTCTTTAGCAAAACAATTACTGCTTACAAAATTCTCTCGACTAAAAAATTCCCACTTCACTGACATGTTCATGATTATGCCCTTCAATTTCTCAGGCCTAGAAAAATCACATACAGCTGCATCATGCTCTATCCTGCGGTGTTTGCAAAATCTCCACTGCTCCTGACTTTTGTACTCAAGATTACTAGTGCCCCATAATTTCTCAAGGCAAAAACAACCAGCCAACTCACTGATGTGTACATAATTAATAAACTGATGCTCAATAAATTCCACAATGTGTAGGTCAGACCAAACTTGTACCATGGGAGGATTGACGGGTGGTGACAGGAACTGAAAATTATGCCTAAGGCAGGGCCTACAATCAGTTGTTTTTCTCACAAAACTGAGAGTCCATGCAATCCCCCATTGTAGTTGTTCAAAACAGCTAGAGAGAGCACACTGAATGGTGAAATCCTTGCTATTTGTTCCAGGATGTGCACAAGCACAGATCATCTCACTACCACAATCGTGCTCAGTGGAAACCAAGAAACTGAGTTGCCCTTGTTCAGTAAATGCACAAAGTTCAGAAAACCACTGTTTACTGTAATGAAGGAGCTTCACATGTGTATGGAGGCATGAATCAACTTCGTCTTGTTGCAAAGACCACAAACACAAGAGCTGGCCTAGGAGAATCCTTATGCAGTTTCCAGGAAGGTCGCGACTTCATTCCATCGGAAAGGTACTACTAATCAAACCACTGTCATGCACTTGAACAAACATAATTAGATGCTCCATGAATCTTCCAATTACAAACGATGGCCATGGAATGGGTCGGACCTCGTTTCCCTCTGCTGGTATAAGATGCACACAATCACACTTTTGCAAATCCTCTAATGGCACACTGCCTGCAAACGACGGCCACGGAGTGGGTCGAATCTCATTCCCCTCTGCAATATGATCCACCAGAAACGATGGCGATGGTGACGCCCGTATCAGCAGCCCTGCATGCCTTGTGGCCGGCGAGACGTCCAGGTCATGGTTCCAGAACGGCTGCATTGAATCGACGGCATCGGTGCCTGAATGAATGATATCCGTGACGAGCGTTGGTGCGGCTGTTGAGAGCAGCGACACTGTCATGACCGGAGGTGGGAATGCCCCTATGCCGTTGTCCTGGTTCGAGCATTATATCGAGCAGGTCACGGGCTTGTCGTCGATGGAGTCCACGGACGCATCATGGAGGACCACCTGGGCGTCGGTGGTGGAGGAGGGGATGTCGGGGAGGACGGTGAGTTCGGTGATGCCTTCTGGAATAGCCTCCACCCATGTGTGCTCGTCCATGCCCGTGTCGGGGACGCGACGGTTGCTGTCGAGGGTAGACTCAGGGGATGTGTCATGGACCTCCTCGTCGATGGTGGGTGAAGCAGTCGTGGATGCGAGGTCGATGTGAGACAATACCGTCGAGGTAGCAGTAGCAGGAGGAGGGGAAGTAGGCGGATCGACTTGCGAGGTAGCCCCGACTGGATCGCCCACGCGCGCGGCCGCGAACTCGGACTTGATGCTATCCATCTGCGCTGATAGCTGCGCGAGAAACCACAGCATCTGCTCGTCTGCGGTCATGGCGTCCCACTCTGGTGGATAGACGAGAGAACAAGGAGCCTGCTCCTGATCGGACATGGTGCTGTCGCCGGTGGAAATTGGGGAATCGAGGGAGGTGGTGGTGGGTGAAATTTACTGGCTCTGAATACCAGATATTAGCAACCTAACAATTCCTCTCTCGATCTATTGCTCTAGCACATGAATTTGAGTAGCAATTTTGGGATTACAACTTCGGGATACACGAATTGGGGAAGGAGGAGGATGTGACGCCCCCGGCTCAATCGTGCACTAATCATACACGCAAATGCACACGATCAAGACTAAGGACTCACGGGAAGATATCACAACACAACTCTAAAACATAAATAAAGTCATACAAGCTTTATATTACAAGCCAGGAGCCTCGAGGGCTCGAATACATAAGCTTGCGAACAAGCGTCAGCGGAAGCATCAGATATCTGAGGACAGATATGAAACAGAAACAGAAAGGCCTTTAGAAAGGCGGGGCAAAAATAAAACACTACGATCGAAAGGCGTAGGCCTCCTGCCTGGGACCCTCCGATCCTACTCCTGGTCGTCAGTCAACTCGTAGTAGTATCCATCCTCTGGGTAGTAGTAGTAGTCGATCGACGGGGCATCTGTCTCAGGGGGCTCCGTCCTCTGGTCGCAACAAACTGATAAGGGGAGAAAAGGAAAACAAAGCAACCGTGAGTACTCAGAAGTACTCAGCAAGCAAGGATCTACACTACATATGCAACATTTTCAATGAGAGGTTGTATATGTGGACTGGGCTGCAGAAATGCCAGAATAGAGAGAAGGCCTAGTCCTATCGAAGACTAGCATCTTCAGCGGTCTTGCAGAAATAGAAGAGGGTAGAACAGTACAATATAATGTAGCAGTATCATTAAGTCTCAACCTCACCCAGAGATCCTTTCTCGACTCCCTGCGAGAAAGCAATCCCAGAGCCATACAGTTATCGACCTCGTCCGGAGATCCCTTCTCGACTCCCTGCGAGAAGCAATCCCAGAGCCATAGTATCCAAGTATCCAGTTCTAAATTGTATCAATCAGGATACAACTTCGAGTGTCCGTTACCGTAGGACAGGCTATCGATAGAAGTTTTCTTCCCTGCAGGGGTGCACCAACTTACCCAACACGCTCGATTAACTCCGGCCGGACACACTTTCCTGGGTCATGCCCGGCCTCGGCCAAACGACACATCGCAACCCTACCTACAACTCAGCAGAGAGGTCCCCGCCGGTCTACATCCTAAGCGCAAGGGGGTCTTGGCCATCGCCCCTCACCCTCCGGGTCGTTGCGCACATGGCTCAGATCCAAGCACCACCGCAATGGCGCCAATCACTCCATGCCGCACTGCTGAACTGGACGTCTGACAGAGCTTTCAGCTGATGCATATGATGCAGAACGCCCATACTATGCCCACGTGATGGTTAGTGCTATCAGACCAGAGGCCTGCTCGGATCAAATATCCAATTCGTTAGGACTAGGGGCTTGCGGTAACGAGCAGAGACTCACGAAAGATTTGACCCCGTCGCCCCGTCTCGAGGACTTGCTGCAAGGGTTAAGAATGCCCGGCCGCGCCTCGTATTCATCACTCGGGCACCATACAGGCACCCGTCTTCACAACACTCGCCTCTCAGGCGCACGCGGGTACCCCTCAGGGTCGACCCGCCTATCCAAGTAATAGGGTAAAGTCCAAGTATCCGTGAGTCCATAACATCAGGGGAATCCGAGGTATCACCCTCGTTGGATTCCTACTCGATGTATCCGTCAAGGTGAACTCGGAGGAATCACCCTCGATGGGTTCACACTTGATGTGTTGCACGACAGCGTCGTTACCGGAAGTGGTGAAGGAGGAATCACCCTCGATGACCACGACCGAATAGCTACTCTACAGAGTTAACATCAGAAGTGCTACACGAGGTATCACCCTCGGCACTCGATATTAACGCTGCAGTGTCGTTACAACTAAGGGGGGGTGATGTGCGGTGTCGGGGCCTGGTCTCCAATTCCGTTGATCGGGTCTTCTGATAATCCAGTGGGGCGGTCGGGACTAGTGGGGTCACTGATAGGTCTCTACCCAGCCTAAACTAAGCAGTTTAGGATATGCAGGTAATTATCAACAGCAGGATACAATAAACAGGCTATGCATCAGAATAGGTAAAGCAGCAGCAGCAGCAATTCTAATGCAAGCATGAGAAATAGAATGGGCGATATCGGGATGATCAAAGGGGGGGGGGGGGCTTGCCTGGTTGCTCGGCGGCAAGGGCAAGGTTGTCAATGGTGTCGTCAGTCTCCGGAGCTGCGTCGGTCTCGGGGACGACGTCGGTGTCTAACGAGAGAGAAAAGGGGGAGGAAACAGTATAAATACACAGCGAGCAAGTGCAGCACAAAGCATAACATGGCAATACGCGGTAACAGAGGTGATCTAGCGCAGTGCCGGGTGATACTGGCGAAGGTGGAATTCATCCGGGAAAGTATTCCCGGTTCCGGACAAATGTCGGACAGATGACCGGAGGAGAACGATTCCATGTTCAGGTAGTTAGGGACGCGTGACGGACGAACGGACCGCGTATTCGAATTCGTCTCGTCGTTCTGAGCAACTTTCATGTACAAAGTTTTTCGATCTGAGTTACGGATTATTTAATATGATTTTCTAAAGTTTTTATTAATTTCTGGAATTTATTTATTTATTTAAATTAACATTATCCAGAACAGTGTTTGCTGACGTCAGCATGACGTCAGGACCAGTGGGTCCCACATATCATTCTCACATTAGGCTAATTAGGGTTTGATTATGTTAATTACAGTTTAATTAGACTAATTAATTAATTAGATTAATTAAACAGAGTTAATTAGGTTAATTAGTAACTAATTACTTACTTAATTATTATTATTATTTATTTTTATAATCATTTTGGGGGCGGGCCCCTTGTGTCATAGGCCCAGGGGGCGTTTAGCGGGCGAACGGGCGCGGGCGCCGGGTGCGTGGGGCGGTTCGGCCGCGGAGCTGGGGCGCCGGGCGAGGGAGGTCGCCGGCGGGGCGCAGGACGGCAGGGGCGAGCGCTAGTGGGTGGCGAGGGGCGCGGTGGCCGGAAGGGGGAGCGAGCGGGGCAAGGCAGGGAGAGCCCGGGGCGGAGCGAGGTCGTGCACGGGGAGCCGCGGGCGCGAACCGGGCGCGGCCAGGGCGAGGCGAGCACGGACATGGCCGCGGGCGGTCGGCGCGAGCGCGCAAGGCAGAGAGAGGCGGCGAGTGGCGCCAGCAGCGGCCAAGGCAGCAGCCGCAGCGGCTGCAGCGAGGTGAGGCGGGACGCGGCGGGCGAGCGGACTGCACGGGCGCGGCGGGCGCGGGACGGGGCGCGGGTCGTCAGTGACAGAAGGGGAGAAGGGGAAGGCGGAGGCCGACGGCCTCACCAGCGTTGCCGGGAAGGGGCGGCGAGGCTTGTTGGCGTCCGGTGAGGGAAAGGATGAGGATGCGACGGCGACGACAGGGATGAGGCGGCAAGGGGCTCCGGCGAGGTAGGCTCCGGCGACGGGATCCGGGCGGCATCGAGCGACGGCGTCGGGGCGATGCGTGAGCGCCCCCGGCCTTGATCCAGATAGGGGAGGGGGGGGGGGGGGGGGGGCGGGGGGGGGGGGGAGCGAGGCGAGTGTGGGGGGGGGGGGGGGGGGAATGGGTGTCGGTGGCTAGGGTTTGCCGGGGTTATGGAGGGGTGCGGTGGGCCACTGGTGGCTAGTGGCCTGCTGGGCCGAGGCCCAGTCGGGGGAGGGGGGTTTTCTTTCTCTTTTTTTATTTTCTGTTTCGTTTTCTTTTGCTTTTTTCTTTTTATTTAATCATATCTCCTGTTTAGTAAATAGTTAGGCCACATATTGAATTTTGTAAAACATAGGAATTGGTCCACAATTCACAGTGCAACATTAGTCACTGCTAAAAATTGGTTTGGTGTACAAATGATTTCACTTGAATTTTAATTAAAAGAAATTGGATTATATATCTCTGTTTTGTTCCTGTTTGAGGCACATAATGAATTTAGTAAAAGTTGATTATAATTTTAGAATTGTCTCTAGATTATTTGCTATTTAACGAACATTTTAGTTTCTATGCCAGACAAATTTTATTCTCCACTTTCATTTAAATTTGGATTTTGAGTTAGGAGTTGAAAAGCAATATGATGCAAATGATGATTAGGCACTGTTGATCATGATGACATGCCATAACCAAAAGTGGGATTACTGTGGCTAACCACTGGGGGTGTTATAGAGGAAAGGGGAAAAGAGGGTAGCCGCCGCCGGGTTCGTCCCTGATCCATTGGATGAGAAGAGCGTTGCCTTCTCCCTGGTAATTGTAGTCTGCGGTGCTCGATGGTCTCCCGATGGGCCAGGCCCATGTACCGGTCCAGGGGCAAGCCCACATACCAGCCAGGGGAGGGCTCTGACACCCCACGTCTCTTATTAGTTGATTCCTTTATTCATGTCAAGAAACAAGACAAGATGGAAGTTAATGCACCGCGTCTAAGTGTTTCGGGACTATTTGGTTTTTGTAATGTGACTAATACACCGATACAGAGGGAGTAGCCGTTTCGTATGTCTTTTAGGTGTAATCAGCAAGCAAATGGATGCATCGAAATAAGTCGACTGAATAACAAAAGATTTGTGAAGGATCAGCCTGCCGCCAGCAGATCGGCTCAAAGCGACCTTCAATAAACCTCTGGTCATTGCGTGTTTGTGTGCGTTTGTCGTGTAGGAGAAAGAAGGGAGAATCAAACTGAATATTTACAATGTACTCGTCCGTCCGGTCAGGTATGTACGTGCAGCTCACGGTTACCCGTCCCGTCACGACCCATCCAACCCTAGTAACCAGTAGAGAATATTTCTGTTGTTGTACTCCAGTGCGTATTGATCGGCTAAGCACGTGGTACGGAAGAAGCAGTAGCAGTAGACATCGGCATCGGCATCGGCATCGCCGCGCGCACCGCCGCACGGAGCAGACGAGACAGCGGAGGCTGGCTTTGCGTGCGTGCGCGTCGTAGTTGAAACGGGTGGCGTGGAACGAGCTCCAAGCAAAGCAAGCGTGCAATCCTAAACAACAACGTATGGGAGTACCACCGGAGGAGAACTAAGAATGAGTGGACAGGCTCGCCAATTCGTGGCATCATGTCCATAGAAGCAGCTCACACGCTGTAGCTGCTGCACTTGCTTAGTAGAGTAGCTGGAACAACGGATCAATGGATTAAGCAAACCCGCGACGTAATGGCCGGTCAATCCCTTGATGGAAACCATGGTCGACGAAAGAATCAATCAATCCATCCGATGCACCTGCTGACCCGCCGTTGGTTAAACTAACGATGCCGGCCTATCTTTCTGTGCCGGCGAGGCGACCAACTCAAAACTAATCCGGTGGGTGGATCCAAGGCGCAGGGCGCGCGGCGCGGACGACGGCGCTGTCGCTGCACGCACGGGTGTGTGCACTATTTTTCTACTAGGAAGACTCGATCTCCGCCCCGGCCGGGGACGCGCGCGAGATGAAACCGCCACGTCTCCTGCTCCGCTGCTCCCGCCCGTCTGGGATCGGTCGCCATGGCCGGGATCCCGGAAGGCAACCACACCTGCGTCAGTGCACTGTATGATCTCGATCGGAACCATAGGCCAGACTGGGCAGTCGGGTCACTAACCATGCCGCTCATCGAGTTGATAGCCCTGGTCAACGATTTCATCTCATGAGCCTCTTTCTTTTCGGTAATGTTAAAAATCTGACGTCTCTTTTTAAAAACGTTTTTACGGCAAATTTAGTCGGCGTGAGACGGCAAATTTAGTTTACGAGTACAATAATTTTCTAGCAATAAAATTAAGTGAGGCGAATTTTGTCATGTTTGCCAACTAAATTTGCTATCCTCGGCAAACACAATTTGTCATAAAAATGTTCAATTTACCATGGTCAAAAAATCTAACGTCAGATTAGTAGTGGAGTCCTTTCTTTTTGGGCAACGCTAGGCAATCGACACCAATTTCGGTCGGTCGCATCAGAGCCTCCAGATCCGTTGCCCACCAACCATCTGATTAGGCACCGGTGCTGTCCGCTTCCCATTTGGTTGTCTTTTTAGCCAAATCAAGCAACCGCGCCACGGAAAAAAAGAACGATAGCGAGGGCTGCCGACCACGCTGTCCCCAGCCATGGATGTGCGGGGCTTCGTCATTGATGGTGCTAGCAGCCTCGCCATCAACATTCCTCGTCGGTTCTAGCCCTTGCCCGTGGACGAGCCGCTGCTCCCACGTCGCCGCTCGTAGCACCGGCCCAGAAGAGGTTGCAGCTCCCTGCCCCAAGGTTGCATCACTAGATGTGCCGCCCTCGTCGTCAATGCTCGAAGCACGGATGCACCGTCCGCCGTCCTCGACGTCGTCTCCCATGTCACTACTTCACCCCCTGCCATCGTAGTAAAAAACTCGCCGGCTGTAGCTTTTACAGGTGCCGGTTGCAGCCACCACATCACCACCCCGTCGTCGTCGCAACACCACTTCCATCGGTAGAAGCAAAAAAATTGTCGGTTCCAACTTCGTCGAAAACGGTTCCAGCATCCCCCATCACCCATTTCTCTTCTTTCATCCCAGTTCCAGCACAACCACACATCGGTTCCAGCATCGCCAAGCATTGGTTGCAGCAAAATGACACCAGTTGTAACAAAAAATGCAACGCCAGGTTGTGCGTTGTAGCTTCCCCCAATGGTGGTTGCAGCTTTCGGCGTCGCAGTTGCAGTTCTGTGCGGTGGTGGTTGCAGCTTTCGGCGTCGATGGTCACTGTGTCAGCCTCGGAGAGCTCTAACAGCGGTGACACCGGTTGTAGCATCACGCGAGCTGGTTGTAGCATCACGTGAGCTGGTTGTAGCATCATGTGAGCTAGTTGTAGTAGGAGCGCCACTGCTCGGAGCAGCACCACCATCCTCACTCTCACAGTCACCACGTTCGCAGCAAAAAAAGCCTGGCTGCTGCTCACATCAACGCGTGATGTCGCTTGTAGCAAGCATGTTGCGGCACTCAATGACTGACATCCACAGAAGCGCTGCCTTGCATCGCAACCCCCTCGTCGTCGTCGCATCAGAAACCATGGGCTGGCATCCCTTGCCTTTGCACGTGATAGCCCCCTCCCTCGTTGTAGCACCGAGATTTGAGAGTGGCGCCGCCCCTCATAGCTTCATCCGGGGGGGGGGGGGGGGGGGGGGGGTGCTCACAACTAGAGCTGGACGAAGACCATCGCTGGACCGACAAGGATTGCAGGTGGCCATGGCTGCTCAAGAGAGACGAGATGCGAAGAGGAACGAAAGCCTCTCGTTTGGCAAAGAGATAAGGGAGAAAGGGGAGGCGGTTCATGGACCCCATAGGACACGTTGTGCGCTTCGAGCAACCGACACAATTCCTAGCCGGTCGCCTAATAGGAATCGTTTCCCTTTCTATTTACAGTGAAACGTACATGCCCAAAAACTTAGGGAGTTCTTATACATGATGTATCTGAAAATTTCATTCGTTAGTCACTTTCCCAGGGACCATGAGATCTTCACCCAAGGGCCGAAAGCAGATCGTACACCATTCATCTTCAACCTTCCCTTCTTCCTCATGCAGCGACCCACCTACCCCGCCGTAACCACGTGCATCCGCCCCCACGGCCCGCGGGCGCTACCTCGCCGTCCTGCCCTCCCTTCAACCTTCCCCTACCGCTCGTGCATGGCTCATCCTCGCCGTGGCTGGCGCTCCTTACAATGTCCCCGCCTTCGGCGTCAAGCGGAAATCGACTGACGCTGACAAGAATTTCCGGTACCCGACAATTAGAAAATTCGAAAAACTTATGTGTAAAACAGGTTTAAGTGGAAGGTTAGCAATCCCACCTTTCTTCTCTACCCTTGGCTATTGATCCAATGGACCCTGTCGTTAGTTTCCAAATTTTTACCAAATTGCAGTCCGCACTGGATACATTGCCTTGTTTTAGTTTGTTTGCACTGGTGGAAATCTATTCGAAATAACAATGTGGGACTATTAACATTGAAGTATCAATGTTGTGTTCATTGTTCCTACTTTTGACCGGAATGCAGATCATGAGTTCGAAACTCAGTGGTACCTATTATCCCCCATCGCTACCTATTTTTCTCACAGGGCTTGCGGTCCAGAAAAGGCCTAGTCCAGTGTTTCTGAGGAGGCCCAGCAGCGCAGTAAAGCCCATTAGTTGTCTCAAAAAATTAGGAAAGTCCAGTACAGTCTGGTTACGTACGAGAAGAGGAAAGCCCAATACCTAGTATGAGCTGGTTACATGCGAAAAAGGGATGCACAAAAAAAATAGTACCACCTCAGATAGAAAAAATATCAAAAATATAATATGGGTGAACGGGTTAAAAATCAGAGAAGCACACCCTGTTTTATTTGTAGGTATAGATAATTTTTTTATATTAATTCTATTAAAATGTTAATCTTTGCACCGAGTCGGATCCATGGAGCCCCGCCGTCTAACAAGATGGGATGGCCGCCATCGCCGATGGCAAGGCCGGCATCGTCTTGGGAATCTGGGTTGCTAGGTCGACGGTGTCCATGATGCCCAGGTTACTCAGGCTTACGAGGAACGCGCAACAACAACAATTGTGCTTTGTTGTGGTGTCGGCACCGCCTACCTCGGAGGTGGTCTTGTTTGGGCAAGTGGGGATCTTGGCATTCATGGCAATGGTCTAGTGTGTGCTCACGAAGGATCATGCCCTTCTGCTCGCACAACCGGCTGGCGGGTCGGAAGCGAGGGTAGCATGGGATGATGTGACACTGCAGGCCATTGGGACGACACAGAGCGTCAATTGGAGGTGGCATGGTGATGCCGCTGAGTTGGATCTGGTCGAGGCCACCATCGACGACTTTGCTTCTGGCGTCCGGCGCACGGGCATCACCAGCCGTCAGATCAAAATACGAATTGACGGCTTACGACATGTGTGACACATGTTTCGTATCAGAACTCTGCAGGGAAGTGCTTCCCCCTAATTTTCCTTGCGTGGGGAAAGAGATATCAATTGCCCCCTCTCTATTTTCGGGTGGCAATTCGCTTTTCATACGACATGTGAATATTTGTTTTTGCTAATTTCTTTGTAGTTTGTAAATAATCATGCAGTTTTTTTATGTATGAGGAAAATAATCACGTGGTTGCACATTCCTCCATTTGGTGCCAAGTTGTTGTATTTTATTCTTGGTGTTAAAAATTCAACGATTATTCCAAAACTTGATTGTGACGCACGGATAATTAGGCTTCAGTAATCCCACGTTAATGATGCCATGTCACCTCGGTTATTGTTGACAAACTCGCGTTGATTCGAAACTGATTCAAATTTAATTTCGAAATCAAGTCAAACGGTAAAGATTTTCAAATATTGAAACTAAAATGTTTGGGTTGTGCCAAATAATGCATATGTAGTTATGGTGGAGAAACCACATTTTTATAAAATGATTGTGAAGGAAATATGCCCTAGAGGCAATAATAAAGTTATTATTTATTTCCTTATATCATGATAAAAGTTTATTATTCATGCTAGAATTGTATTAACCGGAAACATAATACTTGTGTGAATACATAGAGAAACAGAGTGTCACTTGTATGCCTCTACTAAGACTAGCTCGTTGATCAAAGATGGTTATGTTTCCTAGCCATAGACATGAGTTGTCATTTGATTGACGGGATCACATCATTAGGAGAATGATGTGATTGACTTGACCCATTCCGTTAGCTTAGCACTCGATCGTTTAGTATTCTGCTATTGCTTTCTTCATGACTTATACATGTTCCTATGACTATGAGATTATGCAACTCCTGTTTACCGGAGGAACACTTTGTGTGCTACCAAACGTCACAACGTAACTGGGTGATTATAAAGGTGCTCTACAGGTGTCTCCGAAGGTACTTGTTGGGTTGGCGTATTTCGAGATTAGGATTTGTCACTCTGATTGTCGGAGAGGTATCTCTGGGCCCACTCAGTAATGCGCATCACTATAAGCCTTGCAAGCATTGTAACTAATGAGTTAGTTGCGGGATGATGTATTACGGAACGAGTAAAGAGACTTGCCGGTAACGAGATTGAACTAGGTATTGAGATACCGACGATCGAATCTCGGGTAAGTAACATACCGATGACAAAGGGAACAAACGTATGTTGTTATGCGGTTTGACCGATAAAGATCTTCGTAGAATATGTAGGAGCCAATATGAGCATCCAGGTTCCGCTATTGGTTATTGATCGGAGACGTGTCTCGGTCATGTCTACATAGTTCGCAAACCCGTAGGGTCCGCACGCTTAAAGTTTGATGACGACTATATTATGAGTTTATGTGTTTTGATGTACCGAAGGTAGTTCGGAGTCTCGGATGTGATCACGGACATGAGGTGGAGTCTCGAAATGGTCGAGACATAAAGATCGATATATTGGACGACTATGTTCGGACACCGGAAGGGTTCCGGAAGGTTTCGGACATTTACCGGAGAACCAGGGGGTTACCGGAAACCCCCGGGGGGTTTATTGGGCCATGATGGGCCTTAGTGGAGAAGAGGAAGGGAGGCAAGGCAGGCCGCGCGCCCCCCTCCCCTCTAGTCCGAATTGGACTAGGAGGGGGGGGGGCGGCACCCCCTCTTTCCTTCTCTCCCTCTCTCCCTTCCTTCCCCTCTCCTTATTGGAATAGGAAAAAGGGGAGTCCTACTCCCGGTGGGAGTAGGACTCCTCCCTGGCGCGCCTCCTCCTGGCCGGCCGGCCTCCTCCCCCTGGTCCTTTATATACGGGGCAGGGGGCACCTCTAGACACAACAATTGATCTGTTGATCTCTTAGCCGTGTGCGGTGCCCCCTTCCACCATAATCCACCTCGATCATATCGTAGCGGTGCTTAGGCGAAGCCCTGCGTCGGTAGCAACATCATCACCGTCACCACGCCGTCGTGCTGATGGAACTCTCCCTCGAAGCTCGGCTGGATCGGAGCTCGTGGGACGTCATCGAGTTGAACGTGTGCTGAACTCGGAGGTGCCGTGCGTTCGGTACTTGGATCGGTCGGATCGTGAAGACGTACGACTACATCAACCGCGTTGTGCTAACGCTTCTGCTTTCGGTCTACGAGGGTACGTGGACACACTCTCCCCTCTCGTTGCTATGCATCACAATGATCTTGCGTGTGCGTAGGAAATTTTTGAAATTACTGCGTTCCCCAACAGTGGCATCCGAGCCAGGTTTTATGCGTTGATGTTATATGCACGAGTAGAACACAAGTGAGTTGTGGGCGATACAAGTCATACTACTTACCAGCATGTCATACTTTGGTTCGGCGGTATTGTTGGATGAAGCGGCCCGGACCGACATTACGCGTACGCTTACGCGAGACTGGTTCTACCGACGTGCTTTGCACATAGGTGGCTGGCGGGTGTCAGTTTCTCCAACTTTAGTTGAACCGAGTGTGGCTACACCCGGTCCTTGAGAAGGTTAAAACAGCACTAACTTGATGAACTATCGTTGTGGTTTTGATGCGTAGGTAAGAACGGTTCTTGCTCAGCCCGTAGCAACCACGTAAAACTTGCAACAACAAAGTAGAGGACGTCTAACTTGTTTTTGCAGGGCATGTTGTGATGTGATATGGTCAAGGCATGATGCTATATTTTATTGTATGAGATGATCATGTTTTGTAACCGAGTTATCGGCAACTGGCAGGAGCCATATGGTTGTCGCTTTATTGTATGCAATGCAATCGCCCTGTAATGCTTTAATTTATCACTAAGCGGTAGCGATAGTCGTAGAGGCATAAGTTGGCGAGACGACAACGATGCTACGATGGAGATCAAGGTGTCGCGCCGATGACAATGGTGATCATGACGGTGCTTCGGAGATGAAGATCACAAGCACAAGATGATGATGGCCATATCATATCACTTATATTGATTGCATGTGATGTTTATCTTTTATGCATCTTATCTTGCTTTGATTGACGGTAGCATTATAAGATGATCTCTCACTAAATTATCAAGGTATAAGTGTTCTCCCTGAGTATGCACCGTTGCGAAAGTTCTTCGTGCTGAGACACCACGTGATGATCGGGTGTGATAGGCTCTACGTTCAAATACAACGGGTGCAAAACAGTTGCACACGCGGAATACTCAGGTTAAACTTGACGAGCCTAGCATATAACAGATATGGCCTCGGAACACTGAGACCGAAAGGTCGAGCGTGAATCATATAGTAGATATGATCAACATAGTGATGTTCACCATTGAAACTACTCCATCTCACGTGATGATCGGACATGGTTTAGTTGATTTGGATCACGTGATCACTTAGAGGATTAGAGGGATGTCTATCTAAGTGGGAGTTCTTAAGTAATATGATTAAATTGAACTTAAATTTATCATGAACTTAGTACCTGATAGTATCTTGCTTGTCTATGTTGTTGTAGATAAATGGCCCGTGCTGTTGTTCCGTTGAATTTTAATGCGTTCCTTGAGAAAGAAAAGTTGAAAGATGATGGTAGCAATTACACGGACTGGGTCCGTAACTTGAGGATTATCCTCATTGCTGCACAGAAGAATTACGTCCTAGAAGCACCGCTGGGTGCCAGGCCTACTGCAGGAGCAACACCAGATGTTATGAATGTCTGGCAGAGCAAAGCTGATGACTACTCGATAGTTCAGTGTGCCATGCTTTACGGCTTAGAACCGGGTCTTCAACGACGTTTTGAACGTCATGGAGCATATGAGATGTTCCAGGAGTTAAAGTTAATATTTCAAGCAAATGCCCGGATTGAGAGATATGAAGTCTCCAATAAGTTCTATAGCTGCAAGATGGAGGAGAATAGTTCTGTCAGTGAGCATATACTCAAAATGTCTGGGTATAATAATCACTTGATTCAGCTGGGAGTTAATCTTCCGGATGATAGCTTCATTGACAGAATTCTCCAATCACTGCCACCAAGCTACAAGAGCTTTGTGATGAACTATAATATGCAAGGGATGGAAAAGACTATTCCCGAGCTCTTCGCAATGCTAAAGGCTGCGGAGGTAGAAATCAAAAAGGAGCATCAAGTGTTGATGGTTAACAAAACCACCAGTTTCAAGAAAAAGGGCAAAGGGAAGAAGAAGGGGAACTTCAAGAAGAACGGCAAACAAGTTGCTACTCAGGAGAAGAAACCCAAGTCTGGACCTAAGCCTGAGACTGAGTGCTTCTACTGCAAGCAGACTGGTCACTGGAAGCAGAACTGCCCCAAGTATTTGGCGGATAAGAAGGATGGCAAGGTGAACAAAGGTATATGTGATATACATGTTATTGATGTGTACCTTACTAATGCTCGCAGTAGCACCTGGGTATTTGATACTGGTTCTGTTGCTAATATTTGCAACGCGAAACAGGGACTACGGATTAAGCGAAGATTGGCTAAGGACGAGGTGACGGTGCGCGTGGGAAATGGTTCCAAATTCGATGTGATCGCAGTCGGCACACTACCTCTACATTTACCTTCGGGATTAGTTTTAGACCTAAATAATTGTTATTTGGTGCCAGCGTTGAGCATGAACATTATATCTGGATCTTGTTTGATGCGAGACGGTTATTCATTTAAATCAGAGAATAATGGTTGTTCTATTTATATGAGTAATATCTTTTATGGTCATGCACCCTTAAAGAGTGGTCTATTTTTGTTGAATCTCGATAGTAGTGATACACATATTCATAATATTGAAACCAAAAGATGCAGAGTTGATAATGATAGTGCAACTTATTTGTGGCACTGCCGTTTGGGTCATATCAGTGTAAAGCGCATGAAGAAACTCCATACTGATGGACTTTTGGAACCACTTGATTATGAGTCACTTCGTACTTGCGAACCGTGCCTCATGGGCAAGATGACTAAAACGCCGTTCTCCGGAACTATGGAGTGAGCAACTGATTTGTTGGAGATCATACATACTAATGTATGTGGTCCAATGAATGTTGAGGCTCGCGGCGGGTATCGTTATTTTCTCACCTTCACAGATGATTTGAGCAGATATGGGTATATCTACTTGATGAAGCATAAGTCTGAAACATTTGAAAAGTTCAAAGAATTTCAGAGTGAAGTGGAAAATCATCGTAACAAGAAAATAAAGTTTCTACGATCTGATCCTGGAGGAGAATATTTGAGTTATGAGTTTGGTCTTCATTTGAAACAATGCGGAATAGTTTCGCAACTCACGCCACCCGGAACACCACAGCGTAATGGTGTGTCCGAACGTCGTAATCGTACTTTACTAGATATGGTGCGATCTATGATTCTCTTACTGATTTACCGCTATCGTTTTGGGGTTATGCTCTAGAGACTTCTACATTCACGTTAAATAGGGCACCATCTAAATCCGTTGAGACGACGCCTTATGAACTGTGGTTTGGCAAGAAACCAAAGTAGTCGTTTCTTAAAGTTTGGGGCTGCGATGCTTATGTGAAAAAGCTTCAACCTGATAAGCTCGAACCCAAATCGGAGAAATGTGTCTTCATAGGATACCCGAAAGAGACTGTTGGGTACACCTTCTATCACAGATCCGAAGGCAAGATTTTTGTTGCTAAGTTTGGATCCTTTCTAGAGAAGGAGTTTCTCTCGAAAGAAGTGAGTGGGAGGAAAGTAGAACTTGATGAGGTAACTGTACCTGCTCCCTTATTGGAAAGTAGTTCATCACAGAAATCTGTTCCTGTGACTCCTACACCAATTAGTGAGGAAGTTAATGATGATGATCATGAAACTTCAGATCAAGTTGTTACTGAACCTCGTAGGTCAACCAGAGTAAAATCCGCACCAGAGTGGTACGGTAATCCTGTTCTGGAGGTTATGTTACTAGACCATGACGAACCTACGAACTATGAAGAAGCGATGGTGAGCCCAGATTCCGCAAAATGGCTTGAAGCCATGAAATCTGAGATGGGATCCATGTATGAGAACAAAGTGTGGACTTTGGTTGACTTGCCCGATGATCGGCAAGCAATTGAGAATAAATGGATCTTCAAGAAGAAGACTGACGCTGACGGTAATGTTACTGTCTATAAAGCTCGACTTGTTGCAAAAGGTTTGCGACAAGTTCAAGGGATTGACTACGATGAGACTTTCTCACCCGTAGCGATGCTTAAGTCTGTCCGAATCATGTTAGCAATTGCCGCATTTTATGATTATGAAATTTGGCAAATGGATGTCAAAGCTGCATTCCTGAATGGATTTCTGGAAGAAGAGTTGTATATGATGCAACCGGAAGGTTTTATCGATCCAAAGGGAGCTAACAAAGTGTGCAAGCTCCAGCGAGCCATTTATGGACTGGTGCAAGCCTCTCGGAGTTGGAATAAACGTTTTGATAGTGTGATCAAAGCATATGGTTTTATACAGACTTTTGGAGAAGCCTGTATTTACAAGAAAGTGAGTGGGAGCTCTGTAGCATTTCTGATATTATATGTGGATGACATATTGTTGATCGGAAATGATATAAAATTTCTGGATAGCATAAAGGGATATTTGAACAAAAGTTTTTCAATGAAGGACCTCGGTGAAGCTGCTTATATATTGGGCATCAAGATCTATAGAGATAGATCAAGACGCTTAATTGGACTTTCACAAAACACATACCTTGACAAAGTTTTGAAGAAGTTCAAAATGGATCAAGCAAAGAAAGGGTTCTTGCCTATGTTACAAGGTGTGAAGTTGAGTAAGACTCAATGCCCGACCACTGCAGAAGATAGAGAGAAGATGAAAGATGTTCCCTATGCTTCAGCCATAGGCTCTATCATGTATGCGATGCTGTGTACCAGACCTGATGTGTGCCTTGCTATTAGTTTAGCAGGGAGGTACCAAAGTAATCCAGGAGTGGATCACTGGACAGCGGTCAAGAACATCCTGAAATACCTGAAAAGGACTAAGGATATGTTTCTCGTTTATGGAGGTGACAAAGAGCTCGTCGTAAACGGTTACGTCGATGCAAGCTTTGACACTGATCCGGACGATTCTAAATCGCAAACCGGGTACGTGTTTATATTGAACGGTGGAGCTGTCAGTTGGACAAGTTCTAAACAAAGTGTCGTGGCGGGATCTACGTGTGAAGCGGAGTACATAGCTGCTTCGGAAGCAGCAAATGAAGGAGTCTGGATGAAGGAGTTCATATCCGATCTAGGTGTCATACCTAGTGCATCGGGTCCAATGAAAATCTTTTGTGACAATACTGGTGCAATTGCCTTGGCAAAGGAATCCAGATTCCACAAGAGAACCAAACACATCAAGAGACGTTTCAACTCCATCCGGGATCAAGTCCAGGTGGGAGACATAGAGATTTGCAAGATACATACCGATCTGAATACGACTTTGCTTCTGGCGTCCGGCGCACGGGCATCACCAGCCGTCAGATCAAAATACGAATTGACGGCTTACGACATGTGTGACACATGTTTCGTATCAGAACTCTGCAGGGAAGTGCTTCCCCCTAATTTTCCTTGCGTGGGGAAAGAGATATCAATTGCCCCCTCTCTATTTTCGGGTGGCAATTCGCTTTTCATACGACATGTGAATATTTGTTTTTGCTAATTTCTTTGTAGTTTGTAAATAATCATGCAGTTTTTTTATGTATGAGGAAAATAATCACGCGGTTGCACATTCCTCCATTTGGTGCCAAGTTGTTGTATTTTATTCTTGGTGTTAAAAATTCAACGATTATTCCAAAACTTGATTGTGACGCACGAATAATTAGGCTTCAGTAATCCCACGTGAATGATGCCATGTCACCTCGGTTATTGTTGATAAACTCGCGTTGATTCGAAACCGATTCAAATTTAATTTCGAAATCAAGTCAAACGGTAAAGGTTTTCAAATATTGAAACTAAAATGTTCGGGTTGTGCCAAATAATGCATATGTAGTTATGGTGGAGAAACCACATTTTTATAAAATGATTGTGAAGGAAATATGCCCTAGAGGCAATAATAAAGTTATTATTTATTTCCTTATATCATGATAAAAGTTTATTATTCATGCTAGAATTGTATTAACCGGAAACATAATACTTGTGTGAATACATAGACAAACAGAGTGTCACTAGTATGCCTCTACTAAGACTAGCTCGTTGATCAAAGATGGTTATGTTTCCTAGCCATAGACATGAGTTGTCATTTGATTGACGGGATCACATCATTAGGAGAATGATGTGATTGACTTGACCCATTCCGTTAGCTTAGCACTCGATCGTTTAGTATTCTGCTATTGCTTTCTTCATGACTTATACATGTTCCTATGACTATGAGATTATGCAACTCCTGTTTACCGGAGGAACACTTTGTGTGCTACCAAACGTCACAACGTAACTGGGTGATTATATAGGTGCTCTACAGGTGTCTCCGAAGGTACTTGTTGGGTTGACGTATTTCGAGATTAGGATTTGTCACTCCGATTGTCGGAGAGGTATCTCTGGCCCACTCAGTAATGCACATCACTATAAGCCTTGCAAGCATTGTAACTAATGAGTTAGTTGCGGGATGATGTATTACGGAATGAGTAAAGAGACTTGCCGGTAACGAGATTGAACTAGGTATTGAGATACCGACGATCGAATCTCGGGTAAGTAACATACCGATGACAAAGGGAACAAACGTATGTTGTTATGCGGTTTGACCGATAAAGATCTTCGTAGAATATGTAGGAGCCAATATGAGCATCCAGGTTCCGCTATTGGTTATTGACCGGAGACGTGTCTCGGTCATGTCTACATAGTTCTCGAACCCGTAGGGTCCGCACGCTTAAAGTTTGATGATGACTATATTATGAGTTTATGTGTTTTGATGTACCTAAGGTAGTTCGGAGTCCCGGATGTGATCACGGACATGACGAGGAGTCTCGAAATGGTCGAGACATAAAGATCGATATATTGGACGACTATGTTCGGACACCGGAAGGGTTCCGAAAGGTTTCGGACATTTACCGGAGAACCGGGGGGTTACCGGAAACCCCCGGGGGGTTTATTGGGCCATGATGGGCCTTAGTGGAGAAGAAGAAGGGAGGCAAGGCAGGCCGCGCGGCCCCCTCCCCTCTGGTCCGAATTGGACTAGGAGGGGGGGGGGGCACCCCCTCTTTCCTTCTCTCCCTCTCTCCCTTCCTTCCCCTCTCCTTATTGGAATAGGAAAAAGGGGAGTCCTACTCCCGGTGGGAGTAGGACTCCTCCCTGGCGCGCCTCCTCCTGGCCGGCCGGCCTCCTCCCCCTGGTCCTTTATATACGGGGCAGGGGGCACCTCTAGACACAACAATTGATCTGTTGATCTCTTAGCCATGTGCGGTGCCCCCTTCCACCATAATCCACCTCGATCATATCGTAGCGGTGCTTAGGCGAAGCCCTGCGTCGGTAGCAACATCATCACCGTCACCACGCCGTCGTGCTAACGGAACTCTCCCTCGAAGCTCGGCTGGATCGGAGCTCGTGGGACGTCATCGAGTTGAACGTGTGCTGAACTCGGAGGTGTCGTGCGTTCGGTACTTGGATCGGTCGGATCGTGAAGACGTATGACTACATCAACCGCGTTGTGCTAACGCTTCCGCTTTCGGTCTACGAGGGTACGTGGACACACTCTTCCCTCTCGTTGCTATGCATCACCATGATCTTGCGTGTGCGTAGGAAATTTTTGAAATTACTGCGTTCCCCAACAGATTGAATGCTCTAAAATGATTTAAGCAGTAGCTAAAACAATTAAATAAATGCCTTTTGTATTTTATAAAATACTAAACTGTTTTTTTGGGGGTTAAACCTTTTTGTGATCGAGGTATAATTAGTGATACTAATTTAGGTGCAACTTTTATGTTTTATAAAACTAAAATAAAATAAACCTGTAGAAAGAAAAATAAGAAAAGAAAAACAAACAAAATAAATAAAACGGGGAAAACCCCCTGGCCAACTGGGCCAAACGGCCCAGCCGGCCAGTCCACTAACCTAGCCGGCCCACCCCCGGCCTACACATACCCCCATTACCTAAACCCTAACCCACCGACACCCTCACTCGCTCAGTGTCTCCCCCTCCCCCCGATCCCGATCTGGATCGGGGCTCGACGCCGCATCGCCGCCGCCTGGAGGACCGCCGTCGCCCGGAGCCGTCAACCGTCGCCGCCTCGCCTCCTCGTCCTCCTCCCCGTGGGTCGCCCCCGAGCCTCGCCGACCCCCGATCACCTGCAACGCTGGTGAGGCCACCGACCTTCTCTCCCCTCGTTCCCTGTCGCCGGCGCCGTCCACCGTGCGCCGACAGCATTCAGCCCTGAGCCTCGCCGTGGTCCTCCGAGCCCTCACTCCGTTGCCTTCCACTGCCGCGCCTCTTCCACTCGTGCGCGTGCGCCCGACCACATCCACGCCCGCCTGCTCGTGCGCTCGCCGTAGCCACGGTCGGGGCCCTGCTCCAGCCGCGCGCCTCACCTCGCCGCCTCTGCGTGGCCGCGCCGCGTCGCGGTTCCCCGCACGCCCGCGCGTGCCCAGGGCGTGCCTTGCCCCGCTCCGCCCACGGCCTTCTGCTCGCCCAGCTCCCGCTGAGCTCCGGCCGCCCCCGAGCCCCGCGCAGCTTGCCGCTCTTGCTGCAGCCGCTGGCGCCCGCCGCTCCCTTTGGTCGTTGCTGTCGTGCCGCCCCGCCTTCACCGCTGCTCGCCGCCGCCTCCCTGCCGCCAGCCCCGCACTCGTGCGCACCCGCTAAGGCTCCCTTGAGCCACTGTCTACGGGGCCCCACGTCCCAGAAAACAAAAAAAGAGATAAAGAAAATGCTGAATAAAATTAAATAAATAATTAACTTAATTAATTCTGTTAAGTAAACTAATTAAACTTAGTTAACATAATTAACTAATTAAACTAACTAATCTGTTAATTAGCATAATGCGACTATGACAACCGGGCCCCACTTGTCAGTTTGACTGGTCAACGGTCAGAGTTGACCGCTGATGTCATGACGATGTCATAAATGCTTTTCAATTAAATTAATCTGTTAATTCCTGAAAATGAATTATAACTTTGAAAATTAATATAACATAATCCGTAACTCGGATGAAAATACTTTGTACATGAACGAATCCGAATACACAGTCCGTTTGTTCGCCACACGTCCCTAGCATAGCGAACCTGCAACCGCCCCCCTCTGGTCCGTCTGTCTGAAAACGCGAAACACCGAGAATACTTTCCCGGATGTTTCCCCCCTTTTGCCGGTATGACCTAATACCGCGTTAGGGCATACCTAGCACCGCTTAATGTTATGTCATGCATCTGTTTGCATTGTATTCATTGGTTTTTCCCTCTCTTCTCTCCGGTAGACTACGAGACTGACGCCGCTGGTGCTCCGATCGACTACGGTGTTGACGACCCCTCCGCAGAGCTTCCAGGCAAGCAAACCCCCCTTGTTCATCCCGACATCGCCTACTCTTTCCTTCTACTGCTTGCATTAGAGTAGTGTAGCTGTTACTGCTTGCATTAGAGTAGTGTAGCTGTTAATCCTATTCTGCTGCATAGCCTGTCTTTGCTACTACTGTTGACACCTTTACCTGCAATCCTAATGCTTAGTATAGGTTGCTAGAATTACATCAGTGGCCCTACATTCTTGTCCGTCTGCCATGCTATACAATCGGGCCGTGATCACTCGGGAGGTGGTCATGGGTATATACTATATACTATCACACTACTTATGTTACTGTTCGGATGTGGGGGCTGAAGGGGCAGGTGGCTCCATCCAGGTGGTGATGGGCCTGGGTTCCCGACAGCCCCCGCATGATTCTTTGTGGCGGAGCGACATGGCAGGTTGTGACCACCTAGGAGACAGGTGGGCCTAGTCCCTGGCCGACGTCCGCGGATACTTCAAATAACACGCTTAACGAGATCTGGGTATTTGATCTGATTTTGGCTACGAGCCTATACGCACTAACCAACTACTCGGGAACAGTTATGGGCTCTCGGTGTCGTGGTATCAGCGAAGCTCTTCAAGATGTCAGCGACTGAGTGACGCGCGCCGGATTGGACCGGAAAGCCTGCGGTTGCATTAAGGGGGCTAGGTCTACTTCCGGCCGCGTTCGCAACGTGCAGGTGTGCAACGGGCGATGGGCCCGAGACCCCTGTGCGCATAGGATTTAGACTGGCGTGCTGACCTCTCTAAAGGGTCTAGGTGGGGCTGCGACATGTTGATCTTCCTAGGCCGGGCATGACCCTGGAAAGTGTGTCCGGCCAGAGTAATCAAGCGTGTTGGGCAATGTGGTGCACCCCTGCAGGGAAGTTTATCTATTCGAATAGCTGTGTCCCTCGGTAAAAGGACGACTCGGAGTTGTATTCTGACCTTATAACAACTAGAACTGGATACTTAATAAAACACACCTCTTACAAGTTACAGAGACAACCCGGTGATCGCTTTCCCACAGGGCGACGAGGGGAGGATCGCCGAGTAGGATTATGCTATGCGATGTCACTTGTTACTATACTTGCTACTCTCTTGTACATGCTTCAAGATGGAGGCTGCCAGAAGTGTAGTCTTCGATAGGACTAGCTATCCCCCCCTTATTCTGGCATTCGGCTCTTCAGTCAACAGATACTACCCATTTCATTGATACCGATGCATATGTAGTGTAGATTCTTGCTTGCGAGTAATTTGGATGAGTACTCACAGTTGCTTTGCTCCCTCTTTTCCCCTTTTCCATTCTTCTCAGATGTCGCAACCAGATGCTGGAGCCCCAGAGCCAGACGCCACCTTCGACGCAACCTACTACACCGAGGATGTTTCTATGTGAAGTTCGGCTTTGAGGAGTAGTTAGGAGGTCCCAGGCAGGAGGCCTTGCCTTTTCGATCGTTGTTGCTTTTGTGCTAGCCATCTTATGGCACCTTGTTTAACTTAATGTCTGTACTCAGATATTTTTTGCTTCCACTGACTCATTTGTATTCGAGTTAATGTATTTGAGCCCTCGAGGCCCCTGGCTTGTAATATAAAGCTTGTATTGTTTTAATTTGTGTCTAGAGTTGTGTTGTGATATCTTCCCGTGAGTCCTTGATCTTGATCGTACACATTTGCATGTATGATTAGTGTACGGTCAAATCGGGGGCGTCACAAGTTGGTATCAGAGCCGACTGCCTGTAGAAATCCCCCTTCCACACTCCTTAGCCGAAGTCGAGTCTAGTCATTGCAAAACTTTTACTAACATGACTGTGTGTCTTACAGGCCCACGTCGCCATTGGGTGATATTAGGATCTTTTATTCCTCGTCTATACTCTGGGACTCTGATCTCTCTTCTATTCAGGTTAAAAATGAATTTACTAACTCTAACATTAGGATCCCGTGATCACATCCACCCGGAGAGCCCCTTATCATAGATGATCGCCTGCTGCCCTAGAAGGTTCCGAAGATACTCTGCGATGTTCTCTTGAGACTCTGTGCCATCGCTATTGCAACTCCCTTCCATCGATAAACCACTATGGATAACCACGTGCACTTGCCATTCATACAATCATTCCCCGTTGATCTTGTTATTACAAGATACCCCAAAATGCTCTCTATTGTTTCGAAAATACTTTGTGCCTACTGCCTTGCAGTTCTTTGCCACATGAATACCCGTACGGATAGTTCCTCACACTTACCGAGTATCTTCTCATCCCCAGTTGTTCATGTGTTTCACAAAGGCCTTCGAAATACTATTCGCTCTTCTGAAAATTGTCAGCAGCTTATTGCTCTTGAAATTCTTGCTTGTTTGCATTATGGTTAATCCCATAAGTATAGTAATCTTATTGGCATCCCTTGTCACTATCATTTTGAGTCCATTGATTCAATAAGTTTCAAATGCTCGCAATCCTCAATCAGATCCTAGAATTCATCCTTCCGGCTCAGACGTCATTTTAAACATGAGCTGGATCTCGACCAATCAAATTGCCATCGATTGTACCCCTAAGCCTACTCAACTTGTCCATCCTTGATCAGAGCGTTTGTTTCTAATCCCTTGATTTGGAATTCATAATTCCTTTGCAATTGAGCTTTGAATTAGTCAGTTGTTTCTATCATCTGATCTCCTTGCATTCTTCTTCTGGTTGAGTACCGATGCTCACATCAGATCCCTTGTGGACCCCCAGATCCTTTGTTGGATTTCATCCGACATCGTTCTTCATATTCAATAACCTTGTGAGCGTTTCCACGGATATATAATGCCTTTGGTAAATTGTATCCTCTGCTTTGTCAACCATGCTCTACTTTTGAGCTTGTGTTATTTACTCCTGAAGTTGTGGTATATGTTACTAAGATACCCCGATGGGTTGAACCTATGCCTTCCTTAATCTATGTGAACCCAAAAGATTTCATGGGTCCTACTTATCTGGTATTTCACCAGGTAAAACTTTCAACACTAATGCCAATCTCGGAACGAGGAGTGAATGTAAGGTTGTGCTTTGGAGAAATGGGAGTCGACCTTGAACTTTGTGTTCATGCCCATGGACCCGGTGTGGAACTTATGATGGAAGCTTCTCGTAAAAATAATTACCCCCTTATTATAAGTTCATCTTGTATCTGTGGTTTGATCATTTGCAAATGTGGTTCCGGACATATTGTTCTCCTTCGATTCCATTTCTCGGACAAGTTAAAGTACTTGTCTTCTGCATATCATTTCACCTGTCCAACCTCTATTCCGCTCTACCTTCGGGTATTACCCTCTGGTATCTCGATAATATCACATAATCATGTCCCTTGATTATGAGCCCTCATCAAGTATTAATTCCCACCGATTTCAATTTTTCCCAGGTTCTGAGTTATTGGACACTCAAGGACACCGATAACTGAATCGAGTCCGCACCGCGATTAAACAACTCTTAGTAATCTTCATACTTACGAGTTTGTACCCGATCACGCCATTCCTAGCCTGATGGGCTATATCATTATCGTCCTGATTTTAACAGTGCTACCTGGTCCTTATTCCCGAAACACAACTTTCGACGATGAGCTAAGCTTACGTTGATCTTCCTTGGCTTATCGTTTCACCTCGAACAGCAAGCTTGATTCCGAATTGGTGTCGTATCCATGGTTCCAACAATCTTTCGCTGCATTAGTTCTTTTGCTTGATGTAGTCGTTGTTCGATTGCTTCTTCGTGGAGCCTCTCGACAAAAATTGTCGTGATCATCATCAAAATTTTGACTCCTTCCAGGATATCCATCGAATTCATGATGGTAAGTACCATCCTCGTCCCTTGGTAAATTGACTTACCATCGACAACATCCTTACCTTCCTTTCATCACAAGCTCGTTCATGTTATGGATGCACCTTGCTATCCAGCTTGTATTATGTTCTACCTTGAGGTATTACTGACTATTATGTCAAGGATGTTGTGAGGATTGCTCCACCTCTTAAGGGTTCTTGATATAGTATTACTTCTCGCCATCTTCGTTCATTTCTTGGTCCTTGTGTTGTTTCTAACCAGGAATACCGACAATTGAACTATCATGTGTGACTTCAGAACTTTTAGAAACCCTATTGCTTTGAAGTGAATGGGTGATAAATTCATTCTTCGTGTGCTGGTTATTGACTCACCATCCTAACATTGATCGTGCTACCTAGTCCATATTTTTGGGTGCACTTTTCGATCGATGATTATTCGTGGATGTTTTTCCTCGAACATATGTCCTTGTATCATTTGGTCTAACCAATGCTATCCTCTTGTTCACATAATTGGGAATCCATCCTTTTGGAAATCTTGATGAATTGTCGCTGAGTCCATCAGCCACATCCTCATCCTCTCCCTGGTTTACTGATGAACTTTTGTTTCAGAACTCGCTCCCATAGTTCATTTCCCGAGAATCTTACAATGTCATCTCATCAAATTGTGTTGCACCTTTTCTTCTCACGCATCCTGAGTCTGAGGTATCCTGACACCTATCAGATCTGAATCTCGGTCAGATATGATGGTTGGAACATAGTTCCAAGAGTGTTTAACATTGGTCTTTATATGACCCGGTAAGGTGGTGTCATGCCTAGCACACCTGGCCGGAGGCCCTTGTAACACCCCTGTGTAACTACCATTGTGATCAGCTGCTAATAATGCCAAGTCATATCAATTGCAGAGCTTAGTCATAGTGATTAACCAAAACAATTCAACTCCATTTTGAAAATTAACTCAAATTCCAAAGTGCAAAATAAAATTTGCTCAAACACCTTTGGAAAAATGTTCACTAAATAGGAAATATTCCAGAAGCACTCTTAAAATTAAAACTAATACTACTTGGATTAGCTAAATGACTCCAACAAGATGAAACAGCACCAAAACAACAATATTTAATACATTTAAAATTATATCAATTTCAAATGAAACCCAACTTTGCTCAAACCAATTTTTGGTAAAGGCTAATATTGCATATTAATATTTGGGTCAACTCTCACATTTTACAAAAATGCAAAAGTATGCTAACTATTTCAAAACAGGAAATAAATAAAGAAAAATCAAAACAGAAACAGAAGATAGAAAATGAAAAAGGCCTAGAGTTCTACTGTGCACTAAAAGCCTAGGTGCTACAGTAGCCAGCCCAGCCCACCAGTCACGTCGTCCTCCTCCTACCGCGCTGTCGCGCGCAAACGCCTACACGGCGACGGCCGCCGCACGCGTCGCCCATCCGCCGGCGCCCGCGCACGGATAAGATCCCCGAGTCCCCTGGCTCAAACCCTAGCCCCCACAAATCCCTCACCCACTCGCTCGCCTCTTCCCCCTCTCCCTCTCCTTAGATCCGCCGCGCCCGAACGCCACCGCTGCCGTGGGCTTGCGGTAGCCGTGGCCATCGACCACCGCACGCCTCGCCGCCATGTCGTAGAGGATCGCCGTTGTCCGCTGCGTCTCCAGACGCCACCAGATGGAGCCGGGACCTTCTACACCGAGCACACCATCCTCGTCTTCCTCCTCGGATCTCCGGCGATCTCCTCGTCCCCGGCGATGCCTCTGCGCTACTAAGCTTACACCGGGCCATCGTGTGCCTTCGCTGTAAGTTCCCCTTTCCTCCCCATCTCTCTAGTCGCTCCCGCGCGCTCGCTAGCCGTAGCTTCGCCTGAGCCCGAACCCGCTGCCACCGACGAGCTCGCTGCCGTGGCCAACGCTGCCGTCATGCGCAACAGAGCCCAGCTTTGAGCTCCTGGAGCTCGTGCGAGTCCAGCAAGGCCTCTAACACCTCTCCCCATGCCGCATAGCGTCGAACCCGATGAAGCCCGAGCTCCGGCGTTCATTTCGACGCTCGCCGCCATTGAACTAACTCACCTCCGGTCGGTCCAAGGCCACCAGTCGACGCGGCGCTTTTCCAGCTTTCGAATGCATCAGACCGCGCGCAAAACGGTGTCTCCTAGCGCGATTCCGGCGAGCTCCGGTGACGCGCCGCCGCTGCCTTGGTCGCCGGAGCAGTTCCGGCGCCGGCCGCCGACGTGGCTCGGTGGGGCCCAGCCCTGGGTCACTGACCGTGGGCCCTGGGGACCCCAGTAGACTGGGTTGACCCAGTCAACTGCGCTGACTGGGCAGCCCAGCCACTGACATGTGGGCCCCCATGGTTAATTAATCTAATAACGAATTAATTAAATAAAAATAATTAGTTTAGACTAATGACTCACTGACATATGGGGCCCACCCCACTAATCACTCTTAGTTTAGATAATCCACTTTTAGTCTAACAGAGGCTGACATGTGGGTCCCACTGGACCCACATGTCAGGTTTGACTGGTCAGCCGACCTGCTGACTTGCTGATGTCAGCATTACCTCATGCTGACATCATAATTCCCTTTTCTGTTAAAATAAATAAATTCCAGAAAATCATTTAAACTTCGAAAATTAATTACTTTTAAACCGTAGCTCAGATCGAAAAAGTTAAAACATGAAAGTTGCTCAGAACGACGAGACGAGTTTGATCGTGCCGTCTGTTTTCCTGTCGGAACCTCCTACATAGGAGACCTCGTAACTCCGAGCCCGAATCCGGTAGATGAATAGTGCATACATGCCGATTAATAAATCCCCGGTTAATCCTAAAGATAACCAAAATGACTTAGATGCATATTTAGTCAACTCTGCACTGCATCACAGCATAGCACGCACCGTGTTGCATTTGATTGCATTGTATTTACTTGTTTCCTCCCCCTCTTCTCTCTCGGTAGACCCCGACGTCGAGGTAGCTCCTGAGGCAGACACCGCTCCAGAGTACAACTACGTCCCCGACGACCCTGCCCTTGCCATCGAGCAGACAGGCAAGCACCCCCATTTTGAGCATTCCGATATCGCCCACTCTCTTCTCTCTTATGCTTGCATTAGAAGTACTGCTGCTACTGTTGTCCTATATCTGCTGCATAGCCTGTTTTATTGTAGCCTACTTTTGATACCTGCCTGTTCTCCTAAACTGTTTAGTATAGGATGGGTAGAGCCTTATCAGAGACCCACTTGTCCCGACTGCCCCGCTGGACTCTCAGAAGACCCAAGCAACGGGATCGAAGATCAGATCCTTGCACCACACGTCACTTCCCCCTTAAATTGCTCGACACTACTGGGATACTATCGAGTGCCGAGGGTGATACCTCGTCAGCACTTCTGATGATAACCTTGTAGGTTAGTTAATCGGTCGTGGTAAGCGAGGGTGATTCCTCCTACACCACCCCCGATAACGACATCGTCGTGCAACTGTTCAAGTGTGGACCTCGAGGGTGATACCTCCTTCGTTCACCTTGACGAGAACATCAGGTGGGACTCCATCGAGGGTGATTCCTCAGGGTTCCCTCGATGTTAGACACACGGTTACTGTTGTTACTGTGACTTACACTGAAATATGATACTAAAGACGGGTCGGCCCTGAGGGGTACCCACGCGAGCATGAATGCGAAGTGATGTGGAGTTGGGTTGACCTGAGAGGTGCCCGTGAGATAACTACGAGGCGTGGCCGGGAATTCTTAGCCCTTGCCACAAGTCCTCGAGATGGGGCGACGGGGTCACATCGATCATGAGTCTCTGCTCATTTCCGCGCGCTCCTAAACCACTAAACGGTTTGGATATTTGATCCGAGGGGCCTCTGGCCTGATAGCACTAACCATCACGTGGGCATAGTATGGGCGTTCTGCATCGTATACTTCAGCCGAAGCTTAACGGACGTCAGCGATTGAGCGGCGCGCACCAAGTTGGACTAATTACGCAACTGCGCTTGTATTAAGGGGTTGCTAGGTCTGCTCTTGGCCGTGAACATAACGTGCAGGAGTTCCCGGTGCGAAGGCCCAAGACCCCTGGGGGCATAGGTTTAGTCCGGCGTGCTGACCTCTCTGTTAAGTATTTGGTCGGGTTGCGGCGTGTTGCTTAGCCGAGGCCAGGCATGACCTAGAAAAGTGTGTCCAGCCGGAGTTAAGCGAGCGTGGTGGGTAAGTTGGTGCACCCCTGCAGGGAAGAAAACATCTATCGATAGCCTGTCCTACTGTAACGGACACTCGGAGTTGTATCCCGATCGGTACAACTAGAACTGAGATGATACTGGATAGTATGGCTCTAGGATTGCTTTCTCGCAGGGAGTCGAGAAAGGATCTCAGGCTGAGGTTGATGATACTACTACTACTACTACTACTACTTTACTTTGTGTTAATCTGCACTCTTCTAATGCTGCAAGACTGCTGAAGATGTTGAAGATGCTAGTCTTCGATAGGACTAGGTTTTCCCCCTCTATTCTGGCATTTCTGCAGCCCAGTCCACATATACAACCATCCTTTGAAAATGTTGCATATGTAGTTTAGATCCTTGCTTGCTGAGTACTTCGGATGAGTACTCACGTTTGCTTTACTTTCTTTTTTCCCCCATATCCAATTGATGCCACCAGACGATGGAGCCTTTGAGTCAGATGCCCAGTCGATGACCACTACTACTACCAGCCCGAAGAGTACTACTACTACGAGGAGCCGACCGACGACCAGGAGTAGGATTCAGAGGGTCCAGGGCAGGAGGCCCACGCCTTTCGATCGTAGTATTTTATTTTGCCCCGCCTCTGTGAAGGCTTATCTCTCTTTCTGTAATATATCTGTACCCAGATATCTGATGCTTCCGCTGACACTTGTATGCCATCGAGCTATGTATTCGAGCCCTCGAGGCCCTGGCTTGTAATATAAAGCTTGTATGAATTTATTTATGTTTTAGAGTTGTGTTGTGATATCTTCAAGTGAGTCCTTAGGCTTAATCGTGTGCATTTGCGTGTATGGTTAGTGCACGATTAAGCCGGGGTCGTCACAGGTTGGTATGAGAGCCGACTGCCTCTAGGAATCCCCCTATCCAATTCCTTGGCCGAAGTTGAGTCTAGACGTCAAAAATTGTTTTACTAACTTGGCTGTGTGGCTTACGGGCCCACGTTGCCAACTGGGTGGTATTAGGATCTTTTATTCCTCGACCTTTATTCTGGGACTCTAACCTCTCTTCTATTCGGGTTTAATAAAATTACTAACACCGACACTTAGGATCTCGTTAATTCCATCCATCCGGAGAGCTAGATATCAGTGCGATTTCCCTATCATTGATCTGATTAGTCTGATAATCATTTTCCTTTCCATTGTTTTGTTTAACCTTTCAAATTTGAGATCTTCTATATTTCTCGTCATCGAATGACAATCCTGAATCTTCTCTGTTTCAAATGGATCGTCTGTTTCCACCTCGCCCTACGACGCAGCTTGTGCTTTGCACCTATACTCGAGACGTCCCCGGGCTTCCAGCTGTTCTGATCGCCCTCTTGATCAGGCTGGGATACCGCTGGTGCCCCGAGTACATGGTGTACGAGGTTTATCGTGAGTTCAACCAGGAGCAGTACTATGCTGATGTTCGCATCTACGATCAGCAGGATGACTCGGACACTGAGCTACACCATTTTCACGGTATCGGCGTGACGATTGAGATGGCAGTCCATGATGCCGCCTACTCTGCTGTTGCACGTCTTCGAGGATAGTTCAGCGCTGACTTGGATGCCTCTGAGTATCGGTACATTCCGTATGTCCCTGCTGGAGATGCTACTGGGTACTACACAGCTGTCTGTGCCCCGTACGAGCCTCGTCACTACGATCAGCGAGTTCTGATTCAGTGTACTCAGGCTCTGGATCGCACCGTTCGCGCTCTTGCTGTCGAGTTGTTTGCCACTCGAGCCCGACTCTACGAGGCTATGACGCAGTTGCTACCAGCTGTTCGTGCAGGGATACATCCGGAGCACATTCTTTACTCGAGCAGGACCGAGATGCCATCAGGGATTGATTGGCCTGCTGTGGGAGGTCACACACCTGCACGTGGACCACTTCTTTCAGCTCGAGACCGGGTTCTGCATCAGAGTGCACATGGAGCACAGGATCCTTCTGCGACGAACGTCCGTTGTCCGCACTTGCAGCTACCCCATTTCAGTGGTTTTCTCCGACGTTGATGTAGCCTTTGCTATGTCTCGTTGTGTACTTCCTTACCGCGTGCCTGCGTGCCGCCTAGCATGTCTAGCTTTTAAATTTGCGCCGTTATGCTGCCCAAATGTAACTGACTCTGTATGGATCTATATGACTTGATGATTACTATTAAGCATCTGTTGTACTACTTAAATTCCATTGTGTTACATCATGCATGTTGCTAAACACTCGCATTGCCTTCTGCTAAACTACCCCTGTTGATTTAGCAGGATGGCAGATAACAATCCACCACCGCCGCTACCGCCTGACTATATGGCAGCAATGATGCAACAGTTTGAACTTAATCGGCAGTTTATGACTGGGATTATGGAACAATTTCCCCGTCCCAATGCCAACTATCAGCCAGCTTCAATCACACTGCCAGAGTTTGTCCGACTCAACCCATCGATATTCCGCAACACTGTTAATCCGCTGGATGCCGATGACTGGCTGCGTGACATCTTTTATGAGATGGAGTCAGCTGATGTTCCCCCTGTCAGCTATGTCACTTTCGCGACATACTTTTTGAAGGGACCCGCAGCACAATGGTGGGCCACTCACAGACAGACTCTACATCCGGGAACTGTTGTCACTTGGGTGGAGTTCAAGACTGCTTTTCGCGCCCGCTATATTCCTCAAGCAGTCATAGCCCGGAAGAAAGCCGAGTTCCGTAGTCTCGTTCAAGGTAACAAGACTGTGGAAGTTTATCAGCGCGAGTTCCTTGACTTGTCTCGCTATGCTGAAGAAGACATACCTACTGATGATCGAAGGCAGGAGAAGTTTCGTGAAGGGCTGCACCATGACATTCAGTTAACCCTGCTTGTTCAAGACTACCCTGATTTTGCCACCTTGGTGAATAAGGCAATCATGGTCGAGACTGGATTGAAGAAGCACAAAGAAGCTACCAGACGCACTCGTGAGACGGGCTCATCTTTGGGCTCGTCTTCCCAGAAGCGCCGCATATGGATTCCACAGAGCATGTATCGTCCATCAGCTCCAGTATATAGACCTGCATATGCTGCACCTCGTGTGCCTCCTCCACCACCGAGGCAGCCTCTTCGAGCGCCACCACGTCGAATTCCTGCACCACGTCCTGACAGTGGACTATGCTTCAAGTGTGGCCAGCCAGGACACCATGCCAGAGACTGCTCACAGAGTTAGAATCAGCTAGCTCTTCCTTCTGCTAGCCGTGGTAATGGCCGTGGGAATTCTCAGCCTCGCTACAGCAATGTCAGGCCTTCTTATGGTCGTGGACAGAACTATCATGTCAATATGGCTGAAGCCCAGGATCAACCTGAAACTATGATGGGTACACTTCTTGTTAATTCAGTACCTGCATCTGTTTTGTTTGATTCAGGAGCATCGCATTCATTCATGTCAGAACATTTTGCACTCTTGCATGACGTTAAATGCGAAACACTACACCAATCCTTAATGGTAAACACTCCCGCGGGTCAATGTCAAACCTCCCTGTTCAGTCCCGAAGTCACTGTTGATATTGAAGGGTTGAAGTTTCAGGCATTTCCCATTATCCGGAAATCTTCCAAGATTGATCTTATCTTGGGAATGGATTGGTTGAAGGCTCACTACGCCTCGATCAATTGTGCCACTAAAGTTGTACACCTCCTGCACCCATCGAACGAGCTAGTGAATTATCAAGCTCAGCTCACTCAGAACGCTGAGGCTCAGATTTATGCCTTGAATGCGTTGAACGCTTCTCCGCTTGAGGGGATCGAGAACATCCCAGTTGTCTGTGACTTCCTGGATGTTTTTCCAGAAGAACTTCCTGGAATACCCCCTGCTAGAGCTGTCGAGTTCGTCATCGACTTGAAGCCTGGCACCACTCCTATTGCGAAGCGTCCTTACAAGAAGCCACCGCACCACCTTATTGAGCTTAAGGAAGAAATCGACAAATCTCTTAGGAAGGGCTTCATCCGTCCTAGTTCCTCTACCTAGGGAGCGCCGTCTCTTTTTGTCAAGAAGAAAGATGGTACGAATAGGTTGGTTCAAGATTACCGTCCTATCAACCAGGCAACCATTCAGAATAAATATCCGCTTCCCCGGATCAATGACTTATATGATCAAGTTGCTGGATCATCGGTGTTCTCTAAACTCGACTTGAGGTTGGGATATCACCAGATCCGTGTCCACGAAGAGGATATTCCAAAGACTGCATTCGTTACTCGTTATGGCTCCTATGAATACACCGTCATGTCATTTGGCCTAACGAATGCTCCCGCTATGTTCTCCCATTTAATGAACTACATATTCATGGATTACCTCGACAAGTTCGTCGTGGTGTATCTGGATGATATCCTAGTATATTCGAAGAATAAGGAAGAATATGCCGAACATCTTCGCCTTGTTCTTGAGAGGCTTCGAGAGCACAAGTTATATGCCAAGTACTCCAAATGTGAATTCTGGCTTTCTGAAGTGACCTACCTTGGACATGTGATTTCCAAGGACGGTATTGCACTAGTAGAAAAAGGCCCATTTGTCCCGGTTCATAAGGCCCATTTGTCCCGGTTCGGGAACCGGGACTAAAGGGTCGGGACTAAAGCCCAACACCTTTAGTCCCGGTTCTTATACGAACCGGGACAGATGGGGCTCCACGTGGCCGCTGCGGCGAGCCCAGAGAGGAGGGCCTTTAGTCCCGGTTGGACCGGGACCAATGATCATCCACGTGTCAGTAGCTCAGGAGCTGTGTTTTTTGTTTTTTGAAGGGGGGGGGGGGTTTGGGGGTTTTGTAGGGTTAATTTAGGGGTTTCATATATTGTGTTAGCTAGCTAATAGCAGATAGAAGTGTCCTCTCTTATCTCCGTGCTGGTCGACGTACGTTACTATACGTATAGAGAGGACTCGACACGCTAGCTAGTAAGCAAATGAAGGAAACCATTAAGTACACAAGATCGTCATGAACATATACAGAGAGAAGTGATCGACCTCCTCCTTCTCCGAGAGATTGGTCGAACAACAACTTTTCGTATATCTATCCGACGCTACTAGCTACATATATACAATATAAGATCTCTTACAGTCCCTAACATTTGATGTCAAGTTCCACATGGTATTCTCCGGCTGGATTGATGATGTGGTCAAGAAAGAATCCCGCCAATTCCTCTTGAATTGCTTTTATGCGATCTTGTGGTAGGAGTTCATCCCGCATCTGCCAAATCTAATTTGAAGAAGGGGGTCAATACATATATATGAATGAAACTCAACACAAATGATGGTAATAAAATAAAATTGTGAATATTATTGCTTACGCACTTCATATTGTTTTTCAGAGTAGCCCCGCTTAGAGGTCGTCGCGTTGTAGATGTACTCGCAAACGTAGTATCCACAAAAATTATTCCCGCCTTCCTGCCACAACAACTTTATGAGAAATAAAGGTCAATCAAACTGATAATCAAGCATTATAAATGGTATTGATGAAACTAGCTAGAATCAATGGGAGATGCGCGGAACTAGCTAGTAGTACTTACTTTCGGGTGTGTAAATCGCAGCTCCCCCGGCAGTCCCGGAGCTTCTGTGGTGAACACTTTCCAAACCCTGCGAGACAAAGAAAATAATTACTTGATATCAGGAAATGACCAAAGTTGCCGATATGGTGCGATAATGATCGATTGAACTTACTTCTGGAGCATTTCAGTCATGGCCGCATACTCCTTGGGATCTTTTCGTCTTGAGTCTAAGACGGTTACTAGTCCCTGCTCAAGCTTAATCTCTAGGAGAATAAAGTGGAAGCTGCGCACGCATGCATAACTCATCAATTACATTACTATAACCTCGAGTAATAAGGGAAACCAAATATGCAGAAGACAGTAACACTCACTTGAAGCTGTAAGGAAAGAGTATTTTATCTTTGTTTTGATTTTTAAGAAACGATTGTAGCAAGTTGGCCTCGGGTTCTTTCGCATGATATGTAACCGTCCATTCATCTATGAGATTTGTGTTAATGAACCCAATATCATAGATTTGTGCATTTCTGCATTCGACGATCTTCAATCTGCATAATATAGTGAGGATAATTATATATACATGCAATGAAAGAGCTGAGCTATATATAGAGACTTAATTACAGAAGTATAGTACTTACAAACAGTAGCAAGTGATGATTATTTTATCGAGGTCCTTTTGATTGAAAAACTGGAAGAACTCCTCAAATGGAACAGACAACAGATCAATTCCAACGAGGTCGTGCTCCTCTTTAACTCTCAGCGTCAAAATATCCTTCCCAGACTTGCAGGTGTCCATGTACCACTTATGGAATCTTCGCATCATCGTTGTTAGAGGAGGATCACCAGGTCTGACGAGAGGCTTCCCGTACTGGTATTTGTGTTCGTCCACCTCCATTGTATCAAAATGTGCATCGTCGGGCAGGTAATCACCAGGATTGGTAACGGGCAGCATCCCCGGCAGATTTGCGATGATATCGCTAGACACCTTGAGCGGGGGGCATGATTGCTTTGCCTGTTCGCCGAGCTGGGGAATTTTGTTCCCTCTTCTTCGTTCTTGTAACCTTTTGTCACTTGAAGTAGTTCCCGACCGGCGCGCTCCTTCCACTGCCTTTTTCAGAGCACGGACATGGTTGTCATCCAGCGGAGGTGGTGGTGGTCGCTTCAGGTTCTTCAAAGTGCGCTTCAATTTCACCGGATCCATCTTCTCCTCCGGAGGTGGATTTTTCTTTGCAAAAAAGTCCTTCACTTTGGCTTGACAGATCTCCGTGTTTTCCTCCTCGCTCATCTCGTATGGTAACTTCTCTAGAGGCTTGAGAGATGGACCGAATTTCTATTGCCTCCCGCCTCTGGCTGTACTGCTAGACGCTGGAGCAGCCGGAGCGGCTGCGGCTATCTTCCTTCGTTGCTTATGAGGCAGAGAAGGAGGCGGAGTGCTACGACGCGCCGGAGCAGCCGGAGCGGCGGCGGGTGTCTTCCGCTGTTGTTGATGAGGAGGAGAAGGAGGCAGGCTGCTCGGACGCGCCGGCGCATGCGGAGAAGGAGGCGGAGTGCCGCCACGCGCCGGAGCAGCTGGAGAAGAAGGCGGAGTGCCCTGATCACTCGCCAGAGGAGGAGGCGGAGGCGTCCAGTTCAGAAGGTTGATGAGCTCCTTCCGCCATAGACATGGAGTCTTCAGAGCAAGACCCAGCTGAGTCTCCCCTTCACCGGTAGGGTGGTCAAGCTCGAGCTCCTCAAATCCCTCCGTTATTTCATCGACCATCACAACAGCATAGCCTTTTGGAATCGGAAGGCAGTGAAAAGTTGCGCCGGGTTGAGGAGGTGCAACAGAGCCGACAACCGCCTTGACTTTGAGGTGCTGCCATTGCGCCATAAGGTGGCAATCTTGAGCCTCCGTGATAGCATCCACGGGGTAGCTGGGAGCCGTGAAGTGAGGCTGCTGAAGGAGCTCGGTGGAAGCCACGCTGCTTCTCCGCTGAGATGGCGGGGTAGCTTCTGGGGTAGCTTGGCCAGGTCGCTGCCTCTGAACTAGTGCTTGTTCCTCTAGCGCTCGTACCCTTGCATTCAGCTTCTGCAGTTCGGTCTGCTCCACTTTCCTCCTCCTCTCCAGGGTTTTGTAACCGCCTGCGCTGAGAAACCCTTCCTTCCACGCAACGGAGCCTGCCGTGCCTCGTGTTCGTCCTGGGTGCTCAGGATTCCCGAGGGCCTGTGTGAGCTCGTCGTTCTCTCTGTCGGGAATGAACGTCCCCTGCGGCGATATACTTCTGAAGCTTCTTGATGGGTATTTCAAGTTGCTTCTTCGTCCAACGGCATTTCCCTGTTTCAGGGTCCAAGGTTCCCCCAACCCCGAAGAACCAAGTCCTTGAACGGTCTGGCCAGTTCAATGTCTCTGGTTCGACCCCTTTATCAAGTAGGTCCTTCTCAGCCTTGTCCCACAACGGCCGGGCTTTGAGGTAGCCACCTGACCCCGTGCGATGGTGATACTCCTTCTTTGCATCATTTTTCTTGTTTGTCGCTGACATCTTCTTACTCTTCTCCGATGTCTTGTGGGCCACAAATGCGGGCCAGTGATCTCTTATCTTCTCAAATCGGCCGGTGAATTCTGGAGTCTTCCCTTTGTCGACAAACGTTGATTTCAACTCATTCTTCCACCTCCTGAATAGATCTGCCATCTTCTTAAGAGCATGAGCCTTGACCAATGGCTCTATAACTGGCTTATCCGGATCCTTCTCTGGCAGTAGGGTGAAATTTGCCTTCAGCGCGGTCCAAAGATCATCTTTCGGTCTATCGTTGACAAAAGACACTTGAGGGTCTTCACTCTTAGGCTTATTCCATTGGTGGATGCTGATCAGGATCATGTCCCTAACAAGAACCCCGCACTGAGCAGAAAATGCTTCCTTGGTCTGGCTGGGTTCAATCGGTTGGCCATCGCCCTTGATTGCTGTGATCGTGAACCTTTCATCCTGGCGCAACCTTTTCTTCGGGCCTCGTCTCGTTACCGAAGTTTGGCTCGATCCGGAGGGCTAGAAAAGAAGAAAGAAGAGAGTTAATATGTGTACGTACCAAAACAATTAATGCATCAATTAGCTAGTCAGCACAGGCTTAATTAATATATATACCTCGCCAGACTTTGCAACATCTCCTTCCTCCGTTCGCTCACCGGAGCAGTCATCACGGTCTCCTTCTTCCACCGGCATTCCGTCACCGGAGCCATCATAATCATGTCCTTCCACCTCCATTGTTCGATCACCGGAACCTGCTTCACCCTCTCCTTTCAGACCATCGGTGTCGTTGAGAAACGACAAGACATCACCTCCACCGAGGATTATGTCCCCCAACAACTGTTCTGCTTCGATGTCTCGGTGCTCCATAGTTTCTGCAAATATTACAACATGGCAATTAATATACAAACATGACAGATGGATATATTAGTGCAAATGTAGACCTAGCTAGCTCGACGCTTCTACGGTTTGGGGTGGCCTCGACAACGCTTCTAGGGTTTGGGGTGGCCTAGGCAACGCTTCTAGGGTTTGGGTGGCCTCGACAACGCTTCTAGGGTTTGGGTCGGACCGCCTCTCTCATGAATGTCCGACGTCCGGACCGACAAGGGATTTAACAAAATGACGCCATTCTGGATGTGTAGAAAATGGTCCATATTTTTCCTGATCTCATCTACCCTTCTATATGTCACGTTGTCTAGTGTCAAAGAATTCAAGAAAACCATGACTTCATCATTAGCCGGAAATGACAGGCGTATAATGGTACGAAGCTCTTCAAAGTTGTTTTGGAACGGAGTTCCCGATAGAATAATTCGCTTTTTGGTAGAAAGTTCAGCAAGAGCCTTCCGAATATCGCTATTTGGAAGGCCTTTGCAGAAATTCGTACCAAAAGGAGAATTATTCTATCCGGAACTCCGTTCCAAAACAACTTTGAAGAGCTTCGTAGCATCATACGCCTGTTACTTCCGACTAATGATGAAGCCATGGATATCTTCAATACTTTGACAGACAACATGACATATAGAAGAATATATATATAGATGAGATCAGAAAATAATTGGATCAACTTGTGCACATCCATAATGGGGGCATTCTTGATAAATCTATATATGTCAAAATTCAAACTTTGACATATGATCAAATGTTGCATATGTCAAAATTCAAACTTTGACATATGATCAAACTTTGATATATGATCAAATGTTGCATATGTCAAAATTCAAACTTTGACATATGATCAAACTTTGATATATGTCCACCGCGATATAAAATAATACATAGACTTGTTCGGGCGAGAGGGGGTTGATCGATGTCCCCCCTCATGTCGAAGTTATCGGAGTTATCTTCTAGTGGTTTGGGTGGCCTCGAGAGTTTGTCGGGTAGGGGCGGGAGGGGGTAGGAGATCGACAATGCTTTTTTTCTAGGGTTTGGGTGGCCTCGAGAGTTGGTCGCCCGGTATATCGAGAGGGGGGTGAACATTTTACCTTAATAACTTAGGAAAAAAATGTTATCGGGGAGGGGGTATATCGACCCCCCCTCATGTCGAAGTTATCGGGGAGGGGCTATATCGACAACGACATACATATAGCCACATACATATTAAAAAATTCTATGAACATCCATACATACATATAGCCACATACATATATATGGCTATGAAAAAAAATTCATCATATAAAAAAATGTTATCGGGGAGGGGGTATATCGACCCCCCCCCCTCATGTCGAAGTTATCGGGGAGGGGCTATATCGACAATGACATATACATATAGCCACATACATATAAAAAAATTTCTATGAACATCCATATATACATACATATATATGGCTATGAAAAATGCTATGAAAAAAAATTCATCATATAAAAAAATGCTATGAATAAAACAATTAATACATATGCTACGGCGACGGCGGCGATGGCTCACAGCGGGGGCGGCGATGGCACGGCGACGACGACGGCGACAGTGGGGGCGGGCCAGGGCAGGGGCGCGCTCGAGGGCATGGGCGCGGGCTCAGGGAAGACGACGGCGACGGCGACGACGGGGCACGGGCGACGGCGACGATGGCGACGGGGACGACGGGGCACGGGCGACGAGGATCGGGCGGCGACGGGGCAGGGCGCGGCGACGACGACGAGGAGCAGCCTGGCGGCGTCGGGGGAGAATGGGAGCACTTGGGGAAATTTTCCTAAGTGTTGGCTTATATAGCCACACCTTTGGTCCCGGTTGGTGCCACAAACCGGGACCAATGCCACCCTTTGGTCCCGGTTCGTGCCACCAACCGGGACCAAAGGTCTCTTTTCAGCAGCCCAAAGGGCGGGAAACAGACACCATTGGTCCCGGTTGGTGGCACGAACCGGGACCAAAGGGGGGCATTGGTCCCGGTTTGTTCCACCAACCGGGACCAATGCCCCCCTTTCGTCCCGGTTGGTGCTACCAACCGGGACCAAAGGCCTTGTGCTGGCGCGGTGCGGTGGGATGTTTAGTCCCACCTCGCTAGTTGAGAGAGCTCGAGAGTGGTTTATAAGCGCTGCTGCGCCCACCCTCTCGAGCTCCTCTCAACTGCAGGCTTTCGGGCCTTCTCTGCTACTCTTTGCCGTGGGCCTGCTGGGCCTCTGCGGGCCTGAATCCTGGCCCATGGATGGGTTTCTAGTTGTATTCAGGCCGTGGTGGCCCAGTAGGTGGCATTTTTTTTTTCTAGTTTTTTTGTTTTCTTTTTTGCTTTATTTATTTTATTTTGTTTCTACTTACAACAAAATACAAACTATTTTTCAGTGATTCTTTTTTCTTTTAGGTAATAAAAATTATAAGCTTGCTGTTAGTGCCATTAGTTTTCCAATTTGAATAGTTTAAATTTGAATTCTTTGAAATTTGTGTGAATCACTAGTTTGTGATTAACTTTACTATAAAAATAGATTTTGGAGTGATTCTTTTTCCTGCTATTTAATATTACTATGGTTTATCATTATATTCAAAAACAGTTTTTGTTATTTTAGTTTCTAACAAAAAAAATCTTTATGATAATTCCTTTTGCTATTAAAGTTTCTACCAAAAAAAGTTCTTTATGAAAATTCTTTTTGCTTTTAATGTTTTGAACAAAAAATACTTTGATAATTTTAGTTGCATAAATTTTAGTTGATTCCTTTTGCTATTAGAGTTTCATTAAAGTTTTCAAGTTCATTCTTTTTTCTATTAGAGTTTCATTAAAGTTTTCTAGTTCATTCTTTTAGTTTATTATTTTTGCTATTAGAGTTTCATAAAAGTTGAGAGGGTTACGGCAAAAACTGGATGCACTTCATGTACAAAATGGACAATCTCTTTCGAAGTATCAGGGTTTCGGACGAAAACTCATCTGTTACAAAGGGATTTCATTTTTTTGAACTTATTTGAACTCCAGACTTTTTGTGTGTTCAAAATGAACCATTCAAAGCCACATCATCAATTTTCAACCCTTTCTGACTTCATCTGTAATTTTTCATGCATTTACCGATTTTTTTGAGCTAAATGACCCTGAAATTGAAAAGCACTTCACATGAACTATGAAGAGGTTGAAAATTGGCATGATATCATCATTTCACCCACATAGCATGTGCTAAAAAGTTGAGAGGGTTACGGCAAAAACTGGATGCACTTCGTGTACAAAATGGACAATCTCTTTCGAAGTATCAGAGTTTCGGACAAAAACTCATCTGTTACAAAGGGATTTCATTTTTTTCAACTTATTTGAACTCCAGACTTTTTGTGTGCTCAAAATGAACCATTCAAAGCCATATCATCAATTTTCAACCCTTTCTGACTTCATCTGTCTTCACTTTTTCTTCGCTTGTGTCCTTTGCTTATTGCGCCGTAACCATGGATATTCTTCATCGCTTAACTGGGTCCTTGGGTCAGACTTGACTTTGAACAGAGGAATTTCATGAAACTTTTCATAATCTTCAGACATGCCTGTCTTACCCTCCACTCCCACGATGTATCTTTTCCCTGAAAGAACTATGTGGCGATTTGGCTCATCGTATGATGTATTCGCTTCCTTATCTTTTCTTTTTCTCGGTTTGGTAGACATGTCCTTCACATAGAAAACCTGCACCACATCATTGGCTAGGACGAATGGTTCGTCTGTGTACCCAAGATTGTTCAGATCCACTTTTGTCATTCCGTAATGTGGCTCTACCTGTACCCCGCCTCCTGACATATTGACCCATTTGCACTTAAACAGAGGGACCTTAAAATCATGTCCGTAGTCAAGTTCCCATATGTCCACTATGTAACCATAATATGTGTCCTTTCCCCTCTTGGTTGCTGCATCAAAGCGGACACCATTGTTTTGGTTGGTGCTCTTTTGATCTTGGGCGATCGTGTAAAATGTATTCCCATTTATCTCGTATCCTTTGTAAGTCAATACAGTCGAAGATGGTCCCCTGGACAATGAGTACAGCTCATCAGAAATAGTGTTGTCACCTCTGAGACGTGTTTCCAACCAACTGCCGAAATTCCTGATTTGTTCACATGTAATCCAGTCGTCACACTGCTCCGGGTGTTTGGAGCGTAGAATGTTCTTGTGTTCATCGACATACGGGGTCACCAAGGTAGAGTTCTGTAGAACTGTGTAGTGTGCTTGAGACCAAGAATGCCCGTCCCTGCATATTATTGAGTCCCCTCCTAGCGTTCCTTTTCCAGTCAGTCTCCCCTCATACCGCGATTGAGGGAGACCAATCTTCTTAAGGTCAGGAATGAAGTCAACACAAAACCCAATGACATCCTCTGTTTGATGGCCCATGGAGATGCTTCCTTCTGGCCTAGCGCGGTTACGGACATATTTCTTTAGGACTCCCATGAACCTCTCAAAGGGGAACATATTGTGTAGAAATACGGGGCCCAGAACGACAATCTCGTCGACTAGATGAACTAGGACGTGCGTCATGATATTGAAGAAGGATGGTGGGAACACCAGCTCGAAACTGACAAGACATTGCGCCACATCACTCCTTAGCCTTGGTATGATTTCTGGATCGATCACCTTCTGAGAGATTGCATTGAGGAATGCACATAGTTTCACAATGGCTAATCGAATGTTTTCCGGTAGAAGCCCCCTCAATGCAACCGGAAGCAGTTGCGTCATAATCATGTGGCAGTCATGAGAATTTAGGTTCCGGAACTTTTTCTCTGCCGTATTTATTATTCCCTTTATATTCGACGAGAAGCCAGACGGGACCTTCATACTGAGCAGGCATTCAAAGAAGATTTCCTTCTCTTCTTTGGTAAGAGCGTAGCTGGCACGACCTTCATACTGCTTTGGAGGCATGCCGTCTTTTTCGTGCCAACGTTGCAGGTCCTCCCGTGCCTCCGGTGTATCTTTTGTCTTTCCATACACGCCCAAGAAGCCTAGCAGGTTCACGCAAAGGTTCTTTGTCACGTGCATCACATCAATTGAAGAGCGGACCTCTAGGTCTTTCCAGTAGGGTAGGTCCCAAAATATAGATTTCTTATTCCACATGGGAGCGCGTCCCTCAGCGTCATTTGGAACAGATAGTCCACCGGAACCCTTTCCAAAGATTACGTGTAAATCATTGACCATAGCAAGTACGTGATCACCGGTACGCATGGCGGGCTTCTTCCGGTGATCTGCGTCGCTTTTGAAATGCTTGCCTTTCTTTCGACATTGATGGTTGGTCGGAAGAAATCGACGATGCCCCAGGTACACATTCTTCCTGCATTTGTCCAGGTATATACTTTCGGTGTCAGCTAAACAGTGCGTGCATGCGTGGTATCCCTTGTTTGTGTGTCCTGAAAGGTTACTGAGAGCATGCCAACCATTGATGGTTACAAACAGCAACACATGCAGGTCAAATTCCTCCTGTCTGTGCTCATCCCACACACGTACACCGTTTCCATTCCACAGCTGTAAAAGTTCTTCAACTAATGGCCTTAGGTACACATCAATGTCGTTGCCGGGTTGTTTAGGGCCTTGGATGAGTACTCGCATCATAATGAACTTCCGCTTCATGCACAGCCAAGGAGGAAGGTTATAGATACATAGAGTCACGGGCCAGGTGCTGTGATTGCTGCTCTGCTCCTCGAAAGGATTAATGCCATCCGCGCTTAAACAAAACCATACGTTCCTTGGGTCACCTGCAAACTCAGCCCGGTACTTTCTCTCGATTTTTCTCCACTGCGACCCGTCAGCAGGTGCTCTCAACTTCCCGTCTTTCTTACGGTCCTCTCTGTGCCATCGCATCAACTTGGCATGCTCTTTGTTTCTGAACAGACGTTTCAACCATGGTATTATAGGAGCATACCACATCACCTTGGCAGGAACCCTCTTCCTGGGGGGCTCGCCGTCAACATCACCAGGGTCATCTCGTCTGATCTTATACCGCAATGCACCACATACCGGGCATGCATTCAAATCCTCGTACTCACCGCGGTACAGGATGCAGTCATTAGGGCATGCATGTATCTTATGCACCTCCAATCCTAGAGGGCATACGACCTTCTCTGCTGCGTACGTACTGTCGGGCAATTCGTTATCCTTTGGAAGCTTCTTCTTCAATATTTTCAGTAGCTTCTCAAATCCTTTGTCAGGCACATCATTCTCTGCCTTCCACTGCAGCAATTCCAGTATGGTACCGAGCTTTGTGTTGCCATCTTCGCAATTGGGGTACAACCCTTTTTGGTGATCCTCTAACATGCGATCGAATTTCAGCTTCTCCTTTTCACTTTCGCACTGTCTCCTTGCATCAACAATGACCCGGCGGAGATCATCATCGGGCACATCGTCTGGTTCCTCTTGATCTTCAGCTTCCCCCATTGCAGCATCACCGTATTCAGGGGGCACATAGTTGTCATCGTCCTCTTCTTCTTCGCTGTCTTCCATCATAACCCCTATTTCTCCGTGCCTGGTCCAAACATTATAGTGTGTCATGAAACCCTTCTCAAGCATGTGGGTGTGAAGGATTTTCCGGTCAGAGTAAGACCTCGTATTCCCACATATAGGGCATGGACAACACATAAAACCATTCTGCTTGTTTGCCTCAGCCACTTCGAGAAAATTATGCACGCCCTTAATGTACTCGGAGGTGTGTCTGTCACCGTACATCCATTGCCGGTTCATCTGCGTGCATTATATATAATTAAGTGTGTAAAAAACCATTAAAAAACATCATGAATAGATAAGTGACCAAATTAATAGAAGTTCATCATCACATTAAAACCAAAGTACATACATAGTTCTCATTGAACAACATATAGCTCTCCAGAGCATCTAATTAAACCATACATTGAAACTATGTAAAACATTTCAATGCAACAACAAATGCGATCATAATCGCAACCAAGGTAACAATTGATCCAACGGCATAATGATACCAAGCCTCGGTATGAATGACATATTTTCTATACTTTCTAATCTTGAAGCGCATTGCATCCATCTTGATCTTGTGATCATCGACGACATCCGCAACATGCAACTCCAATATCATCTTCTTCTCCTCAAATTTTTTCAATTTTTCCTTCAAGTAATTGTTTTCTTCTTCAACTAAATTTAACCTCTCGACAATAGGGTCGGTTGGAATTTCCGGTTCACATACCTCCTAGATAAAAAAAATCTATGTCACGTTGGTCGGCATAATTGTCATAAACAATAAATGAACCAAATAGTTATAAAATATAATATATACCACATCCGAATCATAGACAGGACGAGGGCCGATGGGAGCGGATACCAAAACCATCGCACTATATAATAACAAACAATAATAAAAGTAAGAAAATTAGACAAGTATCTATCTAAATTATACAAGTAAGAATTTTTTTCTTTTAGAAAGAAGATAAGAACAAGAGGCTCACCACGGTTATGCCGGCGACGAGATCGGCGCGGGCGATCGACGGCGGTGAAGACGGGGACGGGATGTGACGGACCGCTAAACCTGGACAAATCTTGAGGAAAATGGAGCTTGAAGGTCGAGCTTCGAGAGGAGAAAGCTTAACTAGTGTGGCTCGGGCATTTCATCAAACACCTTATGTGCATAGGAGGTGAGCTAGAGCACCACAAAGCTCTCCCCTCGCCGGCCAGAAAAAACAGAGCAGTGTGGAGTGCTCTGCTCGCCGACGATGGGGTATATATAGCCACCTCATTGGTCCCGGTTCGTGCGTGGAACCGGTACTAAAGGCCCCCCTTCTGTCCCGGTTCAAGCCACGAACCGGGACCAATGGATGTGGGCCAGGAGCGAGGCCCATTGGTCCCGGTTCGTGCCAGGAACCGGGACAAATGGGTCCAGACGAACCGGGACCAATGCCCACGAGGCACCGGCCGGCCCACTGGGCGCATGAACCGGGACGTATGCCCCCCATGGGTCCCGGTTCGTGACTGAACCGGGACTAATGGGCTGAGCTGTCCCGAACCAAAGCCCTATTTTCTACTAGTGTTGCCGTTAACCCGGAGCGTGTTCAGGCTATCCTTGACTGGACTCCTTCGAAGAATGCCAAGCAAGTCCGAAGCTTTCTCGGTCTAGCCAGTTATTGTCGCCGATTCGTCGAGAACTTCTCCAAGATCGCTAAGCCCCTGACTAATCTGCTCCACAAAGGCGTCAAGTTCGAGTGGACCAACAAGTGTCAGGAAAGTTTCCAGACACTCAAGGACAAGCTTACTTCTGCTCTAGTGCTTGCTCCTCCTGATTCTCGCAAGGACTTTGTCATATACTGCGACGCCTCTTGTCAGGGATTAGGCTGTGTCCTAATGCAAGAACAAAGAGTAATTGCGTATGCTTCACGTCAATTGCGTCCACATGAAGAAAATTATCCAGTGCATGATCTTGAACTTGCTGCAGTGATCTATGCATTAAAGTTATGGCGCCATTACCTTCTGGGTAATCGGTGTGAGATTTATACCGATCACCAGAGTTTGAAATACTTGTTCACTCAACCGGATCTTAATCTCTGTCAGCAACGATGGTTAGAAACAATTACGGACTATGACTGTGGTATTTCATATACCCCTGGCAAGGCTAACGTGATGGCTGATGCCCTGAGCCGCAAGTCTTATTGCAACAACCTCATGGTTAGGCGAGCTCAACCTCGTCTTTATGCAGAACTGACTCAGCTGAATCTGCGAATTGTTTCCCAGGGTTCTCTTAATAACCTTGTGGTATAGCCAGATCTTCAAAAGGCTGTTAAGGAAGCGCAAGCCAAAGATGCTGAAATTGACTTGATGAAGAAAGAGCTTCACCTTGATAAGTACCGGGATTTCTCAGTTGCTGAAGATGGAACATTATATTTCAGAGACCGCATCATAGTACCTCGCTTCGAGCTTATGACTGACAAGGTCACGAAGGAGGCTCATGATACACCGCTGTCTATCCATTCGGGTAGCACCAAGATGTATCGCGATCTTCGACAGAGGTACTGGTGGTCTAGAATGAAGCAGGACATTGCTCGATATGTTGCTCAATGTGACGTATGTCGTCGCGTGAAAGAAGAACATCAGAAGCCTGCTGGAATTCTTCAACCACTCCCCATTCCTTTATGGAAGTGGGATAAAGTGCAGATGGATTTCATTACTGGTCTTCCCAAGTCTCAGAAAGGTCATGATGCTATTCTTGTCGTCGTCGACCAACTTTCCAAGGTTGCTCATTTTCTGCCTGTCAAGGAGACTATCACTGCTAGCCAACTAGCAGAGCTGTATATCTCCAGAACCGTTTCACTCCACGGCATTCCGAAGGAGATCAGTTCGGACCGTGGCGGTCTTTTCACGTCCATGTTCTGGGAAAGTTTTCAAGAAGCTATGGGAACTCACATTACATGGAGTTCAGCTTATCATCCTCAGTCCCAAGGCCAAGTTGAGCGAGTTAACCAAGTACTAGAAGATATGCTTCGCGCTTGTGTTATATCATTCGGTAAGAAGTGGGAAGAATCTCTCCCATTTGCCGAATTCTCATATAATAACAGTTATCAAGCCAGCTTGAAGATGGCTCCATTCGAAGTGTTATACGGACGTAAGTGTCGAACCCCTCTGAATTGGTCAGAAACTGGGGAACGACCTCTCGTTGGACCGGACATTATTCAACACGCTGAAGAACAAGTCAAAATTGTCCGAGAAAATCTCAAAGCAGCTCAGGACCGCTAGAAGAGCAACTATGATCGCAAGCGATGGGGCTTGACCTATCAACCAGGTGATCAAGCTTATCTTCGTGTCACTCCTATGAAGGGCACCTGTCGATTCGGAATCAAGGGCAAGCTAGCTCCTCGCTATATTGGTCCCTTTCGCATTGTGGCCAGACGTGGACAGGTGGCTTATAAATTGGAGTTGCCGCCACAATTCTCTCATATTCATGATGTCTTCCACGTGTCGCAACTTCGCAAATGCTTCAAGGAATCTCCGCACCGCGCAGTGGATCACGATGCTTGAATTGCAAGATGACTTATGTTATAAGGAGCATCCGATCCGCATCCTTGATGAAGCTGAGCGTCGAACTCATCAGAAGACGACCAAGTTCCTGAAAGTGCAGTGGTCGAATCAGACAGAAGATGAAGCCACTTGGGAACGTGAGGATAATCTCCGAGCAGAATATCCCGAGCTCTTTCCTTCTACCTCTTAAATTCTCGGGACGAGAATTTCTTTTAGAGGAGGAGAACTTGTAACACCCCTGTGTAACTACCACTGTGATCAGCTGCTAATAATGCCAAGTCATATCATTTGCAGAGCTTAGTCATAGTGATTAACCAAAACAATTCAACTCCATTTTGAAAATTAACTCAAATTCCAAAGTGCAAAATAAAATTTGCTCAAACTCCTTTGGAAAAATGTTCACTAAATAGCAAATATTCCAGAAGCACTCTTAAAATTAAAACTAATACTACTTGGATTAGCTAAATGACTCCAACAAGATGAAACAACACCAAAACAGCAATATTTAATACATTTAAAATTATATCAATTTCAAATGAAACCCAACTTTGCTCAAACCAATTTGTGGTAAAGGCTAATATTGCATATTAATATTTGGGTCAACTCTCACATTTTACAAAAATGCAAAAGTATGCTAACTATATCAAAACAGGAAGTAAATAAAGAAAAATCAAAACAGAAACAGAAGATAGAAAATGAAAAAGGCCTAGAATTCTACTGTGCACTAAAAGCCTACATGCTAGAGTAGCCGGCCCAGCCCACCAGTCACGTCGTCCCCCTCCTACCGCGCTGTCGCGCGCAAACGCCGACACGGCGACGGCCGCCGCAGGCGTCGCCCATCCGCCGGCGCCCGCGCACGGATAAGATCCCCGAGTCCCCTGGCTCAAACCCTAGCCCCCACAAATCCCTCACCCACTCACTCGCCTCTTCCCCCTCTCCCTCTCCTCAGATCCGCCGCGCCCGAACGCCACCGCTGCCGTGGGCTTGCGGTAGCCGTGGCCATCGACCACCGCACGCCTCGCCGCCATGTCGTAGACGATCGCCGTCGTCCGCTGCGTCTCCAGACGCCACCAGTTGGAGCCGGGACCTTCTACACCGAGCACACCGTCCTCGTCTTCCTCCTCGGATCTCCGGCGATCTCCTCGTCCCCGGCGACGCCTCCGCGCTACTAAGCTTACACTGGGCCACCGTGTGCCTTCGCTGTAAGCTCCCCTTTCCTCCCCATCTCTTTAGTCGCTCCCGCGCGGTCGCTAGCCGTAGCTTCGCCTGAGCCCGAACCCGCTGCCGCCGACGAGCTCGCTGCCGTGGCCAACGCCGCCGTCATGCGCAACCGAGCCCAGCTTCGAGCTCCTGGAGCTCGTGCGAGTCCAGCAAGGCCTCTAGCACCTCTCCCCGTGCCGCACAGCGTCGAACCCGACGAAGCCCGAGCTCCGGCGTCCGTTTCGACGCTCGCCGCCGTCGAACTAACTCACCTCCGGTCGGTCCAAGGCCACCAGTCGACGCGGCGCTTTTCCAGCTTTTGAATGCATCAGACCGCGTGCGAAACGGTGTCTCCTAGCGCGATTCCGGCGAGCTCCGGCGACGCGCCGCCGCTGCCTTGGTCGCCGGAGCAGTTCCGGCGCCGGTCGCCGACGTGGCTCGGTGGGGCCCAGCCCTGGGTCACTGACCGTGGGCCCTGGGGACCCCAGTAGACTGGGTTGACCCAGTCAACTGCGCTTGATTGCATTGTATTTACTTGTTTCCTCCCCCTCTTCTCTCTCGGTAGACCCCGACGTCGACGTAGCTCCTGAGGCAGACGCCGCTCCGGAGTATGACTACGTCCCCGACGACCCTGCCCTTGCCGTCGAGCAGACAGGCAAGCACCCCCATTTTGAGCATTCCGATATCGCCCACTCTCTTCTCTCTTATGCTTGCATTAGAAGTACTGCTGCTACTGTTGTCCAATATCTGATGCATAGCCTGTTTTATTGTACTACTTTTGATACCTGCCTGTTCTCCTAAACTGTTTAGTATAGGATGGGTAGAGCCTTATCAGAGACCCACTTGTCCCGACTACCCCGCTGGACTCTCAGAAGACCCGAGCAACGGGATCGAAGATCAGACCCTGGCACCGCACATCAGTTCCCCCTTAAATTGCTCGACACTACTGGGATACTATCGAGTGCCGAGGGTGATACCTCGTCAACACTTCTGATGATAACCTTGTAGGTTAGTTAATCGGTCGTGGTAAGTGAGGGTGATTCCTCCTACACCACCCCCGATAATGACATCGTCGTGCAACTGTTCAAGTGTGGACCTCGAGGGTGATACCTCCTTCGTTCACCTTGACGAGAACATCAGGTGGGACTCCATCGAGGGTGATTCCTCAGGGTTCCCTTGATGTTAGACACACGGTTACTGTTGTTACTGTGACTTACACTGAAATATGATACTAAAGACGGGTCGGCCCTGAGGGGTACCCGCGCGAGCATGAATGCGAAGTGATGTGGAGTCGGGTTGACCTGAGAGGTGCCCGCGAGATAACTACGAGGCGTGGCCGGGCATTCTTAGCCCTTGCCACAAGTCCTCGAGACGGGGCGACGGGGTCACATCGATCGTGAGTCTCTGCTTGTTTCCGCGCGCTCCTAAACCACTAAACGGTTTGGATATTTGATCCGAGGGGCCTCTGGCCTGATAGCACTAACCATCACGTGGGCATAGTATGGGCGTTCTGCGTCGTATACTTCAGCCGAAGCTTAACAGACATCAGCGATTGAGCGGCGCGCGCCGAGTTGGACTGGTTACGCAGCTGCACTTGTATTATGGGGTTGCTAGGTCTGCTCTCGGCCGTGAACGTAACGTGCAGGAGTTCCTGGGGCGAAGGCCCAAGACCCCTGGGGGCATAGGTTTAGTCCGGCGTGCTGACCTCTCTGTTAAGTATTTGGTCGCGTTGCGGCGTGTTGCTTAGCCGAGGCCGGGAATGACCCAGAAAAGTGTGTCCGGCCAGAGTTAAGCGAGCGTGGTGGGTAAGTTGGTGCACCCCTGCAGGGAAGAAAACATCTATCGATAGCCTGTCCGATGGTAACGGACACTCGGAGTTGTATCCCGATCGGTACAACTAGAACTGAGATGATACTGGATAGTATGGCTCTGGGATTGCTTTCTCGCAGGGAGTCGAGAAAGGATCTCAGGCTGAGGTTGATGATACTACTACTACTACTACTTTACTTTGTGTTAATCTGCACTCTTCTAATGCTGCAAGACTGCTTAAGATGTTGAAGATGCTAGTATTCGATAGGACTAGGTTTTCCCCCTCTATTCTGGCATTTCTGCAGCCCAGTCCACATATACAACCATCCTTTGAAAATGTTGCATATGTAGTTTAGATCCTTGCTTGCTGAGTACTTCGGATGAGTACTCACGTTTGCTTTACTTTCTTTTTTCCCCCATATCCAATTGATGCCACTAGACGACGGAGCCTTTGAGTCAGATGCCCCAGTCGACGACCACTACTACTACCAGCCCGGAGAGTACTACTACTACGAGGAGCCGACCGATGACCAGGAGTAGGATTCGGAGGGTCCAGGGCAGGAGGCCCACGCCTTTCGATCGTAGTATTTTATTTTGCCCCGCCTCTGTGAAGGCTTATCTCTCTTTCTGTAATATATCTGTACCCAGATATCTGATGCTTCCGCTGACACTTGTATGCCATCGAGCTATGTATTCGAGCCCTCGAGGCCCTGGCTTGTAATATAAAGCTTGTATGAATTTATTTATGTTTTAGAGTTGTGTTGTGATATCTTCAGTGAGTCCTTAGGCTTAATCATGTGCACTTGCGTGTATGGTTAGTGCACGATTAAGCCGGGGTCATCACAGGTTGGTATCAGAGCCGACTGCCTCTAGGAATCCCCCTATCCAATTCCTTGGCCGAAGTTGAGTGTAGACGTCAAAAATTGTTTTACTAACTTGGCTGTGTGGCTTACGGGCCCACGTTGCCAAATGGGTGGTATTAGGATCTTTTATTCCTCGACCTTCATTCTGGGACTCTAACCTCTCTTCCATTCGGGTTTAATAAAATTACTAACACCGACACTTAGGATCTCGTTAATTCCATCCATCCGGAGAGCTGGATATCAGTGCGATTTCCCTATCATTGATCTGATTAGTCTGATAATCATTTTCCTTTCCATTGTTTTGTTTAACCTTTCAAATTCAAGATCTTCTATATTTCTCGTCATCGAATGACAATCCTGAATCTTCTCTGTTTCAGATGGATTGTCTGTTTCCACCTCACCCTACGACGCAGCTTGTGCTTCGCACCTGTGCTCGAGACGTCCCTGGGTTTCCAGCTGTTCTGATCGCCCTCTTGATCAGGCTGGGATACCGCTGGTGCCCCGAGTACATGGTCTACGAGGTTTATCGTGAGTTCAACCAGGAGTAGTACTATGCTGATGTTCGCATCTACGATCAGCAGGATGACTCGGACACTGAGCTACACCATTTTCACGGTATCGGCGTGACGATTGAGATGGCAGTCCATGATGCCGCCTACTCTGCTGTTGCACGTGTTCGAGGACAGTTCGGCGCTGACTTGGATGCCTCTGAGTATCGGTACATTCCGTATGTCCCTGCTGGAGATGCTACTGGGTACTACACATCTGTTTGTGCCCCGTACGAGCCTCGTCGCTACGATCAGCGAGTTCTGATTCAGTGTACTCAGGCTCTGGATCGCACCGTTCGCTCTCTTGCTGTCAAGTTGTTTGCCACTCGAGCCCGACTCTACGAGGCTATGACGCAGTTGCTACCAGCTGTTCGTGCAGGGATACATCCGGAGCACATTCTTTACCCGAGCAGGACCGAGATGCCATCAGGGATCGATTGTCCTGCTATGGGAGGTCACACACCTGCACGTGGACCTCTTCTTTCAGCTCGAGACCGGGTTCTGCATCAGAGTGCACATGGAGCGCAGGATCCTTCTGCGATGAACGTTCGTCGTCCGCACTTGCAGCTACCCCGTTTCAGTGGTTTTCTCCGACGTTGATGTAGCCTTTGCTATGTCTCGTTGTGTACTTCCTTACCGCGTGCCTGAGTGCCGCCTAGCATGTCTAGCTTTTAAATTTGCGCCGTTATGCTGCCCAAATTTAACCGACTCTGTATGGATCTGTATGACTTGATGATTACTATTAAGCATCTGTTGTACTACTTAAATTCCATCGTGTTACATCATGCATGTTGCTAAACACTCGCATTGCCTTCTGCTAAACTACCCCTGTTGATTTAGCAGGATGGCAGATAACAATCCACCACCGCCGCCACCGCCTGACTATATGGCAGCAATGATGCAACAGTTTGAACTTAATCGACAGTTTATGACTGGGATTATGGAACAATTTCCCCGTCCCAATGCCAACTATCAGCCAGCTTCAATCACACTGCCAGAGTTTGTCCGACTCAACCCATCGATATTCCGCAACACTGTTAATCCGCTGGATGCCGATGACTGGCTGCGTGACATCTTTTATGAGATGGAGTCAGCTGATGTTCCCCCTGTCAGCTATGTCACTTTCGCGACATACTTTCTGAAGGGACCCGCGACACAATGGTGGGCCACTCACAGACAGACTCTACCTCCAGGAACTATTGTCACTTGGGTGGAGTTCAAGACTGCTTTTCACGCCCGCTATATTCCTCAAGCAGTCATAGCCCAGAAGAAAGCCGAGTTCCGTAGTCTCGTTCAAGGTAACAAGACTGTGGAAGTTTATCAGCGCGAGTTCCTTGACTTGTCTTGCTATGCTGAAGAAGACATTCCTACTGATGATCGAAGGCAGGAGAAGTTTCGTGAAGGGCTGCACCATGACATTCAGTTAGCCCTGCTTGTTCAAGACTACCCTGATTTCGCCACCTTGGTGAATAAGGCTATCATGGTCGAGACTGGATTGAAGAAGCACAAAGAAGCTACCAGGCGCACTCGTGAGACGGGCTCATCTTCGGGCTCAGCTTCCCAGAAGCGCCGCATATGGATTCCACAGAGCATGTATCGTCCATCAGCTCCAGTATACAGACCTGCATATGCTGCACCTCGTCTGCCTTCTCCACCATCGAGGCAGCCTCTTCGAGCGCCACCACCTCGAGTTCCTGCACCACCTCGAGTTAAGCGAGCGTGGTGGGTAAGTTGGTGCACCCCTGCAGGGAAGAAAACATCTATCGATAGCCTGTCCTACGGTAACGGACACTCGGAGTGGTATCCCGATCGGTACAACTAGAACTGAGATGATACTGGATAGTATGGCTCTGGGATTGCTTTCTCGCAGGGAGTCGAGAAAGGATCTCAGGCTGAGGTTGATGATACTACTACTACTACTACTACTACTACTACTACTACTTTACTTTGTGTTAATCTGCACTCTTCTAATGCTGCAAGACTGCTGAAGATGTTGAAGATGCTAGTCTTCGATAGGACTGGGTTTTCCCTCTCTATTCTGGCATTTCTGCAGCCCAGTCCACATATACAGCCATCCTTTGAAAATGTTGCATATGTAGTTTAGATCCTTGCTTGCTGAGTACTTCGGATGAGTACTCACGTTTGCTTTACTTTCTTTTTTCCCCATATCCAATTGATGCCACCAGACGACGGAGCCTTTGAGTCAGATGCCCCAGTCGACGACCACTACTACTACCAGCCCGGAGAGTACTACTACTACGAGGAGCCGACCGACGACCAGGATTAGGATTCGGAGGGTCCAGGGCAGGAGGCCCACGCCTTTCGATCGTAGTATTTTATTTTACCCCGCCTCTGTGAAGGCTTATATCTCTTTCTGTAATATATCTGTACCCAGATATCTGATGCTTCCGCTGACACTTGTATGCCATCGAGCTATGTATTCGAGCCCTTGAGGCCCTGGCTTGTAATATAAAGCTTGTATGAATTTATTTATGTTTTAGAGTTGTGTTGTGATATCTTCAAGTGAGTCCTTAGGCTTAATCGTGTGCATTTGCATGTATGGTTAGTGCATGATTAAGCCGGGGTCGTCACACCCCTATTGTTATAGTTTTCCTTTTTAGCAAAGTTATCCATTCTTCCATGAGGAAATTGTAAGACTTATTCTACAAGTTGTTCCTGATGGATCCTTCCTGTATCCGAAGTCTGACCTTTGCTTGAAGACCATGTCAATGCTATCTCGAAGCATGTCTGTGGTACTCCGATTTTCAATAAGAGCATTTGAAGCACAATACTAAATTTTCCTTAGCAATTATCCAAACACCGTTGTATGTGTAATGTCATGAAATTTCTCTCCCCTTACCTAAAGAGTTTTCTACTTTATATCTTGTCATGAATATCATGCTCTGCTTGTCCTTGGGAAGGATATACCCCTGAAATATGTGTTTAAACACATTTTCCTTTCCATTGTTTTGTTTAATCTGATAAACATATTTTCCTTTCCATTGTTTTGTTTAACCCTTCTTGTGATCTATATGACATAAGCAGTAATATCTCCCTGCTTATGTAAACACATCGGTGTACAACTCGGTCAGTAAGACCCTGTTACTATTGTTGATGACATTCCGGTAACCACCGATGGACGAGAACTTTGCCTATTGGTCCGCCTCGTTTCAATGAGCAGGAAAATGGTTCTCTTCGTCCCTCGCCCTTGGTACCAATGATTGTTTCAAACATGACTGACAGGCTAGCCTCTGACATACATTGCTACCCTGACCGTGCAATATGTCGCCGCCCTTCCTACTTTTAACCCACTTGGTGGGCCCATAACCCACAGTTCCACAGGATCGAAACCTGACTCTCCTGTACACCCCCCTGTTTCCAAAGTTATTCCTCACGCTTGGCTTCCTGTGTAATTCACGAGCCACCTTCCTAGTGATCTATTCTGGTATCAGACGCAATACTTATTCTCATTGCTCTGGACCCCTTTCGCACCTTGTTTCAGACATCGAGCGATTGTCTATCCGTTTGAAACTTCTTATTGTACCTTATTACTTTGCTCTCGACGTGTTTTATTCGTTCAACTCAAGAGATACTCATGTGTTCATTTGTGGGATAACCCCCCGATGATTACCCCTTATGGCATTCTATCATTGTAGAGCTGCCCCTTTCCTATTCGTAAGTACGATGAAATTCTCGAAGATAGGATGATGACTTCATCACGATGACCTGAAGCAAAGGAATGAAGTCATCAATGTAATGGATCAACCTCTTCGAGAAGAGCAACCAAGACCGAGAAGACTCGATAGGATTTCGTAACCAGAACTTTCCCCCTTACTCCACCTCTTAAATCTCTGGACGAGATTTCTTGTAGTGGAGGAGATTTGTGACGCCTGGATAATTAGGCTACAGAAATCCCATGTTAATGATGCCATGTCACCTCGGTTATTGTTGATAAACTCGCGTTGATTCGAAACCGATTCAAATTAAATTTCGAAATCAAGTCAAACGGTAAAGGTTTTCAAATATTGAAACTAAAATATTCGGGTTGTGCCAAATAATGCATATGTAATTATGGTGGAGAAACCACATTTTTATAAAATGATTGAATGCTCTAAAATGATTTAAGCAGTAGCCAAAACAATTAAATAAATGCCTTTTGTATTTTATAAAATACTAAACTGTTTTTTTTGGGGGTTAAACCTTTTTGTGATCGAGGTATAATTAGTGATACTAATTTAGGTGCAACTTTTATGTTTTATAAAACTAAAATAAAATAAACCTGTAGAAAGAAAAATAAGAAAAGAAAAACAAACAAAATAAATAAAACGGGGGAAACCCCCTGACCAACTGGGCCAAACGGCCCAGCCGGCCAGCCCACTAACAAAGCCGGCCCACCCCCGGCCTACACATACCCCCACTACCCAAACCCTAACCCACCGACACCCTCACTCGCTCGCTCTCTCCCCTCCCCCTGATCCCGATCTGGATCGGGGCTCGACGCCGCATCGCCGCCGCCTGGAGGACCGCGGTCGCCCGGAGCCATCAACCATCGCCGCCTTGCCTCCTCGTCCTCCTCCCCGCAGGTCGCCCCCGAGCCTCGCCGACCCCCGATCACCTGCAACGCTGGTGAGGCCACCGGCCTCTTCTTCCCTCATTCTCTGTCGCCGGCGCCGTCCACCGCGCGCCGACTGCGACTGCGTTCGGCCCTGCGCCTCACCGTGGTCCCCCGAGCCCTCGCTCCGCTGCCTTCCACTGCCGTGCCTCTGACCTCGCCTCTGCCACTCATGCGCGTGCGCCCAACCTCATCCGCGCCCGCCTGCTCGTTCGCTCGCCGTAGCCACGGTCAGGGCCCTGCTCCAGCCGCACGCCTCACCTCGCCGCCTCTGCGTGGCCATGCCCCGTCGCGGTTCCCCGCACGCCCGCGCGCGCCCGGGGCGCGCCTTGCTCCGCTCCGCCCGCGGCCTTCCGCTCACCCAGCTCCCGCTGAGCTCCGGCCGCCCCTGAGCCCCGCGCAGCTTGCCGCTCCTGCTACGCCCGCCGCTCCCTTTGGCTGTTGCTGTCGCGCCGCCCCGCCTTCACTGCTGCTCGCCACCGCCTCCCTGCCGCCAACCCCGCACGACTCGCCGTTCGGGCGATACCCGCACGCCCGCGCACCCGCTAAGGCTCCCCCGAGCCACTGTCTAGGGGGCCCCACGCCCCAGAAAACAAAAAAAAGAGATAAAGAAAATGCTGAATAAAAGTAAATAAATAATTAACTTAATTAATTCTGTTAAGTAAACTAATTAAACTTAGTTAACAAAATTAAATAATTAAACTAACTAATCTGTTAATTAGCATAATGTGACTATGACAACCGGGCCCCACTTGTCAGTTTGACTGGTGAACGGTCAGAGTTGATCGCTGACGTCATGCTGACGTCATGACGACATCATAAATGCTTTTCGATTAAATTAATCTGTTAATTCCTGAAAATGAATTATAACTTTGAAAATTAATATAAAATAATCCGTAACTCGGATGAAAATACTTTGTACATGAAAGTTGCTCAGAACGACGAGACGAATCCGAATACGCAGTCCGTTCGTTCGCCACACGTCCCTAGCATAGCGAACCTGCAACCGTCCCCCTCCGGTCCGTCTGTCTGAAAACGCGAAACACCGAGAATACTTTCCCGGATGTTTCCCCCCTTTTGCCGGTATCACCTAATACCGCGTTAGGGCATACCTAGCACCGCTTAATGTTATGTCATGCATCGTCATGCATCTGTTTGCATTGTATTCATTGTTTCTTCCCCCTCTTCTCTCCGGTAGACTACGAGACTGACGCCGCTGCTGCTCCGATCGACTACGGTGTTGACGACCCGTCCGCAGAGCTTCCAGGCAAGCAAAACCCCCCTTGTTCATCCCGATATCGCCTACTCTTTCCGTCTACTGCTTGCATTAGAGTAGTGTAGATGTTACTGCTTTCGGTTAGTCCTATTCTGTTGCATAGCCTGTCTTTGCTACTACTGTTGACACCTTTACCTGCAATCCTAATGCTTAGTATAGGTTGCTAGAATTACATCAGTGGCCCTACATTCTTGTCCGTCTGCCATGCTATACTATCGGGCCGTGATCATTCGGGAGGTGGTCACGGGTATATACTATATACTATCACACTGCTTATGTTACTGTTCGGATGTGGGGGCTAAAGGGGCAGGTGGCTCCATCCAGGTGGTGATGGGCCTGGGTTCCCGACAGCCCCCGCGTGATTCTTTGTGGCGGAGCGACAGGGCAGGTTGTGACCACCTAGGAGACAGGTGGGCCTGGTCCCTGGTCGACGTCCGCGGATACTTCAAATAACACGCTTAACGAGATCTGAGTACTTGATCTGAGTTTGGCTACGAGCCTATACGCACTAACCAACTACGCGGGAACAGTTATGGGCTCTCGGTGTCGTGGTATCAGCCGAAGCTCTTCAAGACGTCGGCGACTGAGTGGCGCGCGCCGGATTGGACCGGAACGCCTGCGCTTGTATTAAGGGGCTAGGTCTGCTTCCGGCCGCGTTCGCAACGTGCAGGTGTGCAACGGGCGATGGGCCCGAGACCCCTGCACGCATAGGATTTAGACCGGCGTGCTGACCTCTCTAAAGGGTCTAGGTGGGGCTGCGACGTGTTGATCTTCCGAGGCCGGGCATGACCCTGGAAAGTGTGTCCGGCCAGAGTAATCAAGCATGTTGGGCAATGTGGTGCACCCCTGCAGGGAAGTTTATCTATTCGAATAGCCGTGTTCTTCGGTAAAAGGACGACCCGGAGTTGTATTTTGACCTTACGACAACTAGAACTGGATACTTAATAAAACACACCTCTTACAAGTTCCAGAGACAACCCGGTGATCGCTTTCCCACAGGGCGACGAGGGGAGGATCGCCGGGTAGGATTATGCTATGCGATGTCACTTGTTACTATACTTGCTACTCTCTTCTACATGCTTCAAGATGGAGGCTGCCAGAAGCGTAGTCTTCGATAGGACTAGCTATCCCCCCCCCCTTATTCTGGCATTCTGTAGTTCAGTCCACATATACTACCCATTTCATTGATACCGATGCATATGTAGTGTAGATCCTTGCTTGCGAGTACTTTGGATGAGTACTCACGGTTGCTTTGCTTCCTCTTTCCCCCCTTTTCCATTCTTCTCGGATGTCGCAACCAGATGCTGGAGCCCCGGAGCCAGACGCCACCTTCGACGCAACCTACTACACCGAGGATGTTTCTACGTGAAGTTCGGCTTCGAGGAGTAGTTAGGAGGTCCCAGGCAGGAGGCCTTGCCTTTTCGATCGTTGTTGCTTTTGTGCTAGCCATCTTATGGCACCTTGTTTAACTTAATGTCTGTACTCAGATATTGTTGCTTCCGCTGACTCGTTTGTATTCGAGTTGATGTATTCGAGCCCTCGAGGCCCCTGGCTTGTAATATAAAGCTTGTATTGTTTTAATTTGTGTCTAGAGTTGTGTTGTGATGTCTTCCCGTGAGTCCCTGATCTTGATCGTATACATTTGCATGTATGATTAGTGTACGGTCAAATCGGGGCCGTCACATTGATACGTTGAGGTTCCAGCCCATAAGCGGATTGAAATAAATTCTACAATCTTGATGATCTCGGGACGAACTAATTCTGGATCACATATTGCAATTCCAGGCTCTTCAGTCGGGTCTGAAATCATCGTCATTCTAAAACTGTAAACAAACACACCCAAATATGAGTCGACGATGACTTAAGCCTAGGTTGTGAGGATTCACAATCTTCTTGGTAACATGTTTCTTAGTAAGAACAAACTATCAACTTGTCTGTTTTTTAATCATGTGTTTGTGATATGGTGACACTTTAAGCCCTGTCTAAATTTGTTTGGCATTCCTAATAGCTCGACCCCGCTGGTCAGAACAACATTTTGCTTAGACATAGACAGTCGCTCACCACATGAAATATGTCTTCCAGAACACACCTTTGCCATCACATAAACACGACTCGATCATTGTTCTGGAGTCCTTGTATTAAACACCATGATAGTTGGCAAGCTATGATGAGTAGCTTCAGCAGCGCGATGACATGTCATTGTGTTTGACAGGCTAATGCGGCTGCTCACGCGATCGGTAAGTTTAATAAAGATTAGCCACCGCCATTCTTGATTCCAATCCTTGTATTGGGCATGATTATCATTAAATAAGGCTGTCAAAGTAAAAAAAAAACATAATGATTCATACATGTATGACCTCATAGAATGAGTACAAACAAAATCAATTAAAGACTTTTCGTGTGCGGGACACCTTGCTTGTACTTGATTCCAATTTTTGCATGCCTAATGCCCTAATGTTGTCAAAGCCTTGTTCAACCACCAGATAGGGTCTGATAAGTGATATCCCATTAATATGCAATCTCAAATTGTACATATAACTTCGATTATATCGAAGCACAACCGATCGTCCGAATTAGACAAGTTCTTCCTTCAACAAATTAAACAAGGATCCAAGCGACAACAACAAAATTAAGGAAGCATGATGAGGTTAATTGGGTCAATTAATTTCTACTTTTTCTGCGAAAAAAATATTTAGTTCCTTGCGTCAATTAGCTTATGCATGGTCCAATCAAATCTCACTATCTTTCAATTGTCAAAGGGTGAAGCCTTTTGTCGGGCTTGGATGGGATCTTTCCTTGGCATGGTCACGGAAGGAGAAAGGAAGGATCATGATATATCTCCAAATGTGAGACCAAAAATAAAGTACTATATCGTGGCGCCTAAAATAGCACACGCTACAGAGAAAATGAAACACTAAATATTCAACAGCTTTGATTAGTTCAAGTGTCGTGTCGAATGATTTGGACCGACAAACGTTTAAAGATGTGGTCAAGTCATTCGCTGTCGACCCTATTAATACGACTGTCGTCTCTTGCTTGATTGGTCGCATAGGAATGAGCACTGTAGCTCAGGTCACCATGATGTGGTGATGGTTGGACTTGTGCTCTAGTCTGGTGCTGGTTGCCAGCTTCATTTTGTTTCCTTGCCTGCTTAGTTTATTACTCCATGCATAGTACTCTCATATTTAGTCGTGTGGCTGATTAAGAACTCTCATATGTAGTTGGAGTTTTCTTCTTAAATAGTCAAAGTATTTGCTGGAGTTGATGGCATCCAAAGATGGCACGCCGGGCACGTCACTAGCTAGGTGTAAAAATAACCTGCACATAATTAAAGAAAGAAGCAGATGGCGGATATTCTCACTCCCAAAACATTTGTTTTGGTTGGGGCTTGACACCAAAGATTGTAAAGGAGATCGGCTCGAAACTGTTGTCCTGTCCACCTAATCTTATTTGTCTGGACTCTGCCGAACCTGCTTGCTTTTGGTACGCCTCATTATGTAATCTGTTGATGCGATAGAAACAAAATTATTTTAAGGTTCAAAAAAGGTACGTACCGAGCAACCTAGCTAAGGAGTAGTAAAGCAGAACTCTAGATGAAGAGATGCACCTACGTAGTATTAATTTGCCTATATATGGCTGGTGCTTTGTTTTTCTCCCATATGAAGAAATTAGTAGAAATACTTCGTAGCTAGCTAGAGGATACAAAAATGACATGACTTCGCATGAAGAGGCCAAGAATACTCCATCCGGTTGGATTTATATAAGTCGGAGTAGTATACTGTTATCAGGACACACTAGCACTACCGGAAAACGGCCCTACCCCGACGGCCAAACCTATGCCTACGGCTGCCGTCGGCCTAGTTTGAGATATGCCGACAGCCCAGTCCTGGCCGTCGGCTTATCCTGGCCGTCGGGTTACACGGATCTATGCCGACGGCCGCCGTTGGCACAGAACGGCCGTCGACCTAGGTGCAGACATGCCGACAGCAGCCGTCGGCATAAATCAGCTGTCGGTATACCTGTGGGCCCGGCGACCCCGCCCGTGACTAGCGGCTAACGCCGTCAAACCTATGCCGACAGTCGGGACGGGCGGCCGTCGGCATATCTCCGCATGCCACGTCACCGATCCGCGGCGTAGGTATGCCGACGGCAGCCGTCGGCATAGGTGCCACGTCACCGATCCGCGGCACGGCGCCCACCAGAACCCTGCCGTCCCTATGCCGACGGCAATGCCGTCGGCATAGCTATTTTTTTTTACATACGTTTTTTTTTGCATATGTTTTTATGCTTTTTTTTTACATATGTTTTTATGCTTTTTTTTTAAATATGTTTTCATGCTTTTTTATGTATTATATGAATATATATGTAGTTTGTAATTTTTTCCATAGATTATGAATATATATATAGTTTGTATTTTTTTCGAGCACATTAATAATGTGCCGTCATGTTCTTTTGAATATAGGTCCTTATATTTTATTAAAATCAAAAACAGCTATGCGACAGAAGTTGAGTGGCGGTTGCAAACGCCCGGCACCCGTCTCCGGAGTGTGACCCCCTCACGTCCGCGGTGTGCCCCCCTCACGGACGGCGCCGCCGCCAGCATCTGGAGGGCGGAAACAGCCGCATCGGGTCTATACGGAGGGGACGTTGCTCTTCGCGCGTCTACGACTGTGGCCGGCGGCCTCCGGGGGCTAGCATGCCGCCAAATCTTGCGTAGGCGGCCTCTCACAAGTCTGGAAGTGTTGTGGCGGTTGCAAACGCCCGGCACGCGTCTCCGGGGTGTGCCCCCCCTCACGGACGGCGCCGCCGCCGGCACCTGGAGGGGGGAACGGACACGTCGGGTCTACACGGAGGGGATCTTGCTGTGGGTCTGGCCCGAATGTTGCTCCAAAGTGTTCCTATGGGCTGACCTGACACAACCGGGTGGGGAGGTCCACTGGTCAAAGCCCGTCCGTGCAAAGTCAAAGGGCTAGATCCCTTGGTCAAACTCTACAGGGTTAGGCGGGACGGGGGCCCTGGGGGGGTAGCAATGCCACCGGAGCGTCGCACCGGGCCCTCATACATGCGGGGTGGTGTGGTGGCATGTTCGAAGAGGCGGCACGCGTCTCCGAGGTGTGGCACCCCTCACGGACGGCGATGACACGGTAGTAGACGTTCTGTGGTAACGATGCGGCGTGAATATTATTAAATACTCGGAGGGCGATAAAATCATGAGTTTTTTACACGACGTGTGCACATGTGCTATAGGACTGATGGTAATTTTTTCATAATTTTTCGTGATGGAGAAGTATCCGAACAATTCCCTCTACGCGGATTGCTCTTCGCGCGTCTACGACTGTGGCCGGCGGCCTCCGGGGGCTAGCATGCCGCCAAATCTTGCGTAGGCGGCTTCTCACAAGTCTGGAAGTGTTGTGGCGGTTGCAAACGCCCGGCACGCGTCTCCGGGGTGTGCCCCCCCTCACAGACGGCGCCGCCGCCGGCACCTGGAGGGGGGAAACGGACGCGTCGGGTCTACACGGAGGGGATCTTGCTGTGGGTCTGGCCCGGATGTTGCTCGAGTTCGGCGCCTCCCCTCCCCTCCCCTCTGTGTGGTTCCGGGAGAGGAGAGGGCCGAGCGGCGTTAAAAATAAAATAAAAATCCATATGAAATAATAATACATTAAAAAACATAAAAAAGGAAAAATATAACTATAAAAAACATCAAAAAATTTATATGAAATAAAAAAACGTAAAGAAGAAAAATATAAACTATTAAAAACATAAAAAAATAAAAAATATAACTATGCCTACGGCTAAGCCGTCGGCATAGGTGCCACGTGGCATCGCTACATATGCCGACGGCTTAGCCGTCGGCATAGTTGCCCTTATCCATCCGCGGTCGACCCCTCCACCACTCATTCCTCCCCGACCCCAGAGCCCGACCCGCGCGCCGCCAGACCCCTACCCGCGCCTGTCCGCCAGCCGCTCCCTATTCTCCCGCCGTCTCTCTCCCCGCCGCCCCCTCCGCCGCCCGCGAGCCGCCCTCCCTCTATCCGTCCCCCTCTCCCCTGCCCCTTCCCTCGCCCCTCCCCCCCCCCCGCCTACATCCCCGGCCCTTCTCGCGACGCCGCCGCCACGCCGTCGCCACCTGCTCGTCTCCGCGCGTCGCGACCACCCACCCCCCTCCCCCCCTTCACCACCCACCACCACCCCCGTCCCCCCGCCACCTCTCGCCGGTCGTCGTCCACCAACCCTCCCCGACCCCGCGCCCTCCCTGTGTCCTGCCCCGACCCCGTGCTAGGGGGCGCCGGCTAGGAGGCCCCCCTCCCCTCCGACTCCCTGCTGCGCCCCGGCCGGCCCCGTCCACCCTTTCCCGGCGGCTGCCCCCCGGCCTCCCTGCTGCCCGCTGCACCGGCGGCCAAGGTGAGCTTTTTTTTCAATTTTTTGCATTTTGTTACTGTTTTTTTGCATAGATGGATATATATGTGATGAATGGATATATGCATGTACAGATTGATGGTGAAGTTTGTGATAGATGGATGCATTGATGGATATTGGTCAAGTTTTTGAATATGTGCATGTATAGATTGATGGATATTGGTCAAGTTCTGCATTTTGTAGACACTTAGTTTAAAATATGGATGAATTGATGAATATTAGTAAGTTTTGTGTTTGGTCAAGTTAGTGTTAGATGGAAGCAATTCGAGGCACGAGGCTTTTTTTTTTACAATTTGACATGTTGTTTCATGTTCATTCATAATGTTGTGTCAATGCTTAATGTGAGGTGATGACCTAATTTTTTTTCACTTGGTGTAATTAACAGGATTTGTGGTGTTTCATCTTCGTTGAGTGATCGTCGACGTTGGAGGTGTTGGTCCACGATCGTCCCTCTCCTTTGATCGACTACATCGGAGGGTGAGCAACAATTCCATGACCTCGTCCACTTTTTTTTCCATGTCACTAGATTAAATTTTCACATCAAGTCGCGTAACCTAGGTCTCCCGTCCGAAAGGGTTGCATCGATAAATATGCATTCAATTGCATATTTATCACCGCAGCTCTTTCGGATTGTCCAGCGCTTTCCACAGACAGCCCGAGGATGTGTAGATTGGGTACGTTGTTCATGCTCTACCCCGTTCTGAGACAGGATTTCGGCGGCGCCTCCCTGTTGTTCTCCGTATGCACATTCTCTCGGCATTTTGCCGAGACGTGTATTTGGAGAACAGCGGGGAGGTGCTGCCGAAATTTTGTCTCGGAATGGGGTAGAGCATGGACAACGTACTCAATCTACACATTCTCGGGTGGGATTATGACCCATCTTTACCTATTAGAGATGTAGGTGGATTAAATGTCGTTTCTCGTCAACCTTGTAAAAAATAAAATATTGATGTGAGTAATTTAAATGAATCCTTAATTTTGTTGTGTGGCTTCCAATAAAGCAGAGATGGCAGATAATCAGTGGATGTATAGTGGGTTTTTCCGTCGGAATCAAGTAACAACAGAGTGGGTCGAGAAAACTGATGTGTTTTTGAAAGAGATATTCCGTAGTCCAATGAGGATGGTGCCAGAATGCCCGTGTGCCAAATGTAAGAGACGTATCCGTAGAGATAAGAGTGAGATGACTAAGCACCTTCGCACGCATGGATTTATGCCCAACTTTAATATGCCGATAAACTTTGCCCAGCAGGACCGTGGTAGAGAGGAGGTGATACGACAATGCGTCGCTGGTTATGAGGACGATGGGGTTAGAGACATGCTAGATGATGTCTTTGCTGCACAGCCGACACCTCCGTCACCTTCAGCGAATGAACCGGAGGAGCCGGAGAAAACCGCAAAGGCCTTCCAGGAAATCTTGGCCTCGTCAAAGAAACCTCTCTATGAGGGTGCCAAGCTGTCTGTGCTGGATGCCATCTCGCAACTGATGGCAGTCAAGGCTGAGTACGGCTGTAGCCGAGGTTGCTTCGAAGCATTTCTGGGAGTATGGGCTAACAGCCTGCCTGAGGACCATGAACTGCCGAAAACCATTTACGCTACGAAGAAAATCAAGAAGGCGCTCTCCCTGGACTTATGAGAAAATACATGTTTATCCAAAGAATTGCCTTTTGTTTAGGCATGAGTATGCGGATGACAACTACTGTAGGAAGTGCGGTTCCTCTCGGTATATTGAGGTGGTCGATGAGCATGGTCAGAAGCGGCAGCTAAAAATCCCTTTGAAGGTTCTTCGGTATCTTGATTTTATAAAAAGACTGCAGCGCCTTTTCATCACGGAGGAGTCTGCTAAAATGATGAAGTGGCACAAGGAAGGGAAAAGGTACAATCCAAAAAAAATTGTACATCCATCAGAAGGTGAAGCATGGAAGTCATTCGATATAGAGTACCCGGAGGAAGCAGCCGAGGCTGGGAATGTCAGAATTGCTATAACAGGTGATGGGTTAATTCCATATGGTATGTCGTCTAATCCATATAGCTGCTAGCCCGTATTTGTTATTCCGCTCAATCTCCCTCCCGGCGCCCTAATGCAACGCAAGACCATGTTCCTGTCGCTTATAATTCCGGGGCCTGAATATCCGGGGAAGAATTTGAGTGTGTTTATGCAGCCGTTGGTGGATGATTTGCACCATTCTTGGTACTTCCCGAGGTTGACATACGACCGGCATCTGCAGAAAAATTTCTTGATGAAAGTTTGGCTACAGTATTGCATGCATGACTTTCCCGGCTATGCCCTGTTCTGCGGATGGTGTACAAGTGGAAAGATGCCTTGCCCAGTGTGCATGCAGGCCTTGATTTTCATTTGGCTGAAGAAGGGTGGCAAGTATGTTGCCTTTGACCTGCATCAACAGTTCCTCCCTCCAGACCATCCTGATAGGGAAGACAAGAAGAACTTCACAAAAGGCAAAGTTGTCCATGAAGTAAACGACATTCCAATGTTTTCTGGTGCGGATGTGCTTGCTCAGCTGAAAGCTCTTAAGCCTGCCGGCGAAGGGAAAGGCAAAGGCAAAGGCAAAGCCACATGCGAAGACGAGGGCGAGGGCAAAGGAAAAGGTAAAGGAAAAAAATGTTTTGAACGATATGGTGAGACGCACAACTCGACTCACATTACCCCCTTCACGCCGCTTCCCTATTTTAAGGACCTCAAACTTCCATACAACATCCTTACTAATTGTTTATTCTCTTCTCAATGCAGGTTTGCTAATCATGGGCAAGTCCAGCGGCGCCAGTTTCCTCAGTAAATTCAAAGGACTTACTCGGAGTGGACGAGCCCACAAGGTTCCCTCCCGACTACGCGATGGAGGGGTCGGGGGAGGAGACCCTAGAGGAGGAGGGGGTGGGGGGAGAGCCCCTAGAGGAGGAGGAGGTGGGGGGAGAGGCAGCCGGGGCAAAAAACTCCGGGCCGTGTCCGAAATAGGAGGGTCTTCTTCGATGCCCTCCTATACTGAGGCACCTTCTGAGTCTGAGGAGGAGGAGTATGTTCCTGATGGCGAGGAGGAGGAGGGTGAGGAGGAGGAGGGCGAGGAGGAGGAGGCCGAGGAGGAGGGTGAGGAGGAGGGCGAGGAGGAGGAGGGCGAGGAGGAGGGTGAGGAGGAGGGCGAGGAGGAGGGTGGAGGGGAGGTTGACCCCGAGTTGTGGGGTGACTTGCCACCGGGTGCTCCGCAGGGGTGGCTGCGTGGTAATGCCGGAGTACCTACACCACCTTCTATCGAGGCGCACAAGTGGCTCATTGAACCTGCGGGGACAGAGTAAGTGCCTCTCAATCATATTTTCAACACATGACAACATTTTCTTATTGTACACATGGCAATCCTTTGATTCTTTTGCAGTAACTGGATCCTTCGCGGAAAGGGCCGTAAACCGAACGGCCTTATCACTGTCCTGTTGAAGGAGTTTTGGCCTGGCCTATTCTGCCCGCGGCCAGACAGGGGCCCACAGCTGCGGGTTTTGGCCACGTGCTGGGCCCACTACGAGGCTTGCAGCAACGCGGAGTACGGGACGGCCGCTAAGGCCGTGATCACCAAATTTTGGGTAAGTTCTCTTCTGAATCACTTATCTTCAGTTTCGTTCATACTTTATCATTGAATCACTCAACTCATGCCTTGTTTGCTTCTGGTTTATGCATGATTGCAGCAACTCTATAGAGTTCTTGACGAGCACAAGGCCAGAGCCGACGTGGTCTTGCTTGCAGCTGCGAAGAAGAAAGCTCGTCAGTTGCAGTACGAGGTGCGCTGGGTTGCCCTCTCGCAGTACTACCACATCTACCTGCACCAAAAGATGACCAAAACTCAAGCACAGAGGCAACGACTTACCTTGAACAGGGAGCAGTTCATGATGGTAACTATTACTGACTTTTCATTGTTTCAAGCAGTCAACTATATGTTTCGTGCTCACATGTCATGCTTCCAAAATTTGCATAGGTTGTTCCTCGTTGGTGCTATGGAAGGCATGACGGATGGGCGAGTTTGGTGGATAGGTGGCTCGGCAACGATGCAGAGTTTGCTGCCAAGAGCATCAAGGCCCGGGCTAACCGTCGAAGAGACGGGACACACGGCCAAGGAAACAGGAACCACTGGGGCTTCAAGGCCATGAAGGTATATCTATATGCATGATGCATTTTTGTTCTTCTTTACCGTCATGTTCTTATGTATGGCTAACTTCTTTTGACGTTGCAGGAGGACAAGTTGAAGAGGCCGCTCTCAGACATTGAGTCGTGGAAGCTGGCCCGCGAGCGGAGTGATCGCAAGGACGGCGAGAGCCAGTACTACGGCAAGACCGAGGAGCACCTGGAGTCTTACACTCAGAACCATCAGAAGTTGCATCCGGATGTTCCTGTTCCTGAGGTCGCCCAGTCTCAGATCGACGACACAGCGGTGGTGGCCATCCAGGGGAAGTCACATGGCCGGTATCCGTGTTTCGATGGCTTGATCACTCCTTCGATCTCGTACACACGGCTTCGGGCTAGCAACCCGAGCCAGGTAGAGAGTACGGGGCGTTCACAGACTCCCTTAGCCCGCCAGCATGCTGTAAGTACTTCCCCTTTATCTTCTTTCTCTCTAGCATTCTCAGTTTATTTTCAGCATTGCTCACTTAGAAACAACCTAAATTATGTAGGCATATAAGGCCTTTGTCGAGCATAGGAATCTCGAGGTGCGAGAGTACTTGCAACGAGTGAAGGCAAACGATGATTACAACCGTCAGATGATGACGGTTAGTTTTGCCCTCTTAAAACCAAGCTAAATTTTTGCACTTTCATTCCTTCTGACCTTCTAGTTTGCTTGTTTTACTAACATCCAGGCTATGTTGGCGTCTTGGAGTAACCGCACGGATCCACCACAAATGGGACCCCCACCACCACCTACGGGAGAACCCCCACACGTGCCCACGTTCGATGAATGGGTGGCACTAGGCAGTGATAGTCCGGTTAGTACATTTGCCTAACTACTGACAAACTAGTTCTCGTTCATTCAACACTATCATATCATATTTACCGTTAGAATCTTCTCTCAAACATATAGGGGACCGGTGGCTCGACTCCTGCTCCGTCGACCCCAGTCACTCCAATCTGGCAGAGTGATGGTGGTCGCGGTGGCGGTTTTGGCGGAGGTGGTCTTGCTTGATGTCGATGATGATACCCGTGCATGTGGCCGTCGTGCCATACCTTTCATGTTCCAACTTTTATGATGTTCCATGTCTTGCACTACTTTTATGTTCATGAACTTTCGCCGGTGATGATCTTTAGATGATGAACTTGACTATGTTTAAATGATGATGATGAATTTGAGTATGTTTAGATAATGAACTGTCATATTTCTGCATAATCCCATATTATTCTGCTTTGAAATGCTCTCAAATGAATTGAAAAAGAGAAAACAGGGAAAATAAAAAAAAACAAAAAAAAAACTATGCCTACGGCAAAGCCGTCGGCATAGATGAGCCCAGGACTTCCCAGGGCGCGCCACGTGGCAGCGCTATGCCTACGGCAAAGCCGTCGGCATAGATTTTCATCTATACCGATGGCTTTGCCGTAGGCATACCCCTGACGCCAGGAGGAACCGGGGGACGACACGTGGCACGGCTATGCCTACGGCAAAGCCGTCGGCATAGATTCCATCTATGCCTACGGCTTTGCCGTAGGCAAAGCCCTGCCACCAGGAGGCACCGGGGAATGCCACGTGCCAGAGGTATGCCGACGGCTCAGCCGTCGGCATAGATTTCCACCTATGCCGATGGCCAAGCCGTCGGCATACCTCTGGCACGTGGCTTCTCGTGAATCGTCAGCCCTTTTGACGGCGCCGTCCGTTGCCGTCAGGCGAAAAACAATGCCGACGGCTAAACTATGCCGACGGCTGACGCCCGGCCGTCGGCATAGGCCCCTATGCCGGCGGCTATACTACGCCGACGGTCTGACAAGACTACGCTGACGTGATCTACGCCGACGGGCCTATGCCGACGGCAGCCGTAGGCATAGATCTATGCCGACGGCAAAGGACCTATGCCGACGGCCCTGGGCCGTAGGCATAGGCCGCGAGTCCGGTAGTGGAGTAGAAAAAGACCCATTTGTCCCGGTTCATAAGGCCCATTTGTCCCGGTTCGGGAACCGGGACTAAAGGGTCGGGACTAAAGCCCAACACCTTTAGTCCCGGTTCTTATACGAACCGGGACAGATGGGGCTCCACGTGGCCGCTGCGGCGAGACCAGAGAGGAGGGCCTTTAGTCCCGGTTGGTAACACCAACCGGTACCAAAGATCATCCACGTGTCTGCAGCTCAGGAGCTGGGGTTTTTTTTTGAAAGGGGGGGGGGCTTTGGGGGTTTTGTAGGGTTAATTTAGGGGTTTCATATATTGTGTTAGCTAGCTAATAGCTAGAGAGAAGTGTCCTCTCTTATCTCCATGCTTGGTCGACGCTACGTACTATACGTATAGAGAGGACTCGACACGCTAGCTAGTAAGCAAATGAAGGAAACCATTAAGTACACAAGATCGTCATGAACATATACAGAGAGAAGTGATGGACCTCCTCCTTCTCCGAGAGATTGGTCGAACAACAAGTTTTCGTATATCTATCCGACGCTACTAGCTACATATATACAATATAAGATCTCTTACAATCCCTAACATTTGATGTCAAGTTCCACATGGTATTCTCCGGCTGGATTGATGACGTGGTCAAGAAAGAATCCCGCCAATTCCTCTTGAATTGCTTTTATGCGATCTTGTGGTAGGAGTTCACCCCGCATCTGCCAAATCTAATTTGAAGAAGGGGGTCAATACATATATATGAATGAAACTCAACACAAATGATGGTAATAAAATAAAATTGTGAATATTATTGCTTACGCACTTCATATTGTTTTTCAGAGTAGCCCCGCTTAGAGGTCGTCGCGTTGTAGATGTACTCGCAAATGTAGTATCCAAAAAAATTATTCCCGCGTTCCTGGCACAACCACTTTACGAGAAATAAAGGTCAATCAAACTGATAATCAAGCATTATAAATGGTATTGATGAAACTAGCTAGAATCAATGGGAGATGCGCGGAACTAGCTAGTAGTACTTACTTTCGGGTGTGTAAATCGCAGCTCCCCCGGCAGTCCCGGAGCTTCTGTGGTGAACACTTTCCAAACCCTGCGAGACAAAGAAAATAATTACTTGATATCAGGAAATGACCAAAGTTGCCGATATGGTGCGATAATGATCGATTGAACTTACTTCTGGAGCATTTCAGTCATGGCCGCATACACCTTGGGATCTTTTTGTCTTGAGTCTAAGACGGTTACTAGTCCCTGCTCAAGCTTAATCTCTAGGAGAATAAAGTGGAAGCTGCGCACGCATGCATAACTCATCAATTACATTACTATAACCTCGAGTAATAAGGAAAACCGAATATGCAGAAGACAGTAACACTCACTTGAAGTTGTAAGGAAAGAGTATTTTATCTTTGTTTTGATTTTTAAGAAATGATTGTAGCAAGTTTGCCTCGGTTTCTTTCGCATGATATGTAACCGTCCATTCATCTATGAGATTTGTGTTAATGAACGAAATATCATAGATTTGTGCATTTCTGCATTCGACGATCTTCAATCTGCATAATATAGTGAGGATAATTATATATACATGCAATGAAAGAGCTGAGCTATATATAGAGACTTAATTACAGAAGTATAGTACTTACAGACAGTAGCAAGTGATGATTATTTTATCGAGGTCCTTTTGATTGAAAAACTGGAAGAACTTCTCAAATGGAACAGACAACAGATCAATTCCAACGAGGTCGTGCTCCTCTTTAACTCTCAGCGTCAAAATATCCTTCCCAGACTTGCAGGTGTCCATGTACCACTTATGGAATCTTCGCATCATCGTTGTTAGAGGAGGATCACCAGGTCTGACGAGAGGCTTCCCGTACTGGTATTTGTGTTCGTCCACCTCCATTGTATCAAAATGTGCATCGTCGGGCAGGTAATCACCAGGATTGGTACCGGGCAGCATCCCCGGCAGATTTGCGATGATATCACTAGACACCTTGACCGGGGGACACGATTGGTTTGCCTGTTCGCCGAGCTGGGGAATTTTGTTCCCTCTTCTTCGTTCTTGTAACCTTTTGTCACTTGAAGTAGTTCCCGACCGGCGCGCTCCTTCCACTGCCTTTTTCAGAGCGCGGACATGGTTGTCATCCGGCGGAGGCGGTGGTGGTCGCTTCAGGTTCTTCAAAGTGTGCTTCAATTTCACCGGATCCATCTTCTGCTCCGGAGGTGGATTTTTCTTTGCAAAAAAGTCCTTCACTTCGGCTTGACAGATCTCCGCGTTTTCCTCCTCGGTCATCTCGTATGGTAACTTCTCTAGAGGCTTGAGAGATGGACCGAATTTGTATTGCCTCCCGCCTCTGGCTGTACTGCTAGACGCCGGAGCAGCCGGAGCGGCTGCGGCTGTCTTCCTTCGTTGCTTACGAGGCGGAGAAGGAGGTGGAGTGCTAAGACGCGCCGGAGCAGCCGGAGCGGCGGCGGCTGTCTTCCGCTGTTGTTGACGAGGTGGAGAAGGAGGCGGGCTGCTCGGACGCGCCGGCGCAGGCGGAGAAGGAGGCGGAGTGCCACCACGCGCCGGAGCAGCTGGAGAAGGAGGCGGAGTGCCGCCACACGCCGGAGCAGCCGGAGAAGGAGGCGGAGTGCCCTGATCACTCGCCAGAGGAGGAGGCGGAGTGCCCTGACTCACCGGAGGAGGAGGCGGAGGCGTCCAGTTCGGAAGGTTGATGAGCTCCTTCCGCCATAGACATGGAGTCTTCAGAGCAAGACTCAGCTGAGTCTCCCCTTCACCGGTAGGGTGGTCAAGCTCGAGCACCTCAAATCCCTCCGTTATTTCATCGACCATCACAACAGCATAGCCTTCTGGAATCGGAAGGCAGTGAAAAGTTGCGCCGGGTTGAGGAGGTGCAACAGAGCCGACAGCCGCCTTGACTTTGAGGTGCTACCATTGCTCCATAAGGTGGCAATCTTGAGCATCCGTGATAGCATCCACGAGGTAGCTGGGAGCCGTGAAGTGAGGCTGCTGAGGGAGCTTGGTGGAAGCCACGCTGCTTCTCCGCTGAGATGGCGGGGTAGCTTCTGGGGTAGCTTCGGCAGGTTGCTGCCTCTGAACTAGTGCTTGTTCCTCTAGCGCTCGTACCCTTGCATTCAGCTTCTGCAGTTCGGTCTGCTCCACTTTCCTCCTCCTCTCCCGGGTTTTGTAACCGCCTGCGCTAGGAAACCCTTCCTTCCACGCAACGGAGCCTACCGTGCCTCGTGTTTGTCCTGGGTGCTCAGGATTCCCGAGGGCCTGTGTGAGCTCATCGTTCTCTCTGTCAGGAACGAACGTCCCTTGCTGCGCTGCGGCGATATACTTCTGAAGCTTCTTGACGGGTATTTCAAGTTGCTCCTTCGTCCAATGGCACTTCCCTGTTTCAGGGTCCAAGGTTCCCCCAACGCCGAAGAACCAAGTCCTTGAACGGTCTGGCCAGTTCAATGTCTCTGGTTCGACCCCTTTATCAAGCAGGTCCTTCTCAGCCTTGTCCCACAACGGCCGGGCTTTGAGGTAGCCACCTGACCCCGTGCGATGGTGATACTCCTTCTTTGCAGCATTTTTCTTGTTTGTCACTGACATCTTCTTACTCTTCTCCGATGTCTTGTGGGCCACAAATGCGGGCCAGTGATCTCTTATCCTCTCAAATCGGCCGGTGAATTCTTGAGTCTTCCCTTTGTCGACAAACGTTGATTTCAACTCATTCTTCCACCTCCTGAATAGATCTGCCATCTTCTTAAGAGCATGAGCCTTGACCAATGGCTCTATAACTGGCTTATCCGGATCCTCCTCTGGCGGTAGGGTGAAATTTGCCTTCAGCGCGGTCCAAAGATCATCTTTCTGTCTATCGTTGACAAAAGACACTTGAGGGTCTTCGCTCTTAGGCTTATTCCTTTGGTGGATGCTGATCAGGATCATGTCCCTAACAAGAACCCCGCATTGAGCAGAAAATGCTTCCTTGGTCCGGCTGGGTTCAATCGGTTGGCCATCGCCCTTGATTGCTGTGATCGTGAACCTTTCATCCTGGCGCAACCTTTTCTTCGGGCCTCATCTCGTTAATGAAGTTTGGCTCGATCCGGAGGGCTAGAAAAGAAGAAAGAAGAGAGTTAATATGTGTACATACCAAAACAATTAATGCATCAATTAGCTAGTCAGCATAGGCTTAATTAATATATATACCTCGCCGGACATTGCAACATCTCCTTCCTCCGTTCACTCACCGGAGCAGTCATCACGGTCTCCTTCTTCCACCGGCATTCTGTCACCGGAGCCATCATAATCATGTCCTTCCACCTCCATTGTTCGATCACTGAAGCCTGCTTCACCCTCTCCTTCTAGACCATCGATGTCGTTGAGAAACGACAAGACATCACCTCCGCCGAGGATTATGTCCCCCAACAACTATTCTGCTTCGATGTCTCGGTGCTCCATAGTTTCTGCAAATATTACAACATGGCAATTAATATACAAACATGACAGATGGATATATTAGTGCAAACGTAGACCTAGCTAGCTCGATGCTTCTACGGTTTGGGGTGGCCTCGACAACGCTTCTTGGGTTTGGGGTGGCCTAGGCAATGCTTCTAGGGTTTGGGGTGGCCTCGACAACGCTTCTAGGGTTTGGGTCGGACTGCCTCTCTCATGAATGTCCGACGTCCGGACCGACAAGGGATTTAACAAAATGACGCCATTCTGGATGTGCAGAAAATGGTCCATATTTTTCCTGATCTCATCTACCCTTCTATATGTCACGTTGTCTAGTGTCATAGAATTCAAGAAAACCATGACTTCATCATTAGCCGGAAATGACAAGCGTATAATGGTATGAAGCTCTTCAAAGTTGTTTTGGAACGGAGTTCCCGATAGAATAATTCGCTTTTTGGTACAAAGTTCAGCAAGAGCCTTCCGAATATCGCTATTTGGAAGGCCTTTGCTGAAATTCGTACCAAAAGGCGAATTATTCTATCAGGAACTCCGTTCCAAAACAACTTTGAAGAGCTTCGTAGCATCATACGCCTGTTACTTCCGACTAATGTTGAAGCCATGGATTTCTTCAATACTTTGACAGACAACATGACATATAGAAGAATATATATATAGATGAGATCAGAAAAAAATTGGATCAACTTGTGCACATCCATAATGGGGGCATTCTTGATAAATTTATATATGTCAAAATTCAGACTTGTTCGGGCGACGGGGGCGGCGACCATGGAGCAGTGGCAGAGCAGGGCCGAGCTCGGGGGAGCATGCGGCGAAGTTATCGGGGAGGGGGTATATCGACCCCCCCTCATGTCAAAGTTATCGGGGAGGGGGTATATCGACCCCCCCTCATGTCGAAGTTATCGGGGAGGGGGTATATCGACCCCCCCCTCATGTCGAAGTTATCGGGGAGGGGGTATATGACCCCCCCCCTCATGTCGAAGTTATCGGGGAGGGGGTATATCGACCCCCCCTCATGTCGAAGTTATCGGGGAGGGGGTATATCGAACCCCCCCCTCATGTTGAAGTTATCGGGGAGGGGGTATATCGACCCCCACCCCCTCATCATGCATATATAGCTACCACATGCATATATACATTGAAAAAACTTACATTATATATATATATGAACAAAAAAATTACATCATATATATACATATGTACATCGACCCCCACCCCCCTCATCATGAACAAAAACATGCTCTAAACAAAAAAAATTGACCAAGTTTTCATATCATCATCATCTACTACAAAAAAATTTGACCAAGTTTTCATATATATACTACAGAAAAAATTATCTAACAAAATGTTCGTCCATCCATCCATCCATATTCAAAAGGTTCATATTCTACAATATCACCAAAAAAAAATTCTATGAACATAAAAAATTCTAACTTTTGCATATGAATATACATACATTTTCTTTTTTTCTTAAATGTAACTTTTGCATATGAACATACATACATAAAATTCTTATGAACAAAAAATAGACTTTTTTGTGAGCATTACATAATCTCCAATATTTTTCTAAAAATGCAAAAAAGAGCATATACCTAAAATTTCAAAAAGAGCATATACATAGCATATATAGAGCATTACATAATCTCCAATAATCTCCATTACATAATTCAACTTGAACAAAGGAAAAAAAGAAAAAAAACAGGGGCGGTGGTTGGAGCGGCCGGAGCGCGGGCGGCATCGGCGTCGGGGTGGGCGGCGGCATTGGGGCGCGGGGGGGAGGAGGAGAGGAGGGGAACGACGAGGCGCGGCTCACAGTGTTGCAGGGGAGCGGGGACGGCGTCAGGGCAGGGCTCGGCGACGGCGAGGTCGGGGCAGGGCGACGGCGAGGTCGGGGCAGGGCGCGGTGTCGGGGCAGGGCTCGGCGACGGCGATCTCCGGCGCAGCAGCCTGGCGGCGTCGTGCTATGGTTCGGCCGTCGTGGGAGATAATGGGAGATTTGGGGAAAAATTTCTAAGTGTGGCCTTGTATACCACAACCTTTGGTCCCGGTTGGTGGCACAAACCGGGACCAATACCCACCTTTGGTCCCGGTTCGTGCCACCAACCGGGACCAAAGGTCAGTTTTCAGCAGCCCAAAGGGCGAGAAACAGAGACCTTTGGTCCCGGTTGGTTGCACGAACCGGGACCAAAGGGGGGCATTGGTCCCGGTTGGTGCCACCAACCGGGACCAATGCACCCCTTTTGTCCCGGTTGGTGCTACCAACCGGGACCAAAGGCCTTGCGCTGGCGCGGTGCGGTGGGATGTTTAGTCCCACCTCGCTAGTTGAGAGAGCTCGAGAGTGGTTTATAAGCGCTGCTGCGCCCACCCTCTCGAGCTCCTCTCAACTGCAGGCTTTCGGGCCTACTCTATCAATCCTTGCCTGTGGGCCTACTGGGCCTGCTGCGGGCCTGAATCCTGGCCCATGGTTGGGTTCCTAGTCGTATTCAGGCCGTGGTGGCCCAGTAGGTGGCATTTTTATATTTTTTTCCAGTTTTTTTGTTTTCTTTTTTGCTTTATTTATTTTATTTTGGTTCTACTTACAACAAAATACTTATTGTTTTTCAGTGATTCTTTTTGCTTTTAGGTAATAAAAATTATAAACTTTCTGTTAGTGCCATTAGTTTTGCAATTTGAATAGTTTAAATTTGAATTTTTTGAAATTTGTGTGAATCAATAGTTTGTGAATAACTTTACTATGAAAATAGATTTTTGAGTGATTGTTTTTCCTGCTATTTAATATTACTGTGTTTTATCATTAAATTCAATTTGGTAATTTTTAGGTTATTTGAAATGTCTGTTTTAATCAAAAACAGATTTTGTTATTTTAGTTTGCTATTAAAGTTTCGAACAAAAAAATTCTGAAGATATTTTTTTGAACTTATTTGAACTCCAGACTTTTTGTGTGTTCAAAATGCACCATTCAAAGCCACATCATCAATTTTCAACCCTTTCTGACTTCATTAGTTATTTTTCATGCATTTACTGATTTTTTTGAGCTATATGACCCTGAAATTGAAAAGCACTTCAAATGAACTTTGAAAAGGTTGAAAGTTGGCATGGTATCATCATTTCACCCACATAGCATGTGCTAAAAAGTTGAGAGGGTTACGGCAAAAACTGGATGCACTTCGTGTACAAAATGGACAATCTCTTTCAAAGTATCAATTTCAACGGAAACTCGTCTGTTACAAGGATTTCATTTTTTTTGAACTTATTTGAACTCCAGACTTTTTGTGTGTTCAAAATGCACCATTCAAAGCCACATCATCAATTTTCAACCCTTTTTGACTTCATTTGTTATTTTTCATGCATTTACTGATTTTTTGCGCTAAATGACCCTGAAATTGAAAAGCACTTCAAATGAACTCTGAAAAGGTTGAAAGTTGGCATGGTATCATCATTTCACCCACATAGCATGTGCTAAAAAGTTGAGAGGGTCACGGCAAAAACTGGATGCACTTCATGTACAAAACAGACAATCTCTTTCGAAGTATCAGGGTTTCATACGGAAACTCGTCTGTTACAAAGAGATTTCATTTTTTTGAACTTATTTGAACTCCAGAGTTTTTGTGTGTTCAAAATGCACCATTCAAAGCCACATCATCAATTTTCAACCCTTTCTGAATTAATTTGTTGTTTTTCATGCATTTACTGATTTTTTGCGCTAAATGACCCTAAAATTGAAAAGCACTTCAAATGAACTCTGAAAAGGTTGAAAGTTGGCATGGTATCATCATTTCACCAACATAGCATGTGCTAAAAAGTTGAGAGGGTTACGGCAAAAACTGGATGCAGTTCGTGTACAAAACGGACAATCTCTTTCGAAGTATCAGGGTTTCATACGGAAACTCCTCTGTTACAAAGGGATTTCATTTCTTCACATGTAACTGCAGTGATATTCTAGATCAAAGGTATCATCATAATAGTTGTGGAGAGAAAGTCTTCACTTTTTCTTCGCTTGTGTCCTTTGCTTATTGCGCCGTAACCATGGATATTCTTCATCTCTTAACAAGGTGCTTGGGTCAGCCTTGACTTTGAAGGGAGGAATTTCATGAAACTTTTCATAATCTTCAGACATGTCTGTCTTGCCCTCCAATCCCGCGATGTCTCTTTTTCCTGAAAGAACTATGTGGCGCTTTGGCTCATCGTATGATGTATTCGCTTCCTTATCTTTTCTTTTTCTCGGTTTGGTAGACATGTCCTTCACATAGAAAACCTGTGCCACATCATTGGCTAGGACAAATGGTTCGTCTGTGTAGCCAAGAATGTTCAGATCCACTGTTGTCAATCCGTACTGTGGGTCTACCTGTACCCCGCCTCCTGACATATTGACCCATTTGCACTTAAACAAAGGGACCTTAAAATCATGTCCGTAGTCAAGTTCCCATATGTCCACTATGTAACCATAATATGTGTCCTTTCCCCTCTTGGTTGCTGCATCAAAGAGGACACCGCTGTTTTGGTTGGTGCTCTTTTGATCTTGGGCGATCGTGTAAAATGTATTCCCATTTATCTCGTATCCTTTGTAAGTCAATACAGTCGAAGATGGTCCCCTGGACAACGAGTACAGCTCATCAGAAACAGTGTTGTCACCCTCTGAGACGTGTTTCCAACCAACTGCCGAAAGTACTGATGTGTTCACATGTAATCCAGTCGTCACACTGCTCCGGGTGTTTGGAGCGCAGAATGTTCTTGTGTTCATCGACATATGGGGTCACCAAGGTAGAGTTCTGTAGAACTGTGTAGTGTGCTTGAGACCAAGAATGCCCGTCCCTGCATATTATTGAGTCCCCTCCTAGCGTGCCTTTTCCAGTCAGTCTCCCCTGATACCGCGATTGAGGGAGACCAATCTTCTTAAGGCCAGGAATGAAGTCAACACAAAACCCAATGACATCCTCTGTTTGATGGCCCATGGAGATGCTTCCTTCTGACCTAGCGCGGTTACGGACATATTTCTTTAGGACTCCCATGAACCTCTCAAAGGGGAACATATTGTGTAGAAATACGGGGCCCAGAACAACAATCTCGTCGACTAGATGAACTAGGACGTGCGTCATGATATTGAAGAAGGATGGTGGGAACACCAGCTCGAAACTGACAGGACATTGCGCCACATCACTCCTTAGCCTTGGTATGATTTTTGGATCGATCACCTTCTGAGAGATTTCATTGAGGAATGCACATAGCTTCACAATGGCTAATCGAACGTTTTTCGGTAGAAGCCCCCTCAATGCAACCGGAAGCAGTTGCGTCATAATCACGTGGCAGTCATGAGACTTTAGGTTCTGGAACTTTTTCTCTGCCATATTTATTATTCCCTTTATACTTGACAAGAAGCCAGACGGGACATTCATACTGAGCAGGCATTCAAAGAAGATTTCCTTCTCTTCTTTGGTAAGAGCGTAGCTGGCAGGAAATTCATACTGCTTTGGAGGCATGCCGTCTTTTTCGTGCCAACGTTGCAGGTCCTCCCGTGCCTCCGGTGTATCTTTTGTCTTTCCATACACGCCCATGAAGCCTAGCAGGTTCACGCAAAGGTTCTTTGTCACATGCATCACGTCGATTGAAGAGCGGACCTCTAGGTCTTTCCAGTAGGGTAGGTCCCAAAATATAGATTTCTTCTTCCACATGGGAGCGCGCCCCTCAGCCTGATTCAGAACAGATAGTCCGCCAGGACCCTTTCCAAAGATTACGTGTAAATCATTGACCATAGCATGTACATGATCACCGGTACGCATGGCGGGCTTCTTCCGGTGATCTGCCTCACCTTTGAAATGCTTGCCTTTCTTTCGACATTGATGGTTGGTCGGAAGAAATCGACGATGCCCCAGGTACACATTCTTCCTGCATTTGTCCAGGTATATACTTTCGGTGTCAGCTAAACAGTGCGTGCATGCGTGGTATCCCTTGTTTGTGTGTCCTGAAAGGTTACTAAGAGCAGGCCAATCATTGATGGTTACAAACAGCAACGCATGCAGGTCAAATTCCTCCTGTCTGTGCTCATCCCACACACGTACACCGTTTCCATTCCACAGCTGTAAAAGTTCTTCAACTAATGGCCTTAGGTACACATCAATGTCGTTGCCGGGTTGCTTAGGGCCTTGGATGAGTACTGGCATCATAATGAACTTCCGCTTCATGCATAGCCAAGGAGGAAGGTTATAGATACATAGAGTCACGGGCCAGGTGCTGTGATTGCTGCTCTGCTCCCCGAAAGGATTAATGCCATCCGTGCTTAAACAAAACCATATGTTCCTTGGGTCACCTGCAAACTCAGCCCGGTACTTTCTCTCGATTTTTCTCCACTGCGACCCGTCAGCAGGTGCTCTCAACTTCCCGTCGTTCTTACGGTCCTCTCTGTGCCATCACATCATCTTGGCATGCTCTTTGTTTCTGAACAGACATTTCAACCGTGGTATTATAGGAGCATACCACATCACCTTGGCAGGAACCCTCTTCCTGGGGGGCTCGCCATCAACATCACCAGGGTCATCTCGTCTGATCTTATACCGTAATGCACTGCATACCGGGCATGCGTTCAAATCCTCGTACGCACCGCAGTACAGGATGCAGTCATTAGGGCATGCATGTATCTTATGCACCTCCAATCCTAGAGGGCATACGACCTTCTTTGCTGCGTACGTACTGTCGGGCAATTCGTTATCCTTTGGAAGCTTCTTCTTCAATATTTTCAGTAGCTTCTCAAATCCTTTGTCAGGCACATCATTCTCTGCCTTCGACTGCAGCAATTCCAGTACGGTACCGAGCTTTGTGTTGCCATCTTCACAATTGGGGTACAACCCTTTTTGGTGATCCTCTAACATGCGATTGAATTTCAGCTTCTCCTTTTCACTTTCGCACTGTCTCCTTGCATCAACAATGACCCGGCGGAGATCATCATCGGGCACATCGTGTGGTTCCTCTTGATCTTCAGCTTCCCCCGTTGCAGCATCACCGTATTCAGGGGGCACATAGTTGTCATCGTCCTCTTCTTCTTCGCTGTCTTCCATCATAACCCCTATTTCTCCGTGCCTGGTCCAAACATTATAGTGTGGCATGAAACCCTTCTCAAGCAGGTGGGTGTGAAGGATTTTTCAGTCAGAGTAAGACTTCGTATTCCCACATATAGGGCATGGACAACACATAAAACTATTCTGCTTGTTTGCCTCAGCCACTTCGAGAAAATTATGCACGCCCTTAATGTACTCGGAGGTGCGTCTGTCACCGTACATCTATTGCCGGTTCATCTGCGTGCATTATATATAATTAAGTGTGTAAAAAACCATTACAAAACATCATGAATAGATAAGTGACCAAATTAATAGAAGTTCATCATCACATTAAAACCAAAGTACATACATAGTTCTCATTGAACAACATATAGCTCTCCAGAGCATCTAATTAAACCATACATTGAAACTATGTAAAACATTTCAATGCAACAACAAATGCGATCATAATCGCAACCAAGGTAACAATTGATCCAACGGCATAATGATACCAAGCCTCGGTATGAATGACATATTTTCTATACTTTCTAATCTTGAAGCGCATTGCATCCATCTTGATCTTGTGATCATCGACAACATCCGCAACATGCAACTCCAATATCATCTTCTCCTCCTCAATTTTTTTCAATTTTTCCTTCAAGTAATTGTTTTCTTCTTCAACTAAATTTAACCTCTCGACAATAGGGTCGGTTGGAATTTCCAGTTCACATACCTCCTAGATAAAAAAATCTATGTCACGTTGGTCGGCATAATTGTCATAAACAATAAATGAACCAAATAGTTATAAAATATAATATATACCACATCCGAATCATAGACAGGACGAGGGCCGACGGGGGCGGATACCAAAACCATCGCACTTTGTAATAACAAACAATAATAAAAGTAAGAAAATTAGACAAGTATCTATCTAAATCATACAAGTAAGAATTTTTTTCTTTTAGAAAGAAGATAAGAACAAGAGGCTCACCACGGTTATGCCGGCAACGAGATCGGCGCGGGCTATCGACGGCGGTGAAGACGGGGACGGGACATGATGGACCGCTAAACCTAGACAAATCTTGAGGAAAATGGAGCTTGAAGGTCGAGCTTCGAGAGGAGAAAGCTTAACTAGTGTGGCTCGGGCATTTCATCAAACACCTCATGTGCATAGGAGGTGAGCTAGAGCACCACAAAGCTCTCCCCTCGCCGGCCAGAAAAAACAGAGCAGTGTGGGGTGCTCTGCTCGCCGGCGATGGGGTATATATAGCCACCTCATTGGTCCCGGTTCGTGCATGGAACCGGGACTAAAGGCCCCCCTTCTGTCCCGGTTCAAGCCACGAACCGGGACCAATGGATGTGGGCCAGGAGCGAGGCCCATTGGTCCCGGTTCGTGCCAGGAACCGGGACAAATGGGTCCAGACGAACCGGGACCAATGCCCACGAGGCCCCGGCCGGCCCCCTGGGCGCATGAACCGGGATGTATGCCCCCCATGGGTCCCGGTTCGTGACTGAACCGGGACTAATGGGCTGGGCTGGCCCGAACCAAAGCCCTGTTTTCTACTAGTGACAATGGTCAAAATTGCAGTACCACTACTAGAAAGATACCCTTCTTTGATCGGTGAGTACCGATGGCCCGACGAAAACACATACTGTAAATATTAAAGCGAGGCCTGTCTACGGTGACATCTAACCATTGACAAGCTCACACTATTGATGGGCCAAACATTTAACTCGCGTGTGGTGTAGGCCGCATTTGTGGCTTGTTGAAATTCTGGCCCGATAGCAGCGATATTGACACCAAAAGTCCAAACTCACCACTTAGGATAAAAAGACCACCCCTAATACCCTGAGATTTCTCAAAAAAAAAAAAACTAACCCTGAGTCCACACTTCCTCTCACCCTCTCATTTTTAGGTGGCGCCTCAATTGCACCCCATCAATCGTGCAACAGAAGAAGGCGAGGAGCACCATACCCCTCCATGGAGAGGCCACCTCGTGGCACCCAACGTGTCAGTAGCCGCAGATCCATCGTCGGTGAGCTCACCTTTCATATACCCTAACTCAGTGGAGCTAGCAGAGGTGAAGGCAGGCATACTTGTGGACAACCCGACGATGGAGGTAGTGGAGCTCGAGTTGCACGAGCTTGACGAGATGGAGATCGAGTAGGAGGAGAACGAGCTCGTCCTCTCGCTCTGTCAAGACAAACCGCGTGAAGGGGCAGTGGCGAAGAAGGGGGAGCAATCGGGCCATTAAGGAATCCGAGAGGTACTACCACCGTGAGCTCTAGTACCACAAAGGAGTTCCCCGTGATGGTGGCGGTGGGCATCGATGTCGTTTTCATCTCCTCTGCCTCTGGCAGCAAGGACTAGGGCGGTGGCCGATCCAATAATCTTCTTTGTTCATAGTTATCCAATTTAGTTTAGGTTATATTTTCTCGAGCTAGTTGAGATTAGCACAAGATAGGTATGTTTTTTTAGTTTTGTTTAATGTGCTCAATTTGAAGAAGCAGATTTCAAATTATGCATTTGGGTTTAGTTTTTGAGCATCGATTAATAACTATCCCCTCAATTAAGAGCTAAAGTTTGGGTGTCAATTAGAGTTGCGCCACTAAGGGCATCTTTAGTAGATTCCTAGACTAAAAGTGAAAAAGTGCTCCCTCTCCTACTATAATAATTTTTATTTAGAGAAATCACTATTCTGCAACTAGCAGATCCCCTAACCTATAAACTTTGGTTTCACAAATAGTATAGTATTTCTCAAACTATTCTAGAAAATTGATCACGTTTGAACACAAACATGGCGAATTTGGATGCATCACATCACAATTCAACTACGAGCATAAATACAATTCAACGAATCCATCAGCATAATCACATTTTGTGCCAAAAGGTAACGAATGAGTTAGTTCATTAAAAAACACTACTGCACGGTGGATCAAATGTCATCATAGTTAAAGTATTAGGGGTCTCGCCCCCACTCCCCCCCCCCCCCTCTCCCCCCCCCCGCCCACTCCCCCCCCCCCCCCCCCCCACGCTTTCTCTGAAAATCCATCACCACTCCTCGTGCATTATCCTGGCTTCTCTTGTTTGGGTATATGACATAGTCATCGAGCCCAAGTGTATGGCTTGAATTAAAATCATTCCCCCGAATCCGTCACCACTCCTCGTGCATCATCCCGGCTTCTCTTGTTTGGTTATATGACATAGTCATCGCAATGTCATCGAGCCCAAGTTTATGGCTTGAATTAAATTCATTCATGAAAGCTCGGCCATTATTGTTCATTTGCTCACTACAAAAGTAAAGGAAGAACCTAGCAATCATAATCGAACAGTGCATCACTATAGTAAGCAAATGCAAATAATAAAACGAAAATATGGATTTTTTATACTTTTTGGGCATTTCGTCGAGCATGTCGTCATGGCAAGTTGATGCTTCTAAATCAATCCCGTCCCTGGCCACCGGAGGTGGAGGGGTTGTCTGCGCGGTAGCGGGACATGGAGTAGAACTCACCGCAGTCGTGTCAGGTCGAGGAGGAAGCGACCAGGCGGTCACATTTTTTCTTTCTCTTCGCCAGTTCCGTTGTGTTGATCGCCACCTTTCGGCCAACAATCCCTTTTCCCGGTCTGCTTCGCCACGGGTCTATACGATTGCCGCGTTGGAGGGACTACCAACAACCATCGCCAACGCTTTCCTGCCGATGAGGTTCCACCACCGCCGCCGCCTTTTTGGTGGTTGCATCGCCGAATTCATGGCCACCGATGAGTCCTCGCCATCGGCATTGGTGACCAAGGGTGGGGGATGGCCTACCCATTTTGCTGGTCATTGGGGAAGGGGGCTGTCGGAGGCCGCAAATGGGGCGGCGATGTCTGATACGTCCATTTTGCATCATGTTTTCCTACTGTTACTTATAGTGTTTTCAAGCAATATAACACTTGCTGGAGCAATTCTAATGCCTTTTCTCTCATAATATGCAATGTTTACACAAAGAGGGAGATTGCCAGCAGCTAAAATTCTGGACCTTAAAAAACTATATCAGAGATACCAATTCTGCACATCTTCAAATGAGCTAAAATTCTGGACCTTAAAAATCACTGGAGCAAAGAAGTACCAGAGGGGGCCACCCAGGTGCCCACAAGGCACCAGGGCACGCCTACCCCCCCCCCAGGCGTGCCCTGGTGGGTGGTGGGACCCCTGTCCAGCCCCCGGTGCCCATCTTTTGGTATATGATGCCATTTGCCCTAGAAAAAAAATAAGGAAAGGACTTTCAGGACGGAGCGCCGCCGCCTCGCCGTGGAAACTTCCCCTCGGGAGGGGGAAATCGAAGCCATTGTCATCACCAACAACCCTCTCATTGTGGGAGGCCCAATCTTCATCAACATCTTCACCAGCACCATCTCATCTCAAAACCTAGTTCATCTCTTGTATTCAATCTTTGTATCAAAACCTCATATTGGTACCTGTGGGTTGCTAGTAGTGTTGATTACATCTCGTAGTTGATGCTAGTTGGTTTATTTGGTGGAAGGTTATATGTATAGATCCATTATGCTATTTAATGTCCCTCTGATCTTGAGCATGAATATTATTTGTGAGTCATTGCTTTTGTTCTTGAGGACATGGGAGAAGTCTTGTCATAAGTAATCATGTGAATTTGGTATTCGTTCGATATTTTGATGATATATATGTTGTGATTCCTTTAGTGGTGTTATGTGAACGTCGACTATATGACACTTCACCATCTTTGGGCCTAAGGGAATGCATAGTGGAGTAGTTATTTGATGATGGGTTACTAGAGTGACAGAAACTTGAACCCTAGTTTATGCGCTATTCTGTAAGGGGCTGATTTGGATCCATAAGTTTAATGATATGGTTAGATTTTATCTTAATTCTTATTTCGTAGTCGCAGATGCTTGTGAGAGGGGTTACTCATAAGTGGGAGGCTTTTTCAAGTAAGAACAACACCCAAGCACCGGTCCACCCACATATCAAATTATCAAATTAGCGAACACGAATCAAACCAACATGATGAAAGTGACTAGATGAAATTTCCATGTGTCCTCGAGAACGCTTTACTTATTATAAGAGATTGTTCTAGCCTGTCCTTTGCTACAAAAAGGATTGGGCTACCTTGCTGCACCTATTGTTACTATTGCTACTTGTTACTTGTTACAAATGATCTTGCTATCAAACAACCTGTTACCGATAATTTTAGTGCTTGCAGAAAATACCTTGCTGAAAACCGCTTATCGTTTCCTTCTGCTCCTCGTTGGGTTCGACACTCTTACTTATCGAAAGGACTATGATTGATATGAGTTTTGCTTGGAGCGTCGTGTATTATATGAGTCTTTTCTTTGTTTTCCTTTTAGTTTGAAACAATCATCTTTGTTGGACACACCTTTTTGAGGGGGACACACATTATTCGTGATTTATTAGAATACTCTATGTCCCTCACTTATAGCTTTTGAGCTAGGCCGTTGCTCTAGTACTTCACTTATATCTTTTAGAGCACGGCGGTGGTTATATTTTAAAGAAATAGTTGCACTCTCATGCTTCACTTAGATCATTTTGAGAGTTGATAATAGTAATGGCAATATGCACAAGTTGTGAATTTGGTCCTAATATGATAGGTATTCAAGAGGTATATAATAAAAACTTTCATGTACATCACTTAATATGATAAGTTTGATTCCTTGCAATAGTTTTGCGATATAAAGATGGTAATATGTGGGTTGTGCTAGTGAGTAATTGTGGTTTCATAAGAGTATTGGTGTTAAGGTTTGTGATTCCTAAAGCATGCATGTATAGTCTCTTGTTATGCTATGAATTTGGAGCATGATTTATTATTGATTGTCTTCCTTATGAGTGGCTGTCGGGGACGAGCGATGGTATTTTTCTACTAATCTATTCCCCTATGAGCATGCGTAGTAGTACTTTGCTTCGAGGGCTAATAAACTTTTGCAATAATTATATGAGTTCTTTATGACTAATGTGAGTCCATGGATAGGCACTCTCGCCTTTCCGCAATTTGCTAGCTTCTTCGGTACCGTGCATTGCCCTTTCTCACCTTGAGACGTGGTGCAAACTTCGCCGGTGCATCCAAACCCCGTGATATGATACGCTCTATCACACATAAGCCTCCTTATATCTTCCTCAAAATAGCCACCATACCTACCTATTATGGCATTTCCATAGCCATTCCGATATATATTGCAATGCAACCTCCACCGGTCCATTTTTATGACACAGATCATCATTATCATATTGCTTTGCATGATCATATAGCTAACATAGTATTTGTGGCTCAGCCACCATTCATCAATTTTTATACATGTTACGCTAGATCATTGCACATCCTGGTACACCACCAGAGGCATTCATATAGAGTCATATTTTGTTCTAGTATCGAGTTGTAATTTTTTAAGTTGTAAGTAAATAGAAGTGTGATGATCATCATTTTCATTATTAGACCATTATCCCAAGTGAGGAAAGTATGATGGAGACTATGATTCCCCCACAAGTCGGGATGAGGAACCGGACGAAAAAAAAGAGGCGAAAAAGTGCCAAAGAAAAAAAGAGGCCAAAAGAGGCCAAAAGAGCCCAACAAAAAAATGAGAGAAAAAGAGAGAAGGGGCAATGCTACTATCCTTTCCACATTTGTGCTTCAAAGTAGCACCATGTTTTTCATATAGAGAGTATCCTATGCTTTCAATTTTCATATAACTAATGGGATTTTTTTATAGAACTTGGCTTGTATATTCCAATGATGGGCTTCCTCAAATGCCCGAGGTCTTCATGAGCAAGCAAGTTCGATGCACACCCACTTAGTTTTATTTTTGAGCTTTCACACACTTATAGCTCTTAGTGCATCCGTTGCATGGCAATCCCTACTCCTTGCATTGACATCAATTGATGAGCATCTCCATAGCCCGTTGTTTAGCCTCATCGATGTGAGACTTTCTTTTTTGGGATAATTAGATTTATGCACCTAGTTGTGTCCCACTTGGCTGTTTTACCCCTAATTTCCAAAAGTCACTGGTTCTGTCCAAGTCACTTAGCTCCTTTTATGCTTTTGCCCTTTGACCGTTTGACCGTCATTTTGAAAAATTCATAACTAATTCATACTAAATCAGAAAAATGCAAATAAGATACCAAAATGTTCAGAAAAACATCACCTATATGTCAGTGTCATTTGCATTCATGAAAAAATTGTTGGAAAGTGCCCATCCGAGTTTTAGCTCTTATGATACCACCATGAATAGTAAAATCTAAAAAAATTCAAAAATTTCAAAAAAAAATTGGTGGCAAAGAATGGCAAATGTTTTAAGTGCTTGCCAAGTTTCATCAGGGAATGTCATTTGTGGATGTCGTGGCAAAAAAAACGACCAACACTCCAAAATAGATTATTTTTTTGCCACGACTTCCACGAATGTCATTCCCTGATGAAACTTGGCAAGCACTTAAAACATTTGTCATTCTTTGCCACCAATTTTTTTTGAATTTTTTGAATTTTTTTGGATTTTACTATTCATGGTGGTATCATAAGAGCTAAAACTCGGACATGCACTTTCCAACACTTTTTTCATGAATGCAAATGACACTGACATATAGGTGATGTTTTTCTGAACATTTTGATATCTTATTTGCATTTTTCTGATTTAGTATGAATTAGTTATGAAGTTTTCAAACTGACGGTCAAACGGTCAAAGGGCAAAAGCATAAGAGGAGCGAAGTGACTTGGACAGAACCGGTGACTTTTGGAAATTAGGGGTAAAACAGCCGAGTGGGACACAACTAAGGGCATAAATCTAATTATCCCTTCTTTTTTTGTCTTCTCCATATGATCTGTGTCACCATAATCTATCCACCCATTGTTCTATATCCATGGCTTGCGCTCATGTATTGTGTGAGGGTTGAAAAAGCTGAAGCGCGTTGAAAAGTATGAACCAATTGCTTGGCTTGTCATCGGGGTTGTGCATGATAAATACTTTGTATTAAGAATATGGAGCATGACAAGGCTATATGATTTTTTAGGGATAATGTTCTTTAGTATTGATATTTTGAAAGGCATGATTGTTCGTTGGTATGCCTTATTATTATTGTTTTTATGTCAAATTATAGACTATTCCTTTGAATCATTTGGATCTTAATATTCATGCCACAAAAGAGAGATTACATGATGAACATGTTATGTAGGATTCCACATAAAAAATTATGTTATTATCATTTATCTACTTGTGGAAGAGCAAGACTTAAGCTTGGGGATACTAGATACGTCTCCAATGTATCTATAATTTTTTATTGTTCCATCCTATTATAGTATCAATCTTGGATGTTTTATATGCAATTATATATCATTTTTTGGCAATAACCTATTAACTTAGTGCCAAGTGCCAGTTGCTATTTTTTTGCCTGTTTTGGTTTTCTAGGAAATCAGTACCAAATGAAGTCCATATGCCACGAAACTTTTTGAAGATTTTTTCTGGATATAAGAGGCACTAGAAGCTTTGGGAGGAGACCAGAAGGCGATGCAGTTAGCCATGAGCCACCAGGGTGCGCTCAGGGGAGTAGGCGCGCCCTGGTGACTCGTGAGCCCCTCGTTCCTCCATTTGACCTAGTTCCGACTATATAAGTTCTCTAAAATGGGGAAACCAATAGAAAGACACCCAAAACACTTTTTTCGCTGCCGCAAGTTCATGTTCTTGCGAGATCCCATCTGGAGGCCTTTTTCGGCACTCTGCCGGAGGGGGAATTGATCACGGAGGGCTTCTACATCAACCTTGCTGCCCCTCCGATGATGTGTGAATAGTTTACCATAGATCTACGGGTCCATAGCTAGTAGCTAGATAGCTTCTTCTCTCTCTTTGATCTTCAATACAATGTTCTCCTTGATGTTCTTGGAGATCTATTCGATGTAATTCTTTTTTGCAGTGTGTTTGTTGGGATCCGATAAATTGTGGGTTTATGATCAGATTATCCATGAATATTATTTGAGTCTTCTCTAAACTCTTTTATGCATGATTGTTATAGCTTTGTATTTCTCTTTGATCTATCCGTTTGGTTTGGACAACTAGATTGATTTAGCTTGCAATGGGAGAGGTGCTTTGTGATGGGTTCGATCTTGCGGTGCTCAATCCCAGTGACAAAAAAGAACATGACACGTATTTGTATCATTGCCAGTAAGGGTAAAATGGTGGGGTTTATTCATATTGATTGGATTTACTTTGTCTACATCATGTCATCTTGCTTAAGGTGTTACTCCGTTCTTTATGAACTTAATACTCTAGATGCATGCTGGATAGCGGTTGATGTGTGGAGTAATAGTAGTAGATGCAGGCAGGAGTCGGTCTACTTGTCTTGGACATGATGCGTATATACATGATCATTGCCTTGGATATCGTCATAATTATTCGCTTTTCTATCAATTGCCTAGCTGTAATTTGTTTACCCACCGTATGCTATGTTCCTGAGAGAAGCCTCTAGTGAAAACTATGGCCCACGAGTCTATCTTTATCATATATTAGAATCCAAAAATACCTTGCTGCAATTTTATTTACTTTACTTTTATTTTGTGTTTTTGTTTATCTATCTATCACTACGAGATTTCATCGTTGAAATTAACTGCCAATGGATTGACAACCCCTTGTTTGCGTTGGGTGGAAGTATTTGTTATTTTGTGTGTAGGTACTACTAACGAGGTGTTACATGGTTCTCCTACTGGATTGATAACCTTGGTTCTTAACTTAGGGAAATACTTATCTCTACTGTACTGCATCATCCTGTCCTCTTCGAGGAAATCCCAACGCAGCTCACAAGTAGCAAGACACAGTTGATGACCCACAAGTATAGGTTAACAATTGTAGTCCTTTCTATAAGTAAGAGTGTGGAACCCAACGAGGGGCAGAAGGAAATGACAAGCGGTTTTCAGCATGGTAATTTCTGCAAGCATTGAAATTGTCGGTAATAGGTAGTTTGATAGCAAGATAATTTGTAACAAGTAATGAGTAACAATAGTAACAATAAGTGCAGCAAGGTAGCCCAATCCTTTATGTAGCAAAGAGCAGGCCTGAACGGTCTCTGATAATAAGTAAAACATTCTCGAGGACACACGGGAATTTCATCTAGTCACTTTCAACATGTTTGTTTGATTAGCATCCGCTACTTTGATAATTTGATATGTGGGTGGACCAGTGCTTGGGTGCTGTTCTTACTTGAACAAGCCTCCCATTTATGATTAACCCCTCTCGCAAGCATCCGCAACTATGAAATAAGAATTAAGATAAAATCTAACCATAGCATTAAACATGTGGATCCAAATCAGCCCCTTATGGAATAGAGCATAAACTAGGGTTTAAGTTTCTGTCACTCTAGCAACCCATCATCTAATAACTACTCCACAATGCATTCCCTTAGGCCCAAAGATGGTGAAGTGTCATGTAGTCGATGTTCACATAACACCACTAAGGGAATCACAACATGCATATCATCAAAATATCGAACGAATATCAAATTCACATGATTACTTGTAACATGACTTCTCCCGTGTCGTCAAGAACAAAAGCAACTACTCACAAATAATATTCATGCTCAAGATCAGAGGAGTAATTAATATCATAATGGATGTGAACATATAATATTCCACCAAATAAACCAACTAGCATCAACTACAAGATGTAATCAACAATACTAATCACCCACAGGTACCAATCTGAGGTTTTGATACAAAGATTGAACACAAGAGATGAACTAGGGTTTTGAGATGAGATGGTGCTATTGAAGATGTTGATGAAAATTCTCCCTCCCACGGTGAGAGCGTTGTTGGTGATGATGATAGCTTCGATTTCCCCCTCATGGAGGGAAGTGTCCCCGGCGGAATCGCTCCGCCGGAGAGCAAAAGTGCTCCTGGCCAAGTTCTACGTCGAGACGGTGGCGCTCCATCCCGAAAGTCCTCTCCTTATTTTTTCTAGGTCAAAAGACCTTATGGGCACCGGAGGTGGGCCAGGGCCCCCACTACCCACCAGGGCGCGCCAGGGGGAGGCGCGCCCTGGTGCCTAGTGGGCACCTGGGTGACCCCCTCTGTTAGTTCTTTTCTCCAGTATTTTTTATATATTTCAAACTAATTCTCCGTAAAATTTTGGCTTATATGGAGATGTGCAGACTAGGTATCTCTGACGTAGCTTTTTTAGGTCCAGAATTCCAGCTGCCGGTATTCTCCCTCTTTTTGTAAACCTTGCATATTATGAGAGAAAAGGCATTATAATTACTCCACAAAGTGTTATATTGAATAAAAACACTATTAATAACAGTAAGAAAACATGATGCAAAATGGACGTATCAACTCCCTCAAGCTTAGACCTCGTATGTCCTCAAGCGAAAAGCGATATCGAAAATCATGTCCACATGTTTAGAGAGAGAGGTGTCGATAAAACAAAATACAGACATAGTAGCATCATGCTTATTATTATAACAGTAATAAACTTTATGATAAAACTTCTCATGATCAAGAACAATCCATCACAACATCAAAGTAAAAAGCACAAACTTTATTGAAAACCAACAGACTATGTTCTCAGTCAACTTTGCAATTACAACTCATCATATTTTCAGGAAGGGTCTCGTGTCGGAGCCTTTTGGCAAGTCCACATACTCAACCATCATTTAATCTTCTATGATTGCTAACACTCACAGCATATATATGGAGCAAAAGTTTTAGCCGGACACAAAGAAAGATAGGGGCTTATAGTTTCGCCTTCCAACTTATTCACCTCAAGGGGTATGTCAACAATAATAACTCATGCTTACTCATATAAAACTGGATATATGTGCCTAGATCTTTCCCCACCACACGATGCTTGCAAAAGGGAAAAATAAAAAGGAGTAGAGGAGAACACTTTGACTCTTGCATAAAAAGTAAATAAATAAAAGTAAAAGATAGGCCCTTCGTAGAGGGAAGCAGAGGTTGTTATGCGCTTTTATTTTTGGATGCACAATATCTTAATGCAAAAGAACGTCACGTTATATTGCCCCTTATGATAGCAACCTTTATTATGTAGTCCGTCGCTTTTATTAATTTGCCATCACAAGTTCTTACAACGCTTATTTTCCCTTACAATAAAAGATCAAACATATTTAGAAGCAATTTTATTGCTTTATGCACCGATGACAACTTACTCGAATGATCTTATTCAATACATAGGTAGGTATGGTGGACTCTCAAAACAATTAAATTGGGTTTAAGGTTTTTGGATGCACAATTAGTATCTCTACTTAGTACGGATTTTTGGCTAGCAAAGATATTGGGTAAGCACCACATGTTGGAGGATCTATGACAATATAACTTCTACGTGAATATGAACAAACATAAATCATTACGCTGTCTTCCTTGTCCAACGTCAACAATTTGGCATAAAATATCTAATGGGGTCTCACAATCATAAAAGATGTCCAAGATAGTATATTTGCATGTGAATCTTCTTTCCCTTATTAATTCTTTCATGAATTGCATCATTAACCAATGCTATGTTTGTCAACTTTCAATAAATTTTACCACTTATACGTTTCCTTAGGTAATGTCATTACTTTCCATAAGATTAGCATATGATCTTTTTCATTATTTTCTTTATTTTGATTGAAACAAAAAGATAAAGAAGCAAAAACTCAAACTAAACTTTATTATATAACTCTCACTCGATTACATAGATAGATAGATCATGAAACTAGCACTCAAAAATAGTTCATACTAAAGTTATATTCAACTAAATCACAAAATAACTAAGGATCGAACTAAGAACGTTAAATATAATAAAAGTGATGGTGATACGATACTGGGGCATCTCCCCCAAGCTTGGCACAAGCCAAGGGGAGTGCCCATACCCGTGTGTTTAAGTCTCCTCCTTTGGTGATGGTGGTGGTGACGAGGTGGTAGGCTTGTCCTCTGGCTTCCATGGCAGGGGTTCACCATCAAAAGAGGATGCACGAGTCTCCTGAGTCCTAAAACTTGCAGCTAAATTCATACCTTTAAACCTTGATTCATACTCGAAAATTTGATTTTGAAGATCATAGATTTGGCTTTGCAGAAAATTGATTTGCTCATTGAAGTTGAACACGATGTCTTTCATAGACCGACCATCCACTTGTGATCACGGGTGAATTCCGTAATCATGGAGTGATTGGCACTGAGTCCACACACCACCATCCCTTGGCAATTGAAGATCTCCTGCTCCACCGCCTCGAGCCTGGCCTCCACGCTTCCATTCTTCTTGGGCCCTTGAGCATCCCGGATGTAGAGCACTCCCTCATGCATCTCAATGGCTTGTGGGTGCTTCAACACCTTCGGTAGGTAGGGGTTGATGACCTTCTCGTAGAACTTGTCCTTGGAAGAGCTTGGTGCAGCCATGGTGATCTAGATCTGTCAGAAAAAAAAGCATGAAACAAGAACAGAGGATATTTTCGCGATGCGGTGGTCAATACTTCCGGGGAGTATATAAAGAATTTTTATCTTGGGAAACAAGTATACGATAGGAAAACAGAGTCGGGAAGGTGCGCGAGGGGCCCACTACCCACCAGGGTGCGCTAGGTGGGGCAGGCGCTCCATGGTGCCTAGTGGGCACCAGGGTTGCCTTCCCGGTTGTTTCTTTTTTTCTAATATTCCAAAACGGACAAAAAATATTTTTGCGGAATTTTTGGAGTCGGTTTACTTACTGTATCATGTACCTCTTCCTTTTAGGGGTTCTGGAGTGTTCTGGAAGGTCTCTTTTATATACTCCTCCGGTGTCATGGTTTGAATAATATAAGTTTCAACATTAATAGGTGTACCTGAAATATAGTGCTTAATTCTTTACCCATTGACCACCTTCGGATTAGTGCCTTCGGCATTATTGATTTTAATAGCTCCAGAGCGATAAACTTCTTGAATGATATATGGTCCTGCCCATTTGGAGAGAAGTTTTCCAGCAAAAAAGTCTAAATCGAGAATTGTACAATATAACACATTCACCAACTTTGAATTCCCACTTTTGGATTCTTTTGTCATGCCATCTTTTAACTTTTTATTTAAATAATTTGGCATTTTCATAAGCTTGGGTTCTCCATTCATCTAGCAAGCTAATATCAAATAACCTCTTTTCATCGGCAAGTTTGAAATCAAAATTGAGTTCCTTAATTGCCCAATATGCTTTATGTTCTAACTCAAGAGGTAAGTGATGTGCTTTTCCATAAACCATTTTATATGGTGACATAGCCATAGGATTTTTATAAGCAGTTCTATAAGCCCATAGTGCATCATCAAGTTTCTTAGACCAATTTTTCTAGATCTGTTAACAGTCTTTTGCAATATCAACTTTTTTTTCTCTATTGCTACGTTCAACTTGACCACTAGATTGAGGGCGATAAGGAGATGCAATTATATTGTTGACATCATATTTAGCAAGCAATTTACGGAAAGCACCATGAATAAAATGTGAACCACCATCAATCATTAAATATCTAGGGACTCCAAACCTCGGGAAAATAACTTCTTTAAACATTTTAATGGAGGTGTTGTGATTAGCACTGCTAGTTGGAATAGCTTCTACCCACTTAGAGACATAATCAACAGCAACCAAAATATGAGTATACCCATTAGAGGAAGCAAAAGGTCCCATATAATCAATGCCCCAAACATCAAATGGTTCAATAACAAGTGAATAATTCATAGGCATTTCCTGGCGTTTACCAATATTACCAATTCTTTGACATTCTTACGAGCATCTTTGAAAAGAGTAGGCCAATAAAAACCAGATTGTAATACCTTGTGTGCAGTTCTATCTCCTGCATGATGCCCTCCATAGGCTTCAGAGTGACATTTCCGTAGGATTTGTTCCTGTTCATGCTCAGGTATACAACTTCTAATAATACCATCTACTCCCTCTTTATAAAGATGTGGGTCATCCCAAAAGTAATGTCTTAAATCATAGAAGAATTTTTTCATTTGCCGGTATGTGAAACTAGGTGGTATAAATTTATCAACAATATAATTAGCATATTCTGCATACCAAGGAGTGTTATGAGAAACATTTATGGCAGCTAGTTGTTCATCAGGGAAGCTATCATCAATAGGCAGTGGGCCATCAAGAATATTTTCTAACCTAGACAAGTTATCAGCTACGGGATTCTTGTTTCCCTTCCTATCAGTGATGTGCAAATCAAATTCTTGTAGAAAAATAACTCACCTAATGAGTCTAGGTTTAGCATCTTTCTTTTCCATAAGATATTTAATACCAGCATGATCGGTGTGAACAATCACTTTAGAATCAACTATGTGAGATCTGAATTTATCACAAGCAAACACAATTGCTAGAAATTATTTTTCAGTAGTAGCATAATTTCTTTGGGCACTGTCTAGAGTCTTACTAGCATAATGGATAACATTTAATTCTTTATCAACTCTTTGTCCTAGAACAGCACCAACAACATAATCACTAGCATCACACATAATTTCAAAAGGCAAGTTCCAATCAGGTGGTTGAATAATAGGTGCAGAAGTTAAGGCTTTCTTAAGTGTTTCAAGGGCTTCTATGCAATCATCATCAAAAAGAAATGGAACATCCTTTTGCAAGAGATTAGTAAGAGGCCTAGAAATTTTAGATAAGTCTTTAATAAATCTCCTATAGAAACCAGCATGACCAAGGAAACTTCTTGTACCTTTAATATCTTTTGGACATGGCATTTTCTCAATTGCATCAACTTTAGCTTTGTCCACCTCAATACCTCATTCAGAAATTTTGTGCCCCAAGACGATACCTTCATTCACCATAAAGTGTCAGTTCTCCCAATTCAAGACAAGATTAGTTTGCTCACATCTCTGCAAAACTCGATCAAGGTTGCTTAAGCAATCATTAATAGAAGTTCCGTAAACGGAAAAGTCATCCATGAAAATCTCAACAATCTTTTCACAAAAGTCAGAGAATATAGCAGTCATACATTTTTGAAAGGTAGAAGGTGCATTGCATAATCCAAAAGGCATAGGTCTATAAGCATAAGTTCCAAAAGGACAAGTAAAGGTTGTTTTCTCTTGATCTGGTTGTGACACGGGTATTTGAGAGAAACCGGAATATCAATCAAGAAAACAAAAGTATGTGTGCTTGGATAATCTTTCTAACATTTGATCAATAAAAGGTAGAGGGTAGTGATCCTTTCTAGTAGCTTTGTTTAATTTTCTAAAATCAATTACCATTCCATGGCCAGTAACAATTCTCTGTGGGCTAAGTTCATTTTTATCATTAGGAACAACAGTAATACCTCCTTTCTTAGGAACACAATGAACAAGACTTACCCATCTACTATCAGCTATAGGATAAATTATACCTGCTTCCAGAAGCTTTAGTATTTCAGTTCTTACCACTTCCTTCATCGGCGTTGATGATCAACAACGGGTTTAGCATCAGGTTCCATTTTAATCTTGTGCTGATAGAGAGTGAGACTAATGCCCGTAAGATCATCAAGAGTATATCCAATAGCAGCTCGGTGCTTTCTTAGAGTTTTTAATAATCTTTTCTCTTCATGCTTTGTAAGGTTAGCACTAATAATAACATCATATATCTTCTTTTCATCTAGATAAGCATATTTCAAAGTATCAGGTAATTGTTTTAATTCAAACACAGGATCACCCTTAGGTGGAGGAGCACCTCCTTGAGTTTCAATAGGCAAATTATGTTTGAGAATAGGTTGTTGTTCAAAGAACATCCTATCTATTTCATTTCTTTCATGCAAGTGCATATCATTTTCATGTCGAGCAAATATTGTTCTAGTGGATCAGTAGGAGGTACAACAATAGAAGCAAGACCAATTATTTCATCCTTACTAGGCAATTCTATATCACGAGGTTGCTTATGAAACTTAGAAAAATTAAACTCATGAGACACATCACCAAAATTAACACTGAAGGTTTCTTTCTTGCAATCTATCTTAGCACTAACAGTGTTCAAGAAAGGTCTACCAAAAATCAGTAGGGTACTTTATCTTTCCACACAAGACTTCAACATCTCTAACAATCCCAAGTGGTGTGATAGTATCTCTATTAGCAACTTTCATGTAGAAAGTATTTTCATCTGAGCTACGGTTTATTTTATATGATTTTATAAAGATTTAATTATTTTCTGAATTTAATTATTTATTTAAATTTTAATTATCCAGAATAGTAAATGATGATGTCAGCATGACCTAGGTGTGACATCATCAGGTCAAACCCAGCTGACCAGGGTCAAACCTGACAGGTGGATCCAGTGGGACCCACATGTCAGTGACAGAGCTAACTAAACAGAGTTAGTTTAATCTAATTAACCTAATTAGCAGGTGGGGCCTACTGTCAGTGAGAGATTAGTATACGAATTAACTAATTAATAGTTTATTTATTTATTTAAATTCATTTATTAAAGTGGGGCCCGCAAGTCATAGACACAGGGCCAGCCCAGTCAGCAGTTGACTGGGGTCAACGGGTCAAAGGGGCCCGCGGGGCCCACCAGTCAGTGACGGTGTGGTGGGGCCGGCATGCCCACGTCGGCGTCGACCGGCGACTCGTCGCCGGCGACCAAAACGACGGCGGCGCGATCGGGAGGGGGGGTCGGAATTCGCGTACAGGGCGTTTCCGGAGCCGTGGCTGGGTGCGTTCGACGCGGCTCGGCATCGCACGTCGAACGGTGGCGGTGCTAGGGGTTGGGGTGGCCGGAGCTGAGCGCCACGAGCTCGCCGGCGGCGTGATGATTCGGGCGAGGTACGGGATCGACTAAACGGCGCACGTTCGAGCGATGCGAGGAGCTAGGCGGGGTCTACGCGACGCGGCGAGTTCAACGGACTCGGTGGCGAGGCCATTTGGTCGCCGGAATAGTGCCGGCGATGAGCTACGCGGAGGCGCGTTCGGGCACGAGGGGAATGGCTGCTAGGGGCAGCAAACGACGGCTAGCAAGGAGGGGAAAAGAGCGGTGGCTTACAGCGGGAGCGTAGGCACTAGGCAACGGGCTCGGGGAGGCTCGGGGCGGCCGGATTCTTCGCTGGAGTGCGTCGGGTCCAGGGAAGAAGATGGGGTCTGTCGGGGATATACCCCGTGGTATGACCCGGCCGGATATATGACCCGGTTACAACTTGGCGTTTCATCGGTAAACCGCCCAAAGACTGGCGACTCACTGATGACCCGGCCGGGCTGAAGACTCATTGGTGACCCGAGAGGTGTTTCAGACGATTGACAAGACCCAACGGCCCAGAAGGCGGATCGTGGGAAGGCCGGCTCATATTATGGTGGGCCGGCTTAAGAGGAAAGGCATGAGGAATATTTTCCTTACAAGGAAGCAAGACCCGGACCTGTATCCAGCTCGTAATAGAGGATAAGCTAGTCCTAATCCTAGTAGGACTCCACATGTAACCCGCCCCTCCAACTTATATAAGGAGGGGCAGGGCACCCCAAGAGGGACAAGTTTGACAAGTTAAGACAGACAAGTCAATAGCTCTCGAGATAGAGGTAGCGAAAGAGCACCCATGTAATCGTGAGCATCACCATGATCAGTATCAATGAAGCAGGATGTAGGCTTTTACCTCCACCGTGAGGGGCCGAACCTGGGTAAAACCTCGCGTCTCTCGTCCCACTCAACCCCTCTCAAGCTACCACATAGAGGTGTTGGCCTCACAACTAAGTCCTTTTTCACGAGGACATCTGTCGTGACAAGTCCACGACAGTTGGCGCCCACCGTGGGGCCTGCACACGGTGGTGTTGAGTTCTTGGAGGGCGCTATCCTAGAGATCGAGTAGTTCCGCCCAGCTCATTGAAAAGTTTCGGCCGGCTTGTCGGAGAGTTTCGGCCGGCTCGTCAAAAAGTTTCGTTCGGCTCATCGAAAGGTTCCGCCAGCTCATCGAAAAGTTCTGGCCGGATCATTGAAAAGTTCAGACCGCCTCGACGAAAGGTTCCGTCCAAATCATCAAAGAGTTCCGACCGCCTCGACGAAAAGTTCTGTCCGAATCGCCAAAGGGTTCTAGCCGAGTCGCCGAAAGGTTTCGTCCGAGTCGCCAAAGAGTTCCGACTTAGGTTACAGAAAAGTTCCGGCTCAAAAAGATCCGGCCGGGTTATCAGAAAGTTCCGGTCGGGTTATCAAGAGGTTCCGGCTCCAAAAGTTCTGGATTATCAAAAAGTTCCGGATTATAAAAAAAGTTCCAGTTCAAAAAAGCTCAGGGTCATCTATTGTTACTGGCAGTAGTAATATGCCCATCCATGCCACTTCTGGGCCTCCATATATAAGTTAATTTCTGGACCACACAAAGATCATCAGGCGTTCAGATGCATCAGGTGATATTTGTCCAAGTTTATTTTATTAACACATATTGTTTTTTATCAAAGAACAAGTGTTCTGGCTGGTGATATTTTTTGATGCAAGACAATTGTTCACTGCAAGAGCGATGGTCGTATCATGGATATCGTGCACTAGCATCTAACCGTTCTATAATGCTCAACGAATGTATGTGCAAGCCGCCACCTCTGCGGCCCAGTCTACATCAACATGACATGGCTGACTCGCCCATCCGCACGGCTTACTGTGCCTGCGAATTACTCCCTGTCCGCACAGGCTTACAATGCCACGGCCGGCTCATCTGTCCGTGCCCGTGGTCGACTCGACCGTGTCCGTGCTGTCTCTGATGTCGCGGTTGTCTTTACTATCCGCCCTGCCATCCGGTCTATTCCAACAATTCTGGAGCAAATCATATTACATTATCAGCCTCCGCCTGCACAGGATGGCTTAATGGGCAGGTGCACAAGTCGCCGCCACTGTGGTTTGTTTAAACTTTAACAACCAGTTGAGATGAATCATCAGCTGGGATTATTGACACAGCTCATACGGGATCATTTTTAACCCGCCGAGCTTCAACATATTACAGCGTTCCGCTGTTCAACTATATACCGGTTTATATCACGGTCAAATATGGAGAATCTCAAGACAACTCCTCGAGTCGTCTTAAGACTCGGGGGCTACGATGACATGACTTATCAAATATTGTGAGATTCAAGAACTCCGGGTCATTGGAGGGAAAATAACCCGGTCCCGGAGGCTACTGCTACATTGATGAAAGTTTAGAGGCCGTCAGAAAATTTCTGGCTTAAAAAGTGCCTGGCAATTTAAAAATTTCGGCTCAACGGAAGAGTTCCGGTTTACAAGAAAAGATTCTGGTTTAATATCCGGTTGAAGAGAAATCTCTCTCCCATAATGTTTTGAGCTCTCACTATCCGGTTCAACATCCGGTTCAAGAGAAGTTCATCTCTCGCAAGTTCGAGTTCTTAGAAAAATTAAAGGTTGCCAAAGCGAACTTGCTGCAGTGCGCTGTTCAAATATGGGTATCCTGCCTTATTGGCTTATCACATTATTGGTCACTTGGGGGCTTCCTGCTCACTCAGCATAGCTGTGATTACCCTCTTGATCCGGCTTACATGCCTTGTTACAGATTACATGGGGGCTTCTTGCTCACTGAGCATAGCTGTGACTACCCTCTTGATCCGGCTTGCACGCCTTGTTAAAAATTACTTGGGGGCTTCCTGCTCATTGAGCATAGCTATGACTACCCTATTGATCCGGCTTGTACGCCTTGATTGCAAATAACTTGGGGGTTTTCTGCCCAAGTTGAATTGTTACCAAAGAGAACTTGTTATAATGTGCAGTTCAAACATAGGTAACCTGGCTTGATGGCTTGTTAAAGGTCACTTGGGGGCTTCCTGTTCAATGAACATAGCTATATTCACCCTTTTGATCGGCTTGGATGCCAGGTGTATTCACCAAAACTCCGGGTTATCCTGCCTTTGTATGTCTGCCACTCCGCCCAGGTAATCCTGGACTGACTCGCCATACTCTTGATAATCAATCTTATAAAGACCCTGAACTTGTCAAAGTTAAAACGGCGACTGGTCATGTGAGGCCCGGCTTACAGGTTTGAATAAAGGATTAACTCAGTGGCTGTGCGGCCCTTGAACAACACTTGATGTTGAGGCTTGGCAGCCAATGAAGGCCTTGTTTTTACCTGATTTGCTATTTGTTTTGAACACTGTTTGGGTTCATATCTTTGTACCATATTGGTATGTGGTTTAAAATTGATTCAGGCCATGTAGCCTTAATCCTCATGACTCATATTTGAGTATATCCAGAGTTTTGATAACCCAGCCTGGCTTTGGACGATAAGTCGCCAGTATGCTTTGATTGTGCACTTGGAGTTCTGCGCTCTAAGTTTTTTGGGCTGTTACCTTTACTGCATATGGCGCTGTAAGCCGGCAGTATGAACTGATTTCACATGCCATGTAGCCCTGATTATATGACTCATCATTGAGCATCTTTGGGTTTGATAACCCGCCCTGATAGCAGACTTTAAGTCGCCACGATATTTTGCCTTGAGTAATCAAAATGATGATATTTCATGACTCCGGGTTGATACTGGCCCCGGATTATAATTATCAAGGTATTACCATGGTATCAATCTACAGGTATGTCTTTCAAAAATGGTATGAATATTTTGGGTTTGGTAAACCACCCTGGCTATGGACTTTAAGTCGCCAGTATACTTTGGATTGCGCAATTGGGATTATGCGCTTATGAATACTTGGGTTGTCACCCTCACTGGATGTGGCGATGTAAGCCGGCAATTTGAGCCAATTTTCCAGGTATATTTTTTAATTTGTGGGATGAATATGCGAGGTTTGATAACCCGCCGTGGCTTTGGACGTTAAGTCTCCAGTATATTTTGGATTGTGCCATTGGAATCATGCGCTTATAAATCATTGGATTGTTACCCTCACTGGATATGGCGACGTAAACCAGCAGTATAAATCAATCCTACAGGTATGTTTTCCTGGTTATATGAATATGCGAGGTTTGATAACCCACCCTGGGTTTGGACCTTAAGTCGCTAGTATATTTTGGCTTGAATGGCCTTAATTCTAGTCTTTTCTATAATTGCATAAGACTATATTATGTTTGGGTTGTTACCCGCCCTGGTTTTTGACGATAAGTCGCCAGGGCATATGTTGTTTAAACTTTGTGCAGGGTATGAAGAGCTATGGTTTACATGAATCATTGCATTTAACCCATCATCTGGTCATCTGAAAGCATTGTCGGTGATCCAGCTCCGGGTCATATTGCTTTATATTGAGTTTATTGAGGCTATAAGCCGCCAAAGTGATCTTTTCAAAACTGGACATGGCTATGAGCCGCCATGGATGGGGTTATCAATTCTTGATTTTTTGCAAAGGCTATAAGCCGCTGGGTTACAAAAATCCCAGATTACAATAAATGCGCATTATGTCGCTATCGGCCAAGAGCCCTGAGTATTTAACTCTGGATTTACTTGTCAACAGACAAGATCTTGTGATTGAGGTTTTCGTACCAGATTATATTGTTCAAACCTTGAATAGCCAAATATGGCTAGATTTTTGTTATGGTTGTCATAACCAGTATTGAATGATTGAGGTTTTTTAACCGAGTTATATTATTCAAATCTTTAATAGCCAACATGGCTGGATTTTTTTATTATGGTTATGAACAACCAGTAATATGATTGAGGTTTTCAAAAGCCGCTTTATAGCAATGGCTATTATTTCTTTATCCAAGAATACCGGCTCACAGCAGAGAGCATGGTTCAATATTGAATATGCAAGACTTTCAGCAACATCATCTGGACAATGGATACGGTTTTATTTAGTCCCGAGTCGCTGCAGGCATACGACCCGGCACTTGGGGGCTACATTATTCAAATGAAGATTACATTGAGTATGCAAGTCCCATGTCACTGCAAGCATGCACCATGGCACTTGGGGGCTAATGCAAAGTCATTTTAACTCGCCTCATTGAAGACCCGACCCATCACGTAGTGATGAGCCGGCCCTTGGGGGCTACTAATTGCTCCTGTCAAAGGCAACCCAAAACTTGGGAGCTACATCATATGGTGTTATTTTTTGAAGTACATATAAAGTCCCAGCTCAGTATTATCTTACTGAGCCGGCCCTTGGGGGCTACACGTTGCTGCTCAAATCTGCATGATCATATCTACAAAGTCCCTACTCATTATTGCATAATGACCCGGCACTTGGGGGCTACACATGTGAGGCGCAAAATATTCAGTTATGATTGGCGACTTACATGAACAATCTGGATTTCTCCCAAGTTGTAGCATTTATATTGAAGCAAGTCTTAAGCTATCACTATGTTTTCCTCTTAAGACTTGGGGGCTACAGATGATATGCATATCAGGGAGGAATATCTTCAAGTTCTTAGTTTTTTGAATAAACCAGGTATTATATTCTCAGTTTTGGCCTGGATAACTCAAGAAAGTCAATTACATGACCCGGTGTCAGCAATGATAATGACCCGGTATCATCAATTTTTATAACCCGGCAATTTTGGTAATTATAACTCGCCAAGCTCTACATCTTCAAGCTGGCTGAACATTGGATGAATATTTCAAGACCAATATTTTTGTCAAGTCAGAGCTTTGGAAGCCGACTCAAATGGGTCATTTTTCACAATATTTTTTCTACAAGCAAATTGGCTATGAAGCTGGCTTATTGACCCGGACTTTCCAGAGGAAGGAAATGACAAGGACTTAAGGATGAGCAGGTGCCGGTTCAGAAAAAAACTTTTAACCCGGAACACAACCTGTCAAATTTGTTCTTGTGTTTATTTTGCAGGATCAGTTTAACATTGATAAATCCAAATTAAACTGGGGGCTAATGTCGTGGATATACCCCGCGGTATGACCCGGCCGGAGATATGACCCGGTTGGAAATTGGTGTTTCATCGGTAAACCGCCCAAAGACTGGCGACTCACTGATGACCCGGCCGGGCTGAAGACTCATTGGTGACCCGGCAGGTGTTTTAGACGATCGACAAGACCCAACGGCCCAGAAGGCAGCTCGTGGGAAGGCCGGCTCATATTATGGTGGGCCGGCTTAAGAGGAAAGGCATGAGGAATATTTTCCTTACAAGGATGCAAGACCCGGACCTGTATCCGGCTCGTAATAGAGGATAAGCTAGTCCTAATCCTAGTAGGACTCCACATGTAACCCGCCCCTCCAACTTATATAAGGAGGGGCAGGGCACCCCAAGAGGGACAAGTTTGACAAGTTAAGACAGACAAGTCAATAGCTCTCGAGATAGAGGTAGCGAAAGAGCACCCATGTAATCGTGAGCATCACCATGATCAATATCAATGAAGCAGGATGTAGGATTTTACCTCCACCGTGAGGGGCCGAACCTGGGTAAAACCTCGCGTCTCTCATCGCACTCAACCCCTCTCAAGCAACCACATAGATGCGTTGGCCTCACGACTAAGTCCTTTTTCACGAGGACATCTGCCGTGACAAATCCACGACAGGGTCGGCGACGTCATTGTAGTGGTCCCCGTCTCAATCTGCTCCACGCAGGCGATGTGGACGAGGGCGGCGGTGCTCGAGGACGGGTCGGAGAGGCGTGAGGGAGGCGATGGCTGCGTAGTTCAGCCGCGGCCGTCCATGGCGGCGTCGGGTGAAGTGGGGTAACGAGGGAGAGGGGCGAACGGGGCGGCTAGGGTTCGCCAGGGGGGTGCGGGGAGTTGCTCTTATCCTCCCCGGCGAGCGTGGCGCGCTATCGACCGCTCGGAGGGGGGGCCTGGCTGGGCACGCTCCAGGTGCTCGACAGCGGCATCGGTGAGCAGTGCGGGAGGTGGGGGAAAGCGCGGGGTGGGCTGGGCCGGTGCTGTAGAAAGTAGGCCTAAGTGCACAGTAGTTTTAGGCCTTTTGCTATTTTCCCTTTTTCTGTTTTCTTTTCTTTTCTGTTTTGCAAATTGTTTGGGCACTAATTGGTTTTTGTAAAATATGAGACCTAGCCCATAAATCAGAGTGTAATATACCCTAGCACCAAAAACTAGTTTGGGGCAATTACTATTTCATATTAATTTTGGATTAATAAAAAGGTTATTAAATATTGTTTTTAGCCACGGTTAGAGGATGTTTGAATCACTTAATTAATTTATTAAATGTTGGTTACAATTTTAGCATTGTCTCTGGAATATTTGTTATTTAATGAGCATTTTAGTTTCTGTTCTGAATAACTTTTATTTTCCACTCCAATTTAAGTTGAAGTTTGAATTAGGAGTTGAAAAGCAATATGATGCAAATGATGATTAGGCACTGTTAACCCTGCTGACATGGCATTAACTAAGGTGATCACTATTGTTAAGTACATGGGGTGTTACAATTCGCCTCATCTAACAAGAATTCTCGTCCCGAGAATTAAGAGGAAGACTGAAAGAAAGCGGGGTATTCTTCGCGAAGACGATCCTCGCGTTCCCAAGTGGCTTCATCTTCAGAATGATTCGACCACTGAACTTTCAGGAACTTGATTGACTTCTGACGAGTTCGACGTTCAGCTTCATCAAGAATGTGGATGGGATATTCTGGATAAGACAGATCTTGCCGCAATTCAAGCATTTCATGATCCACAGCTCGAATAGGATCCTTGAAGCAGCGACGGAGTTGGGATACATGAAAGGCATCATGCACTTGAGAAAGATTTGGCGGCAATTGGAACTGATATGCCACTTCTCCTCGACGGGCAAGAATACGGAATGGGCCAATGTAGCGAGGAGCTAACTTGCCCTTGATTCCGAACCGATGAGTGCCTTTGAATGGAGTGACACGAAGGTAAGCTTGCTCACCAGGCTGATAGACCATTTCCTAGTGCTTTCGGTCATAGTTGCTCTTCTGACGAGACTGAGCAGTCTTTAGGTGTTCACGGACAATGCGGACTTTTTCTTTAGCTTGTTGGATAATGTCCGGTCCGACGAGTGAGCGTTCCCTAGTTTCTGACCAATTCAGAGGGGTTCGAGACTTACGTCCGTATAGAACTTCAAACGGTGCCATCTTCAAGCTAGCTTGATAGCTATTGTTGTAAGAGAATTCGGCATACGGGAGAGGTTCCTCCCATTTCTTACCGAAAGAGATGATGCAAGCTCGAAGCATATCTTCGAGCACTTGATTAACTCGTTCGACTTGACCCTGTGACTGAGGGTGAAAAGCGGTGCTGAAGGATAGATGAGTTCCCATAGCTTCTTGGAAACTTTACCAGAATCTGGAGGTAAAGAGGCTGCAACGATCCGAACTGATCTCCAACGGAACACCATGGAGTGACATAATTCGGGAAACATACAAGTCTGCTAACTGACTAGCAGTGATTGTCTCCTTGACTAGCAGAAAGTGAGCAACCTTTGAGAATCGGTCAATGACGACAAAGATAGCATCATGACCCTTCTGAGATCTAGGAAAACCAGTAATGAAATCCATTTGGACCTTGTCCCATTTCCATTCAGGAATATCAAGGGGTTGCAGAGTTCCAGTAGGCCTTTGATGTTCTGCTTTAATGCGACGGCAAACGTCACACTCGGAAAATTAACGAGCAATGTCTCGCTTCATATTAGGCCACCAGTATCTCTGACAAATGTCACGGTACATCTTTGTGCTACCAGGATGAATTGACAGAGGAGTGTCATGAGCTTCTTTCATAACGTGTTCTCTCTCATCCTTGAATTTGGGTATGAAGAGACGGCGTTGGAAGAATAGGATCCCATCATTATCAAGATGGAATTCCGACGGCTTTCCTTTTTCGAGGTATCGCTTAATCCTTTCAACTTCAGAGTCATACCATTGCATAGTCTTAATGCTGTGTTCTAAATCTGGTTCAACAACCAGGGTATTGAGATAACCCTGTGGAACAATATGGAGGTTCAATTTGCGAAGCTCTTCACAAAGGATAGGTTGTGCTTCCTGAACCATAAGATTGTTGCAATAAGCCTTGCGACTCAAAGCATCGGCCATTACATTAGCCTTGCCAGGGGTGTATGAGATATTCATATCATAATCAGCAATTGTTTCGAGCCATCTTTGTTGACGAAGGTTCAGATCTGGTTGAGTATATAGATATTTCAAATTCTGATGATTCGTGTATATCTCGCAAGGGTTACCGAGAAGGTAATGTCGCCATAGCTTCAGAGCATAAATAACCGAAGAAAGTTTGAGGTCATGCACTGGATAATTTTCTTTGTGAGGACGCAATTGTCGAGAGGCATAAGAAATCACTTTGCGCTCTTGCATTAGGGTACAGCCTAATCCTTGACGAGATGCATCACGGTATATCACGAAATCCTTTTGGGAATCCGGGGGTGCTAGCACTGGGGCAGATGTCAACTTATCTTTTAGTGTCTGAAAGCTTTCTTGACATTTTTCTGTCCAATCAAACTTAACACCTTTGTGGAGCAGGTCAGTCAATGGCTTTGCAATCTTGGAAAAGTTCTCAACGAATCGACGGCAATAACTAGCGAGTCCATGAAAACTTCTGACTTGCTTGACATTCTTCGGGGGAGTCCAGTCAAGAATGGCTTGAACGCGTTCCAGGTTAATAGCAATTCCATTCTTGGAAATCACATGACCAAGATAGGTCACTTCAGATAACTAGAATTCACACTTAGAGTACTTGGTGTATAGCTGGTGTTCTTGAAGCTTCTCCAATACAAGCCGAAGATGCTCAGCATGTTCTTCTTCATTCTTGGAATATATAAGGATATCATCCAAATAAACCACGACGAATTTGTCGAGGTAATCCATGAAGATATAGTTCATCAACCGGGAGAAGATTGCTAGAGCATTTGTTAAGCCAAAAGACATAACGGTGTACTCATAAGAGCCATATCGAGTAACAAAGGCAGTCTTCGGAATATCCTCTTCGCGAACACGGATCTGATGATAACCCAACCTCAAGTCGAGTTTTGAAAACACAGTGGATCTAGCAAGCTGATCATAAAGATCATTAATCAGGGGCAGTGGGTATTTATTTTGGATTGTGGCCTGGTTAATCGGCCGATAATCCTGAACCAATCGCTTAGTTCCATCCTTCTTCCTAACGAAGAGTGAAGGTGCTCCCCAAGCAGAGGAATTGGGGCGGATGAAACCTTTCTTAAGTGACTTGTCGATTTCTTCCTTAAGCTCGAGAAGGTGGTGCGGAGGCATCTTATAAGGACGCTTCGCAATAGGGGTAGTGCCAGGCTTCAAGTCAATGACAAACTCGACAGCTCTAACCGGAGGTATTCCTGGAAGTTCTTCCGGAAAGACGTCCGGAAAATCTCGAATCACAGGAACATTCTCGATTCCTTCCACAGGTGAGGCATTCAAAGCATTCAGAGGATATATCTGAGCTTCGGCATTCCGAGTAATGCGGGCGGTATAATTCACTATCTCATCGGAGGGGTGAAGAAGTTGGACGACTTTAGTGGCACAATTGATCGAAGCAATGTGAGCTTTCAACCAATCCACTCCGAGGATGAGGTCTATGGTGGAAGATTTCAAGACGATGGGTGAGGCAAGGAATTCCATCCCTTTAATTTCGACGGTAACGTCAGGTGCTATCACGTCAGCATGACAATGAGAAGTATTATATAACTCGGAGAGAAAGGTTAAACAAAACAACGGAAAGGAAAATGATTATCGCACTAATCAGATCAAATGGTAAGGAATTAAGCATAGATATCCAGCTCTCCGGGTAGACGAGATTTATGAGATCCTAAGTGTTGGCGTTTGTAAAATTTATTTAACCCGAATAGAAGATTGATCAGAGTCCCAGAGTATAGACAAGGAATAAAAGATCCTAATACCACCCAGTTGGCGACGTGGGCCCGTAAGCCAAACAGCCAAGTTAGTAAATTAGTTTTTCGATGTCTAGACTGAACTTCGACCAAGGAATTGGAAGGGGGCTTCCTACAGGTAGTCGGCTCTGATACCAACTTGTGACGCCCCCGACTCAATCGTGCACTAATCATACACGCAAACGTGCACGATGAAGCACAGGGACTCACGGGAAGATATCACAACACAACTCTAACACAAATAAACGGAGATCCACAATATTACAGACCAGGGATCACGAGGATCCGAATACATAAGTCAGTCATACAAATAATATCTGAGTACAGACATAGTTAGCCAAGGTTTGCCTTAAGAAGGCTAGCACAAACAACGACTCTAGATCGAAAGGCGAAGGCCTCCTGCCTGGGAGCCTCCGATCCTACTCCTGGTCGGCTGGCTCGATCCAGTAGTAAGTACCGTCTGGACCCATCTGGTAGTAAGCTCCTGCAGTGGCATCTGGCTCCTGGGCTCCATCGTCTGTTGGATCTTCAAGTAGGGGCAATATAGGGAAAAAGAGGAAGCAAAGAAACTGTGAGTACTCATCCGAAGTACTCAGCAAGCAAGGATCTACACTACATATGCAACATTATCAAAGGGGAAGGGCTGTATATGTGGACTGGGCTACAGAAATGCCAGAATAGAGAGAAGGCCTAGTCCTATCGAAGACTAGCATCTTCAAATATCTTCACGAAGCCACCATCTTGCAGCAATAGAAGAGAGTAGAATAGCATTTTATTAAGCAAACATGTTGAAATAAAGCCTAGAGATCCTTCCTCGACTCCCTGCGAGAAAGCGATCCCGAAGCTTCAATTAAATAACAAGTATCTAGCTCAAGTAGTAGATCAGGATACACAAACTGAGCGTCCTTTATCGTAGGACCGGCTATCGATAGATTATTCTTCCCTGCAGGGGTGCACGACTGTTACCCAACACGCTCGATCACCTCTGGCCGGACACACTTGCTGGGTAATGCCCGGCCTCGGGAGATCAACACGAAGCAGCGCCCTACCTAGGCTCAGCAGAGAGGTCAGCACACCGGACTAACCTATGCACCCAGAGGTCTTGGGCCATCGTCCTGGGTACCCTGCGCGTTGCGAGACTGGCCGGGGTGCAGGCGCGACACTGAACTCGTCAGTGAAGTATCCAGCCCATTCCTGACAATCAGCCCGCACGGTGAACCGTGACGTCTGAAGAGCTTTCGGGAGGAACGTACGATGTAGAGGGCCCCATAAACCATAATCTCGCGTGGTGGTAGTGTGTATAGGGCACGTCGACCCACTCAGATCAAATACCCACATCGAATAGGCTCCTTTATTAACACGCGGAGACAATCAGAGTTTCTGAAGCTCCGCCACAATATCACACTCGAGTGCCCTTCCGGCACACCCGACATCTTAGATCCCCTGCGGGTACCCATCAGGGTCGACCCGCCTGTAACAAAGGTCAAAGTAACCGTGTGGTCATAACATCAATGGGGAAACCCCGAGGAATCACCCTCGGTGGATTCCACTCGATGATATCATCAGGGTGAACGTATGAGGCATCACCCTCGAGGTTCACACTGAGGGGTTGCACGACAGAGTCGTATCGGAAGTGGAGAAGGAGGAATCACCCTCGATGACCACGACCAAACAGCTACATTGCAGAGTATTCATCAGGAGTGCGTTACGAGGTATCACCCTCGGCACTCGATAGTAACTATGCAGAGTCGTACAACTAAGGGGGTGAAGTGATGTGTCGGTCTCTGGTCGACGATCACATTGATCGAGTCGTGGATGATCAAGCAGGAGCAACAAGGGTAAGGTGGTGGGGGTCACTAATGGTTCACTACCAACCTATACTAAGCAGTTTAACATAGGCATTTAAGGTAACAATAAACAGGTTACAAAAGCAGGCTATGCATCAGAATAGGAGCAAACATTAACAGTAGCAAAATCTAATGCAAGCAGGAGAAATGGAATGGGTGATATCTGGATGCTCAAGGGGGGGGGGGGGGGGGGGGGGGGGGCTTGCCTGGTTGCTCTGGCAAGAAAGAGGGGTCGTCAACGGGCTGCTCGTCTAGAGCGTAGTCGTACTCAGCTGTAATGACGTCGGTCTCGGCGTCTATCAAGAGAGAAGGAGGGGGAGAGAAACAATAAATTCACGGCAAAAATGCAAACAATATGTATGACATGCCTAAATGATATGCAGAGGTGTTCTACTGCCTAACTAAATGATTTAGTTAAATTAGGAATTTATTTGGATTTATTTAATTAAAGTTGAGCACTATTCATTTATCGAAATCAGTCTAAAAGTTCCATGTTTAGGTAGCTAGGGGCATCTGACAGATGAACGGACCACGTTTCGGATGCGTCTTGAAATTCTGAGCAACTTTCATGTAGAAAGTATTTTCATCTCAGCTACGGTTTATTTTATATGATTTTATAAAGATTTAATTATTTTCTGAATTTAATTATTTATTTAAATTCGAATTATCCAGAATAGTAAATGATGATGCCAGCATGACCTAGGTGTGACATCATCAGGTCAAACCCAGCTGACCAGGGTCAAACCTGACAGGTGGGTCCAGTGGGACCCACATGTCAGTGACAGAGCTAACTAAACAGAGTTAGTTTAATCTAATTAACCTAATTAGCAGGTGGGGCCTACTGTCAGTGAGAGATTAGTATACTAATTAACTAATTAACAGTTTATTCATTTATTTAAATTCATTTATTAAAGTGGGGCCCGCATGTCATAGACACAGGGCCAGCCCAGTCAGCAGTTGACTGGGGTCAACGGGTCAAAGTGGCCCGCGGGGCCCACCAGTCAGTGACGATGTGGTGGGGCCGGCGTGTCCACGTCGGCGTCGACCGGCGACTCATCTCCGGCGACCAAAACGACGGCGGCGCCATCAGGAGGGGGGTCGGAATTCGCATACACGGCGTTTCTGGAGCTGTGGCTGGGTGCGTTCCACGCGGCTTGGCATCGCGTGTCGAACGGTGGTAATGCGAGGGGCTGGGGTGGCCGGAGCAGAGCGCCACGAGCTCGCCGGCGGTGTGGTGACTTGGGCAAGGTACGGGATCGAAAAAACGGCGCACATTCGAGCGATGCGAGGAGCTAGGCGGGGTCTACGCGATGCGGCGAGCTCAACAGACTCGGTGGCGAGGCCATTTGGTCGCCGGAATAGCACCGGCGACGAGCTACGCGGAGGCGCGTTTGGGCACGAGGGGAACGGCCGCTAGGGGCAGCAAACGATGGCTAACAAGCAGGGGAAAAGAGCGGTGGCTTACAGCGGGAGCGTAGGGACTAGGCAACGGGCTCGGGGAGGCTCGGGGAGGCCGGATTCTTCGCCGAAGTGTGTCGGGTCCAGGGAAGAAGACGGGGTCGGCGGCGTCGTTGTAGTGGTCTCCGTCTCAATCTGCTCCACGCAGACGATGTGGACGAGGGCGGCGGTGCTCGAGGACAGGTCGGAGAGGCGTGAGGGAGGCGGTGGCCGCATAGTTCAGCCGCGGCCATCCATGGCGGCGTCGGGTGAAGTGGGGGAACGAGGGAGAGGGGCGAACGGGGCGGCTAGGGTTCGCCAGGGGGGTGCGGGGAGTTGCTCTTATCCTCCCCGGCGAGCGTGGCGCGCTGTCGACCGCTGGGAGGGGGCCTGGCTGCGCGCGCTCCAGGTGCTCGACAGCGGCGTTGGTGAGCAGTGCGGGAGGTGGGGGAAAGCGCGGGGTGGGCTGGGCCGGTGCTGTAGAAAGTAGGCCTAAGTGCATAGTAGTTTTAGGCCTTTTGCTATTTTCCCTTTTTCTGTTTTCTTTTCTTTTCTGTTTTGCAAATTGTTTGAGCACTAAATGTTTTTTGTAAAATATGAGACCTAGCCCATAAATCAGAGTGTAATATATCCTGGCACCAAAAACTAGTTTGGGGCAATTACTATTTCATATTAATTTTGGATTAATAAAAAGGTTATTAAATATTGTTTTTAGCCACGGTTAGAGGATGTTTGAATCACTTAATTAATTTATTAAATGTTCGTTACAATTTTAGCATTGTCTCTGGAATATTTGTTATTTAATGAGCATTTTAGTTTCTGTTCTAAAAAACTTTTATTTTCCACTCCAATTTAAGTTGAAGTTTAAATTAGGAGTTGAAAAGCAATATGATGCAAATGATGATTAGTCACTGTTAACCCTGCTGACATGGCATTAACTAAGGTGATCACTGTTGTTAAGTACATGGGGTGTTACAAAATCAGCCCCTTACGGAATTGCGCATAAACTAGGGTTTAAGTTTCTGTCACTCTAGCAACTCATCATCTAATAACTACTCCACAATGCATTCCCTTAGGCCCAAATATGGTGAAGTGTCATGTAGTCGATGTTCACATAACACCACTAACGGAATCACAACATACATATCATCAAAATATCAAACGAATATCAAATTCACATGATTACCTGTAACATAACTTCCCCCGTGTCCTTAAGAACAAAAGCAACTACTCGCAAATAATATTCATGCTCAAGATCAGAGGGGTAATAAATATCATAATGGATCTGAACATATAATCTTCCACCAAATAAACCAACTAGCATCAACTACAAGATGTAATCAACACTTCTAGTCACCCACATGTACCAATCTGAGGTTTTGATACAAAGATTGAACACAAGAGATGAACTAGGGTTTTGAGATGAGATGGTGTTGTTGAAGATGCATGTTGATGAAGATTGGCCCTCCCACGGTGAGAGGGTTGTTGGTGATGACGATAGCTTCGATTTCCCCCTCCCGAAGAGAAGTATCCCCGGCGGAATCTCTCCGCCGGAGAGCAAAAGTGCTCATGCCCGTGTTCCGCCTCGAGACGGTGGTGCTCCGTCCCGAAAGTCCTCTCCTTATTTTTTCTAGGTCAAAAGACCTTATGTACCAGAAGATGGGCACCGGAGGCGGGCCAGGGCCCCCACTACCCACCAGGGCGCACCAGGGTGGGAGGCACGCCCTGGTGCCTAGTGGGCACCTGGGTGACCCCCTCCGGTATTTCTTTTCTCCAGTATTTTTTATATATTCCAAAATAATTCTCCGTAAAATTTCAGCTTATTTGGAGATGTGCAGAATAGGTATCTCTATCGTAGCTTTTTCAGGTCCAGAATTCCAGCTACCGGTATTCTCCTTCTTTGTGTAAACCTTGCATATTATGAGAGAAAAGGCATTAGAATTACTCCACAAAGTGTTATATTGAATAAATACACCATTAATAACGGTAAGAATACATGATGTAAAATGGACGTATCAGCAGTCCGCCTGTTCCGTCAGCGTCCCTTCCTCGGCTCCGTCGTGCAAGGCGGAAAACGTCGCCCGAAAGATGCGGCGACGCCAGCAGCGAGAGAGGGAGGCGGCGGTGGCATCGTAGGTAGGTGAGGACATGGGCGAGCAGCTGTCTCCCCTGCCGCGCCCGGAAGCCTGCACCCCTTCCATCCGAGCACCAACGCGGCTTACGCCGTCCGGCCATGTTGCGACAGAGGAGGATCCGATGGCCAGCTGGGCCATTCCGGAGAGCTTTCCGCCCACGCAGATGCCGACGGTGGATGTATGTTACTCGCCGCAGCTCGTTTGGGCACGGATGAGCGTGGGCACTAGCGGCGGCCATGCTGCCCATGACATGTTCGACAGAATGACAGAACAAGAGACAATACATTTTGTTTGCTCCTGTCCGATAAAAGTTGCATTGCATATACCCCTAGTTCATTTCGGACATGATGAATGCTTGCAAACCATGATCATCTAGGAGGTGTTCATGTCAAACATGATCAATGAGAATGAAGGTCCGACCCAAATGGACTGCCAATTGGGGGACCGCATTTGAAGTTGGGACATCCGATCCCAATCCGAACGAGGCGAAGAAGAATGGCAAGACGGTGAAGGCAAGAGGTCCGACATTCTCAACTTATGAGGACACTTTGTTGGTCAGAGTTTGGTTGGCCACAACAATGGATCCAATATGCGGCACCGAGCAAAAGGGGAACAAGTATTGGGAGAAGATTTGGAAGGAGTATCACGAACAAAAGGAGTATGTGGAGTCGCATCCTATCATGACCAATCGCAATGTGGCATCTCTCCAACATCGATGGGGGATCATTCAAGGGGAAGTGAACAAGTATGTCGATGATGTAGGGTGGAACCCTAATGGTCGACCTTTTCACACTTGGAGGGGGAAAGAGAGGCAAATCAAGAGAAACACAAGATGAACACTCAAATAGACTTGATCCAATCACACATGTGCTAGATCCACATACACAAAGGGAGATGCAAGATCCAAAATCAACAAAAGAGTGTACAAAGGTAGCTAGTTCATCCCAATCCTTGGAGGAGAGAGGTCTTGAATCCTTAGAGGATCTTACTACAAGGGGGTATCGAATCCACTTGGGAAATCTTCTCACATGGAGGTCTTGGACTCCATGGGAGTAGGGGTAAGTGGATGAGCAAAGGTCTACCTCAATCTTGAGCTATCATAATGTTGGCCCTAAAATGTAGGTAGAAGAAGAGTATATGTAGTCTAGGGGCGAAGGGGTACACGGGCCTCGGCCCAAAGTCTAAGCACGCAGGCCGGGCCGGAAGTTCCGGAAAGGTTTCGGGCAGGGTCTGGGCTACACAGAGAGTTGGCATGGCCGGAGCTAGGCTGGTTGCCGCGGGCCGAAAGTTCCGGGCGGCCATAAGTTCTGGGTGCTGGAGGTTCCGGGCGAGGGTCCGGGCTAGTTCCAGGCTACACAGAGAGTTTGCACGCTCGGGGCTCGTCTTGATCGTCAGAGGCCGGAAGATACGGGCTGGCCGAAAGTTCCGAGCTGGCCGAAAGTTCCGAATAGGGTCCGGGCAGGACAGAGAGTTGGCACTCCTAGTCGTTTCTTCTCCTTCAGCTCTCGGTCCTGTGTGTCATGCGTTGTACCTGATTACAAACAGTATCTCTGATTGAGGTAGTGACCATGTCTCACTCGAATGTAAGGGGAGGTCGAGTAAGAGAGATGTCACCTCGTATTGAATAGCAAGTGCGCGAGCTCTCGTTATGGGTCCACTTGGTACTCGGGTAGTCAGTGTAGCGTCCATGGGGATGGCCGTGGGATGCTCCGCATCAGTCGGCTACTACTCACAAGTGACCAAACGCCCTCAAAGTGGGATGTGAGTGGCAACTCACGTAAGCTCAAGTGCTTCATCTTGTCATCATTTACATACGATTCTTGTGTTTGCATTCTCGTGCTCCTACATATGTTGTTTGCTAGACGGCGGTGGCAACCACTTTGTATCACCAAATGAAGAAGAAGACATTTGCTTTTAGCCATTGTTGGATCATATTGAATGGAAAGCCAAAGTGGAAACAACTTGTGGCTGATCTCAAGGACAGCAAGAAGAGGACTGATGGCTCAAGCTCCCAGCAATCAATTGGGTTGGACGAGGAAGAGGACGATATTGTCATCGAGAATGGAAGAGCCACCGTGCCAAAGGATAACCGGCAAGTCAGGGAAACAAGTGGGAGAAGGAAAATGCCTCCCGTGACGCCGCGGCTACAAAAATGTCGTCCACATGGACGGGCATTTTTTCGGCAAGGGAGCAAGAAAGAGGAGAGGTACATGCTCATGTTGAATGCGCAAAAGGAGAGGATGGAGTGGAACCGGACGAGGGCAGAGAAGACGCTGGAAATTGAGAGGGAGAAGATCGAGTTGGAGAAGCAAGAGGCATCGATCAAATGGGAAATTGAGAAGACCAAGACATTTGGACAGATTGAGCTTGAGAAGGAGAGGTCGGAACTCGCTGCGAACATCATGTTGGCGGACGAAACCCTATTGGATGACCATGCAAAGAAGTGGCTTGCAGACAAGAAGAAGGAGATCCGAGCGTAGGGAGTATGAGGCGATGAGAGCGGATGCGGCAGCGACAGCGGAGCATGCGGGAGGGATGTAGGCGGAGCAGGCAGCCCGGTTCTAGACGGAGCAGGCGGCATGGATGACGTCTAGCCAGTGATCCGACAATCGAGCCGTCCATCACCCGCAGACATGGATCTCATTTTTGGCATGTCCGGTTTGTTGAACTATGATTTGCTTTGCTTTGTTTCGAACTGTTAAATTCGGACAATTTATATCCTATGATCGACGTACATGAATTGTATGGATTTGAGAATCGGCATTTGAGGTATGATATGCAGGGCCGACGGGCACTGTCCGCGGACGCGTCCAGATGCGCCCGTGGGTGTTTAGGGGGCCGGATTTGTCAAGTCCGGCTGTAAGAGCATCCACAGCCGGGTCACTCATACCCGTCTCAAATGCCCAGGCAGGCCGTCCGGTCAGTGAACGGTCACAAAAAATCAACCCAACCGGACCTCTCAAACTGCGGACAAACGCCCGGGCTGACCGGAACCCCTCATATGCAGCCCAAATATAGAGCGGCCCGGGCACGCCCGGGCGCGTCCGCCTGACAGGCCCGGCCCACCATGGACCCCACAAAAAACTCCAATCTGGGCGGTGAGCTCAAACCCTAGCTCACTCTCTCCCTCTCTCGCTCTGTCCATCCACTCCTCTCCCTCTCCGGTTCCGATCCCATCCACCACCAAGAGCAGCTCCGGCAGCGACTCTGGCTCGGAGCTCGACTACGAGGAGGAGGTGGCCCTCCGCATTGCGCTGGAGCGGTCTAAGGTGTGGAGACCGGCGGCAGCTCCGGATCTGGAGTGTCGCTGCATGTCCCGCGTCATCGCAGCGCGGACGTCGGAGCTGGACCCTCCCGGCCCGCGCGCAGCGACGCCCGGTCAGCAGAATCTGCGCCGGCCCCGTGTCATATCCTTCCTCCACCGGCTGCTCCTACACGCAGCCAGCGTTGGGTGCTTGTGCCCGCGCCTTCGGCCCGCACGCGCACTCCGGAGTCGGAGGCGCGCGCCGCGCGCCACGAGAGGTAGCGTGCACGGGAGAGGGAGGTGGTGGAGCAGTCCACGCGCCGCCATCGCGGGACAGAGCCTTACGCCGATGAGGATGCGCGTCTCCTCGCCTGGGTGTACCTCCGCTCCTTCACGACGGCGGAGACGGACGCTCGCTGCCTCCGACAAAAGAACACAAAGGCACTCCGTCTAGCCATTGAGCAGTCGGAGCGTGAGGCAAAGGAGGCAGTGGTGGAGAAGGCTCGGGTGGCAACGCTGAAGCGGGAGCAGGATAGGGCGGTCTGTCGGATGAAGGGGCTCATCGTCCTCTCCGACTCTGACTCCGACGGCGGCGACAGCTGCACCTCGTCGTCCGACGATCAAGACCCTCCACCAGCCGCGGACGCCTACAGCTGCGCCGGTGACCGGAAGGGCAAAGGCCCGGCGAGGAACTGGTGATTCCGCCCCCCTCCTCCTCAATGTTTATATCGTTTTTAGTTGTAGAAGTTTATGAACTTGTCCGTGGACGAACTATGATCTTTTTGATGTGGTGAAGTATGTTTATGTCCGTTTGCAGCCGATCTTGTGTTCCTTTGCAACTCAATTTTGTTGTCTATCGTCTGATCACATCGGATAGATCAACATGTGCATGGGTAGTATAGATATAAGACACCGGATATAAGATACACGGATGTAGAATGACAAATATCAGATGGTGCACGGTCAGTGTCCGCGGACGCGCGGGCGCATCCACGGGCGCTGAGGGCCTGATTTGCCAAGTCCAGCTGTAGATGCTCTAAATGCTCTTAGACCAACTCCAACGCGCACCCCATCCTGTCCACCCACATCCTTTTGGGCCAAAACGGACAGATGACACGGCCCAACGCGCGGCCGCATCCTCAATTTTTGTCAGTTTTGCGTCCGACCTGCCCCATTTCCGGCGCAAACTTGTGCCCGGTTTGCGTCCAGACGGACGCCAAACGGACAGGCACGCGGTAGCTCCTCACCCGCCATGGGGACGCGTGGCGGCCGTCCACCTACCTCCACCGCCCAAATTGAATGAGCACACACGGCGGGGCCCGGCTGTGATTGACACGGGCATGGGGTCGCCGTCCTTCTTAATGTGGAAGTCATGGACCGGCCAGTCCACAGCTTCCACTTCCAAGCCAGCCTGCCTCCTCCATTGCCGACACGAGCAAACCCTAGCCACCGTCGCGCCCCGCTCGCCCATCTCATCGCCAGCGCCATGGGCTGGCATTGGATCAAGGGGAAGCACGACCGTGAGGCCCGCTCCTCCTCGGGCCCCGCCGCTCCAGCAGATCCGCCCCGCCCGCACCCCCTTCTCCACCGCCTTCTCCGCTACCTGCTCCGCCAGCTTTCCAGATGGCGCCGCCAGCGGTCGGGTAACGCGACAGGCCCTACATCCATGTAGATGTATGTCATCGCTACTAGGAGACGGCGACGCCAGTGCCGTGGGGAGATGTCCATTTGCCAAATAACTGGCATCTCTCCACCGACCACGTGCCGATCCCTCCAGTGCCCGCGAGTGGCCGAGCCCGCCACGAGGAGATCAACCGACGGCGTCGGCGCCTCCCACCGGATCTACTGGCGGACTCGAGGTACACCATAGATTCGCCGCTATGGGATACGTCGCTCCGCGACGAGCACAACCAGTGGCGGCAATCTTTTTTTGCCGGTCGTCCACCTAGGCCGCGCCGCCCGTGTCCTCCTCGTGTTGATGACAGCCCTCCCCAAACGCAGGGCCATAGGCGAGTGCGTGGCGTCACTCCGACGCCTTCTCCGTCCCCATCACCGCTGCCGCCCATGACCAAGGAGGAGGAGGCCCGCCTCATGAGGCGTGTCATGGAGGACTCCATGAACATGCACGACGAGCGGCAATGGGACGGCCTGGAAACTGCTCTGGCCCTATCTGCAGCTGGCGACGTGGCCATCCCAGAGATGGACGTCGACGTCAAGGAGGAGGTGAAGGAGGAGGTGCTGGAGGAGGTGCCCATCGTCGCGTGGAACCCTCGTCTGGTGGGCCAGCGTGGAGCTGGTCGTGCATGGCGCCAGAGATGGCTGATGCAGTGGGTGTCGGGCCATGGTCAGCCCCACCACCGCGGTCACCAGAGCACAAGGAGGAGCCACGGGAGGAGGTGGTGAAGGCGCCTCCGGCGCAGGCGGCGCCCCCCATGTCGGGGGTTAACACGGCAGATGCCCTTGTGAAAGGACTTAGGTGTGAGGCCATGGCTAAGGTGATTAGCTTAAAGGGGTTGAGCAGGATGAGAGACACGAGTTTACCCAGGTTTGGCCCCTCACGATCGAGGTAAAAGTCTACGTCCTTCTTTGAGTTGTATTTCTTGAGTAACGATTACAAGGGAGCGGAATCGCTTAACCTAGCTATCGATGGACTGTAACTTAAGTTTACCCGCAGCAAAGACTCGCCTTTATATACATAGGTCGAGGCCCTGGGTTTACAAGAGTCCAGGTCAGTTCATACTTCATGACCGACCCTGGTTCTAAGTCGCCTTGCCTTGCTAGGCAAGTCACCATTGGGCGGCTTATCCTTCCGGGTTACGCATAGTCTTCCGACTCTGGGCCTCCGTCCGGCTCACCACGTAAGTCGCCTCCCTGGCTCCAAGTCTTGGTCTTCTTTGGCCTATCTAAGGCCTTATTATTAAGTCGCCAACATCCTAACCCGGCCGTTCTAGGGCGGGTTATATCGCGGTGTCATATCCCCAACATCAGGCCCCAGATTGATTTGAACTTGCTCATCTCAATCTTCAATTCCTCTGGTTGTCGAGTCTTCTTTGATTCTTCTCAGTATGTGAACCTTGAAAAAATCTTTATAACCCGCCATAAGAAAAGATGATGTCATGTTAATAAATTCAGAAAAAACCTCATGAGATCACAACGGATCTTTCACATTAATTAGCCATCCCGAGAATCGAGGCGCCCTTTGTGTGGTGATAATGATGACGCCTCCTCGATCTTCGCGCATGTCTCTTACTGTTCCTTCTTTTCCCTTATAAATAGGCACGGGGGGCTGCCTTTTTCACTTTTACCCCCGTCGCTTCCACTTCTTGTTCTTCCTCACAGCAACCAACGCAACCGGAGCTCTGCCACACCAACCGAACCTCACCAGCTGCTCTGTCGAGGCCGCTGCATCAACCTGTTGTGACCAGAGTTCGGCGGCGCGTGTCCTCTCTGCTCCAGCACCGTCAGGTATCATTCTTTTCCTCCCTCAGATCCGCATTAGGTCATCCGAGTTCATAGAGTTCTTCGGTGTTCATCCAAGTTCATCCAGCTTCTGTATAGAACACGTATTCCAATCGAAAAACATTGTGAGAAGAACGCGGTAGCAGTTTGGCCTTCATCTCATATCTAGAATAGATCCCTTCTTCATCAGAATTAGCACACAGCATGTTAGCTTTTCCATTGCTGCATTCTAGGTTTAGCAATTATTCACCTTTTTCTGAACTGCTGTAGATCCAAAAATATAGCTGCAAATTGCGAAATCTGTTTGTTCTATACTTAGTAGAATTTCACCAATCTTGAACCTTAGATAGCTGATCCGCCCTTCACCTTTCGGCCGGCTTACAAATATGATTGTAGCAGGATCTGTTGCTTCATACTTAGAAATAACCTCATCAAATCTCTGCTCATATGACCCGCCAGTACATTGTCGGCTCATGCTATCATCATTTAACCCGCCATACTTCATCAACCCGATAATCACCTCACCTTCACAATTAGGGCGGCTCACAATTTTTCAATAGTTCACCGCAATACTTTCACCACCTTTTAATCATAATGGTTTGTCATATTTCACTTAGGCGGCTTATCGTTGCAAGTTTTAACCCGCCATACCTTGATCCCTTGTCCATAGCTTGTTAACCCGGTCAATCATGACTAAGACTCCCACTTCCTATGATTGGGTTGCCTCCAGAGTCTCCGAGCTCATGCTAAACGAGTATGTGGATATGGGGGTCTTACCAGCTAAAGAAGTTATCCACTGGCGGGTTCCCAGTCCTGAAACTACTCCTCAACCCGGAGAAGGTGAAGTTGTCATTTTTTTTGGATCACCTCCTCCGTGGCTTTTCACCACCCGGGTCAAAATTCTTTCGAGACGCTCTGCATTTTTACAATCTTCATCCTCAAGATATCGGTCCCAACTCCGTCTCCAACCTATGCCACTTTAAGGTATTCTGTGAAGTATATCTTCAAGAAGAGCCCACTGTTGACCTCTTCAAGGATTTCTTTTATATCAACCGCCAAACTGAAATGACAGATGGGCCCAGTCTAGAGCTTGGAGGTGTTTCCATCCAGAGGCGGAGAGATGCAACCTTTCCCTAAGACGCACTGCCCAGCCACCCCAACGACTGGAACTATACTTGGTTCTATTTCAGGGACACCACTCCAGCTGGAGAAAATCCCTTGCCGGGTTATCGCCCCTACCGGCTCAGCACCAGCAACAAGCTTCCAGGTCGATTAACCGCCGCAGAGCGTGCCCAGTATGCACGCACGTTTTCAAAGATAAGGGCTTTAATAGCCAATGGCTTAACTGGAGTTGATCGGACCCGCTGCTTTGTCTCATGGAGGATTTTACCACTGAGCCGGCACAATGGCTTAATGTGCCAATGTACTGGTGATTTGAAGGATCCGCCGCGCTATAACCAAAAATCTTTGACTGATAAAGAGATCAATGACATAGTCATGACACTGCTTGGGGAATCTCTAGAAAACTGCAGTAAAACAGTACGGAATCCTTTGTGCACTCTTAACCCGGCTCCGGCTGTAAGTATTCTGAGCAAATCTTCATCTTGTTTATCTATCTCTTGTGCTTCACGTCCTTTAAACTATTGCTCATATAAGTATGCATATAGGCCGACTCTTCTTTCTGGAAGAAGAAGAAGATAACAGCCGCCCCGTCCACTAAGAAGACTAAAGCAGTGAAGTCTCATGGCACGGGTCGCCATAAGAAACAAACAGTAGAAGAGCTTCTCGAACTGGATGAGTCGGAGGTAGAACTTGACTCCCTTGGTCTTCTTTTTATGCAACTTATTGATGTTGATTCCTCTCAGGACGAAGTGGAGACGAGCTATGCCAATGAAACAGAGGAAACTACTATCTCCTCCGACCCAGAACCCTTGCCAAGAAAGAGAACACAACGGGTCATCCGAAAAGTAAGATTTTCTCACCCTCTTGCTCATTTGGACCCCAATTTTCTTTTTAAGAAACAACAACATGAGTCCAGGCGTCAGACCCGGAGAGGTGGTGCTGAAGATCTCGTGGCCGGCTTATCCAACACACCGGCTCCCCGGAAACATCGCAATGAGGTGCCTCATAGCCCGACTCTATCCCTTCCACAAGCCGGTCTCATGCGTCAACCTCTTAATCCTTCTGACTCAAATTATCAGGGAACGCCTCCATTATCTGGCGACTCAATTGGGACACAGCTTCCCGCCTTCGTTGTTACCCAAGGGTAAGTATTTTCATTTGTTGATAAAAACTTGTTGTCATATATTCATAAACTTGTACTCTTGTCATAGGCGCAAGGCCAAGACTGGCAATAAGCAAAAGGTGGGCGGCTCTTCCAAGGTTCCTAAATCTTCTGAGCCAGAGAAGAAGCTGCTGGAGACCCCAGAGGGCCCAATCAAAACCCCTGAAGACCCTGCCAGCCAGCAAAATGACCCGCCTCCACAAATTGAGGGAGCACCTTTTGAAGCCAAGGACACTGACGCTAACCTGGCAGATAGCCATGACCAGCCAGGTCCCACTCTTACCAAACCAGTTGAAGAAATCCCTCCTGAGAAGAACTCTGATGATATTACTATCACTGGGACGGCTTATACAGCGCCAGGAGCCTCCACTGTGCTAGCTAAGCATAGTGCCAAAGAAGATTCGCCTTCATTGGAGAAAGGCAAGACAAAGCTGGAGCTGCAGAATTATGCAGAGTTTAGCGCGGGTGAGGTGCACGCGGGTTATCTGAACCACCTCCATACAAGCCATGATCTAGAAGCCGGCTTGGTTAACCTGATGAAGCAAAAATATGAGGTATGAACTTAACCTCTTCCCGTCTTAATATATATATATATTCATGCAGTCCCCAAGAGCCGGCTTATGTTGACAAGATGAGTCGGGTCTTCCAAATAACTACTTTGCAAAGAATCACTCGTAGCCCCCAAAGGCCGGCTTATCTTAATAAGAGGAGCCAGGTCTCACGAAATAACTTTGTAAAGAAACTGCGCGTAGCCCCCAAGGGTAAGGTTATCTTGAAGAGACAATTCATGTCTTGTCATAACTTAGTAGAAAGGAAAGTATGTAGCCCCAAGGGCCAGCTTATTACTGAGCCGGATCATGATATAACTTGAAATGACCTACATTAGCCCCCAAGTGCCAAGTATATTGCTTGCAATATGCTTGGGACTTGAATCACAAATCCGCTCAATGCTGATCTTGTACCCATGGTGTAAAATTCAAGTTTCAGGAAGCTTTAAGCTTGAAGGAGTTGCAACTTGGTGACTTACAGAAAAATGTGGAACTTCAGCAAGCTGAAACCATCAAGGCCGAGTCAAAATTGAAGGTTTCATTGGAGAAAATTGAGAATATCAAGGCGGGCTTTGATGCCGAAAGAACCGCCTGGGATACTGAAAAAACTACGTTGTTGAAGAGAGCAGAAGATGCTGAAAAAGAGCTAAAACCAGTTACTGTGGAACTTGTCAGCTTAAAACAACGGATATCTCAAATGACAGCCACCATCTTTGGTAAGTCTAACATGTACTCAATTGAAGCAACTTGTAAACCGGTTAATGCGTCTTAACTCGCCCGGCGACTCAAAATACTTGATTTCTAACCCGCCTGGTTACTCATGTGCAAAATCCTTTAAGAGGTACAAGAAGCGCTAGCCTTGGTCAAAATATGATGTTGAAGCTAAAAGATGTTTACTCATTGACGGAAAAGCTATACGCTGGAAGCCTGTGAACACTCGTGGCCATATCAAATGGCAAGAAGCCTCCAACACTTAAGAAAACTGTGCTAGATCACCTATCCACGGTGTCGGGGCAAATTGAGGAGGAGAAGCTGTCAGCCGTCCGCATAGGAGCCATCACTGCTTTAAGCCGGGCGAAGGCGTGGCAATCAGAGTTAGACCCGGCAAAAATGGCTAACGAGTGTCCAGAATTTACCGATGATGGATCTGTTTACGACGAAGCCGACTTTGCCAGATGTGTTAAAGAGACGAGACCTCTTGCATGTCAACTTGCAAAAGAAGCGGATCTGTCAAAGTATCAGGCGGGTTATGATAGCAATAATGTTCGTATGAAGCCGCCGACACATGAGATTGTGGACTTAACCCCTCCAAGGCATAAGCATATCTTCGCTCCTGATATTGACCCTTCTCTTATTGTTAACGATGAGGCAACCTTTGAGGCGTTAACTGGCATCGATTGGACGTCGGGTGATCTTCAGATGGGTGACGACGAAGAGCCAGCACGGGATGACCCGGAGGCCTCTATGTCAAGGCGCCATGATGACAGTAACCAGCCTGGTCAGAACCCGGAGGGCGCCGAGGCCGGCTCAACGGAGTGATGTAACTCCAGAAACACTTGATCGAAAAAACTTTGGGGCTCAGCTGTAGCCATGTAATAGGTAGTTTAAAAAACAATTATCTGTTCTGCCATGCCTTCGTGCATGTTTTCACCAACTTGTGCTTGAGCAGTTGAATCTTTTATATGCCGAATGAAGCTGTTGATGCCTGTTTTGGCTTGTTAATATCCATATCTTGTGATGGCTCGTGTCCGCGTCACTATTTTCCCCAAAGAGGAAAGGATGGTGCAGCACAGCTACGGCAGGTATTTCCCTCAGTGATGAGACCAAGGTTATCGAACCAGTAGGAGAACCACGCAACACTATCTAAATGGTACCTGCACACAAAGAACAAGTACTTGCAACCCGATGCGTAAGAGGGGTTGTCAATCCCTCCCGGGTAAAAGATAGATAAATTTGTAGTAGATTGGATAAATAGATCTCGCGGAAATGCAAAATAAAATAAATAACAAAAAATTGCACCAAGGTATTTTTGGGTTTTTGGAATAATAGATCTGAAAATAAAAGAGGCAAATAATAGATCGGAAAGCAAATATGATAAAGAATAGACCCGTGGGCCGCAGATTTCACTAGTGGCTTCTCTTGAGAAAAATAGCATACGGCGGGTAAACAAATTACTGTTGGGCAATTGATAGAACTTCAAATAATTATGACGATATCCAGGCAATGATCATTATATAGGAATCACGTCCAAGATTAGTAGACCGACTCCTGCCTGCATCTACTACTATTACTCCACACATCGACTGCTATCCAGCATGCATCTAGTGTATTAAGTTCATGGAGAAACGGAGTAATGCATTAAGAACGATAACATGATGTAGACAAGATCTATTCATGTAGGAATAGACCCTATCTTGTTGTCCTTAATAGCAATGATACATACGTGTCATGTCCCCTTCTGTCACTGGGATTGAGCACCATAAGATCGAACCCATCACAAAGCACCTCTTCCCATGGCAAGCAAAATCAATCTAGTAGGCCTAACTAAACCAAATATTTGAAGAAGAAATACGAGGCTATAAGCAATCATGCATATAAGAGATCAAAACTCAAATAACTTTCATGGATAAAATAGATCTGATCATAAACTCAAAGTTCATCGGATCCCAACAAGCACACCGCAAAAAAGAGTTACATCAAATAGATCTCCACGAGACCATTGTATTGAGAATCAAAAGAGAGAGAGGAAGCCATCCAGCTACTGCCTACAGACCTGTAGGTCTACTATGAACTACTCACACATCATCGGAGAGGCACCAATGAGGATGATGAACCCCTCCATGATGGTGTCTAGATTTGACCTGGTGGTTCTGGAACTTGCGGCGGCTGGAATTGTGTTTCGTCTACTCCCCTAGGGTTTTTAGACTTTCGGGGTATTTATAGAGCAAAGAGGCGGTGCGGGAGGCCACCGAGGTGGGCACAACCCACCAGGGCACGCCTGGGCCCCCAGACGCACCCAGGTGGGTTGTGTCCCCCTCGGGGCACCCCTCTGGTACTTCTTCGGCCCAAGTTGTTCCTTCTGGTCCAGAAAAAATCTCCAAAGAGTTTCATTGCGTTTGGACTCCATTTGGTATTGATTTTCTGCGAAGTAAAAAAGAAGCAAAAAACAGCAACTGGCACTGGGCACTATGTCAATAGGTTAGTCCCAAAAAATGATATAAAGTTGCTATAAAATGATTGTAAAAATCCTAGAATGATAATATAACAACATGGAACAAGCAAATATTATAGATACGTTGCAGACGTATCAGCATCCCCAAGCTTAATTCCTACTCGTCCTCGAGTAGGTAAATGATAAAAACAAAATTTTTTGATGTGGAATGCTGCCAAACATGTTCATCACATATTCTTTTCTTTTGTAGCATGGACATTTGGACTTTTATATGATTCAAAGCAATAGTCTAGTTTTGACATGAAGATTTCAATACTCAAGCATATCAACAAGCAACCATGTCTTCCAAAATATCAACACTAAAGCAAGTTATCCCTAGCCCATTATGCTCAATCATTGATCCATTCATGAAACACACTCGCATATTAGCTACACCCAATGCTCAAGTACGATCATAGTGCCCCTTAGTTGGTGCTTTATAAGAGCAGATGGAGACTTAAATAAAAATAAAAATTGCATAAAGTAAATAGAAAGGCCCTTCGCAGGGATTTGTAGAGGTGCTAGAGCTCAAAGCGAAAAAGATAGAGATAAAACATTTTGGGTGGCATGCTTTTCCTGTCAACGAAAATGATCGAGTAGTTCCCAATACTTTCCATGCTAGATATATCGTAGGCGGTTCCCAAACAGAAAATAAAATTTATTCCTTTTTCCACCATACTTTCACATTCCACGCCTAAACGTATCCATGGGTGCCGTCCATACCAACACTTTCCAAGGAATTTATTATTTGTCAACATAAAGTAAATTCATTTTTTCATTTTCGGACTGGGCATCCCTAATACCTTTGCCGTACTCTCGTGCAATGACAAGTGAATAAACACTCATCTTGAGAATAACACATCTAGCATGGAAAAATATCAGCCACCCCCTACCGTTTCATGAGCGGTACGAGCACACAAAAAGGAAATTATTTTGAAAATTAGAGATGGCACATACAAATTTGCTTAGAACGGCAAGAGAATACCGCATATAGGTAGGTATGGCGGACTCATATGGCAAAACTGGGTTTTGAAGATTTTGGATGCACAAGTAGTATTCCTACTTAGTACAAGTGAAGGCTAGCAAAAAGATTGAGAAGCATCCAACCAAGAAACAAAAAATCTCATAAGCGAGCATTAAGCATAACTAACACCAAATAATGCACCACAAGTAGGATGTAATTTCATTGCATAACTATTGACTTTTGTGCTTGCATAGGGAATCACAAACCTTAGCACCAATATTCTTACTAAAGCACAATTAGTCATCAACATGACTCACATATTATATCATCATATCGCAAAACTTTTACAAAGAATCTAGTTTATTTTGTCCAATGATCTTTATGAAAGTTTTTATTACATCCCTCTTGAATATCTATCACTTTGGGACTAGTTCCATGTGTTACTTTTGATAGCTCAAACAAATCTAAGTGAAGAACATCAGCATAAAAATTTTCTTCTCTCAAAATAATATAAGTGAAGCAAGAGAGAATTTCTTCAAAAATCTACTAACTCTCAAACAAATCTAAGTGAAGCATGAGAGCATTTCTTCAAAAATATTAAAGCACACCGTGTTGGTGCATAGCTCAAAAAAATTAAGTGAAGCATAAAGAGCAATTCTAAAAAAGATATAAGTGAAGCACTAGAGCAATTCCATAGCTCAAAAAATTTAAGTGAAGCATAAAGAGCAATTCTAACAAATCATAGCATAATTTTGGCTCTCTCAAATAGGTGTGTTCAGCAAGGATACTTGACACAAAAAAAAAAGCAAAACAAGCAAGGACTCATATAATACAAGACGCTCCAAGCAAAACTCGTGATATGTGACGAATAAAAATATAGCTCCAAGTAAAATACCGATGGTCGTTAGAAGAAAGAGGGGATGCCACTCGGGGGCATCGCCAAGCTTAGTTGCTTGTTTCTCTTTGGATAATAGCTTGGGGTGCCATGGGGCATCCCCAAGCTTAGGCTCTTCTTACTCCTTATTCCTTCGTCCACCGTGATCTCACCCAAAACTTGAAAACTTCAATCACACAAAACTCAACAAAACCTTCGTGAGATCCGTTAGTATAACAAAGGAAATCACTACTCTAAGTACTGTTGCAAACCCTTTCATATTTTATTATTGCATTATATCTACTGTATTCCAACTTTGCTATGGCTCATACCCCCCGATACAACCCATAGATTCATCAAAATAAGCACACAATGCAATGAAAACAGAATCTGTCAAAAACAGAACAGTCTGTAGCAATCTGAAAACTTTGTATACTTCTGTAACAACAAAAAATATGAAAACTTAGGACAACGTAGGAAATTTGTATATCAATCTTTTGTAAAACATTCAGAATTTTTTGTCGCTTCTGTGATTTTTCAAAATTGTTTTACTGGACACAAAAGTTTCTGTTTTCCAACAAGATCAAATCAACTATCACCTAACATGATCCCAAAGGCTTTGCTTGGCCCAAACACTAATTAAAACATAAAAAACACAATCATAACAGAGGCATAATTGTGCAAACACTCAAGAACAGAAAGAAAAAGGCAAAAAATAAATTTTATTCATTAGGTTGCCTCCCAAAAAGCGCTATCGTTTTACGCCCCTAGCTAGGCATAAAGTATAGATTTAAGTTTTGTCATCTTTCTTCTTATTTTCCGTAGATGTGTTTTTATCAGGAGGTTTTGCAAAAATGACTTGAAACACATTATCCATAGAAATTTTAGCATTATCAAGTTGCCCATCTTCATATCCCCTTTGATTTCCATCAACAATCCAAGAATATCATTGATTAACATCATTGAAAACTTGTTGGATTATATCTAAAGCTGGGATTTCCTTTTTAAGATTCTCATCAAAAATTTGATTATTACCAAGCAAATGTCTCAACATGTAATTACTATTGTAAAGGATCTCATCTATTACTGGTTTTTCATGGCTCATACCATAAAAATCAAAGATTTCCCTAGCTTCCCGTATTATGTAATCAAATTCATTCATAAGAACTTGGGTAGCTATCTTTTCAGCTTTAGGATCTTTTATGGATGGTAGCTCATAAAACAATCTTTGCAAGGTAGGATGGGTACGGATAAATCTATTTTTAAGTTTCAGAACTAGTGCTGATATAGCTTCCACATAAGATTTAGTTCTTTTAAGTATAGGAGCATCATCAAGAGTCAAATTCCCAACACAATTGAAAAATTCTTCGATATGTTCTTTTCCCATAACGTTCCCTTGCCCCAAAACAAAAGTTTTGGCATCCAGATTGCCAGATCGTCCAATTTTAGGAGTCAAGCCATCATTTGTTTCTGCCATACCAAAGTCACTCATGATGAGAAGTTCAAGCAAATAAGAGATCTGACGAGAAAACGGTGAACGAAAAAGAGGGCGAATAAAACTGCAAATTTTTGTGAAGTGGGCGAGATGAAAACAAGATGCAAATGGCAAATAATGTAAATTGCAAGGAGATGAGATTTCTGATTAGGAACCTGATAGATGTTGATGATGTGTCCCCGGCAACGGCGCCAGAAATCCTTTCTTGATGGCTCGTGTCCGCGTCAGTATTTACCCCGAAGAGGAAGGGATGATGCAGCACATCTACGGCAGGTATTTCCCTTAGTGATGAGACCAAGGTTATCAAACCAGTAGGAGAACCACGCAACACTATGTAAATGGTACCTGCACACAAAGAATAAATACTTGCAACCCGACGCGTAAGAGGGGTTGTCAATCCCTCCCGGGTAAATGATAGATAAATTTGTAGTAGATTGGATAAATAGATCTCACGGAAACGTGAAATAAAATAAATAACAATAAATTGCAGCAAGGTATTTTTGGGTTTTTCGAATAATAGATCTGAAAATAAAAGAGGCAAATAATAGATCGGAGAGCAAATATGATAAAGAATAGACCCGGGGGTCGTAGATTTCACTAGTGGCTTCTCTCGAGAGAAATAGCATATGGCGGGTAAACAAATTACTGTTGGGCAATTGATAGAACTTCAAATAATTATGACGATATCCAGGCAATGATCATTATATAGGCATCACGTCCAAGATTAGTAGACCGGCTCCTGCCTGCATCTACTACTATTACTCCATACATCAACCGCTATCCAGCATGCATTTAGTGTATTAAGTTCATGGAGAAATGGAGTAATGCAATAAGAATGATGACATGATGTAGACAAGATCTATTCATGTAGGAATAGACCCCATCTTGTTATCCTTAATAGCAACGATACATACGTGTCATGTCCCCTTCTGTCACTGGGATTGAGCACCGTAAGATCGAACCCATCACAAAGCACCTCTTCCCATGGCAAGAAAATCAATCTAGTCGGCCTAACTAAACCAAAGATTCGAAGAAGAAATATGAGGCTATAAGCAATCATGCATATAAAAGATTAAAACTCAAATAACTTTCATGGATAAAATAGATCTGATCATAAACTCAAAGTTCATCAGATCCCAACAAACACGCCGCAAAAAAGAGTTACATCAAATAGATCTCCAAGAGACCATTGTATTGAGAATCAAAAGAGAGAGAGAGGAAGCCATCTAGCTACTGCCTACGGACCCATAGATCTACAACGAACTACTCACACATCATCGAAGAGGCACCAATGAGGATGATGAACCCCTCCGCGATGGTGTCTAGATTGGATCTGGTGGTTCTGAAACTTGAAGCGGCTGGAATTGTGTTTCGTTGACTCCCCTAGGATTTTTGGATTTTCGGGGTATTTATAGAGTAAAGAGGCGGTGCGGGAGGCCACCAAGGTGGGCACAATCCACCAGGGCGCGCCTGGGAGGCGCGCCCCCAGGCGCGCCCAGGTCGGTTGTGCCCTCCTCGGGGCACCCCTCTGGTACTTCTTCGTCCCAAGTTGTTCCTTCTGGTCCAGAAAAAATCTCCAAAAAGGTTTGCTACATTTGGACTCCGTTTGTTATTGATTTTCTGCGAAGTAAAAAACAAGCAAAAAACAACAACTGGCACTAGGCACTATGTCAATAGGTTAGTCCCAAAAAATGATATAAAGTTGCTATGAAATGATTGTAAAACATCCAAGAATGATAATATAACAACATGGAACAAGCAAAAAAAATTAAAGATATGTTGGAGACGTATCATTTTGTCATATAAACTGAAAAGACCCATGAATGCTTATACTCGCGGCTTAAAGTCAAAACCCAGGATGAGTTAATAACCCAACAATCCAGGGCAACTTATAGTCATATCCTGTCTTTGAAAAGATCACTTTGGTGGCTTATAGCCACAATAAGGTCAACGTGGAGCAATATAATCTGGATCTGTACGACCCGGCAGCTCCTCATCTGTAAAGAGTTTCTGCAAAAAAGAAATAGAGAATATAAACATGTACATCTCTAATATTTGTTAAGCCAGCTTTTAAGGCGCGACCAAAAAGGGACTGGTTTTTAAAAACTCAGTTTTTTACTTTAAAGAAGCGTGGCATCAAGCCTTTCGTCCCTTAACACTACAAAAAATACACTTCCGTGATGATATGTGTTTGTCATAGTAGGTCACGTTTTCTGTCATGCGTGTACTTCCATGACGATTTTATGATAGAATCAGGATAGTCATACCTGTGTTGTCGTAGAAGTGTTCCATGACAATACCAAAATTATCATCACGGAAGTGTTCACTTCCATGACGATAAATGACGCGTCATGGAAGTGCTTTCGCCAACGGTAATCGACACGTGGAATCCACTGTAACCGGTCGCCGTTTATCTATCGGGTCCGGTTTTGGATCCAATAACCCGTTAACAGCAACGACCAATGGCGATTTTCCATGTGTAAAATTCTCATTGGCCAGAGGAAACACGTGTCAGCTCGTCATTGGGTCAGCTACGCGCCTATGATATGTCGACACCTGCGACGGCCCAACACTGGCCCATTTAGCTTACAAAGGCCGGCCCGTTTGACTTGGTCAAAAGATAGCAGGTTGTCCCATGAAAAGCCTGTTAACGGTCTGTTCGCATATAGCCCATTTTACGGCCCGAGAACTCACGGCCCCTTATGGCGTTCCCGAAATCGGCCCAACAGCGTCATGTGGGCCGTCCAGTATAATACCAGCCCGTTTCATTTTCGGCCCATGTATGGCCCACGACTTCTTTCGACCCATACGAGGCCTTTCGTATCTTTGGGCCCTTTAATGGGCCGCGGTGACTCTGGCCCATAATAAACAGTAAATTTCTTTATGCCCAGTAACGGCCCATGATTCAAATGGGCCGTTTCCAGCCCGTGTTAGCTTTCAGCCTACTGACGGCCCATACATTCTTGGGCTCCTTTCCGTCCCTCGATTACTTCCGGCCCATTACTGGCCTGTTCCCTTAATGGGCCAAATTCGGCCCGTGGTTAGAATCGGCCCGTTTGTGGCCTGTTAACCCGTTGCGCCGTTTCCATCCCGTCCTATATTCTGGCCCATTAACGACTCGTTATGCCTGTGACAGAATTAAGCCTTTGCTGTCTTTCGGCCTGTTAACGGCCCGTTACTGTGTTGGCCCAATACTAATTACGCTCGTTTACAGCCCATGTGGGCCCATTTATCCGACGGCCCGAGGCCCACTGAATCTACGAGCCGTTGGAGGCCCATTTATCCGACGGCCCATAGGAGGCCCATGGGTCCTACGGCCCGTAGCAGGCTCGAGGTTACCACGGTCCGTATATGGCCCATGGTTGTTGCGGCCACTAGCAAACCAAGGAAAAAGAAGACTAGGGAAATAAATAAGCCAGAAACTAACGCTAGGCTATTAAGGCGATTGCACAGATTACATCCACTGGGCATCAAAGTTCGCCACCAGTGCAAATATAGGGAACACCCTACACTATACAAAAATGGCTTGCTGTTTTCTTCAGCCAGTCGCTGCATGTTAAGAACAAACTTTGTGTCGCAACAAAAGAAATTACAACCATAAAACAAAAGGAAGGTTGGCATAAAAGTTAACAGTTCGGCAGATAAATGCACCACCACAAGTTCAGAAGCTCAGTTCATTTGACCTGACTGTTACGTTTTCATGTTGTACTGTCCGATGGAGCACCATAACCATCGCCTTCATTTCTCCTAGGCTCCTGAACAACATAGCAAATGTCTGATAGTTTGGTTTTAAAACCATGCATATCTTGATGACATCGAACAATGGTTGTCCTTATTTCACAAAGGGTCTCTGTTAGGGAATGGACTTGTGTCTGGAGCGCAGATATAACATTGTTTTGAGCTTGCATATCTTGATCATGAGGCAGTTTGGACGAGATTGCCTTAACAACCAACCCAGTATTACGCAGGAATGTGGTTTTGGCATTGTTAGTGGACAGGTACTGACCCACTGCAGCAAGAGGTGACATTGCGGTTATAGTTGCCTCGTCACCTTTAGAAGGTGGCGGTTCCATCATTTGTTCCATAGCTTGCTGAAAATTTGAGTTTTTACATTAGTAGTACCAGAACAGAAGATATTAAGGAGGCAGCAAAACCAAACAAAATAGCTTTGGTCTATATACAGAACTTATTCTGGTGAACCCGTGTAAAATATTAGTTGTATTTTACTGCAAAGTACATAATAAAACCATGTTCCAAACATATGACCTTGTACATTGGCTAATGTATTGTCTATTTCTTCACATTGTATTGACAGCTAAGGATAAAGAGACAAAGTTTACAATACGGTAAGCATAGTATGACATCATTCATATCACAAAATAACTGAGAACACACAAACAAGCAATTGTAACGTTTGTAGACAAGTCCAGCACGGAACAAGATTACAGATCAATATCAAAGGAACATCACTCCTCTCTTTTAAGCTTTGTAAGGTCCAATGATACGCTAAGACAATTGTGTATAAAATTGAAAAGAGTAATAGACATTGGCTGCTAACCGTGCAGTTCAATGCACAAGTCAGAGTAAGTAGTAGTTAAAAGACATGAGGATTAAGGACTTACAACAGCGGCTTTGACTGGTGTAGTCATGCCCTTCGTCTTGCTGGTGTGACAGTCCTTGAAGATTTCCACAGCATTTGGTTCAGGTACTTTTTGGTCCTTGCGGGCTTTCCTCTGCATTTGGAACAAGATAATATAGATCTGATAATAAGGCATAGTGAAAAGAGTGAAACAGCAGCTAATTACAAGAGCCTCGCAGTGTGCAATATAGCTACGAGATCCTGTCGTCTGTTGGAATTTCACTTTCGTACGGTTGGCCTTGTTCTTTGAATAGTTCACCTATAAGAAGATAGAATTGTGAGGCACATGCATAAATAGGAGTTCAACATGTGATCTGATCACATATATATAACGTACTTGATACTTTGGATCAGACCAGTGTTTAACGAGGCCTCTCCAGTCTTCATCCGATATATTTTCCACTGGAGATGTTTGTGCAAGTTCACTATTAGCCGTGCCTTCAAAGTGAGTTTTCCTCAAGTTATACCGATACTATCACAGAGCAGACTTGAAAACATGGGTGCATGCTTGTCTGGTTGCATCATCTTGGCTATCCAACTTGAACCTCATCTGTTGAAAATTATGGGAGTCTCATTACCAGCAACCTAGAAAGTATGGGACAGACCAAGACGATATTACTAATTTCCATACATAACCATACTTACAGATAAATGGTCGAGGAAGGTATTGAACTGGGTTTCGTCTTTGTCATTCCTGTACTGAATCCATGTTGGGAGGATACATGCATGACACCTAACGGCAACCGCTGCCTCTGATACTAACTTGGCTGAATCTGTAGCATCACGTGGCCTTTTTAAACCTGCCTCAAAACGGATCTCCATTCTTCCTCCTCTAGATTTAGTTAACCTATCGAGCATTATCCCTGATGTCTGTTTCCTCTTGCGCCTAGGTGCTAGTCCAACAACGAACATAGGAAGTGTTAGTGTACATCAAACTGTGAGACTACATATAAAGAAGCATGCAACTGTAACTTGACTCCAACAACTACCTTCTTGCTGTTGAAGCTCACAAGGTTCATCTGATCTTGCCAACTCGTCTTGTGTCAAGAGTGCTTCAGAAGTAGTGTCAGGTGGCAAGGGAGCTTGGGAACGTGCTGCTAGCTGAGTTGACAGACGAGTAACTCGTGCAACTGGTGGTACTGTGGAAGGTGTTACAACAACTAGGGTTGTCACTGCTTGTTTGGTGGCAGCTATTAGTTTCTGTTTGGATTGTTTTTTAGCTGGCGTAGCACAGGATACCGTGTTTATACAATTTTCCGGTGGACTTTGACCTTCAATTGCACCATCAGTACCAGCAGAATCAGCATAATTCGTCCACTTCCGTTTTCGTGCATCCTCAGTACTAACACCACCCCCTGCCATTCTGTGTTCCTTCCTCTTTCTCTGTGCCATGTCAAGTCAAGCCGACAAGAAAAAGGAATAAAAATTTAGTTCTTCAGAACAAATTGATGCATGATACAGACGAATTGAACTTTGATGTTAGACAACCACATGATAGGAGGATGTAATATGTACGAAAAACAGGACGCCATGAGATAATCAGAACTATGATGTGTAAACTAAGCAGAAGGCATTTCAATAAATTAGAAGCAATGCAATGGAAGGTAGACACCATATGAAAGATGCTACAAATATTGCTCTGCCAAGTTAACAGTGTCTCGTCATAACTGGCATTTAAACAAATGTGAAGTAGTACAAGAAATAAATCATATGCAAGATGCAAACAACATCACACTACCAAGTTAAAGGTCTCTCGTCATTAGTGCCAATGCATATTCACAGCTATGATGTGTAAACTAAGTAGAAGTAATTTAATCAAATTACAAGCAATACAAGCTAGACACCATATGCAACATGCAAGACAATATCACACTGCCAAGCTAGAGAAAGCACCTGGAATGTTGGTTTCGCCGGAAGACCGCCATCGGTCCCTGCCTTAATTTTTTCCTTCCTCTTTCTTAATTTTATTGCCATGTCAAGTCAAACCCACAAGAAAAATGAATAAAGATTTGCTTTTCAGAACTCATTGATGCAGGATGCTGACGAGCACTACTTTAATGTAAGGCGACCGCATGATAGGATGATTGAATGTGTAAGAAAAAAGGACAGCATTGCATATTCAGAGCTATGATGTGTAAGCTAAGCAGATGGCATTTCAATATATTATAAGTAATGAAAGCTAGACACCATATGAAAGATACAACGAATATCACTCTACCAAGTTAAAATTGTCTCGTCATAAGTGCCATTTCAACAAATTAGAAGTAGTACAAGCTAGAAAAGAATGCGAGATGTAACCTATATCACACTCCCAAGTTAAACGTGTCTTATGATAAGTGATTGTTGCAGGTTACACAACAGTAGTACTTTGATGTAAGAACATGGTGTGATAGATAGATATTGTATGTTCTAGAAACAGGAACTCGTGTCTTATTCACAAGTATAATGTGTAAAGTAAGCAGATGGAATTCAGCAAAATTAGAAGCAATACAAGCTAGACATCATACATAACATGCAACCACATATAACAGTGCCAAGTTAGAGGGAGCACCTGTGATGGTGGACTAGGGGAGACGTGCTCATCATCAACACAGCTACGTTGAGTGTCTATGCGTGTGTTGTCTTGCAAATCTTCTTGGGGGGTGGCGGAGTAGAATCTGTAGAGACCCTCCGTTTCAGTTGATTGGAAGGAGCACCTGTATCCACTGCCTTGCTAATTTCCTTCCGCTTTATTGATTTTGCATTTTCAAGTAAACCGACAAGAAAAAGCAATAAAATTCACTCTTCAGAACTCATTCATGCATGATACTGACACTACTTTGATGTAAGGCAAACACATGATACGAGGATGGAATATGTACGAAAAATAGGACGGCATGGCATATTCACAACTATTTGTGTAAACTAAGTAGAAGCCATTTCAACAAATTAGAAGCAATGCAAGCTAGACACCACATGAAAGATGTAACCAATATGACTGCCTCATCATAAGTGATTGATGAGGGATACACAAGAACATTAGTTTGATGTAAGAACATGGTTAATAGACAGATGTAGTAGTATGTACCAAAAACAGGAAGGCATGTCATATTCAAAGGTATTATGTGTAAGCTAAGCAGATGCAATTTAACCAAATTGGAAGCAATACAAGCTAGACACCCAGCTGGAGTGGTGAGCATGATCATCAAGGACCTGAGAGCCTGGTGGGAGGCGGGCTGCTTCACCACCATGGTGGCTTTTTAGTTGGCTTGGAGGTGATGCCTGTCTATGCTGGGCTTGTCACTAGCTCGGCCAGTGCCCTGACTAGCTATTTGGCTTCTGGTGCTCCCGGGATGGTGGTTCATGTAAAAAATATATTTCCTTATCTTAATAAAGACCGACTCCGGCCTTTCGAATACAAGCTAGACACCATATGCAACATGTAACCACATATGACACTGCGAAGTTAAAGCAAGCACATGGGATGGTGGTTCATGGCGAGCGAGATCATCCACTCCGGAGCTACGTTTACCATCTCCATCTGCTGACACTACACCCTTTATAGCACCCAAACATGTCTTGCCTAAGCACGAAGAAAGCTAGAGCAACTTATCTCTTTTATTTCGTGCTTCTATCAACCGGTCGGCAGAGGCTGAAATACCCATGCATAAAAAAACAATAGTGAGAGTATCAGTGAAGTGTGTGAAGAACTAGTGCACTATAAAAGTAGCAGATAGCAGGTGGCTGAAAAATAAATGACAGGAGACATATGATAGCTCTACAGCATTGCATGGCAAACAAAATTAGATTCTACTCCGTATGATTTTGTAATATATGAGCACAGGGATGGCTGGGAAATGCAGGTACTCCTCCAGCACACCACCACATGTGGTCCCATGAAAATAACAGCACTGAAAATAAATAGGTCAGTCAATTATTTTATGAACCGTCCGATCTAGAAGGAACGGGCAGATGGCCTTCGTCTACCTCCTGGCAGTCACTGTTGACGATATTTCTCGAACCGCCAGCGACCACCGGCCCAGACCCCTGCCTCCGCCGCCCAGCCCTCCCCTCGACCTCACACCACCGCCGTGCTTGGCAGTGCCCCCCGGCCATCCCTTTAAGCCCGGCCGACCTCCAGATCGGGCGCCAGCAGCTCCTAGGCTGCACACACCCCTAAGATAAACACCGAGGCGCTGCTTCCCCAGCGTAATAGGCGGACTACCGCCTGTTACGCCAGGGAATGCTTCCTTTAATTGGGAATCAACTAACCAGGAATTGAAATCCAGGGGGGTGACGGACCTCTAGCTAAGGTGAAATAGCATCACGAGTTACTAGGAACATCTAGTATCAGGAAGAAGGTGTAGGAAGAAGTGGTCAACTAGTGTCTTCTGTGGGATGAATACCGTGCAAGCAGACACGTAAGATTTGCATGGATAAGGGACGAGGAGTACCAGATCCGGTTGCCAGTGCTGTGTCCTCCTGATATCACGGTGATGTTCTTCTTTTTATCGGGGGAACCGATGTTTTGGAGGAGGGTGGAGTCTTGGACAAACCCATGGCCAAATTGTTGACTGTGTTGTGGTGGCCGTCTATCGGCGGAGGGGAAGCAGATCCGAGGTGGCGAAGGACGGCGTAGCGGGAACAGCTCCGGTGCGGTGGACGGTGGCAACGTTGGAGCGGCAGCGGTGAGGCGCAGGACGACATGGTTGAACTGGCTCGGGTACGGCGCACGTCAGCGTCCTGGAGGCAGCTCGGCCTCGGCTTCAACTACTAGCCGTGGAGGGCATTGCGGTTGCAGTTGCGGTGGACGACGACGTCGGGGTATCGGCTCAGCTCGGCCTCGGCTTCAACTACTAGCCGTGGAGGGCGTTGCGGTTGCAGTTGCGGTAGACGACGACGTTGGGGTATCGGATCCGGCGTGATGGAGGAGGGCGGCAGTTGATGGGTGGGATGGGGTGGCGGACGGAGGACGCCGGGGTTTCGCGGCTGGTGGAGAGGTAGTTTTGGCGCCCACGGAGTACGAATGGGGAATCGGACGGGGGGCGGGGGTGGCGGGGGGAGCTAAGGGGGAACCATGTTTCGGTCTGGGACGCGCTTGTTTTTGTTTTTTGTTTTGAACAGATGGGACGCGCTTGTTTGAATTTTGGGTAAAGTACAAACTTTGCCCCCCTCTTAAATTTTGGACCTACTGCGGGTCGGGGGTAGGACGGTAACCCCAGGTGTCCCAAATAATGGGCGAGAGTGATTTCGGCCGAGCGAATGTGTGTTTAGGCAGCCATGGTGTATGAATGTTTTTCGGAGGCGGTTGTGTGGCGACTAGATGAAGTTACAAACCTACCCCGGTTTAGACCTATAGACGTCGGGCCGGTAGGCTTCACGGGTCGGAGTTAGAAAAGTAATTTCCTTCTACCAAACATTGGTCTCACGCGGTTTCGGGCGAGTAGAGGCTCTTTTGGGGCTTCGTTCGAAATTTTGAAACAGAAGCATTCACGTTTAGAGTACTCTTGAACTTTGAGGATTGACCTAAATAGACAACGTTAAATTTGACCTTGTATGTTTGAAAACCTCATTAAAATATGCGCTTCTTTTTGAAATTTTGACACTTGAAAATCCTATAACTATGATTATTTTGGAATGGAGGAGGTAAATTTGAATCTATTTTGTACACGATTATATATGCTATTATGTACAAAAGCAGAGCAAAGATTGGTGCCCCTATAATTTAGGTATGATTTACAAATGCCATGATCTCGAATTCAAATAATTGAATGGACTTCATGTTGAATTCGAATTTTTTAAACCACCTTAAGTTGAGTTCAAATGTATGCTAGTTCATAGCTGGCTATTTATAATGTTCATTGTGTAACTTTTGTATGTATAATGTGCTTTACACACACAACATGAACTATACTCACATTTATATTCGAATTGTTAAAGCGATGCATTGTCTGGAGTTCAAAATACTGACTCTGTGGATCAATTATGTCAAATAATAACATAGACATGCTCAAATTCGATAGAATATAGATGTCTGATGGATCAATGACCGTTCCTTGCGCGAATTGCAAATATCATGATCCCATCCTGATATTTGGATACAATTTATATTTTTAATCAATTTGTACATCAGTCTTTTACGTGTAGTTTCACTCTGCATAGGCCCCTCCTCACACACGCGCTGACTTTCTCTCTCACACATACGCGCACACGGTGTATATCCATCGGTGGTCTCTCACACATGCTCACACACTCTCTCCCGAGGTGTCTTTCTCGCAGACATGCTCTCGATATCACCCTCCCTCCCTCTCGCAACCATTTACGACTGTTTTCACTAACCTTTATCACAAGCACTCTTCCTCTCACACGCATACACACGCATAATCCCCATCGACCCTTTCTATATACATAGACCTGCCTACGTGTCTCCCGCACGCACATTATCTTTACGCCTGTCTCGCACACATTGTCTCCACCTCTCTTCCTAATTGACGAGTATGATTCTAGCAGAGCATTCTGTATGATGCCCCTTAAAGTTAGGTTGGAGGAATGGTAATATCAGAGATAAGGGGTTACCTTAGTCCGAGGACCTAGGGTTACAAATCCTAGCCGGCTTTGTCAGTGGACACAGAGTCCTTCACGACTCTGGTATCTTTGTCTTGTACGACTAGTTCTCCATGGGTCTCCCTGAATGCGTCACAGGCCGACCAATGTGGCGCAGGACGGAACTGAACCAAGGGCCTCACCTCAGCCCACCGGACCTCACACGGTGACACACCCTCTGCCCCTAGGTCTCGTTATCTTCTCACACCCACACATACCAACACAGACACCACACAAAATATTTTCTCCTCGTGCCTCCATCCCCTCCCCCCTTGCATATACACACTCAAGGGCATCTCCCGCCATCACATCCTATTCGTCTCTCTCTCTAGACCTCTCTCATTTCTCGTGCTATCTCTCCCACGTCCCCCCCCCCCCCGGCCGGCCCCTCTATCCATGCCTCTCTCGAATACGTAATACATACACATACCTCTCTAGGCCCTGCCAAATACGTCAACTACACATTCACACATGTTACATCACGTACCCCATTGATCTAAAAAGCCCTCTCTTCACGTTTATCTCGCATACAACATTCCTTTTGAATAAAACCACACAAAGTGTGTCCAAAAAATTATTTTAGAATTTCTACATATATACAACATTACAAAGTTATATGGAGGAGTATGAACATTAATTTGCATTGCATGGTGCACCCAATGATATTTATTCCACACTGTGAATTTTTATATTTTTATACTATATATAAAGTTAGTCATAATAAAGAGAAATGAAGAGCATCTCTCTCTCCATCGCATACACCCCCTCTACACCCCTTTCAGGTACGGACACAAACTATCTCCAGGTCCTCTAAAAGTACGCCCCCAGCACATTCACGCATGTTTCATCTTTCTCTCGCGATATATACAGTGACGATCATTGTATTTGAAGCGAAAGCACGATACGTACATTGGACTTCAGAATCCACTCATTACGGTCACCATTTACGTTTTGTGGTTATTATACAGTCACGGGCTCACCGTACAGCTCTGTATTTGCTCAAGACACGACTGGTTGACCAGTTAAACGCTCCACGTGGCACCTCTAGTGTTGCATCACATTATCTCACTACCATTGGGCCCACCTGTCGGCGTCTATAAGAATGAAAACAAACGATAAAAAAATATTGGACGGTGGTTCGAAGTCATGACTGCGGGCACAGCGGACAAGGTGGCCTTGTATTGGTATGCTGAGCCGTCTGTTTTAACACACAGGAGCTGGTGTGGTGATTATATACACACGCACGCATGCACACGAATTGCATGCACGCAACACTCACACGTACACACGTAGCCACGCACGCACGCAACACTCACATGTACACACGCAGCCACGCACGCACACAACACTCACACACACAGTCACACACACGCAAGCATGCATGCACACACCACACGACCAACACAGACTCTCACGCTCAAGTGATCAACCTACACGTGCATGCGCACACATCAAGCCCTGACAGACACATACACAACCAGGTGGTTCCCGCGCACGGGTTGGAGTCTTGTCACGCCTGCGTAAATTTGTGTTTATCTTACCTTTTTTCTATGCGAACTAACAAGTGGGACCCACAAGGAACGTGATCAATTTAACCATTCAACATAGTGCCACGCAGACTATTTGGCCGGTCAACAGAGTGCAATCCGATGCTGAACTGTGAGCAAGTGACCGTATAATCACCGCAAAATGTATATAATGACCGTAATGAGCGTATTCTGAAGTCCGGTGACCGTATTACACTTTTCGCTTGAAATACATTGACCGCTCGTGTATTTATCTCTTCTCTCGCTCTCTCTGTGGAGCCGAGTAGGCAAACGTGCCAGTGCCTAAATTGGCGCACGCCACCCCATTATTGTTGTACTGGTTTCGTAAGAGCGAACAAGCATGCACGTCTACTGTACAAACTGTAGATATGAGTTACAAATGCTATGAAGACGGATACAAATATTTGAATCCACTTTATGCCCAATTTCTCTTTGTAGGCCCTCCAAAAGTACATCTCTACACGTTCTCGCATGTTACATCTAACAACTATGCAATACAGCACTACTACTACACTCTAACACAATAAATCATATGTGTTTTTAGTTTTACTAGATCTCATATTGTTACTTAATTATTCAGTTTGCATATATTAAAATTGCCTTTGAAATGTATGGCTAGTATCATCTACCGCATGGGAAAAATCCCGCCCTTGCCTGTCTAATCAGGTTTGTATCGATGGATTGTGCGAAACAGCAAAACTATAGTAGTACTACAGTACAAGTAACAGTTCACTGGGCCGCTGTGTCGTGTACTTCTCCGTCGTAAGAGTGGAGTGCTCGCTTTCATAAATGTTCTAGTCCCTTTCGCCGACATGTGGGACATCAAGCAACCGGGTCCATGTGCCATACCGAAATAACAGTGCACCTTTCATGGCGCCGGCGTAGTAATGAGCAATCAGGCGTCAAATCACAAAGCTGCACCTTTCTCGCAGTTAAGTTGGAGGGATGAAGTAATGCTAAAAAACAAGTTGGAGGGATGAAGCAACCATCATTTCACTCGTTGCTGAATCCGCTTCTCCCTCATCTTCTTCAAGTTAACCACGTGTTGCTTCTGCCATTGTTCTGCCTCATGTGGGACGCGGATCGGCTTGGTAAAGCACTGACATGTGGGACCGCATGTTCGCAAACCGCCAGGCCAACGTCCTCTAAAAATAAGAAACCTCCCCCGCCTTCCGCGCGGCAAAATCACCTCCTTTTTACTAATCTTGATACTATAATTTTTTAGATCAATATAATCGAGATTTGTATAGATAGCACATAGGAGCAAAACCAAGTGGTACGGTTAAGGGCATCCACAATGTGTAGCCAAATGTGAAAATAGCTTTTGGCATCGATGGAATTCATTATGGAGGGTGCCGCCAAAGCCAAAAAGATGGAACCGAAGCTCCCTAATTGATTGATTGAAGGAATAGAAAAATGCAACCTCTCTCCTCTTTCTCCCATGCTTGGACGCATGTACAGTATAGAGCACAGAGTCTACTCCCCTGTCCCTCCCTGTCCCATCAATCACAAATCACAAAGCAGTGAGGCGTCAAATCACAAAGCACGGACAAAGCAACCATCATTTCACTCTTCGCTTACTCCGCTTCTCTATCGTCTTCTTCGAGAAACCACCTTACCACACTAAGCTGGACGGACAACGCTATTGTGTAATACTAGTACATTTACGCGTCCTTTGGTTCAACGGACTTCCGGGATGCAAATAATGCGCTTGTCTCGGCTTGCAGGCGGCACTTGCGAACGACTTACCGTGGTCTCCCTCAATGGTGTGCTCCGTCGAACACACTTCGCCAAAGCCACAACGTTCGAGATATCGTCGACGTCACCGCAATGGGGAAGGAAGTCAAATAGTTACTACCTCCATTTTTTTGTATACAAGGCCAGTATCAAAATTACAATTTGCAGAAGGCCACTAACACTAATCGAGGCAAAATTGATGGGGTTTGCCTCATACTAGCAACCAAGGACATTAATATATCCTTGCATGCATGCGGAAGTGAGAAGGTTGGTGATACGTCTCCAACGTATCTATAATTTATGAAGTATTGATGCCATGTTTACAACAATTTTATATGGTTTTGGTATGATTTGCATGGAACTAACCCGGACTGACGTTGTTTTCAGCAGAACTACCGTGGTGTTGTTTTTGTGCAGAAATGAAAGTCCTTCAAATGAGCTGAAAACTTTTTGATGTTTTTTTTGGAACAAAAGAGACCCCCGAAGCTTCGTGGAAGGACCAGAAGGTGAAGGAGTAGGGCACAAGACACCGGGGCACGCCAGGGGGCCCGGCGTGCCCCGGTGGGTTGTGCTCACCTCGAGGCCCATCTTCGCGTGAAACCGACGCCAAAAATCCTATAAATAGAGAAACCATCAGAAATAACCCTAGATCAGAAGTTCCGCCGCCGCAAGACTCTGTAGCCACGAAAAACCAATCTAGACCCCGTTCCGGCACCCTGCCGGAGGGGGAAATCATCACCGGTGGCCATCTTCATCATCCCGGCGGCCACCATGATGAGGAGGGAGTAGTCCACCCTCGGGGCTGAGGGTTTGTACCAGCAACTATGTGTTTAATCTCTCTCTCTCGTGTTCTTGAGATGTCATGATCTTGATGTATCGCGGGCTTTGTTAATATAGTTGGATCATATGGTGTTTTCCCCTCTCTATCTTGTTGTGAATTGAGTTTTCCCTTTGAGATTTCGTTTTATCAGATTGAATACTTTTATGGATTTGTGAACCCTTGATGTATATCTTGCATATGAATGCCCGTGGTGACCATGGGGTATTATATTGATTCACTTGAGATATATTTTGGTACTCAACTCGCGGATTCCCGAGGTGACATTGGGGTAATCTATGCATAGGGGTTGATGCACATTCTCATCTTTTGTTTCTCCGGTAGAAATCTTGGGGCACTCTTTGAGGTTCTTTGTGTTGGATTGAGTATTATGAATCTGAATTTGCTTTGGTGTCATTCTAGTACGAACTCTTGATAGATCGATCGGAAAGAATAACTTAGTGTTATTTTAGTACGAACTCTTGATAGATCGATCGAAAAGAATAACTTGGTGTTATTTTAGTACGAACTCTTGGATAGATCGATCAGAAAGAATAGCTACAAACAATTTCTTCTTTTGTTCTCCGCTAGATAAGAACTTTGGAGTGATTCTTCATCGCACGTTGAGGGATGGTTATATGATCCAATTATATTAGCATTGTTGAGAGATTGCACTAGCGAAAGTACGGACCCTAGGCCTCATTTTCAAGCATTGCAATACCGTTTGTGCTCCATTTTATCAATTGCTACCTTGCTGCTTTTTATTGTTACTATTACAAAAATCAATATCTACTATCGTTACTACACTTTTATCACCATCTCTTCGCCGAACTAGTGCACCTATACAATTTGCTATTGTATTTGGTGTGTTGGGGACACAAGAGCCTCTTTGTTATTTTTTTGCAGGATTGTTTGAGAGAGACCATCTTCATCCTACGCCTCCCACGGATTGATAAACCTTAGGTCATCCACTTGAGAGAAAATTGCTACTGTCCTACAAAACTCTGCGCTTGGAGGACCAACACGAGTCTACAAGAATAAAGTTGCGTAGTAGACATCAGTTGGTTTGCATGGCGCTGCATTAATCAAGCAATGAGGAGTGAGATGGTTAGCTCTTTGGGCATTGGAGAAAAAATACGCATTAATTGACATGTCAAACGAGGATTTGTATCGATCAATCCCGCGAAGGAAAATCCCACCTTTCTTTTATAACACAAGTAGTACATACGTACTTGTATCCTGTTTGGGTCTAGGCCTTGCATTGCCATACTTCGCCACACATTTTTGCCAAGCTTGCCTAAAGTTTTCAAAATGAAAAGGAGGTACACTTGCGCACGGCTGTCGCGGTCGCAATGCACCCTCACACAGTCGCTCCTGCATGCCGCAAACCCAACCAAGGGAACGCACCCTCACTGACACGTGCTACCGCATGTGATCAAACCAAACTTAGCCATCCTACCGCTGACACATAATTTTTGTTCATACACTATGTTTATCCAACAGCATGTTGGGGAAGATCCGTACGGCCCGTGCGGTGGTCTGTTGGGGAAGAAGAAGAGGTGAGGAAGAGGAAGGGTTAGGAGACGTAGGATATTCATCCAACCGCCTGAAATGGTCGACTGACCCAAATGATGAAAGTCAGGCGACTTGCATAAATATATGTTTTTACACAGTAAAAGATCCCGAAAAACATCAACATAAAGAAAAACTACCACTGCTCGCGGAATGAGACGGCCTCGTCGTCTTTGGCTGCCGGCGCGAACCAGCCGTAGCTGCCGACGTGTGTCTCCGTACTGTGGTTGTCCTCGGCCTCCAACTACTCGTTCACGCGGAGCGTGCGGGCGCTCTACACGGATGCGAGCACCGCCAGGTTCACGTCCACGACGTTCGGTTCCACCTGCAGGAGGGCCTCGATGGCAGCGGCATCCGCGCGCTCCTCGTCGAGTTGAGCCTCCGCCGCCCGGTTCAAGTCCAGGACGTCCGGTTCCGCCTGTAGGAGGGCCTCGATGGCAGTGGCATCCGTGCGCTCCGCGTCGAGTTGAGCCTCCGCCGCCCAGTTCAAGTCCAGGACATCCGGTTCCGCCTGCAGGAGGGCCTCGATGGCAACGGCATCCGCGCGCTCCACGTCAAGTTGAGCCTCTGCCACCCGGTTCATATCCACGACATCCGGTTCCGCCTGCAGGAGGGCCTCGATGGCAGCGGCATCCGCGCGCTCCGCATTGAGTTGAGCCTCCACCTCCCGGTCCTCCTTTACGATCGCTAGGTTGAACTACTGGTCCGCCTGCATCATGGGGGACACGGACACCGGCACGAAGTCGACGTCCATCGTCTCATACACATCGGGGGCCTTCTGCGCCGCGACCTCCGCCATGAACATTGGATCGGCTTCCTCCTCCTCGAAGCTTGGCTCCAGAGAACTCGGGGATTGGCCTGCTGCAAAGCGAGTTGGGAACGGAGGTCTGTGGCGCCGACCACCGCCGCGATTTCTGTGTGGCACTCTGGCATCAGCATCTTGTAGTACGTGATCTTGCGTTGCACCATGGCTTTCCGGTGAACTAGGGGACGGTTGATGCGGGCTAGGGGATCACAAGGTGGGGGAATGGGCTGGAGAGGAGGTGTGGTTTTGGGGCAGTGGTGACCGGCTGGCAAGTAGCTGGCGTAGGCCGAGCAGCGAAGGTTCTGGTGTGAATAGTGGTTCCAGTGACGACCGATCAATCAGTTTTGACTGTGCGGAGTTTGCAAAGCCGGACGGCTGGAGCCTGGAGAGTTGTGGGGTGGGATGGGACCAAAGTTTCAGAGTTTCACGTGGCAGACGTCCGGACCTCCCCACCGTTCCTGTCGACGATGAGCCGGTGACTTCGTAAATCTCAAGATGACTAGCAAGATGCCTGTGCATTGCACGGAACATCAGGATGCATTTTTTAATAATACCTCGAGAATTTCATCGAAAAATGGTATCTCGAGAATTTCATCGAAAAATGATATCTCGAGAAAGATGAGAGATAAGGTGAGGAGTGGGGCGCAGTGGTGATTGATGGTCGGACTTAGCAGAGGTATGGGGATGGACGACGCCGGCAGCAGCCTCCATGCTAGATTGTTCTAGAGGCTTCCTTTTTTAATTACTCAACAATGAAGTTGTGGGAGATAAGGATGAATGATAGAGGTGCGGGTATCCTTTTGCAAAATTGCCATAGTTTGCTTTCTATCCGTCAGATAAAGATCAGACGGTCTATATTGCAAGATGGTAGGCACACCATCATCACCGAGAGTAGAGATAAGAGTAGAGATAGAGGTGTGATGGCTCAGTCTCTCGAAGGTGCTCATAGGGGTAGGGTGTGCGTTTGTGCGTTCATAGGGGTGAGTGTATGCACGCATGTATGAGCACTTGCGTCTGTATAGTGTTAAAAAAAGGAGTACTCAAAGTATGCAAGTTCATAAGTAACGGGCGGTGTACATCACTCTTGTCGCGTTCGCGTTGCACCCCAGGCACGCTGGACCCTCCACGTGGCTCACCGAATGGAACGCGCTTCGTCTTGCGTTTTCGCTCGCTTGTCAGACCGCAGTTGAGAGCAAACCAACGTCCCTCCCCCTCCCCCTCCCCCTCCCGCGTCATTTATACTACTAGAAGAGAGAGAGGTCGGCCGAGTGTTACTAGTACTCTAATATGTTGAATGTACTTCCACATCATATAGATTTGTTATGCTAAATATTTATATTCATTTCTATAAATTTGGTCAAACTTTACAAAGTTTGACTTTAGTCAACTCTAATATGCAGAGTAAATAAAAACAGAGGGAGTATACTACTAGTACTATGAGCACTGCATACTCTACTGCAGATGTTGTCAGTACTCCACTAGTACTACTACTTATACTACTATTGGACAGGGAGCTTAAAAAAAGTTACTATTGGACTGGCTATACGTGGCGAAATCCTAGTAGGAAGAGCATGCACGAGAACAAGCATTCACGTGTTTGAATACAAATTGGAAACCATTTTTGTTTTAATACAAATCTAGGAGTACGTACGAATCTAACAATATTGATTGGGCGTTGTTGAATGTTGATACTTTTTCTATAAGTTTGATCAAAGTAGAGATACTTTGACTACACATAAAAATTATATGTAAACTACAAAGGATCGGATGGAGTATATTGTACGTTCAAAAGCGAAATGAACATTGAGTATCCTTTATATATGACTTGCTGATGCTATGATCACCGGTTCAAAATTTTGAATCCGCCTTAGGTATCACACATGCAACCTTTCGTTCTCTCTCGGTTTCATCTCGGGGTCTCTCTCTCCCTCCCTCCCTCTCTCTCTCTCTCTCTCTCTCTCTCTCTCTCGCACACACACACACATACCACCTCTCTTCTTCTTTGTGCTTGTCAAACCTAATTGATCTCCCGAGGTATCGGGATTGTATCTCGCTCGTCCTCAGGTCGCTCTTCGACACACGCCTAGGTCACTCTACCATGCATTAATTGTAACCAAGCCTTTCATCTATCTTTTTTAAGCATGCATTCATCCTCTCCGCCCCTCTCTAGATCGGTCAATCTTCGGACCCACCCTAGTCCTCTTTCAATCGATCTAGCTAGATGGTACATGACCGACGCGCACACACAGACCCCCCCGGGCCATTTCTATCATAGAAACACACCAAACCTTTATCTCCTTGCATGACACGCACTTGATCTCTCAACATCAATCAATCTCGTCAAGATGTGTCGGGGCATGAACTAAATGGGATGTCAAAACTAAGATGGTAAGCGGCACGTAGTGGAGGCAGAGTGAAACTTTAAACGAACAGTTTGTCTGTATGCATGTCGGACAAATTACAACATTGGAAATACAAGCATGGTCTAGGCCCACATGCAAATGACACTCGACGGAATGTTCAAATGAGGCATGCGGGAGGATGGACTCGACCGGAGGGCGCAATGATCGATGGAGAAGATGGTTGGAGAGGAATGAGAAATAAGCAACGCCACATGATTATACTTGAATGGCTCAAATAAACATTAAGTTGTCTCGTTTTCCCTTCCGTCTTGGTCACGGAGTAAGATACTCCTCCGTTTTTATTTACTCTGCATATTAGGTTTGACTGAAGTCAAACTTCATAAAATTTGACCAAATTTATAGAAAAAATATGAACATTTACAATAGCAAATCTATATGATGTGAAAGTATATTCAATAATGAATCTAATGGTATTGATTTGTTATTGTATATGTTATTATTTCTGTCTATAAACTTTGTCAACGTTTACAAAGTTTGACTTTGAGCAAAGCTAAAATGCGGAGTAAATAAAAACAGAGGGAGTACGCAGGGACTAGTATAGTTACTACTGCCCGAACATGGTAAGTTGGACCCCTAAATGCGGGCACGGACAGGGCTCACCTCAATTATTCCTTCAAACAGTAGGACACCTAAATTAGCACACCATCCGGCTACTTAATCAAGTGTTACGCTTCATGAGTTGAAAAGGAAAAGGGTGGTACTATACCCAAAACCACCACACTTGGGGTTAGGGTAAAAACTTGGCACTGTACCACATTCGAACCAGGGCACAAAAACCACCTGTTCTGCGCCTAATGTGTAACGCGGAGCACTGATGCTCGAATTTGGCCAGGAAAACAGGGAAACCGACATGTGGGGAACACCTGTCGGGATGACGTGGCGCATACTAGTCCAATGGAGGAGCTGGCCCACGACCTCCTCGCCACTGGCAACCGTTCATGTGGGTCGTGGGGGCCAGCAACGTGGCGCAGCTCCCGCACCGCCTCTGGACACGGCGACCGCGGTGAGCGACACGCTCATCGTCACTGGACACGCTCGGCTTCAGGGTGCCGAGGGTGGCGTTAGCGCTATGGCACGACCAGCAGATCAACACCTGGCTCGTCGAGGATGCATGGGGCGCCGAAGTGCGCGCGTGCCGCGCCGCGTCCGTGGAGTGTTCTAGCACGGCCAACTGCATCCCTAGGACCAGAGACCATGCCAGGTCGTCTTGCTTTTTCAATGATATGTGGGGATCGCATGTGAGCAAAGGGCATCTCCAACGTTGCCACGGCCGTAACTGACTACCCTGGCACACCAAAAACCCTCGTCTCGCGCCGTCGCGCAGTGCGTTCCCAGCCGGCGCCAGCTGCCCGCATTCATGCCGTCCGTCCGTATGCCATCATTAACAGGCTCGGTGCCCGAGGAACCAACTCCGGCGACTTAATGACGCACCCGAACGCTTGGCCTCACCGGAATGCGCTACTTAAAGCGCCAACGCCCAGCTAAACTCCACACCATAGTGCATCCTCCTGCTACCTAGCACCACATCCACCATGACCGCGAGCACGAATGCTCCGCGGGAGAGCTTGTCTTCGGGGATGAAGCTCGAAATCTCCGCCCTAGTTCAAGTCGCCGCTCGCAACGCAATAGCGGCGTAGCCGGACACGGACACGACCGCACAAGTGGTGGCCACGCTGGCAGCCGACGACGGGAGCACCGTCAGCCACGCGTCCTACTTGCCGCCGTCCAACGTCCGGTGGCGCATGTGGCAGGTGAAGCGATAGACCGTCCACGTCTATCATCATCGAACTCATGTCCACCGGCACAACCAAGGTCGGGGACTCCTCCGAGGATGAGTAGGGCATGGGAGGCGGCAGGGCATGGTGTGCCAACTGGCCGGTCCGTCTCCCGTGTTCTACTCTTCCTGGCCGGAGACCGCGCCTTCACTTCACAGGTCTTGAACCCCACCCCCGTACATGGAGATGGCAGATGGAGGACGCCGGTCGCTGTCGTAGAATAGGTTTAGGGTCGTGTTTCCTTTATTTTTCTATCCTATAAAAGTTCGAAATGTAATGAAAATCTGCCGTGTTTGCATGAATCTCGCCCGGTGTATATGAACTTTCACAATAATAGTAAGATATATTGTAGGAGTATGAAAATATATGGAATGATGATTCATTTTTGTGTGAATAAACTTAGAAGGTTTGACCCGAGACAAAGCTAACATGCAAAGTAAATAAACATATAGGGTCTACATACACAATTTATCTTAGGCACTCCAATAGTACGTCCACGACACATTCATGCATTTCACATCTTTTTACATCTACGGGAACCTACAAAAGGGTTAACGTAAATTGCCTCTCTCTCTCCCCCCTGATTTTCATGGTGGTGGGCCCCTCCCTCCCCCCAATCCCCAATCAACAGCCCACACGTTTCACATTACGTTAATTACGTAACTGGGATTACGTATGTTTAGCATTACTTGTCGTAAAAAACCAACTAAGCCAACTTCCCAGCATATCGCACGGGAAAAGACCCGGCCGCGCCGTTTTAGTCGGGATTACTGGATTACTAGTAGTAGTATCGATGGATCGCGCAAAGCACCAAGTTTAAAAGGAAAAAAAGCGGTACACTCATAGCACGCCTGTCGTGGTCGCATTGCACCCCTCACACGATCGGTCCTGCACACGGCTCACGCAAACGGAACGCTCTTCGGCTTGCCTCTTCACTGACATGTGGGACCGCACTTAGAGAAACCGACCATGCGCCAAACTCCCCCGCCCACCGCACGAAAATTCCCCCCAAATCCCAAATTCAACCGCCCTTCGGCCAACTAGCCAATAATATTCCCCAAACCCCCTCCCCTCGGCCCCCTGCACTCCATTTGCTCCGCCAAAGCCGCCCTCCCCGCCGCGCCGATACGTCGGCACCACGGTTCGTCGCGGGGACGCACGGCGATCCTCTCACTCCCACAGTACGCTCTCGTAGACTGCCGTCCTCTAGCCGCGCCGCCATCGCTGGCGACGTTCTTGTGGAGATGCACGGCAGTCAGCTTCTCCCACGGTACACGCATTCTAGACTGAGGCCCCGTGCATGTCGGAGTAGCGCTGAATGTTAGCTGATAGACGCTGTTAATCTCACGGTTTGCCAAAATAGTTTACAGTCAATATGCTCTGCTTAAGAAGTTTCCTTGCCCTGTTCTACACTCAATCTACTTAGCTGAGATGGCATGCCACGCCCGATTAGTTGCTAAAATATCCTGCCATATATTTATTGTAACGTAGCTTGCCATGGTCTAGTAGCCAATCTGTTAGGTGCAATAGCTCTACACAGTTTTATACTCGATCTTTGTTGTTGAGATGGCCTTTGATGACTGTGTGCTCGGCCTCATTGACTGCTGAAACAGCCTGCCATAATTTAGCACTCAAATCTGTTTGCTGAATTAGCTTTACATATATTTCGTTACTTAGATGTGCTTGTCCAAATATCTTGCCATAGCTTTAGACATCGACCTAGGTATTTTTTTTCTGGACTTCATAAAAAAGCATATATGTTTTTCCTATAATATCTAGTAGAAGAACTAATTAGTATGTCTAACAGATGGACAGGACTTGGATAACTTCTGCTCGAAGATTCTCCGCTTCATATGTCGAGGGGGTTGAAAACTTCATGAACTTTATCAAAGCTGAGTACGGTAGTCCGAAATCAGATGTGCTCTGCACATGTAGCAGTTGTATGAATTCAGTTACAAGACCCCAGTCAACTGTGCAAAATCATCTACACTTGTATGGGATGTCGGTCACATATACTAGGTGGGTTCATCATGGTGAAGCTGTGAACGTCAATGTTACTGACTATGTGGAAGCAGCAGATCACCATCTTGATCTGCCTGATGCTCAGGTGGAAGAGGAGGGGGAGGAGGAGGTGGTGGTGGCGGAGCCAGTGAGTTTGACCAACATTTAAACAATGCTAAGAAATGCTCGCGCATTTCGTGAACTTTAACCTGCAGAAGAAAAACGGTGGGCCCGCATATTGGAACAATGCAACGTGGCTGTCACCCTAGGATATAAGCTGTCAGTATTCTCACCTATGGTCACCTTTCTTCAGGTGAAGACATATGAGCGGATGACCAACAAATCATTCGATGCGATGTTGGCTACTTTCCGCAAATCTTTCCCAGATGCGTCTGAGCTGCCACACACCTACAGTAAAATGAAGAATTTCGTTCGTGCAGTTGGAATTGGATATGATATGATCCATTTTGTAAGAATAATTGTGTTCTATTCCGGAACTATTATGCCAACTTTAGTGAATGCCCAAAATGCAAATCATCAAGATGGAAAGATGAAGATGCTGTAAAGAGGATTCCTCATAATGTTCTGAGACATTTTCCAATTATACCAAGATTGCAGAGGTTGTTTCATGATGCTGAAATAAGAGAGGATGTACTGTGGCATTCTAGGAACCAGGAGTACAGAGATCGGAATGTAATGAGCAATCCATCTCATGGTAGTGACTGGAAAAGCTTCAATCAGAAACACAAAAAGTTTGCTGCTGACCCGAGAAACATTAGACTTGGCTTAGCTACAGATGGATTTAACCCATTTGGCCACCAGAGCGCCACATATAGTATGTGGCCAATGCTTGTTATCCCTTACAACATGCTTCCAAATGTCTGCACCAAAGAATCAAACTACATGATGGCCTTGCTCATCCTAGGTCCAAAAAGTCCTGGAAAGGATTTTGATTTATTCATGGAGCCTCTTGTGGAGGAAGTTCAGCAGCTATGGAGGGGTGTTCTCACTCGAGACCTATATAGCAACCCACCAGCTGATTTCTTTCTGTGTGCTATTATAATTTGGTGCATCCATGATTATCTGGCTTTGGGCACTATGTCAGGGCGAACAACACATGGTTACAATGCATGTGTTCGCTGTGACAAGAATCCATTGTCATACGCAATACTTAGCAAGATCTGTTACATTGGACACCGCCATTTGCTTGCCAAGGACAAGCCGTGTCCTACAAAATACCGAAGACATGTGTTCAATGCAAAGCACGAAAACCGTGATGCGCCAAAGAGGCTCACCGGCGATGAGTTGCAAGTGGAATTAGAGAAGGTCAGGCATATTACACCAGGAAACCATCCTGATAATGGTACCAGGAAAAGGAAGCTTGGCAGGGCAGAAGAGAGATTATTGTTTACCCGCAGGTCCACTTTGTGGGACTTCGAGTATTGGAAAGATTTGGATTTGCGGCATAATCTTGATGTGATGCAGATCGAGAAAAATATATGTGATAGCATTATCGGCACACTTCTTAATATTGAAGGCAAGACGAAAGATACCTTAAAATCTAGTATTGATTTGACACACCTGGGTATCAGAAAGGATTTGCAGGTGGAAGATGAAGGTAAACAACGGGATATGGCACCAGCTATGTTGGGGATATAACTATTGGGTTTAACCCACCCAGGAGGGGCCGGGTTAAGCCCCTGGCGGTTCATAAGACAAAGCCCATGAAGATGCTTAAGACGGTAGTCCATTACGCGGACTCGTCGAGGGCCTGAAGCCCAAGGGCGACTTAAGGCCCAAACAAGTGTAAACCATCGTATGTGTATGACTTGTATTATAAGGCATGTACAGTTAGTCACCGAGCCAGACACGTTGTTTATGAGCCGGCCGGGACTCCGTCAGCCACCGGGCGTCAACCTGTGTATATAAAGGGACGACCCGGAGGCGACTTAGGGGGAAGAGAGATCGAAAGCTAGGTCAAGCGGATTCGCTCCCTGGTAATCGAGACATAAGCAATACCACCTCAGCTGGACTAGGCTTTTACCTTCACCGCAAGGGGCTGAACCAGTATAACCTCCTTGTGTCCTTTGTCCCGTTTAACCCCTTTAAGCTAACCCTGCTGCGATGGCTCCGCGACTAAGTCCTACTGCTAGGACATCTGCCGTGACAATTCCACGACAGTTGGCGCCCACCGTGGGGCGATCGCACGGTGGTTTCGAGTTGTTACAGGGCAACTTTGAAGGCATCAAAGGATACGCCGTAGGCCGGATGACCAAGAGTCGTCGCGGCAAGCTTTACATCAACGACGCAGGCTGGGGCCCCGAGGCCGGCTCAATCGAGTATGGGTACCGGGTCCTCTTCGGCGGGATTCACGTCTTCATCGGCAAGATCGGTGAACCGGGCCCTGAGCCGGACATCTACACCGACATCGTCGAGACGGCTCAGCGTGCGCAACCCGCCCGGGTTCAACCCGCCGTGAAGCACGCCTTCGTTGGATTCATCCATGGGGCGGAATTTGAGGAAGGATCCGTGTCTGGTGGTGAGACGGCCATCTATTCTGATGGAGAGTCGCCCACGGGAGAGACTACTTCATTGTATCAACTACAAGATGGCAGGCTTGGGGGCTATTTCGATGGCGATAGTATTCCGGACCCCCATGAGCCGCCGAACCGGGTCGCGATTTTCATGGCCGGTACACAACCAGGGCAGAATTCTACGACGGCAGCAACAATGATTTCCGGATCAGCAGCAGCAACGGCGGCCGGGGCAGGAGGCCCTTTGCGCCCGCCGGCTTAGGTCTTGTCCGACTTATTGGACACTTTGACAACATTGTTGACAACAGAGGTTAATCCGGAAAATCAAGCTCAGCATAACGTGGAAGTTGCGAAACTGCAAGATGGGATCGCTCAGGCCAAGGGAGATCTGGCGGCTGAAGACGCAAGGATGACTGCGGAGCGGGCTGCTCTGGATGCTCAGGCACAACGGATCCAGGCTGATTCCTTCCGGCTCTCGTTGGATCAGAACGCTTCAAACGAAATCATGAGGACAAGGCACCGGAGTCGTCTACCTCCAGTTTACGAGGCGAGAAACCTCTTCAACACACCTGGTGCAGGTACCAGTGACCCGCCAGAGGTAAACCGGATAGTAGCCGCACCTAGGACTGGAGCGCCGGCTCAGCCACGCACAACGGATCCGCCTCGTCCGAATAATATCTCGCCACAACATGTGCCGACACCACCGGGTCATTATTCTAACCCTTTGGATAATATGATTGCTGCGGCGACACGACTGGTGGCTCTCCCAGTTGAAGGCGAGTCTCCAGCTGTGGTTGGAACACGGAGGGCTAGAGAACTTCTTCAGACGGCACTGGTACAACAGGAGGCTTATTCTTACAGCCGTGAGAGGATTCACTCGACCCCTCGCCCGAGCCGGAGTTATAGAAGACACATAGACTCACCAGCCGTTTCAAGCAGTGATAGGCGTCGTAACCATCCTCGTGGACATGACCCGGCGCGTGATGGTCCTCAGAATTTGGTGGACCAGGGAAGGGCACGCCGAGAGGCTGAGCTGGCAGCTCAGCAAGCCGCTCAACAGCATCTTCCGGTTTATCCGGCAACTTCGGCGGAGATAGGGGTAACCTCCAGAACCTTGGGAGTGTCGTGTTTGGTTCCGGCTTTGCGTAATGTGCGTTTGCCTAAGGATTTCAAGGTTCCTCGTAAAGTGCCTAATTACGCAGCCGACTTACCCTCTGAGGCATGGGTTGAGAGTTATGAGATGGCGATGGAGCTATTGGATGTTGACGAGGCGGCATGTGCTAAGTATTTTACGATGATGCTGGAAGGGACGGCCCATACTTGGTTGAAAGGACTGCCAGCCAATTCCATTGGGTCATGGGCCGAGTTAAAAGCCTGATTTATCCAGAATTTCAAAGATACGTGCAAGCAACCTATGTCAATTGTGGATCTGGACTCCTGTGTCTAAGAAGAGGGCGAGTCAACAACCCATTGGGTACGTCGGGTCTCGACTATCCTGCACTCATCGGATCGTATCAATGCCGGCTCAGCAGTCTTAATGTTAGAGAAGAATTGCCGTTTTGCGCCCCTTAAGCAGAAGCTAGGGTGACTCAAGCGCCATTGCAGCGACATGGGTGAGCTAATGGCGGCTCTAGTTAAATATGCCGACTCTGATAGTACCAAGGACCCTGAGTCTGACGATGAGAAGCCGGGAAAGGGAAAGAAGGGTAGCAACGCCAAGGGGCAGCAGCATAACCCGGTGAATCAGGGGGGTAATGGTAAGCGCAAGGCTGATAACAATTTGGATTTTGTGGCTAATACCAACACGCAGAATAATGGTCAGCGTCGTAAGGGTAGGCCCCCCCCACGGGTTGGGGGGGTCAGGTTTTGATCTCGAACGGCAGCTGAATCAGCCCTTCCAGAGGCATGGTACACGGGAGAGGTCGTCCACTCACCTCTGGAAAGATTGCTTCATTATGAAGGAGTACAGAATAATCATGGGCCGGGCGGCGGCTCAGGTTCCGGCTCTCACGGTCCGGGTTACGGTGGTGGCGGCTCTAATTCCGGTTCTCAAGGCCAAGGAAATCAGGGTGGTTACAACCAGCAGAATAATCAGGGGAATCAGCAGCAGCAATCTGGTTATCAGAGTAACCCGAAGCAGTTGAATAGTGGGCACTACCATGTTTTCACTACAAATCTATGCAAGAGGGATCAGAAGCTACATAAGAGGGCAGTGAACGCCATTGAGCCGGCGGTTCCCCGTTACTTGCGATGGTCTGAGCAGCCCATTGTATGGAGTCATGAGGATCACCCGCCCTGGGTTGATAATCCGGGTCACTTGGCGCTGGTGGTGGCACCTCAGGTCGGAGGATACAAATTCACCAAGGTACTCATGGACGGGGGTAGCAGCATCAATATTCTTTATTATGAAACTTTCCGTCGCATGGGATTAACTGATAAAAATCTTAAGCCGTCGAACACTGTTTTTCACGGTGTAGTGCCTGGTAAGTCGGCATACCCAGTTGGTAAAATAGCTCTGGAGGTGGCTTTTGGAGATGAGTATGATTCCAGGTCTGAGACATTGACCTTTGAAGTGGTTAAGATCCAGAGCCCTTATCATGCTCTGTTTGGACGGCCGGCTTACGCTAAGTTCATGGCAAGGCCTTGTTATGTTTACTTACAGCTAAAGATGCCGGGTCACAAAGGCACTATAACAGTGCATGGGAGTCGCAAGATAGCCTTGGAGTGTGAAGAAGGTGACGCTGCATATGCTGAGTCTGTCTGCGCAACAAAGGAATTAAAGTTTTATAAAGACAATGTTGACCCGGCAGATATGACATCTTTGAAAAAGCCAACTACGGAGCATGATCCGGTCTTGAAGTTTAAGTCGGCAGATGACACTAAGCTGGTTGATTTTGTTCCTGGCGACTCATCCAAGCAGTTCAGCGTCAGTGCTAATATGGATCCGAAATAGGAAAGCGCGCTCATCGAGTTCATCCGTGAGAATCGGGACATCTTTGCATGGAAACCTTCTGACATGGCAGGTGTACCGAGGGAACTCACTGAGCATACTCTTAATATTGATCCAAAGTTTAAGCCGGTCAGGCAATTCCTTCATCATTTCAATGAAGAGAGGCGTAAGGCCATTGGAGAAGAAGTGGCCCGGCTCTTGGCGGCTGGGTTCATTGTTGAAGTTTTTCATCCTGAGTGGTTGGCTAACCCAGTGTTAGTACTTAAGAAGAATGGCACTTGGCGTATGTGTGTGGATTACACAGATTTAAACAAAGCTTGTCCAGCTGATCCTTTTGTTCTCCCCCGTATTGATCAGATTATTGATGCTACGGCGGGTTGTGAGCGTTTGAGCTTTTTGGATGCTTATTCTGGTTATCATCAGATCAAGATGGCAGTTAAAGACCAGGAGAAGACAGCTTTCATCACTCCGTTTGGGGCCTTCTGTTATGTGTCTATGGCTTTTGGGCTCAAGAGCGCCCAGGCGACTTACCAACGGTGTGTGCAAAATTACCTTCATGATCAGATCGGGCGTAATGTTCACGCTTATGTGGATGATATTGTGGTGAAGTCCAGAAAGAAAGAGACCCTGATTGATGATTTGAAGGAGACTTTTGACAATCTCCGGGTTTATAAGATGATGCTTAACCCGGCCAAGTGTGTTTTTGGGGTACCAGCTAGCAAGCTTTTGGGTTTCCAGGTTTCAGAACGGGATATTGAAGCTAACCCGGAGAAGATAAAGGCTATCACCTCTTTGGCTAAACCAGTGTGTATTAATGATGTTCAGCGTTTGGCGGGGCGTATTGCGGCCTTAAGCCGGTTCATAAGCCGTTTGGGTGAGAAGGCCATCCCACTTTACCAGATGATGAGGAAGACAGATCACTTTGTTTGGAGTAATGATGCTAATCAGGCATTTGAGGACTTGAAGAAACAGTTGGCTGAGCCGCCCGTTCTTGCTGCTCCTATTGATAAAGAGCCTTTGCTGTTATATGTGGCTGCTAATAGCCGAGCTATCAGTGTAGCCGTTGTGGTGGAAAGGAAGGAGCCAGGCAAGGAGTATCCGATTCAACGGCCGGTTTATTACGTCAGTGAGGTACTTATTGAGTCCAAGCAGAGGTATCCGCATTGGCAGAAGCTCGTCTATGGGGTATTCATGGTTAGTCGAAAGCTCAAGCAATATTTTCTGGGTCATCCCATCACTGTGGTAAGTTCTGCCCCCTTAGGGGATATCATCCAAAACAGAGAAGCCACAGGTCGGGTAGCCAAGTGGGCCATTGAGCTTGGGCCTCATGGTTTGAAGTATGTGCCTCGCACGGCTATCAAGTCGCAAGCACTTGTGGATTTTATCAATGATTGGACAGAATTGCAGATGCCTGAGGAAAGGCCGGATAACACATATTGGACTATTCACTTTGACGGATCCAGACAGTTGGAAGGCTCGGGGGCTGGAATCGTCTTGACTTCCCCACAAGGTGATAAATTCTCTTATGTTCTACGGTTAATGTTCCTTTGTACTAACAATGCAGCTGAGTATGAAGCCCTGCTCCATGGTCTTCGGATGGCTAAGGAAATGAACTTAAGCCGGGTGAGGTGTTTTGGCGACTCAGATTTAGTGGCTCAGCAAGTCTCTGCCACTTGGGATTCTAAGGATCCACTCATGGCGGCTTATCGCCGAGAGGTTGGTGCTATTGCGGGTCACTTCAAGGGTTATCAAGTTGAACATGTTGATCGCAGGAAAAATGAGGCAGCTGATGCTTTAAGCTGGTTAGGGTCTCAGCGTAAGCTGGTGCCACCTAACACTTTCCTGGATATCCTGCATAACCCTTCTGTCAAGTTGCCTACAGAGGAGGATCTTGCTATTCCTGACCTGGAAGCACAACTGGTGGCGACTCTTCATGCTATTCCTGATTGGGCAGTTCCATATTTGGCTTATATGACACGGGACGAGTTACCTGAGGATGAAACTTTGGCCAGGCAGATAACCCGGCGGTCCAAGTCAATGACTATTGTTCATGGAGAGTTGCGTCATCGCAGTGTCACAGGGGCGTTTCAACGTTGTGTTTCTCCTGAAGAAGGCTGCGAGATTTTACGAGAGATTCATGAAGGAGATTGTGGTCATCATGCCGGTTCTAAATCTCTTGTAGCCAAGGCTTTCCGTCACGGATTTTATTGGCTGACGGCTCACGCTGATGCCGAGGATCTAGTCAGTAAATGCGATGGTTGTCAGAAATTCTCACGACGAGCTCATGTGCCGGCTCAAGAATTGAGGATGGTTCCAATTACTTGGCCATTTGCAGTCTGGGGGCTTGATATGGTTGGGCCTTTCAAGAGGTCCAAGGATAAAAAGACACACCTCTGGGTGGCGGTTGACAAGTTTACAAAGTGGGTTGAGGCAGAGCCGGTCAGTAAATGTGACGCGGCAACGGCAGTTCAATTCATCAAAAAGGTGATTTTCCGTTTTGGTTTTCCCCACAGTATTATAACTGATAATGGCACTAATCTATCCAAGGGTGCTATGAAAGAATTTTGTCAACGTGAGCATATCCGGCTTGATGTATCATCAGTGGCTCACCCCCAGTCTAATGGTCAAGCTGAGAGAGCCAATCAAGAGATCCTGAGAGGCATCAAGCCCCGGCTTATGGTTCCTTTGCAAAGGACGCCGGGTTGTTGGGTGGAGGAGTTACCCACAGTGATATGGAGTATCAATACTACCCCCAATAGATCTACGGGTTACACGCCTTTTTTCATGGTTTACGGAGCTGAGGCGGTTCTCCCTAGTGACATCCGTCATGACTCGCCCCAGGTGGCGGCTTATGTTGAAGCTGACAATGAAAAAGCACGTCAGGATGCACTTGACCTGTTAGATGAGGAGCGTGACCTTGCAGCGGCTCGTTCGGCAATTTACCAACAAGATATGCGCCGTTATCACAGCCATCGGGTTAAAACCAGAACCTTTCAAGAAGGTGACTTGGTACTCCGGCTTATCCAGGATCAATCTGATATGCACAAGCTATCCCCACCTTGGGAAGGGCCTTTTGTGGTCAGCAAAAATCTGAACAATGGATCATACTACCTTATCGATGTTCGAGACCGTAAGGACTCACGCACGTCGGAGGAGGAGACCCGCCGGCCGTGGAATATTGCTCATCTTCGGCCTTACTATACCTGAGCCACCAGCTCTCCGGATGTACATATTTTGACAATGTATATATTACAATCAACATAATAAAGCCGGCATTCCTGATAATTCAGGGCCTCTGTCGTTTCATTTCTCAGAAATTGAGTCTTTATTACAACTTTATATGGTTATTTAAGGGCTTGATGCCGAGTTACAGGGGCCAAAGAGAGTTTGTTGCACAGCACAACTCAAACATAGGTACCCAGTGAGCACAGCTCAGAAATATATCACTTGGGGGCTTCCTGCTCATCGAGCATAGCTATGACTACCCTTGTTGATCCGGCGCATACGCCTGGAATATCATGTTACTCGGGGGCTCTTTGTTCAACGGACAAGAGTTTTTATGACCCTTGTAACAGGCTTAAAAGCCAGGCTTGGAAACCAGGTGTATTCACCTAAAAACCTGGGTTATCCTGCCTTTTTAAGTCTGCCACTCCGCTCAGGTAATCCTGGAACGACCCGCCGTACTTTTGACAAGTCAATCTTATACAGACCCTGAACTTGTCAAAGTTAAAACGGCGATTGGTTGTGTGAGGTCCGGCTTATAAGGTTTGTATGAAGGTTTAACTCAGTGGTTGTGTGGCCCTTGAAAGCACTTCCGTTTTATGCCTGGCCGCCTATGAAAGCCTTGATTTTTTGTTGTTTGATTTGAGCGTTTTGTTCTTTTTTCTGTGACTTATTAATACATGGTTAAAAGCCTATGAGGGTTATGATGCCTTATGGTTTATACATGAGACTACCCAGTGTTTATTAACCCGGCCTGGCTTTGGACTATAAGTCGCCAGTATATGATGATATTAAATACTTGGAAGCGTTGTGCTCCGAGTTTCGGGATATTCCCCCTTGCTGCATACGGCGTTGTAAGACGGTATTATATGACAATTAAGAAGGGCATTATGTGCTCAATCTTTTACTTACTGCACTGGTATGATAAACCGGCAGTATAATCGAATATTACAGTCACCAGTGGTTTACATAGGGTATTATGACCCGTCCCGCGGTAAACCTCCAGGACACTTGTGATCTGTTTGTATGCAAGAACAGACTCAAGGTGATGGTATTATAAGCATAACAGATTTTACTTTGGCGGATCAACAATGTTTGCACAACAAAACATGCACGATGGCATGGCAGATCAAGAGTTTCAACTGGCCTATTACAAAGGCATCTGATGCCCCAAAGGAATAACTATCTTAGCAGTTTTGGCAGAAAAGTAGACATTAAGCCGGCCAACGGCTTATGATTCTTGGCCCTGCTGAGCTAAAAATTGCGGATCGTCCAGCGCCGGCTCATCTTCCCCCTCTTCACCCAATGGCTGGAAGTCAGTGGTTGCCTAGTCAATCCCGTTAAAGCTCTGAATACAGCTTCATCACTTATAAGTGTCGATGGATCAACATCAGGGGCATAAGTGTGCTTACGGATCGGAGGAGTCAGGCCAAGAACATCGTGAGTCGGTGCTTTGATCTTCTTATTATTGGCATCGTAAACCGGCTGGTAATGTGTAAGATCAGTATCTGCAGCCAGTTTACTAGCCAGAGGACGCATTTCCCTCATAATGGCGGCGAAGTCATCTGCGCTGAAGGGTGACCCATCTTCTTTTATGCTCGGGCAGCCGTTTGCTAAGTCTGCCGGCTCAAGGTCAGCTAGCCATGCTTTGGCCCGGGTTAGCGCGGTCAGTGCACCGGCTCTCGCACCTGAGTTCTTCAACTCTTCAATCCGCGCAGGCAGCATCGATAGCTTCTCCAATGTATCCTTGATAAGGGTTGGAGCCGGTTTGTTGTGAGTCACTGAGCAGATAACCCGTTGTGTGCCAGTATATAACTGTTCTATGAGCGTATAGGCGGCTTTCAATTTTTTCCGCATATCTGAGCCAAGATGGGTAACCCGGGGTCTTGTTTTCATCAAGGACGTTTGTAAGCCGGAGCACATCGGTTAGCATATGTTAAAAAGATTCAGAGATATTTACCAAAAATGGCAGCAGTCATGGCATTTATTTGTTGTTTTAAGTCGGCAAGCTCTACAGTTACCGGTTTAAGGGCTGCTTCAGCATCTTCAGCCCTCTTCAGCAGGGCTGCTTTCTCTGTATCCCAACTAGTTTGTTCAGCTTTGAAACTTTCCTTCAATTTTTCCATCGCTGCTAAGGCACTAGTCAATTCATCCTTGGCCTTGGAGGTCTCTGCTTGTTGAGACTTGATATTTTCTTTAAGGTCAGTGACTTGGGATTCTATACTGCTAAGCTCAGTCTACAAGAGGTAAAACAGTAAATGAGAGGCAATGAATTTATTGGAAGCCCTAAGCACAATACAGGTATCATACTTAGCACTTGGGGGCTAATGTCTATTGCTTCTTAAAACTACTATGAAGTCCCAAGCACAATACAAGTATTATGCTTGGCACTTGGGGGCTAATGCATATTGCTCTTGTCAAAAATGAACTCATTCACTGACCCGGACAAATGGTAATGATCCGGCCTACGAAGGTTATAAATGGGATTATGAATCTCCTGCAAGACGATTAGTCTTGACTCAACAGATTTGTTAAAGCCGGCCCTTGGGGGCTACAGATGCAAAGTTGAAGTGCTGGTATTATAAAGTCCCAGTTCATATTGCAAATATAAACTGGCCCTTGGGGGCTACTGGAGTTGATCTATGCAGATGTTGAAGTTTACAGCACATGTTATTCTATCATATCCAATAAACTTGACGGCTAAGGGGAAGAAGATTCATATAACAAGGAATTGCAGTGTTTACCTTATAGCGCTCCGTCATCAAGTTCACCAAGCCGGCTTCAAAGTCACGGTTAGTGTACAGACGGTTTAAGTAACCAGAGTGGAGGTCTTGAGCACTGAAATGAATATAGCTCTCCAAGTCTGTTTTCCACTTGCCTTTATCTTCAGCACAAATTTCTTCTTTAGCGTTGTGCTTAGACAAGACAGTAGGTTGACCCGGAGCTGTGAATCCAAAGCCGGTGACAACAACGTCATCAGTCTTCTCCTCGGCAGGTTTGATTGGGCTGGGCGGCTTAGAGAGAGCCGGTTCAGTGTCCATATCATTTGGAGAAACTTCATGATCTTGTGGTGGAGGATCATTAAGGGTAGCATCAACAATTGGGCTAGCAGGTTCTGACTGTTGTTTTTCCGGTTCAGATTGGTTAGAATCATCGACCGGCTTATTCATTTTAGCCTTCATGCTGGGTTTTGCTTGGCCCCTAGGAATAAGAAACATAAAGAGGTCAGTATAAATGATAGATATAAGGTTTAAACAGTTGAATATATTTTTACCCAGGTACAGTCTTGAAAGATGGGATCTGAGTTCCCGTTGACTCGCCAGAAGAAGAATGAGGAGTCCCCTGATAGTTTGAATCAGACGAGTTAAGAGGTTGTCGGAAACGACCCGCCTTGGGATAAAGTATATCAGCAGGAAAGACCTTTGGGCCGCGTTTGCGAACCGGTGTATTTGGTAAGCCGGAGGAGGTGATTTGTCCACCACTATGCCGGGTGATTCGGCGAGTCTCGTATTGCTGTTTCTTCAAAAGAAAGTTGGGATCCAAGTGAGCTAGAGGGTGAGAAAAGCTTACTTTCCGGCTTGCTTGTCGAGTTTTCTGTGTTGGCAGAGGTTCTGAGCCGGAGGAAAGAATAGTTACCTCTGCGTCACCTGCACGGCTGGCCTCTGCGTCGTCCTGATAACAATCATTGTTAATGAGATGTACAAAAAAGGAACCAAGGGAGTCAAGTTCTACCTCTGACTCATTATCATTGTCATCATCAGTGTTTAAGTCGGTGGCCTTCTTGGTAGCTTTCTTGGTGGCTTTGGTTTTGGTCCGATCCGGTTTGGCCGGTTTATCCTGAGTTTTCCTCTTCCAAAATGGATCATCGGCCTGTTAAGATTGAAAAGATTATAAGTAGGCATCAAAATATGAGTTAAGCAGAAGATGTGCAAATCTTACAGCTGGCGGCTTGTTGAAAGTGCAGAAAGGACTAAGTCCGGTTTTGTTGCACTCCTTTACAGGCTCATTCAGCAGCTTTTTGGTGGCTTCGGTAATTTCCGCATCAGACAGTTGAATGTCACAATGGCGCTGAGGGTCTTTTATGTCACCAGTGTATTCGCACATTAAGCCGGGGCGATGGCTTAATGGCAAGATACTCCAAGACAGCCAGCACCGGTAAAAATCAACACCGGTTAAGCCATTGGCCATAAAGGCTCTGAGCTTTGAAAAGGCTGGTGCGTACTTGGACCGTTCCTTTGCATCAAACCGTTGGGGGAGTGGATGTTTGTTGCTAAGTCGATGGTCACGGTAACCCGGTAGAGGATTCTCACCGGCTGGAGATGTATCTTGACAATAGAACCAAGTTTGGTTCCAATCTTTGGGGTGACTGTGGAGCCTGGCATGGGGAAAGCTGACTTCTTTCCTTTTTTGAATTGAGACTCCACCAAGTTCTTGGCATGGCCCGTCGACAAACTCTGTTTGGCGGTTTAAGTAATAGAACTCCCTGAATAAGTCAACTCTGGGGTCTTCTTGAAGATAAGCTTCACAGAATACTTGGAAGTTGCAGATGTTAGATATGGAGTTGGGTCCGATGTCTTGAGGGTGCAATTGGAGGAAATGAAGCACGTCACGGAAAAACTTTGAGCCGGGTGGGCTGAACCCTCGGCCCAAGTGATCAGCAAAAACAATCACTTCTCCATCTTTTGGTTGAGGAGGAACTTCTTCGCCAGGAGCTCTCCAATGGATGATCTCTTTTTTGGCTAAAGCGCCAGTAGCGACAAAGTTGGTCAGTTCTTCTTCGGTAATCCGAGATTTGACCAATTGCAAGACGTATATGTCTTAGCCATTTCTTTTCAATAATCTAAGAGAAAGATTAGGCTGGTTCAAGATTACATGGTTAAGCTGGCTTATGGTTAAAAAGCAAACAATAATGAAGCATGAACAGGTGCTAAGCCGGAAATTGGCATTACAAAGTTACAAGGAACCATTGGCGGCTTAAGAGGGGACTAATGATACCTGGCGGGTAACTATTTCTGAGTTAAGCCGCCCAGACAGATATTGAAAGTACAGATCTGAGGATGGAAAAATCGCTAAGTGTTGAGAAAAACAAGTTTCACAGATTGATGCTATGATTTTGGATCTGCGACACTTCAGATAATGAAAAATATTCAGACCTAAAATACCAGTACTCAAGCAGTTCATGGGTCCAGATCGGTTTTCTTATGCAGAGGAGGTGTTCTAAATAGTAAAAAGGAGTGCTATGGTTACCACAGTATAGGAGGAGCACCAAGTTCGAATCAAAATCGCAAACTGCAGTGGAAAGCGAAGATGAACTCTGACGAACTCGTCGAAACCCTAACGGATCTATGGGAGAAGGAAGAAGGAGAACTAACCAGGGCTGTTGAACAGCGGAGGTGCACAGACAAAATCTGGTCAGATCAGGTCGATGCAGCGGCCGTTGTTGGAGCAGAGGTGAAGGCCGACGGCGGCGGCAGAGCTCGAGTGCTAGGGCGTCACGAGCTGGAAGACAGAGACGAAGAGGCTAGGGGGAAAGTGAAAGGGACCCCCGGTCCTATTTATAAGATAAAAGGATAAGTGACATGCGCGGGAATCGAGGAGGCCAAAAAATGGATATGATGGCGCAGATGCCACGATTTTCGGAGATTCATTAAAAGAGAAGATTTATTAAGATTTGAGTTTTGTGCAGTATTAATGACAGGTGACGTCACGGCGGGTTACCATGATCCTAGAAGATGACGTCACGGCGAGTTACAAGGTTTCACAAGAGTAATGAGGAAGGAATTTTTTTTCCTAAGTGTTGAAGATTGATATGAACAAGTTCAAATCAACCTGGGGCCTAATGTTGGGGATATAACTATTGGGTTTACCTGCCCAGGAGGGGCCGGGTTAAGCCCCTGGCGGTTCATAAGACAAAGCCCATGAAGATGCTTAAGACGGTAGTCCATTACGCGGACTCATCGAGGGCCTGAAGCCCAAGGGTGACTTAAGGCCCAAACAAGTGTAAACCGCCGTATGTGTATGACTTGTATTATAAGGCATGTACAGTTAGTCACCGAGCCGGACACGTTGTTTATGAGCCGGCCGGGACTCCATGAGCCACCGGGCGTCAACCTGTGTATATAAAGGGACGACCCGGCGGCGACTTAGGGGGAAGAGAGATCGAAAGCTAGGACAAGCGGATTCGCTCCCTGGTAATCGAGACATAAGCAATACCACCTCAACTGGACTAGGCTTTTACCTTCACCGCAAGGGGCTGAACTAGTATAAACTCCTTGTGTCCTTTGTCCCGTTTAACCCCTTAAAGCTAACCCTGCTGCGATGGCTCCGCGACTAAGTCCTACTGCTAGGACATCTGCCGTGACAATTCCATGACAAGCTGTGTACGTCTTGGACAAGGTAAAAAGAAAAGAATTCTGCAAGGTCCTGTCACGTGTGAGATTCCCACATGGATTTGCTTCCAACCCTGAAAGTAGAGTCAGTGCAGATGGAAACAAGGTACAAGGGTTGAAAACTCATGACTGCCATGTCCTACTTCAAAGGGTTTTACCTGTTATCCTTAGAGGATTGGGCCGCCCTGACTTATACAGAGCCGTTGCAGAGTTGGGACAATTCTTCAGGGAACTCTGTAGTAGAAATATCAGGATAGATGCTTTGGAGCGTCTTAGAGACAAGATACCAACTATCCTATGCAACCTTGAGAAGATATATCCTCCAGCCTTCTTTGATGTGATGATGCATTTGGTTGTTCATCTACCTGATGAGGCACTACTTAGAGGTCCAGTACAGTATGGCTGGATGTACCCTATTGAAAGGTGGCTAGGCACTTTCAAGGGCTATGTTAGGAACAGAGCTAGACCTGAGGGTTCCATTGCAGAGGCCTACATTGCTACAGAAGCGTTGAGATTCTGCTCAAAATACAATGAAACAACTGATCAGCTTACCAAAGAGGTGGGTGAAGACAATCCCGAGCTCAATGTTTTCGATTGTTCTGTTCGAGTTACAGGGAAGAGTCGACAAGATGACAAACCTAAAGATTTGGACAAAATGGTTCGGTATGTGTTGAATAACTGTCCTGAGATTCTACCTTATATCGAGTAAGTGCTAAGTACTGCAGCTTATCCATTGTAATCAACTAAACTTGCAGCACATTCTTATATATTTAGATGTTTGACGCAATCACTATGTTGTGCAGCATCTACAAAAAGGAGTTACTGCCGCAAAATCCAAGAAACATTGACAAACTGGTTATGGCAGGATTTGCGAAATGGTTCAAGAGCCATGTAAGCTTTTGAATTACATCGTCAGTTTTTTTAATATATTGAGTACATAAGATGATCAGCTTGTCTATTTTCTAACCATAGGTTAAGAAGATGCGGGAGGATGGGCAGGCAGTTAATGATGCCCTTTAAGCACTAGCAATGGGCCCTGATACTCGGGTAAGACATTATGAATCTTGCGTTGTTGGAGATGTGCGCTACAACACCCTTGCACGCGACGAAGGCAGGAAGACACAAAACAGTGCCATCATGAGCACGGATAAGTATGGCAAAGAGACAACTGAAATGTATGCTAACATAACAGACATTGTTCAGTTGCAATATATCTTCGATTTTGAGGTTCATCGGTGTGTGGTTCTGTTGTGCTGTCATTGGTATAACCTGTTTTCCAGGATCGCAAAACCCAGAGCTGATGATTATTTCAAATCCATCAATGTCAAGGTGGTGTACCAGACCGACGAGCCTTTTATTTTGGCAAATCAAGCAAAATAGATATTTTTCTTGGAAGACACATATGCACGTAGCGATGACTGGAGAGTATTGCAAAGGTTTGAGCAGAGGAATTCGCTTAATGAAGTTGCACAACAAGATGATGCTTACACTACTCCTGATGTAGAAGATTCCACAGATGTTCCTAATATCTTTGAGAACCATCACGTCAATGACGCTGGCGAAAAGATTGCCTGTCGGGCTGTGGACATACGAGGGTTGATCAATAACACGCCAATGTTCGAGGACATTGAGGATGAAGAAGAAGATGACACTGGGGGGAATTACGATTCAGACTGATACACATGGCGAAGATGTTGATGCTGCTGCTGCAGATGATGATTAGATTGCTTTTGTCGTATTTGCCTGTCAGAAGACGACTTTTTATCTACTATGTGAAATTGTGTTTGCTATGACAACTGAAACCTGATGAAGTTGTTGTTTAGTATTTTGCTATGAGAACATCACTTATTATGTATGTTAATTTGTGTTTGGTGATTGTATGACGACTAAAACATGATGACATTGTTGTTTAGTTGTACTCATATTTGGCTGTGAAACTTGTATTTGATGACATAGTTTGCTGTTGGACTGCAATTTGCTCTATGTCTTCGAATGGGAACGAAGCTGACCCGACAGGGCCTCTGCTAATTTATGTATTTATTAGCAAAAGGGCCTCTGGTATTTATTTATTTATGACCAAAAGGGGATACCCCCCGATTTCCGTTAATAGAAACCATTAGATGTTCACAACACTACGCCCAGCCTGCTAAATAGGTTTCATTCATTACTAGTTTCAGCAAAGTGCTCATGTCATAGCCACTGAATACATCACGAGTGCTACATACACTGCAAATAAAGAGACAATCATCCTACATACCACATCAATTTTGCCCATTATCTTCACAAGCTCTTTCATCTCCTCATTGCTGTCAAGGCCGTTCAGCAGCTGTTGCTTGGCCATGATCAGAGGAACTGCATCTTTAACCTTCTGCTCTGCATCTTCCTCTTCTGCCATTCCTTCAGTTACTTGTCCAACACCCCAACCTGCTGGTATTGGGATTCCTCAGCTAACCAAATAATCAGCGTAGTTCCATTCCCCCACATCAGCAACTTCCCAGAAATACAAATCACACAAATCTTCCCTTTTCTGCATGAATCAAATCGGAAGATCGTCAACCAGACTATTAAAAAAATCAGCAACTGAAAGCAGCGGAACAACACTTAAACATATTATTACCCCATGATTCGGGCATTTGTAGAAGACTCGGCCAGGGTTGAGGATTGTGGTTGAGACGCGACGGATGACTCTGCGTGATTTGCAGCAGTGGCACCACACCAATGGCAGCGGGTTGCGATGAGCAACCGACTGCAGTGCGTGTGCTGGCGGGGGTGTGATGAGACCCACAGGCGATGGTATGGGTGGTGACTTGGTGCATATCTGGTTGTTGCCTGCTGAAGAGCAGGTGGACGAGCCACCAGCGGACATGGTTGCTGCGGCCAGAGCTTCTGATGCTAGGCAGAGTAAGTAGAGAAGAGGAGAAGCGAACGTTGGATATGTCAATTTCATTACTTGCAGAGTAGCATAGCACCATATATAGTCATAGTCTAGGTTTGGATTCGAACCAGCTACAGGAGCACATCTCTCTTTTTTCTAAAACTCAGCAACGTCTCTTTACTGGTACACTAGCTTGTTCTGTACGCCTTCTCAAGTCTTTGATTTTCTTTTTTTTTTTTGCGAGGAAGGAAGGAGGAGAAAATTGAGGGTTCCTGGGACTCGAACCCAAGACCTCTCGGTTGAAAACCAAGGGTGCTAGTCACTTATGTGGCGAACGTTCCCTGGAAGGAGGACGGCAAACGAACGCATTTTCCTCGCAGTTTTAGTCGCGACGCAAGATCAAACGGCCGCAGTTTCGGGAATGTTATCTGGCGAACGAGCCCAGTTTTTCTTTTCTTCCTACATATAAATAAGTATGCTACTTGGTGTCGGCTTAATCAACAAACGATTGTGCCAACCTTGACCGTTGGATTGACATTCAATGTTTGTCGTGTTTCTTCAGTCTCTTCTTCCTCCAGCCGCCAAAGCCAAACCAGCGCCGGCGGGACCGCCTGCTCCCGCCTCCCATGGCTGGCTGTGCTGCCGCGCACGCATCGTGGCCACATCGCTCCCTAAAACTCTGCGCATCTTTCCCGGCTCCTATTCATTCCCATCCGAGGCCTCACCATCGTCCTCCGCCTTGGTTCACTCGCCGCGGCACCGCCCTCCGATGTTGTCAACATGGTCAACAACCGAGAGGAATAAGGAGATGACTGTACATGGTGAGGATGACAGTAGGGACCCACCAAGATCATGCCAGTAGGCAAGCAAGTGCCTCCTTTATTACAAGAAAAAAAAGGGTTCCTCCTGATGGTTTCCTGACATCTGGGTCGCACGCCACTATCAACGTAGTCAATAAGCGAGATAACTGCACAAGGAGCGGCAGACACCCAGGACCCAGCAGCCCGCGCAGTATTTTTATTTTTTTTCGGGACGGAGAAGGGTATCAACTGGGTTGTGCGGGAGCTGTAGCCCAGGCTTTTATTTCATATGTTTACCACATGACCATCCCAGTTTTTTTTCCTTTCTGAAAATGGCTAGCCCAGCTACTTTGTTTTTTGAAGAATAACCAACGTAGGCCTACTTGCTTTTCTACGCCCTGCTGGGCCGGTAATCTTTCAAGACGAGGAGGGATGCATTCGGGCTTGCCCAGAAAATGGGCTATAAGTAATAAGAAATGGGCTATAAGTAATAAGAAATGGGTTGTAAAATGAAAAAATACAGCAAACAGGCAATTAGTTCCAAAATACTTTTTTCTTTCGGACTTTGATATTTTAAATTTCATTGTTTTTGTGCGGGTAAAATTTCATTGGATTTAAATTAAGGTATGTTTAGTTTTTAAATTAATTTGAATCTGGCTAGAAATTTTGGGCTGTATGCTGTTTGAGACAGATTTGGAGGCTGATTTGTAAGTCTACTAGGTTGACGTGTACGAAAGGCTTTGTCAACTTAGTCCACAAACGATTCTAGCAGCAGTGACCATTGGATGTTAATCCAACGGCTATGCTCCTTCTTCAATATATGATCTTCTTGCTACAGCTGCCCAAACCAGCGCCGGTGGGACTGCCTGCTCCCGCCTCCCGTGGCCTGCTGTGCTGCCGCACAGGCCGCACCGCCCCACCCTACTCCATCGCTGGCCAGGCCATTCCTCTACTCACCCACACCTCCTGTTATTTTCCGGTGATGCCAGCTGAACTAGTAAACCCTCGTACTCCCCACCGCGTGGGCAACCACTGCCGAGTCTTCCCCGGCTCCGGGTCGTTCCCTTCGTAGGCCTCGCCATCGTCCACTGCCCTGGTGCTCTCGGCGTGGCGTGGTCAACGTGGTCAATGAACGACATCCATCGGAAGTGGACAGTACGTGGAGATGCTGACAGCTGGGTCCATAGTCACACGCCGCAAGGAAGTGCCTCCTTATTACGCGGAAAATAATGATTCCTCCACCTGACAGCAGGGACCCACCGGAAGGGCCTCTGTATTTCGTGAAAAAAATGTTCCACCCGCTGACAGCTCGGACCCACCAGTTATATCTTCGCACGCAAGGAAGTGCCTCCTTATTACGCCCAAAAAAATGAATACTCCCCCTGCTATCTGGGACCCACCATAGTTGGAGGCTGACTTGTGGGCCTACTAAGTTTACGCGGGCGGAGGGCTTTGTCAACTTAGTCAATATGAACGATTCTAGCTCCAGTGACCGTACGATGTCCATCCAACGGCCATAGTGCTTCTTCAACCTCTGGTCTTCTTGCTCCAACCGCCCAAACTAGCGCCGGTCGTGCCGCCTGCTCCTGCCTCCCGTGGCTGGCTCTGCTACCGCGCAGGCCTCACCGCCCCACCCTACTCCCATCGCTGGCCTGGCCATCCCTGTACTCACCCAGACCTCCTGTTATTCTCCGGCAACGGCCGCCTCACACTGCAGCCGAACCAGTAAACCCTCTACTCCCCTCCGCGTGGGAAACAACTGCCAAGTCTTCCCCGGCTCCAGGTCATTCCCTTCCTAGGCCTCGCCGCCATCCACCGCCTTGGTGCTCTTGCCGCGGCATGGTCAACGTGGTCAAGGAACGACTTACATCGGAAGAGGACTGTACATGGAGAGGCTGACAGCTGGGTCCAGGGCCGCAGCAAGGAAGTGCCTCCTTATCACGCGCAAAATAATGATTCCTCCACCTGACAGCGGGGACCTACCGGAAGGGCCGTATTTTGTGAAAAAAAAACGTTTCCCCCTGACAGCTGGGACCCACCAGCTATATCTTCAGACGCAAGGAAGTGCCTCCATATTAGGCGTGAAAAAAATTGAATCCTCCCCCTGACAGCTCGGACCCACCATCAATAACTTCGCACGCAAGGAAGTGCCTCCTTATCCTCCCTGACAGCCGGGCCCCACCTGGTCGAAGTGTACGTAGCGTTTTCATTCTGGTCGCGAACGTGTACGTACATACTGGTCGATCGGTCTCTCTGCAACGATGAACCGTGGCCGAGCAAGCAACGGCACGTGTAGTAGTAGAGCCCCCGACGTAGCACTTCAGGCAGTCCCTTATAAACTGTGTACATGTATGTACAGCCCGATCGCAAAAAATACGGCCACGTACGTACATACGGGCGGGGTCTCAAACGCCTACTCGCGCATACGTACGGCCAGGGCTCGTGTACATGGAGAGGCAGCGGATGGTAGCAACGGTGTCGTGTTCATCAGGAGCCAACCGGCTTGGACGAAACAGCCAAAACGAGGTCTGGCTTACCGCAGAACGGAGGATGTGGCCTTTCTGTTCGACCGCGTACCGTCGAAATGGGGTCCTGTTCATCAGAAAGGATCTGGCGTACCGCAAAACGGAGGAAACGGACTTCTGTTCGAGTGCCTACGGTCGAAACGGGGTCTTGTTGATCAGGAGGGGTGTGGCGTACCGCAAAACGGAGGAAATAGACTTGTGTTGGAGCGCTACGGTCGAAACGAGGGTCCTGTTCATCGAGAGGGGTGTGGCGTACCGCAAAACGGGACTCCACGAGCTACTGTTCATCCATCATCGACTTCCTCCATCCTCCCCCTGCTACTGTTCATCCACCGTCGACTTCCTCCGGCCTCCACCAGCTACTGTTCATCGACGGGGTCCTGTTCATCCAGCCTCCACCGGCTACTGTTCAACCTGCCCTCCACAGGGGTCCTGTTCATCCAGCCTCCACCGGCTACTGTTCAACCATCCCTCCACGGGGTCCTGTTCAACCATCCCTCCACGGGGTCCCTCCACCGGCTACTGTTCATCCACCCCCACCTCCTCGAACGGGGTCCTGTTAATCCAGCGACAACGGCCTCTACTACCACGGGGTCCTGTTCATCCAACCCCCACCGGGAACTGTTCATCCAACCCCCACCGGGGACTGTTCATCAAGAGGCAACTTCGATCGGCTTCAGTTAGCAGCAGTAGCGAAGGAATCACTCGGGTTCAGTTAACAGCCAAGGGATCGATCGGGGCTCAGTAACGTAGCTAGTGCAATCGCTCGGGTTCAGTTAGAGCCCAACGCCTCGCTCGGGTTCAGTTAGAGCCCAATGCCTCGCACACACGCGCGTACGTGTACGAGAGAAACGCACAAACGTCCGTGCATCGCTCGGCCCCGACCACCCACCGTAACCGGGAACTCCCTGAAATTTTCCTCGCCCTCGCTTCTACCATGATTTTTTCCGTCATGGACGGCCCAAAGAATGTCATGCAGGTGCGTCCCCGGCCCGCCCAGGACGAAAAGCCCATTTTCTGTCACGATTTTTTGTCATAGAAGTAGGAGCCCACCACATCTATGATGATACCAGGTTTTGTCACAATTATCGTCATAGAAGTGTCATAAGCATGACAGAAAAAAAATTCGTTCGGGCCAAAATGTCACGGATGTGTCTTTTTTTTGTAGTGTAAGCCGGCTCTCACATGACATAAATCCGTCGTTTTAACCTTAACTAGTTCAGGGTCTTCCGAGAAGATTGACTGTTAAGAGTACGAACGGGCCACATAGCGGAGAGACTACGGCAGAGAGGTGAGTTTATCCTAGCTTTTTGTAAGCCAGCTCTCACGTGACATAAAACCGCCGTTTTAACCTTGACAAGTTCAGGGTCATATAAAGATTGACTGTCAAGAGTACGGCGGGTCACCTGGCGGAGTAGCAAGTTGCAAACAGGCAGGTTTAACCAGTATATGGCATATAAAGTCGGTCAAGAGGGTATGAAATCTAAACTCAGTGAGTTGGAAGCCCCCAAGTGACCTTATGATCGACCAATGAAGACTCAGGCACAGAAAATATGAGCTGAAGCGACAGAGGCCCCAAAATTTGGGGATTTCGGCTTTATTATGTTGATCATAAAAAGATATGTACATCAATGAAGGTATATACAATGATGAGAGCCAGTGGCTCAAGTGTAGTAAGGCCGAAGATGAGAAATGTTCCAATGCCTTCGGGTCTCCTCCTCAGATGTGCATGAATCTTTGTTCTCGCGTATGTCAATGAGGTAGTATGAACCATTGTTGAGGTTTTTGCTGACCACAAAGGGCCCTTCCCAAGGAGGTGAAAGCTTATGTATTCCTGTCTGATTTTGGATCAGACAGAGCACTAAGTCACCCTCCTGAAAGGTCCGGCTTCGAACCCTACGGCTGTGATAGCGATGTAGGTCTTGCTGATAAATTGCTGAACGAGCCGCCGCAAGGTCATGCTCCTCCTCAAGAGCATCCAAAGCGTTCTGACGTGTGGTCTCATTGTCAGTCTCCACATAGGCCGCCACACGGGGCGAGTCATGACGAATATCGCTTGGGAGAGCTGCTTCAGCACAATAAACCATGAAGAAGGGTGTTGATACGTCTCCATCGTATCTATAATTTTTGATTGTTTCATGCCAATATTCTACAACTTTCATATACTTTTGGCAACTTTTTATATTATTTTTGGGACTGACATATTGATCCAGTGCTAAGAATGGATCCTTTCTAGAGAAGGAGTTTCTCTCAAAAGAAGTGAGTGGGAGGAAAGTACAACTTGATGAGGTAATTGTACCTTCTCCCGAATTGGAAATAATTCATCACAGAAATCAGTTCCAGTGATGCCTACACCAATTAGTGAGGAAGTTAATGATGATGATCATGAAACTTCGGATCAAGTTACTACCGAACCTCGTAGGTCAACCAGAGTACGTTCCGCACTAGAGTGGTACAGTAATCCTGTTCTGGAAGTCATGTTACTAGACCATGACGAACCTACGAACTATGAGGAAGCGATGATGAGCCCAGATTCCGCAAAATGGCTTGAGGCCATGAAATCTGAGATGGGATCCATGTATGAGAACAAAGTATGGACTTTGATTGACTTTCCTGATGATCGGCAAGCCATAGAGAATAAATGGATCTTCAAGAAGAACACTGACGCTGACGGTAAAGTTATTGTCTACAAAGCTCGACTTGTTGTGAAAGGTTTTCGACAAGTTCAAGGAGTTGACTACGATGAGACCTTCTCACCCGTAGCGATGCTTAAGTCTGTCCGAATTATGTTAGCAATTGCCGCATTTTATGATTATGAAATCTGGAAAATGGATGTCAAAACTGCATTCCTTAATGGATTTCTCAAAGAAGAGTTGGATATGATACAACCAGAAGGTTTTGTTGATCCTAAGGGTGCTAACAAAGTGTGCAAGCTACAACGATCCATTTATGGACTGGTGCAAGCCTCTCGGAGTTGGAATATATGCTTTGATAGTGTGATCAAAGCATATGCTTTTATACAGACTTTTGGAGAAGCCTGTATTTACAAGAAAGTGAGTGGGAGCTCTGTAGCATTTCTGATATTATATGTGGATGACATATTGTTGATTGGAAATGATACAGAATTTCTGGATAGCATAAAAGGATACTTGAATAAGAATTTTTCAATGAAAGACCTCGGTGAAGCTGCTTATATATTAGGCATCAAGATCTATAGAGATAGATCAAGACGCTTAATTGCACTTTCACAAAGCACATGCCTTGATAAAGTTTTGAAGAAGTTCAAAATGGATCAGTCAAAGAAAGGGTTCTTACCTGTGTTGCAAGGTGTGAAGTTGAGTAAGACTCAATGGCCGACCACTGCAGAAGATAGAGAGAAAATGAAAGTCATTCCCTATGCCTCAGCCATAGGTTCTATCATGTATGCTATGCTGTGTACCAGACCTGATGTGTGCCTTGCTATAAGTTTAGTAGAGAGGTACCAAAGTAATCCAGGAGTGGATCACTGGACAGCGGTCAAGAACATCCTGAAATGCCAGAAAAGGCTAAGGATATGTTTCTCGTTTATGGAGGTGACAAAGAGCTTGTCGTAAATGGTTACGTCGATGCAAGCTTTTGACACTGATCCGGATGACTCTAAGTCACAAACCGGATACGTATTTATATTGAATGGTGGAGATGCCAGTTGGTGCAGTTCCAAGCAGAGCGTCGTGGCAGGATCTACGTGTGAAGCGGAGTACATAGCTGCTTCGGAAGCAACAAGTGAAGGAGTCTGGATGAAGGAGTTCATATCCGATCTAGGTGTTATACCTAGTGCATCGGGTCCAATGAAAATCTTTTGTGACAATACTGGAGCAATTGCCTTGGCGAAGGAATCCAGATTTCACAAGAGAACCAAACACATCAAGAGACGCTTCAACTCCATCTACGATCAAGTCAAGGAGGGAGACATAGAGATTTGCAAAATACATACGGATCTGAATGTTGCAGGCCCGTTGACTAAGCCTCTTCCACGAGCAAAACATGATCAGCACCAAGACTCCATGGGTGTTAGAATCATTACTATGTAAACTAGATTATTGACACTATTGCAAGTGGGAGACTAAAGGAAATATGCCCTAGAGGCAATAATAAAGTTGTTATTTATATTTCCTTATATCATGATAAATGTTTATTATTCATGCTAGAATTGTATTAACCGGAAACTTGATACATGTGTGAATACATAGACAAAACACAGTGTCCCTAGTATGCCTCTACTAGACTAGCTCGTTAATCGAAGATGGTTAAGTTTCCTAACCATAGACATGTGTTGTCATTTGATGAACGGGATCACATCATTAGGAGAATGATGTGACGGACAAGACCCATCCGTTAGCTTAGCATAATGATCGTTAAGTTTTATTGCTATTGCTTTCTTCATGACTTATACATATTCCTCTGACTATGAGATCATGCAACTCCCGAATACCGGCGGAACACCTTGTGTGCTATCAAATGTCACAACGTAACTGGGAAATTATAAAGATGCTCTACAGGTGTCTCTGAAGGTGTTTGTTGGGTTGGCATAGATCGAGATTAGGATTTGTCACTCCGAATATCGGAGAGGTATCTCTGGGCCATCTCGGTAATGCACATCACTATAAGCCTTGCAATCAATGTGACTAATGAGTTAGTTACGGGATGATGCATTACGAAACGAGTAAAGAGACTTGCCGGTAACGAGATTGAACTAGGTATGAAGATACCGATGATCGAATCTCGGACAAGTAACATACCGATGACAAAGGGAATGACGTATGTTGTTGTGCGGATTGACTGATAAAGATCTTCATAGAATATGTAGGAGCCAATATGAGCATCCAGGTTCCGCTATTGGTTATTGACCGGAGATGTGTCTCGGTCATGTCTACATAGTTCTCGAACCCGTAGGGTCCGCACGCTTAACGTTCGATGACGATTTGTATTATGAGTTGTGTGTTTTGGTGACCGAAGATTGTTCGGAGTCCCGGATGAGATCACGGACATGACGAGGAGTCTTGAAATGGTTGAGAGGTAAAGATTCATATATTGGAAGGTTATATTCGGACATCGGAATGGTTCCGAGTGATTCGGGTATTTTACCGGTGTACCGAGGGGTTACCGGAACCCCCCAGGGAAGTGTTGGGCCAACATGGGCCTAAGGGAGAGAGAGGGAAGCCCGCGGGGTGGCCGCGCGCCCCCCTCCTAGGGAGGCCGAATAGGACAAGGAGGAGGGGGCGGCGCCCCCCTTCCCTTTCCCTCTCCCTCTCCTTCTTTTTCCCTCCGGTGGAAGAAAGGAAAAAGGGGGTCCGAATCCTACTTGGACTAGGAGTCCAAGTAGGACTCCCCCCATGGCGCGCCCCTCCTGGCCGCCGGCCTCTGAAAGGACATGTGGTGCCCCCATGTGTGGTTTTGGTAATTAATGACATTCTCTATGGACTAATGGTTGCATTGAGTTATATTTGAAGGATTTGTCCATAGGCATTTCTTGAAGTCCATGTGTTGGTTTCAAGGAGTTTATGTGTTGATGAAGGTGCTATTAAGGAATTATCCAAAGATTGGTCATGTGAGAGTTGAGCTTATTTCAAGCATGTCTTGAAGAAGAAGATTGTGTGATCGTTCATGCTTACCTTCAAGGCATCATCCAAATGAAGAGAGTTGGAAAGGTTCAAGGTTGATCAAGACTAAGTCAAGAGTGAATCAAGTTGATCAACACACAAAGCGTAGAAGATGTACCGAGAGGGATCAAGCGATCCCATGGTATGGTAAGCATTGTCAATTACGCTTTGTGTACTAACCCATGGTCTTCGTGCGAGTTCTTTGTGGGGTTTGGTTGCGGTGTGCACGTTCAAGTGATGCATCACGAAGAGATCAAGTGCTTGAAGATTGCCGTCCATTATGGTGACAATGGACTTGTGAAGATGTGCCGAAGAGTGGCTCACCCATCGTGGAGTATGGGGGAGCAATCAACTAGTCTTCATCGAGCCAACGCAATCAAGACAAATGGTCCATCTTGAGGAGGACAAGATCGTCATCATCTAGTTCAAGTGGACTATGTGCAAGGCAAAGGTTTGCCCTTGATAGGTTTTCTATTTTACCGGTCTCATGCTGGTAGTTGGGAGACCGGGTTATAGGATCGATTGTCGTACTATCAAGGGGGGCTCTCGATGAGTAGCTTAATCGTATCATTCGTAGAGAGCTCAAACCATTGCGTCCTTGCTTCATCTTTCCTGGTTCTTGTTTGGTTCTCTTTGTGAGTCTTAGAGCTTATGGTCATCTTGATGACAAGCTCGAGTTCATCGAAAACGGAGTTCACATGCTTCTTCTATTGCATTTTCGGTGTTGGAGGTTTTACCGGTCCTATTCAAGGAAGGGTTCTCACCATTTTCTTATGGGCCTTTTCTATTTTCCTTCTTATTGTTATTTCTATCAATATTGTGTTAGCCCTTGTCGCTAGCTTTCCAACAAACTTGGTTTCGTTGAATTCGGAGTCCGTTTGCAGAAGTTGTGTCAATTTTGGTGTCCTTAAAAAGGCTGCAGCGGTACTACCGCTTGGAGGGGATGTAATTTTTTACTACCGCTCTTGGGAGCGGTACTACCTCTTGGAGCGGTACTACCGCGGCTACTTCCGTGGCTACTTCCGCTCCGGACCAAAAACTCGTCTTAAGTCCAGCGGTGGTAGGCATGGATGTATTTTTTTTAGTAATGCTCGCAAGCAGTAGTACCGCTACCCCTAGCGGTAGTACCGTGAGGACGAGTGGTAGTACCGCTCCTTGGAGCGGTAGTACCGCTCGGTGCGGGCTGTGAGGATAACGGTTGGATTTCTCCCCTCCTATAAAAGGGGGTCTTCTTCCCCAATGAACCTAATCCTTCGAGCTCGTGTTCTTCCCCCATTGTTGACCTTCTTCGAGCTTGCTATCTCTCAATCCCTCCATGGATTCTTGCTAGTTTTGGGGGGAAAAGATAGAGGAGATCTAGATCCACATTTCCACCAATCACTTTCTCCTCTATGTGAGGGGAACCCTTTGGATCTAGATCTTGGAGTTCTTCGTGTTCTCTTCTTTGTTCTTCCTCTTATTTTCCTCCCTAGTATTTGTTGCTTTGGTGGGATTTGAGAGAGAAGGACTTGGGCACTCCATGTGCCCTTGCCATTGCATTTGGTGCATCGGTTTGAGTTCTCCACGGTGATACGTGGAAGTGAAGTTGAGTAGCTTATTACTCTTGGGTGCTTGGTACCCTTGAGCTTGTTCCTCTTGGGTGCTTGGGCGCCCTAGACGGTTGGTGGTGTTCGGAGCTCAATCATTGTGGTGTAAAGCTCCGGGCAAGCGTCGGGGTCTCCAATTAGGTTGTGGAGATCGCCCCGAGCAATTTGACGGGTTTCGGTGACCGCCCCCAAGGGTTCCAAAGTGTACGGGTTCGGTGACCGCCCCCAAGGGTTGCCATTTGTACGGGTTCGGTGACCGCCCTCAAGGGTCCCTTAGTGGAATCACGGCACCTTGCATTGTGCGAGGGCGTGAGGAGATTACGGCGGCCCTAGTGCCTTCTTGGGGAGCATTGTGCCTCCACACCGCTCCAAACGGAGATTAGCATCCGCAAGGGTGTGAACTTCGGGATACATCGTCGTCTCCGCGTGCCTCGGTTATCTCTTACCCGAGCCCTTTACTTATGCACTTTACTTTGTGATAGCCATATTGTTTCTTGTCATATATCTTGCTATCACTTAGTTGTTTTTCTTTCTTAGCATAAGTTGTTGGTGCACATAGGTGAGCCTAGTTGTTGTAGGTTTTGTGCTTGACAAATTAACCGCTAGGTTTATTCCGCATTTGTTCAAGCCTAAACCGTAATTATTTTAAAGCGCCTATTCACCCCCCCCCCCCCTCCCTCTAGGCGACATCCTCGATCTTTCAGCCTCTCTCCTCCCCTCCTTTATATACGTGGGCAAGGGGGCACCCCAAAGACACATCAATTGTACTCTTAGCCGTGTGCGGTGCCCCCCTCCACAGTTTACTCCTCCGGTCATAGCGTCGTAGTGCTTAGGCGAAGCTCTGCATGGATCACATCACCAACACCATCACCACGCCGTCGTGCTGACAGAACTCATAAACTCCTTCGTACCTCTACTGGATCAAGAGTTCGAGGGACGTCATCGAGCTGAACGTGTGCTAAACTCGGAGGTGCCGTACGTTCGGTGCTTGATCGGTTGGATCGCGAATACGTTCGACTACATCAACCGCGTTAAGCTAATGCTTCCGCTTTTGTTCTGCGAGGGTACGTGGACACACTCTCCCCCTCTCATTGCTATGCATCTCCTAGATAGATCTTGCATGAGCGTAGGAAAAAATTTGAAATTGCATGCTACGTTCCCCAACAGTGGCATCCGAGCCAGGTCTATGCGTAGATGATATGCACGAGTAGAACACAATGAGTTGTGGGCGATAATTTTCATACTGCTTACCACCAACGTCTTACTTTGATTCGGCAGTATTGTTGGCTGAAGCGGCCCGGACCGATATTACATGACCGCGTTCATGAGACTGGTTCTACCGACGTGCTTTGCACACAGGTGGCTGGCGGGTGTCTGTTTTCCCAACTTTAGTTGAATCAAGTTTGACTATGGCTGGTCCTTGTTGAAGGTTAAAACAGCACACTTGACGAAAAATCGTTGTGGTTTTGATGCGTAGGTAAGAACCGTTCTTGCTAGAAGCCCGTAGCAGCCACGTAAAACTTGCAACTACAAAGTAGAGGACGTCTAACTTGTTTTTGTAGGGCATGCTGTGATGTGATATGGTCAAGACATGATGTGATATACGTTATTGTATGAGATGATCATGTTTTGTAAAAGTTATCGACAACTAGCAGGAGCCTTATGGTTGTCGCTTTATTGTATGAAATGCAATCACCATGTAATTGCTTTACTTTATCACTATGTGGTAGCGATAGTCGTAGAAGCAATAGTTGGCGAGACAACAACGACGCTATGATGGAGATCAACGTGTCAAGCCGGTGATGATGGAGATCATGACGGTGCTTTGGAGATGGAGATCAAAGGCACAAGATGATGATGGCCATATCATGTCACATATTTTGATTGCATGTGATGTTTTTCTTTTATACATCTTATTTTGCTTAGTACGGCGGTAGCATTATAAGATGATCCCTCACTAAATTTCAAGGTGTAAGTGTTCTCCCTGAGTATGCACCGTTGCGACAGTTCGTCGTGCCAAGACACCACGTGATGATCAGGTGTGATAAGCTCTACGTTCACATACAACGGGTGCAAGCCAGTTTTGCACGTGCAGAATACTCAGGTTAAACTTGACGAGCCTAGCATATGCAGATATGGCCTCGGAACACTGAGATAGAAAGGTCGAACGTGAATCATATAGTAGATATGATCAACATAGAGATGTTCACCATTGAAAACTACTCCATCTCACGTGATGATCGGACATGGTTTAGTTGATATGGATCACGTGATCATTTAGATGACTAGAGGGATGTCTATCTAAGTGGGAGTTCTTAAGTAATATGATTAATTGAACTTTAATTTATCATGAACTTAGTACCTGATAGTTTTTGCATATCTATGTTGTTGTAGATCAATGGCCCGTGCTACCGTTCCCTTGAATTTTAATGCGTTCCTAGATAAAGCTAAGTTGAAAGATGATGGTAGCAACTACACGGACTGGGTCCGTAACTTGAGGATTATCCTCATTGCTGCACAGAAGAATTATGTCCTTGATGCACCGCTAGGTGAAAGGCCTGGTGCAGGAGCAGATGCTGATGTTATGAACGTCTGGCAAGCTCGATCTGATGACTACTCGATAGTTCAGTGTGCCATGCTTTACGGCTTAGAATCGGGACTTCAAAGACGTTTTGAACGTCATGGAGCATATGAGATGTTCCAAGAGTTGAAGTTAATATTTCAAGCAAATGCCCGAGTTGAGAGATATGAAGTCTCCAACAAGTTCTATAGCTGCAAGATGGAGGAGAATAGTTCTGTCAGTGAACATATACTCAGAATGTCTGGGTACCATAACCACTTGACTCAGCTGGGAGTTAATCTTCCTGATGATAGTGTCATTGGCAGAGTTCTTCAATCACTGCCACCAAGCTATAAAGGCTTCGTGATGAAATATAATATGCAAGGGATGGAAAAGACAATTCCCGAGCTCTTCGCAATGCTAAAGGCTACGGAGGTAGAAATCAAGAAGGAGCATCAAGTGTTGATGGTTAACAAGACCATTAGTTTCAAGAAAAAGAGCAAAGGGAAGAAGGGGAACTTCAAGAAGAATAGCAAGCAAGTTGCTACTCCCGGGAAGAAGCCCAAGTCTATACCTAAGCCTGAAACTGAGTGCTTCAACTGCAAAGGGACTGGTCACTGGAAGCGGAACTGCCCCAAGTATTTGGCGGATAAGAAGGATGGCAAAGTGAAAGGTATATTTGATATACATGTTATTGATGTGTACCTTACTAATGCTCGTAGTAGCGCCTGGGTATTTGATACTGGTTCTGTTGCTCATATTCGCAACTCGAAACAGGGGCTACGGATTAAACGAAGATTGGCTAAGGACGAGGTGACGATGCGCGTGGGAAATGGTTCCAAAGTCGATGTGATCACCGTCGGCATGCTACCTCTACATCTACCTTCGGGATTAGTTTTAGTCCTAAATAATTGTTATTTGGTGCCAGCGTTGAGCATGAACATTATATCTGGATCTTGTTTGATGCGAGACGGTTATTCATTTAAATCAGAGAATAATGGTTGTTCTATTTATATGAGTAATATCTTTTATGGTCATGCACCCTTGAGGAGTGGTCTATTTTTGTTGAATCTCGATTGTAGTGATACACATATTCATAATATTGAAGCCAAAAGATACAAAGTTAATAATGATAGTGCAACTTATTTGTGGCACTACCGTTTAGGTCATATTGGTGTAAAGCGCATGAAGAAACTCCATGCTGATGGGCTTTTGGAATCACTTGATTATGAATCACTTGATACTTGCGAACCATGCCTCATGGGCAAGATGACTAAGACTCCGTTCTCCGGAACAATGGAGCGAGCCAATGACTTATTGGAAATAATACATAATGATGTATGCGGTCCGATGAGTGTTGAAGCTCGCGGCGGGTATCGTTATTTTCTGACCTTCACAGATGATTTGAGCAGATATGGGTATATCTACTTAATGAAACATCAGTCTGAAACATTTGAAAAGTTCAAAGAATTTCAGAGTGAAGTGGAAAATCATCATAACAAGAAAATAAAGTTTCTACGATCTGATCGCGGAGGCGAATATTTGAGTTGCGAGTTTGGTCTTCATTTAAAACAACGTGGAATAGTTTCGCAACTCACGCCACCTGGAACACCACAGCGTAATGGTGTGTCCGAACGTTGTAACCATACTTTATTAGATATGGTGCGATCTATGATGTCTCTTACCGATTTACCACTATCGTTTTGGGGTTATGCATTAGAGACAGCTGCATTCATGTTAAATAGGGCACCATCTAAATCTGTTGAGACGACACTGTATGAACTGTGGTTTGGCAAGAAACCTAAGCTGTCGTTTCTTAAAGTTTGGGGCTGTGATGCTTATGTGAAAAAGCTTCAACCTGATAAGCTCGAACCCAAATCGGAGAAATGCGTCTTCATAGGATACCCAAAGGAGACTGTTGGGTACACCTTCTATCACAGATCCGAAGGCAAGATATTCGTTGCTAAGAATGGATCCTTTCTAGAGAAGGAGTTTCTCTCGAAAGAAGTGAGTGGGAGGAAAGTAGAACTTGATGAGGTAATTGTACCTTCTCCCGAATTGGAAAGTAATTCATCACAGACATCAGTTCCAGTGATGCCTACACCAATTAGTGAGGAAGTTAATGATGATGATCATGAAACTTCGGATCAAGTTACTACCGAACCTCGTAGGTCAACCAGAGTACGTTCCGCACCAGAGTGGTACGGTAATCCTATTCTGGAAGTCATGTTACTAGACCATGACGAACCTACGAACTATGAGGAAGCGATGATGAGCCCAGATTCCGCAAAATGGCTTGAGGCCATGAAATCTGAGATGGGATCCATGTATGAGAACAAAGTATGGACTTTGGTTGACTTGCCTGATGATCGGCAAGCCATAGAGAATAAATGGATCTTCAAGAAGAACACTGACACTGACGGTAATGTTACTATCTACAAAGCTCGACTTGTTGCGAAAGGTTTTCGACAAGTTCAAGGAGTTGACTACGATGAGACCTTCTCACCCGTAGTGATGCTTAAGTTTGTCCGAATTATGTTAGCAATTGCCGCATTTTATGATTATGAAATTTGGCAAATGTATGTCAAAACTGCATTCCTTAATGAATTTCTCAAAGAAGAGTTGTATATGATACAACCAGAAGGTTTTGTTGATCCTAAGGGTGCTAACAAAGTGTGGAAGCTCCAGCGATCCATTTATGGACTGGTGCAAGCCTCTCGGAGTTGGAATATACGCTTTGATAGTGTGATCAAAGCATATGGTTTTATACAGACTTTTGGAGAAGCCTGTATTTACAAGAAAGTGAGTGGGAGCTCTGTAGCATTTCTGATATTATATGTGGATGACATATTGTTGATTGGAAATGATACGGAATTTCTGGATAGCATAAAAGGATACTTGAATAAGAATTTTTCAATGAAAGACCTCGGTGAAGCTGCTTATATATTAGGCATCAAGATCTATAGAGATAGATCAAGACGCTTAATTGGACTTTCACAAAGCACATACCTTGATAAAGTTTTGAAGAAGTTCAAAATGGATCAGTCAAAGAAAGGGTTCTTACCTGTGTTGCAAGGTGTGAAGTTGAGTAAGACTCAATGCCTGACCACTGCAGAAGATAGAGAGAAAATGAAAGTCATTCCCTATGCCTCAGCCATAGGTTCTATCATGTATGCTATGCTGTGTACCAGACCTGATGTGTGCCTTGCTATAAGTTTAGCAGGGAGGTACCAAAGCAATCCAGGAGTGGATCACTAGACAGCGGTCAAGAACATCCTGAAATACCTGAAAAGGACTAAGGATATGTTTCTCGTTTATGGAGGTGACAAAGAGCTTGTCGTAAATGGTTACGTCGATGCAAGCTTTGACACTGATCCGGATGACTCTAAGTCACAAACCGGATACGTATTTATATTGAATGGTGGAGCTGTCAGTTGGTGCAGTTCCAAGCAGAGCGTCGTGGCGGGATCTACGTGTGAAGCGGAGTACATAGCTGCTTCGGAAGCAGCAAATGAAGGAGTCTGGATGAAGGAGTTCATATCCGATCTAGGTGTTATACCTAGTGCATCGGGTCCAATGAAAATCTTTTGTGACAATACTGGAGCAATTGCCTTGGCGAAGGAATCCAGATTTCACAAGAGAACCAAACACATCAAGAGACGCTTCAACTCCATCTGTGATCAAGTCAAGGAGGGAGACATAGAGATTTGCAAAATACATATGGATCTGAATGTTGAAGACCCGTTGACTAAGCCTCTTTCCACGAGCAAAACATGATCAGCACCAAGACTCCACGATTGTTAGAATCATTACTATGTAAACTAGATTATTGACTCTAGTGCAAGTGGGAGACTGAAGGAAATATGCCCTAGAGGCAATAATAAAGTTGTTATTTATATTTCCTTATATCATGATAAATGTTTATTATTCATGCTAGAATTGTAATAACCGAAAACTTGATACATGTGTGAATACATAGACAAAACACAGTGTCCCTAGTATGCCTCTACTAGACTAGCTCGTTAATCAAAGATGGTTAAGTTTCCTAACCATAGACATGTGTTGTCATTTGATGAATGGGATCACATCATTAGGAGAATGATGTGATGGACAAGACCCATCCGTTAGCTTAGCATAATGATCGTTAAGTTTTATTGCTATTGCTTTCTTCATGACTTATACATATTCCTCTAACTATGAGATCATGCCACTCCCGAATACCGGAGGAACACCTTGTGTGCTATCAAACGTCACAACGTAACTAGGTGATTATAAAGATGCTCTACAGGTGTCTCCGAAGGTGTTTCTTGGGTTGGCATAGATCGAGATTAGGATTTGTCACTCCGAGTATCGGAGAGGTTTCTCTGGGCCCTCTCAATAATGCACATCACTATAAGCCTTGCAAGCAATGTGACAAATGAGCTAGTTACAGGATGATGCATTACAGAATGAGTAAAGAGACTTGCCGGTAACGAGATTGAACTAGGTATGAAGATACCGACGATCGAATCTCGGACAAGTAACATACCGATGACAAAGGGAATGACGTATGTTGTTGTGCGGTTTGACCGATAAAGATCTTCGTAGAATATGTAGGAGCCAATATGAGCATCCAGGTTCCGCTATTGGTTATTGACCGGAGATGTGTCTCGGTCATGTCTACATAGTTCTCGAACCCGTAGGGTCCGCACGCTTAACGTTCGATGACGATTTGTATTATGAGTTATGTGTTTTGGTGACCGAAGATTGTTCGGAGTCCCGGATGAGATCACGGACATGACGAGGAGTCTCGAAATGGTCGAGAGGTAAAGATTCATATATTGGAAGTTTATATTCGGACATCGGAATGGTTCCGAGTGATTCGGGTATTTTACCAGAGTACCGAGGGGTTACCGGAACCCCCCGGGGAAGTGTTGGGCCAACATGGTCCTAAGGGAGAGAGAGGGAAGCCCGCGGGGTGGCCGCGCGCCCCCCTCCTAGGGAGTCCGAATAGGACAAGGAGGAGGGGGCGGCGCCCCCCTTCCCTTTCCCTCTCCTTCTTTTTCCCTCCGGTGGAAGAAAGGAAAAAGGAGGGGGGCGAATCCTACTTGGACTAGGAGTCCAAGTAGGACTCCCCCCATGTCGCGCCCCTCCTGGCCGCCGGCCTCTCTCCTCCCCTCCTTTATATACGTGGGCAGGGGGGCACCCCAAAGACACATCAATTATTCTCTTAGCCGTGTGCGGTGCCCCCCTCCACAGTTTACTCCTCCAGTCATAGCGTCGTAGTGCTTAGGTGAAGCTCTGCGCGGATCACATCACCAACACCGTCACCACGCCGTCGTGCTGACGGAACTCATAAACTCCTTTGTACCTCTACTGGATCAAGAGTTCGAGGGACGTCATCGAGCTGAACGTGTGCTGAACTCGGAGGTGCCGTACGTTCGGTGCTTGATCGGTTGGATCGCGAAGACGTTCGACTACATCAACCGCGTTAAGCTAACGCTTCCGCTTTCGGTCTACGAGGGTACGTGGACACACTCCCCCCCTCTCGTTGCTATGCATCTCCTAGATAGATCTTGCGTGAGCGTAGGAATTTTTTGAAATTGCATGCTACGTTCCCCAACAAATTGCTATGATTGGTTTAATTTGCTTGTGTTTATGTTGCTGTCCTTTGGTGCCCATCATATGAGCGCACGTGTGGATCACACCATAGGGTTAGTTGTATGTTGATAGGACTATGTATTCGAGGGCAAGGGTGACAGCAGCTTCAGCCTAGCATAGAAATTGATGCATACGGGATTGAAGGGGGACCAATATAACTTAATGCTATGGTTGGGTTTTACCTTAATGAACGTTAGTAGCTGCGGATGCTTGCTAATAGTTCCAAGTAAGGGATGACTTGCTAGCAGTGGCCTCTCCCACATAAAACTTGCTATCGGTCTAGTAACGTAGTCAATTGCTTAGGGACAATTCCGCAACTCCTACCACCACTTTTTCAGACTCGCTATACTAACTTAATTGTTTATTTATCTAAACAGCCCCTAGTTTTTATTTTCGTGCTCTTTATTATCTTGCAAACCTATCCTACAACACCTACAAAGTACTTCTAGTTTCATACTTTTCTAGGTAAAGCGAACGTTAAGCGTGCGTAGAGTTGTATTGGTGGTCGATAGAACTTGAGGGAATAATTGTTCTACCTTTAGCTCCTCGTTGGGTTCGACACTCTTACTTATCGAAAGAGGCTACAACTGATCGCCTATACTTGTGGGTTATCATGTGTATAACCCGTTGACCTGTTGGGGGTGGTCCTGATGCTCCAAAGAACCGAAGGAAGCTCTTCCACCCAACATCCCGGAGTCCTTTTTAAGGGAACCATGAGCCGGGGTTTGATCCCTCTCAAAATCTCCTGGTTAGCATGTTCTGCCTGACCATTGGACTGAGGATGTGCAACTGATGAAACATCAAGCCTGATGTGCTCTCGTTGACAAAATTCTTTCATAGCACCTTTAGACAAGTTCGTCCCATTATCAGTGATGATACTATGAGGATACCCAAAACGGAAAATCAGCTTCTTGACAAACTGAACTGTAGTAGCTGCCTCACAATTGCTGACCGGCTCTGCCTAAACCCACTTGGTAAATTTGTTAACAGCCACCAAAAGGTGGGTCTTCTTATCCTTAGACCTCTTGAAAGGTCCAGCCATATCAAGCCCGAGACCGCAAACGGCCAAGTGATTGGGATCATCTGCAATTCCTGAGCCGACACATGGGCTTGCCTTGCGAATTTCTGACACCCATCACACTTACTAACAATATCTTCTGTGTCTGCATGAGCCGTCAACCAGAAAAATCCATGATGAAATGCTTTAGCCACCAATGATCGTGAGCCGGCATGATGACCACAGTCACCTGCATGTATCTCTTGCAAAATCTCATGGCCCTCCTCGGGAGAGACACAACATTGAAAAACTCCAGTCACACTGCATCGATGTAACTCGCTATTGATAAAAGTCATAGACTTAGAGCGTCGTGTGATCTATCGCGTGCCAAATTTTCATCCTCGGGTAACTCACCACGAGTAAGATAAGCCAGATAAGGCAGCGTCCAGTCAGGAATAGCATGAAGAGCCGCCACCAACTGTCCCTCTGGGTCAGGTATAGCAAGATCCTCCTTAGATGGTAACTTGACAGAAGGATTGTGTAAGACATCAAGGAACACATTAGGGGGCACCAACTTACGTTGAGATCCAAGCCGGGACAGTGCATCAGCCGCCTCGTTTTTTCATTGATCAAGGTGATCCACCTGATAGCCTTTAAAGTGACCAACAATATTATCAACCGCCCGACGATAAGCCGCCATGAGCGGGTCTTTAGAATCCCACTTGCCGAAGACCTGCTGTGCCACCAAGTCTGAGTTGCCCAGACATCTGACCTGGCTTAAATTCATTTCTTTGGCCATGCGAAGCCCATGAAGCAAAGCTTCATACTCAGTTGCATTGTTAGTGCAAGGAAACATTAGCCTTAAAAGACAACAGACTTTATCACCTCGTGGGGAAGTCAAAATAACTCCAGCCCCCGAGCCTTCCAACTGCCTAGACCCATCAAAGTGGATTGTCCAATATGTGTTGTCAGGTCTCTCCTCAGGTGTTTGCAATTTTGTCCAGTCATTTATGAAGTCCACCAAAGCTTGAGACTTGATGGCTGTCCTTGGTACATACTTCAGATTATGAGGTCCAAGCTCAATTGCCCACTTAGCAACCCGGCCAGTGGCTTCTCTGTTCTGAATAATATCCCCCAATGGAGCAGAGCTGACCACTATAATGCGATGCCCAAGAAAGTAATGTTTCAGCTTGCGACTCGCCATAAACACCCCAAATACGAGCTTCTGCCAATGTGGATATCTTTGCTTGGATTCAGTCAAGACCTCACTGACATAGTAAGCCAGCCGCTGGACTGGGTACTCTTTCCCTGCCTCCTTGCGATTCACGACAACTGCTACGCTGACCGCCTTATTATTAGCAACTACGTACAGGAGCAAAGGCTCTTTGTCGATAGGAGCAGCCAAGATGGGTGCCTCAGCCAACTGCTTTTTGAGTGCCTCAAACGCCTCATTAGCCGAATCACTCCAAACAAAATGATCTGTCTTTTTCATCATCTGATATAAAGGGATTGCCTTCTCCCCCAGGCGACTTATGAAACGGCTTAAGGCCACAATACGACCCGTCATGCGTTGGACGTCATTGACACATGCCGGCTTATAAAGCAAAGTGATGGCCTTTATTTTCTCTGGGTTAGCCTCAATGCCCCGCTTTGAGACCAGAAACCCCAACAGTTTACCTGCAGGCACACCAAAGACACACTTGGCCGGGTTAAGCATCATTTTATAGACCCGGAGATTGTCAAAAGTTTCCTTCAAATCATCAAGTAGAATCTCCTTCTTCCTTGACTTGACCACAATATCATCCACATAAGCATGAACGTTGCGCTCAATCTGACTGTGAAAACAATTCTGAACACAGCGCTGATAAGTCGCCTGAGCACTCTTGAGCCCAAAAGGCATAGAAACATAGCAGAAAGCCCCAAAAGGTGTGATGAAGGATGTCTTCTCTTGGTCTTTAACTGCCATTTTGATCTGATGATAACCAGAATAAGCATCCAGGAAGCATAAGCTCTCACAACCCACCGTTGCATCAATGATCTCGTCGATACGGGGGAGAGCGAACGGATCAGCTGGACAAGCCTTGTTAAGATCTGTGTAATCAACACACATACGCCATGTGCCGTTCTGCTTAAGCACAAGCACAGGGTTAGCCAACCACTCAGGGTGAAAAACTTCTACGATGAACCCAGCCGCCAAGAGCCGGGCAACCTCTTCTCCTATAGCCTTACGTCGTTCTTCATTGAAACGACGAAGGAATTGCTTGACCGGCTTAAACTTAGGATCCACATTAAGGTTGTGCTCAGCGAATTCTCTCGGTACACCCGGCATGTTAGAAGGCTTCCATGCAAAGATGTTCCGATTCTCATGGATGAACTCGATGAGCGCGCTTTCCTATTTGGGATCCATATTAGCTCCCATAGTGAACTGCTGAGATGAGTCGCCAGGGACAAAGTCCACTTGCTTGGTATCGTCAGCCGACTTAAACTTCAACAGAGGGTCTTGTTCAGTGGTGGGCTTCTTCAGAGGGGTCATATCAGCCGGGTCAACATTATCTTTATAAAACTTGAGCTCCTCAGTGGCACAGGCCGACTCTGCATAAGCTGCATCTCCTTCCTCACACTCCAGGGCGACTTTTCGATCACCATGTACCGTAATTGTCCCATTTGGACCTGGCATCTTAAGCTGCAGATAGATATAACAAGGGCGAGCCATGAACCGGGCATAAGCTGGCCATCCAAACAGACCATGATATGGACTCTTAACTTTGACTACCTCAAATCACAAGGTCTCTGTTCTGTAATTCCTGTCATCACCAAAAGGCACTTCCAGCGATATCTTCCCGATAGGATAAGCCGACTTACCAGGCACCACACCATGAAAAACTGTAGAGGACGGCTTGAGATCCTTGTCAGTCAAATTCATTCGGCGAAAGGTATCGTAATACAGGATGTTGATGCTGCTACCACCGGCCATGAGTACCTTAGTGAACTTATAGCCGCCCACTTGAGGGGCTACCACCAATGCTAGATGACCAGGGTTATCAACCCGGGGCGGGTGATCCTCCTGACTCTATGTGATTGGATGCTCTGACCATCGCAGAAATTGGGGTACTGTCGGCTCAACGGCATTGACTGCTCGCTTGTGGACCTTTTTGTCACGCTTACACGTGTTTGTAGTGAAGACGTGATACTGACCCCCATTAAGCTGCTTTGGATTACTCTGATACCCTGATTGATTATTGTGCTGATAGTTGCCTTGACCAGATTGCTGATTATGACCACCATGGTTGCCTTGACCCTGATAACCAGAATTTGAGCCGCCACCACCAAAGCCGGAGCCCTGAGAGCCGGATCCTGACCCGCCTAGCGGCCCATTGCCGCCACCATGATGCTGGTTGAGGCTGTAATTCCTGAACTCCCGCATAACATAACAATCCTTCCAAGCATGAGTGGATGGCTTATTAGGAAAACTATGCTTCGGGCATGGCTCGTTAAGCATCGCCTCAAGGTTAAAAAGCTTTGCTCCGCCAAAAGGCGGCTTACCATTACCGTTGCGGCGCTGGTTTTTATGCTCAGTGTTGGTGTTAGCTACTAGATCTGACCCGCCATCGGGGTGTCTCCGCTTACCACCATTACCCTGGTTGTTGCCATTATTCCCTGTTACATTCTGCTGCGGACCCTTACCATATCCGTTCTTCTTGCCCTTGTTGGGTTTATCGTCATCAGAACTGGGATCCTTCATGTTATCAGAGTCTGCATACTTAGTAAGAGCCGCCATGAGTTATCAGAGTCTGCAATAACGCTTAAGCCGCCCAAGATTCTGCTTAAGGGGGACAAAGTGACAGTTCTTTTCTAAGATCAGAACCGCCTGACCCACCGCAATACTATCAGACGAGTGAATAATAGCAGAGACCCGCCGGACCCAATGGTGGGCCGACTCATCCTCACGCTGCACGCAGTGATCCAGATCAACAATCGTCAGAGGTTGCTTGCATGTTCCTTTAAAGTTTTTGATAAAACGTGCCTTCAACTCTGCCCACGAAATGATGGAATTGGGAGGTAAGCCTTTCAACCACGTACGAGCCGGTCCCTCCAACATCATAGTAAAGTATTTGGCACAGACGGCATCATTGACATCCAACATCTCCATGGCTAACTCATAACTCTCAATCCAAGCCTCAGGAGGTTGATCTGCTGTATAATTGGGCACCTTGCGAGGGCCCTTAAAATCCTTGGGCAAACGCTCATTACGCAAAGCCGGCATTAAACACGGCACTCCAACAGACCTGGAAATTGCACCGGCCCCCACCGAGGCTAAAGGGGTCGCCGGAGACTGCTGATAAGCCTCCTGGTGAGCCACCTGAACATCAGTCCTCGGATTACGGGGCGGGTTACGTCGCCGCTCACTGCTAGAGACTGCAGGCGACTCGACGCGCCGGCTGTAGCTACGGCGTGGGAGAGGAGTTGAATGTACGCGATCACGGCTGTATGAATAAGCCGCCTGCTGCGCAATGGCCGTCTGCAAGAGATCAACTGCATTCCGAGTTTCAACCGCGGCGGGTGACTCGCCAGTGATTTGAGTCGCCGCCAGCCAGGTTGCTGCCGCTAGCATGTTATCCACCGGGTTAGAAAAGTGCCCAGGTGGCGTCAGGACATGTAGAGGCGGTGTCTGATTGAAGGCGGGTTAGGCGCCCGCTCCTCCCTCCAAGGCGGCTTAGGCTGGCGAGGTTGAGTCGCCGCCCGACTCCCTGGCACTTCCGGGTTTAACTGAGGATTCACCCTTGCATCTGGAGTGCTGGGACCTGCCCCAGGAGTGTCAAACAAACGCCTTGGGTCATATATCGGCGGTAGGCGACTCTAATGCCTTCTCTGGAACACTGCATTAGACGCGTTCTGCTCCAAACTTAAGCGCCAAGCATCCGCCTTGACGCGCTCTGCCTCTGCGTCAATCTGAGCCTTCAGCGTGGCTGTTTGATTGTTTTCAGCCATGATATCCTCTAGGACCTTGGTTATTTCCTCACTGACTTTTGCAATCTCTGCATTGCTCTGCTTGGTTTGCCACAGTGACCTCTGTTGCCAACAAAGCTGTCAAGGTACCCATGAGATCCAGTAACACTTGAGTCGGCGGCCTGTCTGACCCGGATCCACCAGCCCTTGTCGTGGCCGGGTTAGAAGCTGTTGCAGCCGCTGTCGAAGAATTAAGAGCCGGACCTGTACCAGCCATAAAGATAGCAGCCCTGCACGGCGGCTCATAGGGGTCCGGAATACTATCACCATCGGAATAGCCCCCAAGCTTGCCGTCTTGAAGCTGATAGATCGACTCCGTCTCTCCGGTTGAGGACTCATCACCTGAATAGATGAGAGTCTCTCCCCAAGATGCAGAATCTTTCGCAAGCTCCTTGCCTTGCGCAAAACCAACGAAAACGCGCTTCCGGTCGGGTTGAACCCGGGCGGGTCGCGCGCGCTGAGCCGGCTCGACAATGTCAGTGCAGATGTTTGGCTCAGGCTCTGGTCCGCCGATCTTGCCGATGAAGACGTGAATCCCGCCGAAGTGGACCCGGTACCCGTACTCGATTGAGTCGGCCTCGGGGCCCCAGCCAGCGTCGTCGATGTAGAGTTTACCGCGGCGACTCTTGGTCATCCTGCCAACGGCGTATCCCTCGATCCTTGGGAAAGAGCCCTTCAAGAGCTCTAAACCACCGCGTCCTGGCCCCACGGTGGGCGCCAACTGTCGTGGGGTTAACACGGCAAATGCCCTCGTGAAAGGACTTAGGTGTGAGGCCATGGCTACGGTGATTAGCTTAAAGGGGTTGAGCGGGACGAGAGACACAACTTTACCCAGGTTCGGCCACTCACGATCGAAGTAAAAGCCTACGTCCTGCTTTGAGTTGTATTGCTTGAGTATCGATTACAAGGGAGCGGAATCGCTTAACCTAACTATCGATGGATTGTAACTTAAGTTTACCCGCCGCAGAGACTCGCCTTTATATACATAGGTCGAGGCCCTGAGCTTACAAGAGTCCGGGTTGGGTCATACTTCGTGACCGACCCTGGTTCTAAGTCGCCTTGCCTTGCTAGGCAAGTCACCATCGGGCGGCTTATCCTTCCGGGTTACGCACCGTCTTACGGCTCTGGGCCTCCGTCCGGCTCACCATGTAAGTCGCCTCCCTGGCTCCAAGTCTTGGTCTTCTTGGGCCTCTCTAAGGCCTTATTATTAAGACACGCGTTGAACTTTGGTACTATGGACGTATGGACATATGGACGTTTTATGTTTATATTCATGTTTTCGTATTATTTGCAAGTTCATTTGCTTTTTTTTTGGCAAAAAATCAAAGTCTACAACTCCGGACGGTTTTTTTTTTAGAAAATGAGGAAGACCCCCGGCCTCTGCATCTGGACGATGCATGCAGCCACTTTATTAATTATTTTCAAAAGACCTTACAAAGAAATACAACAGTAAGTCTGAAGCCACCGTCTAAGCAACATCTATCGCTACTCCTATCCAGCTAATGTAGGGATGCTGATAGTCCGGGACTACTACCACAGACCTCGCAGCCAAGCCTAACATCTAAGACCTGAGGTCCCAACCAGGACGCCTGCCGGGTATGGGTCACCCACCAGTCCGGCGCACTCCTCAACCAGGACGCCTGCCGGGTATGAGGCCGCCGTAGCCACCTGCCACCATTCCATCTTCAGAACTGTACTGCTGCATCTACCTTGCCCGGTCTAGCTGCCGTCGACGCCACCACGACGCCAAACAACGCCACCATCCTGCGCGAGTCCATCTCCGCGCATCGAACGCCGAGTCACCACAGCGCCATGCCGTCGAGCTCCGCCGCCATCAATGAGTGAGATGAAGCACCGCTCCACCAAAGAATCCATCCTCTGGTCCCTCGATCACGTGTGCACCTCCAAGAATGACGCCCAAAAGGGGGGAACGACACTAGAGCGCCGCCGTCATCCGATCATCCGATCTAGGGTTTTCCCTGGAGGTAGCAGAGAGTGGCCTTGAACTTCTCCACGGCGATGCCTTCAAGAAGGGAATGACGCCGATAGCGCCGCCACCGCCAGCCTTGGCAGAAGCCGGAGGCAAGTTTTCACCCGGATCGGTTCGAAGGAATCCAACTCACGTGCACGGGCCGCCGTCACCACCAGCAACACCAGGCAGAACCCTGGAGCTCCGGCAGATCAGTGAGCCGACGGCACCACCGCATCCAGATCGCCGGCCACGCCGGGCCGCCGCCACCCCCCGCGCCGTCCGGGTCAGAGATGGAGCCGCCGACCGCGCACAGGGGCCACCGCCGCCTGTACACGCCGGAGCACCGCCGCGAGCCCAGCGGCCGCCACCGCCTGCCGAAGTCCGCTGCCGCGCGCCACGCGCCCCGAGCGGCCTCCCACGCGACCACCAGGGGGAAGCCACGAGCATGGGCTCCCGCCGTCGCCCCCAAGCCCGTGCCGGCGCGCCCCGCCGCCAGCGCGCCGCCAACAACCGCTGTGATCCGCCCGCGCCAGATCCAGCGAGCCGTGGGAGAAGAGATCCCGCCGTCGCCGACGCCGACTGGGCTTTGCCCGGCGGCGCGCCCCGGCGGCGGCGAGGAGGAGAGGTCGGGGGAGGGACGAGGACGCTGCGGCGCTAGGGTTCCCCCCGGTCGCCGCGCAGGGGCGACTCGGGAGGAGTCGGGAAAGGCAGGTCACAAAATGGCCATTGGACGCACCGATGGCCGCACGACCGCAAGCGGATGGTCATGTTCGTTTTCCTGTCTCAAACGGACGAAAAGCGGACAAACCGAACGTCCGTTTGAGGTCGCGCATTGAAGTTGGCATTAGAGATCTGAATCTGATAGAGTTACCCTAAGCATGGACAACAAGGAGCCAAAGCGGGACGCGGGTGGAGAGCAGCTGGCATGTGCGATGCCTCCCGCGCCAAGCTGTTCTCCTCTCGTCGTGTTCGATCGATCAAAGCTCCGTCCATGCGACACCGCGCGTGCGTGGAGCATCCACCATTGCCCGACCGCTTTTGACCACAGAAAGCTACAAAGAAAAGATTACTACAGGGCCCGTACTCGTCATACTTTACAACTTTTCCCGTGTGCTGACGACCTTCTTTTTTTCGACCATCGTGTGCCGATCTTTACACGCTAGTTTCTTCTTTCTTGGATAAACATCCAATAGCTATCTAGAGTAGTAGCCACGAAGGAAGCTGCAGTCCAAAGTCCAAACTCATTTATAGGAGTACTGCTTTTGGAGTCTTGTTGCAGGCAAGAGAGGAACGTCTGTCCCCTCCCTCGACGTTTTTCGCTACGTCCGAAACGTCCGCTTCTGTCGTGTTGGATGGAACAGCTACGTCCACGTACAAACAATGTACCAGTACAAAACTGCCACTGTACGCGTCCATCGTGTGGTCCGGTCGCGGTCGGGGTGCATGATACGCGCTGGCGTGGCGACACTGCGTATGTACGCAACAGTTGTAGACACGTACAAGCAAACTACGTGCACGTCTACTGTATCCACGTGGGTGTACATTTGACATAGTACGGCCTCCGTTTCAAAATATAGTGCTTCCTCTATCCCCGTGCTTCAACTTTGACCATAAATCTAACCAACGAGACCGACTGCGGCGGGAGCAAAAGTTATACCAGTGAATTCGTATTCAAAAGAAGTTTTCAATTATATAAATTTTTCTTCCGCCGCAGTCGGTCTTATTGGTTAAATTTATGATCAAAATTGGACCTCAGAAAGCGCGGGCGCACTATATTTTGAAATGGAGGGAGTATAATATTACAACGTTTGCTTTTTGTATGTTGTCTGACATTGGATGGGTTGTCGGTCGATTTTGCTGGAGAAGAAGGCCATACGACGTGAGACTGGTTTAGAAAGGTTTAGAGAGGAAGTCGGGACAACGGTGACACCACAGAGGCGGTGACTGTGGGTGGCGGTCACCCGTGGTTCGGCCTGCAGTACGCGTGGAGAAGAGGAGAATGAGGTGTCATCCAACGGCTGAGAAAATATGGACTGAGCTGAACCTTTTCTTAGACAAGATACAAATTGCTTGGCTAGGCCCATATAATTCTGCAACTTACTGTGCGTTTGCTTCAGTCTGCTCAGAATAGACACCGCAAACATAACCTCTTTCCCGGTGTGGGATCCGTCCCTCGTGAACCCTTTGCAGTGCATGACCCAACTGCTCCTACTTAACAGTGCATGCATGCATGTGACCTCGACACAACAAAGGCTACTGCCACAACTAGAATCCAATCCACGAACAGAGAAGCAGCCATCAAGCATGCATGCATGGAGCTAGCACACAAGCCTGCGACGAGGGGCCGGTCCCTCGTGTCGCCGATCGGGGTCGATGAAATGTGCATGCCAACAACCTCCATTCTGTGGGAAACAGCATCCATCCACAGCTCTTTAATTCCTCTCTCTCTCTCTCTAATACAAAAGCCATACTCTCTCTCTCTCTCACGCACTCGCCGAGTTCCTGACATAATCGATTGACAGATCATTATACATGTTGGTAGCTGGAACTCACCAAACAGTTGATGTATGGTGTGCAGATGACCATGATAATGGATGCACTCAAGAAACCACAACACTGTATGTGTGTATGTGTATGATGATTTAGCAAGGCCCACGTACATAGGAGGCTTTCTAGATAGATGGGTTTGAGCGCGACGTCGCACCCAGCTAGCATACGTACATTCTCTTTCGCGGCTGCGATATCTTTTTTTGGGGAAAAATCAGAGAGCTTTATTGAATGAACACATTCTTGGCACAATCAGCCAAAAGGCTGGACACCAAGAAGCTAGGAGTCTCATCAAGCCAGCTGTCGGTCACATTAAAAATGCAAGCACACTTTGCACACAAGTGAGCCGGGAGGTTTGCTGACTTGCTTACATGTTGTAAAACAAAAGAGGTAAAATGAACACTAAGCTCTCCTATCTCTAGTAGTAAAGGAGCCACAATTGAACGAGAATTGTGGCGACTGGTCCAGAGTGTCACCAACTCCAAGCAATCAACTTCCATTATCACGTGCGAGAATCCACGAAGAGAAGCAAATCGAACTCCATCTCGCAAAGAAAGTCCCTCCATGATCAAGGGGTCCAAGATCCCCAAGTATGGCTTGCACCAGGCACCTAAAAGGGCCGAAGAAGAGCGAGCAACACCTCCCCCCCCCCCCCCCCCCTTGCCATATGCCAGATTTAGGGCTCCATCGGTGGTGATTTTTACGAAACCATCGTCAGGCGGCCGCCACCCAAAGCCCGGCAAAACCAGTGCATCCTTGCGCGGCAAATGAAGGAGCGCAATGGCCTCCTTCGTAGCTCTGATCGTTGCCGTGGGATCTCTCCCTTCTTCACCGTGCTTAATGCGATTCCTCGAGTGCCAAATAAACCACATAATAGTAGTGATCTTAGCACGGTCATCATCGGTAAACCGTGGGTCACATAAGATATCATGGGCCCACGACTCCGGATGTAGACGAGGAAGCCGAAGTCCAAACCATGCACATGCCTCCTCCCAGAAGCGCTTAGCATGTGAGCAGTGAATTAGTGCATGTTTCAGATCCTCGTCCATGGCCAGACATACTTTTTCGCGGCTGCGATATCACCAAACGCGGCAAGAAAAGCAGCGCATGTACTCGTGGTAGTATTACTACTGGACGACATCTAGGCTCTAGCTACTGTACTACTCCGGTGAGGAGGAGGACGACGACGTAGCCATTCATCATCTATCGCTATCAGAGCATCTACAGCCGCAGTTGGCAAATCCGGTCCCTCAAACGCCCGCGGACGCGTCCGCACTGACCGGGCACCCCTCATATTTACCATTCTACATCCGCGTATCTCATATCCGGCGCCATATATCCATACTAGACATGCAAACATTGATCTATCCTACTGATCTAATGACGGACAACAAAAATCAGCTGCAAAGGAACACAAGATCGGCTGCAAACGGACATTAACATACTTCACCATATCCAAAAGATCATAGTTCGTCCCCGGACAAGTTCATAAACTTCTACAACTAAAAATGATATAAATATTGAGGAGGAGGGGGTGCCGGAATCACCACTTCCTCGCCGGGCCTTTACCCTTCCGGTCGCCGGCACAGCTGTAGACGTCCGCGGCTGGTGGAGGGTCTTGGTCGTCGGACAAGGAGGTGCAGCTGTCGCCGCCGTCGGAGTCGGAGTCGGAGAGGACGATGAGCCCCTTCATCCGGACCGCCCTGTCCTGCTCCCGCTTCAGCCTTGCCACCCGAGCATTCTCCACCACTGCCTCCTTGCCTCGCGCTCCGACTGCTCAATAACAAGACGGAGCGCCTTGGCGTTCTTCCGTCGGAGGCGGCGAGCATCCGTCTTCGCCGTCGTGAGAGAGCAGCAGTACACCCATGCGATGAGACGCGCGTCCTCGTCGGCGTCCGGCTCTGTCCCGCAGAGGCGGCGCGCGGGCTGCTCCGCCGCGTCCCTCTCCCATGCACGCTGCCTCTCGTGACGCGGGCCTCCGACTCCGGAGTGCGTGTGCGGGCCGGAGGCGCGGGCACAAGCACCCAGCGCTGGCCCCGTGGAGGAGCGGCCGACGGGGGAAGGAGACGACACGGGGCGGCGTGGATTGTGATGTCCTTGCGTCGCTGCGCGCGGGCCGGGAGGGTCCAACTCCGGCGTCTGTGCTGCGCCGGCGCGGGAGCTCCGGCGACGCTCCAGATCCGGTGTTGCCGCCGGTCTCCACCTTGGACCGCTCCAGCACAATATGGAGGACCATCTCCTCCTCGTAGTCGAGCTCCGAGTCGGTGCTGCTTAACGTGGTGGATGGGATCGGAAAGGGGGAGGGAGAGGAGTGGACGGAGCGAGAGAAAGGGACAGAGTGAGCTAGGGTTTGAGCTCGCCGCCCGGATTAAGGTTTTTTGTGGGGTCGGTGATGGGCCAGGCCTGTCAGGCGGATGCGCCTGGGCGTGCCCGGGCCGCCCCATATCCGCCCTATATTTGGGCTGGATATGAGGGGTGCCGGTCAGCCCGGGCGTTTGTCCATGGTTTGAGAAGTCCGGTTGAGTCGGGTTTTTTTACCGATCAGTGACCGGACGGCCTGCCCGGGCGTTTGAGACGGATATGAGAGGCCCGGCTGTAGATGCTCTCATTATAAGTAATGCAAGTCGATCGGTGGGTCTGTATGTGTTGTACACAATAACACACAATATTACGAAGGATATGCATGTTCAGTTGTGCCCAACTAAAAGTTGATTAGATAAATAAAAGGACGTGTTTACCGGCCGATCACTGGTGCACGCCAATAACTAAACTAGCTACTTGCATAAAAAGGTACTCCCTCCGTTTCAAAAATAAGTGACGCTTATTTTGAAACTGAGGGGGTACTGAGTAGTAAATACTGTTCGCCCTTGTTTGAAAAAGTGAAAGTATGCGACCTCAACAGGAGTCGTTTTCAAGGAACAATATAGGGAGTTCGTACATACATGCATGTACAATGAGCTCACGAGGAGATGTCAATGATAAGAGCATGCAGTTGCTGGTTTCTCAGCAAGCACGTACTAGTAAACCGCGGAGGGCAAGTATAGAGTACAACACGGTAATTAATGTCAGACCAATCTTAATTACCGGCACTGGTATTACTAGGACGCACGTACACCGCTTACATTAGCCACTGTGCTGTTACAGCTACTCTTGGATCATTATTAGAGCATCTCCAACAGATGCGTTTAATAAGCCGTGCGCGGGAAAAAACGTCTATTTGGCGCGCGAGAGACAAAAAACAGCGCTTCAGCAGAAGCTGTAAAATGAAGCGCGCACAAAAATGAAGCTGTAACTTTAGCGCACGCGGGCTGCGGGGCTGCAAATTTGGGACGCCAGCTTGTGCGCGTGGGCTGCTGCATATGGAGCCGCGGGGTTGGGCGTCGTGTTTCTGTGCGTCCGGTAAATCTCCCGCGCGCAAAAATACTATTTCTACGCTGCAAATTTTTTTTTAGCGCGCCGCGCTACCGCGAATCTGTTGGAGATCACGAGAGGCATATATGTTTACTACTTAATACTGTTGTGTACAGTGACAGTATATCTGTACATGCATGTACTTCGCGGGCGTGCACAAGCGACAAATCGGAGTGTGCATGTTTTCCACTGCTCCGTCCTTTGCTTTCGAAAAGAATTCCGTCCTTTGCTTTCGAAAAGAATGCATGCAGCACCTTGCGGCCCGTGGACTGCGGCGGGAAATTGGTGAGCGTTGTCGCCGTTGAGGTAGAGATTTCGCGCGCTCTAGGATTCAGGGGAGGGGAACGGAAGAAAGGCCACCGGAAGCTAGGGGATTTGAGGTTTGTGCCTCTCTTTTTTCTTTTCTTTTTTGCAAGATCATGTACTCCCTCCGATCTAAATTAATGCACACTTAGTACAAACTGATCAATTTGTTCATAGTATTATCACTTCATCGTCACGAGAGTGTACTCTTAACCACTAAATTTGTTGTTTTAGTAGTAAGGGCATCCCGTAAATGTTCGAACCGAAAAGTCCTGACACTTTTAATCTTCCAACTCGACTCGTCAAATTGGTCTGGGCCAGTCCAGACGCTCGAATTTTCACAAACCGTACTCAAAATGGAGGGAGGTCTAAGGTAGTCCGGACGTCCGCCCGATCCACGCTCGGTTGGACCACTTCTTCCTATAGCACACGTCCTCCACTCATCTCTTTCTTCTCCCAACCCGCCTAGCTCATTGTCAGCCATAGCTCACAGTCGAAATTTAGGGGACGTGGGTGGGTGACGGGGCTATCCGCAGACATGTTCATGTTCGCTGGCATTTGACGAAGTCCGTTCGGTGATCTGCTTTGAAGATGCTAGGTTGTATGTGACGAGAGACGTGAATTAGACGAATAAGGCGATTCCTAATTGAATTAGACAACTCCCCGTCCCATAACATAAGAGCATTTTTTACACTACACCAGTGCCGAAAAAGCTCTTATATTGTGGGACGGAGGGAGTACCTAGCAAAGCTAAGCATTTGCGTTTATAGCTCTCTCAAATCTCAAGAGTACCAATTTGGTTAGCATTCAGAGTTTCAGATCCCCATTGTAGCTAGTTAGGACAACAGATTATACCAATACTAGTAATATCTACTGCTGGAGGATCTCCTCTACGTACGTCAAGATCCCTGGGCACGTACGTACTAGGTTGATCATAGGTCATCATACCACTACATTGATAGAACTGAGCATATCTGCAGTCACTGTTGCACACTACTTGCGCTGCCCGGACGGTACATTTGCACGAACCTAATGTGGAGATCATTCATCACACCAATTACTCGACTCTCAGGACTAGACCACAATGTAATTACTTTCTCTTGACATGGTACACCATGGGCGAGTGGAGATGGGCACATGAGTGAAGAAAACAATGGACGATGATGGAGCAATCCGGAGGTTGGGTTTGGGTCTGGAATTCTGAGGTGTTGCTGGTGTAGCCAGCCCAACAACTGTCGTCTGAAAAACAGAGATTCCGGCCAACTCAGAAAATAAAAAAACAGATCGATATTACAGCCGGGACGGTGTGCACGTGAGATGTGACGGTCCGTGACGACCACGCGCGCCCTCACCTCCGCCCGCCGCCGCGGCCGCCCCCCCAGCTCGCAGGGGGCAACACACCCCGGGATCCACACAAAACCTTAATTTTCCTCGACCCTGGGGCTACGTCAAAGACTAAGCTAAGCTCACAGACAGAAAACTACGTGAAAAACGGCCAAGTCCACGCTTCCCGTTGCAAAAAACTTATCTAAATTGACACTAAATTAGCTGATCCATAGCACAGTAGTGTGCACAGAAAGGTTTGGCTGGGATTCGGTGTTCAATGTCCCCTGGACTAATTAAGCATACTCTCTCAATGCCATCATCTCGTTTTACTGCTGACTCTTGAGTGGTACTAGTTTCATTTGAAGAGAAAATTATTGCGTTTACTCCCTGAGGCTGACAAGCATAAGCCAGCAGATCAAGTGAGCAAGGTGAAAAGTTTTCTGTCAGTTCAGCAGGTCATCAGGTGAGTGAAAAGCGCACTCTGCATTCCACAGGTAAAGTTTAGACCGTGGTTAATTTAGACGTTTCAGGTCTGGTGATCGCTCGATCACGTGCATCGTGTGGAGTACTCGAATTTTGTTTTGCGTGTACTTTGGACTTGGGATCATGGGGATCCGACCACTGTCCTGTGTCGTTGACCCGATGCGCCACGATCATTTTCTTGGGGTGGGTGAGCTAGCAGCCAAGCACACGTGAAGCAGGGAGATCGAGTGAACTCCAATCAAGGTCAGTGGCGTGTGGGTAAAGAACCAGAATATCAGTTTCAGTTTGTCAATGAAGTTGGAACCTTCCTGGCACCCATGCATGGGTCATGACCTCCACAAATTCAGTCTCCACATGATTCAGAAAGGAAAAGATCGACCAAGCGGTGAAATGGACGGGCCAGCTTACAAGTGCAGAGCACATAAAACTGAAAGAAAAAAGACCATGTTGCAAAAAGTTTTTTATACTCCCCACGAACACGAATGGTCACTGCCAAATGCATGGAAGTTTATGTCATACGGAGGACGATTGATTCTGATTAATTCGGTTCTCACAAGTATGCCTATGTTTCTCTTGTCCTTTTTCGAAGTACCAGTTGGTGTACGGAAAAGGCTAGATTTCTATCGATCGCGCTTCTTCTGGCAGAGCGATGAATTAAAAAGAAAATACAGACTCGCTAAGTGGGATATCATTTGTAGGCCGAAAGATCAAGGGGGTCTAGGCATTGAAAATTTAGAGGTGAAGAACAGATGTCTTCTCAGCAAGTGGCTGTATAAGTTATCTGTAGAGACGGATGCAACATGGGTCCAGATTCTTCGTAATAAGTACCTTCAGTCCAAAACCTTGTCCCAGGTGACGGTAAGACCGACTGATTCGCCTTTTTGGAAGGGACTGATGAGAGTGAAATCAGTCTTTTTTAACAGGACAAAATTTGTAGTTGGAAATGGTACTTCCACAAGATTCTGGGAGGATACATGACTAGGGGAGACGCCCCTTGCAATCCAATATCCTTCTCTCTATAATATTGTTCAGCGAAGAGACGCTTACGTTGCAACAGTACTACAGTCCAATCCTCTTAATATTCAATTCAGGAGGACGCTAGTGGGAAACCGTTGGGAAGCTTGGCTCCATCTTGTCAGAAGATTGATGGATGTCCAACTTTCTCAACGCTGGAAACTAGCTAAGAATGGTGAGTTTTCGGTTAAATCCATGTATTTGGATATTATCAACACTAGCGTTATTCCTAGTTCGAAACATGTTTGGAAAGTCAAAGTGCCTTTAAAAATCAAAGTGTTTATGTGGTTTGTCCACAAACAAGTCATCCTAACTAAGGACAATTTGGCGAAGCGCAACTGGACTGGATCTAAAAGATGTAGTTTTTGTGATAGCGATGAATCAATCAAACACCTCTTTCTTGACTGCCCTTTGGCAAAAATTTTGTGGAGGTCGGTCCACATAGCTTTTAATATTACTCCTCCCAACTCCATCAACACGTTATTTGGGACGTGACTAGATGGGATTGATGCAGCAACAGCGAGGCATATCCGTGTAGGAGTATGTGCTTTATTATGGGCAGTTTGGAACTGCAGAAATGATTTGGTTTTTAACAGAACAACAAATATTCATTTCTTGCAGGTTGTTTTCAGGGCCACTACACTCATCCGTATGTGGTCGCTACTCATTCCGACGGAGGCCAGGGAGCATTTGGTTACTGGATCTATCCGATGGGAGATGGTAGCTCGGGCTATCTTCAACCGGTTTGGATGTCGGTCATGTAATAGGATAGGTGTTTAGTTTCCTATCTTTTGTTTTGCCTGCCGGTTGTGGCTGTCCTGTTTTTGCTTTCGTGCTCTTTATGAGCATTTTTTCATTTTGTTTGAGACCTCGAGACTTATGTTGGGCCTTTTGATTATCAGTATTATGGCCGTATGCAATTGGCAAACTTGAGAGAGAGGAGCCGCTTTACACTTTATTCGAGTAAATAGCATAAAACTGCTACTCCCTCCGTTCGAAAATACTTGTCGAAGAAATGGATAAAATGGATGTATCTAGAACTACAATACGTCTAGATACATCCATTTCTTCGACAAGTATTTCCGGACGGAGGGAGTACTTTACAGGCTAGGGTTTCAAACAACTACCGGTTTTTAATTTTTCGCTGATAACTACCAAGTTGGGGGTTGGCTGTTTCAATAAACCCTAATCATGGAGTGCTTTAAAATTGATCGTGATTATGACAGTTGAGACCCGCACGTAAAAGAACCGTTTGTTTGACTGTTACCTTACATGTAGAGCCCACATGTCGGTATTTATGTAAGTTTTTTTAAAAAGCAATCAGGTCACTGTAACTTTTTTTAAAAAGCAATCGGGTCCCTGATGTTTTCTGGAAAAAGCAATTGGGTCCCTGATGTTTTCTGGAAAAAGCAATCAGGAACGGCGCCGGCAGCTCGCCGGCGGCCAGATCGCCGGCCAAGCGTAAGGCGGCGGCTCGGCCGCCGCTTTCCTCATATCGCGAAGGCGGGGTTCTCTAGTCGGGCGACGGGCTAGGTGGAGGAGCTCCTGGCCATGGCGCGCGGCTGGTGGCGGCCTGAGCCCCTGGCCATGGCGCGGCTGGCGGCGGCCCTTGCCCCTCGGCGCGCTCCTAGCCATGGCGCGCGGCTCACGACGGCCCGAACCCCTGGCCATGGCGCGGCTGGCGGCGGCCCTTGCTCCTCGGTGCGCTCCTGGCCATGGCGCGCGGCTTGCGACGGCCTGAGCCCCTGGCCATGGCGCGGCCCCGTGCTCCTGCGCTGCGGCTGCTCCTCCTCGCGGCGTTCGTTCCCACGGTCGAGCTTGTCTTGGCGCGGGACGGATGGTGGAGGTGGCCGTCGGTGGGTGGTGGTTGCCGGGAGGGGGAGAGGAAGAAGAAAGAGACGGGAAGAGAGAAGAGAAGATAAGAGGAAGAAGATGCAACTTACACGTGGGTTCCACATGTAAGTTAATGGTCAAACAAAATGATCAAACAAACGGATTGTTTAGGAGTGGACCCGACCTGTCATAAAACGGTTTAAATCGCTAGCCACGAGTGTTTAGGTTTTTTTGAAACAGGCAACCCCTGACTTAGTAGTTATCAACGAAAAATTAAAAACCATAGTTTTTCAGAACTTTAACCTGTAAAGTAGTAGTTTTATGTTATTTACTTCACTTTATTCTGTTGTAGATGATAAACAACATTGCACGATCGATCTTCATTCTGCGACCGATAAAACCCTCCAATCTCCATGGATCCGCAGCTGGCCTTGTGCGGCGCCTCCCGCGCCAAGCTGTTGTCTTCTCGTCGTGTTCGATCGATCAAAGCTTCATCCATGCGACACCGCGCGTGCGTGCGTGGAGCCTCTCTCCGCTTTTGAACACGGAAAGCTAAAAAGGAAGGCGACAGAGAAAAGAATTAGCCCGTACGTACGTGCAATGCAAAGGTACATACGTAATTTACAGCTTCCCGTATGCAGATCGATCAACCACTTGGTTTTGCATGGCATGCTTTTGGCATCTTGTTGCAAGCAGATAGGAACTTCTGCCCCCGCGACGTTCTTGGCTCCATATGAAAGCGTCTGTTTCAGGCTGCATGGAACAGCTAGGTCCACGTAGAATTTGACAACTTGCACCGTGTGGTGATCACTTGATAGGCTTGCATGGCTATAATACACTGTTTTCTTTTTTGCGAGAATATAATACACCGGTTGACACGCACAAGCAAACTACGTGTCCACGTCCACGTGTGCATGCATGCATGCATAAACATAAAAACAATCATATCTTTGGTTTATGGTCACTTAGTTGCTGAGGTTAAGTTTTTAATGGTCGGTAGAGTGTTTATTAGTCAGAAGCTCCATAGATCTTAAAATAGAGTTGCAGATCGTCTGGCAAGATATAGTCGCTCGGAGCGGGTCACGACTGTGTGGCTCGAAAGAGAACCCCCCATGTATTAAGAATCTTTTGCCTTTGGATTGTAGCCCTATCATATTGGAATAAACTACTATTGATCTCGCAAAAAATAAACATAAAACAATCATATCTTTATGAATACCATGCTTCAAGTAGAAAGGGAGTGTTTGGTTAGTTGCATCGATTTTGCTTGCATTGCATGTACTTCTCTAATGGGCCTGGCAATAGGCCAAAAACCACCATCCGCACATAGTTTGGTTGCCCACATTTAGGCTGGCTGCATGAGGGACTAATTTTAACCCGCCATTTGGTTGGTCGCATTGCATTAGGCGCACATATGACACGTTGTTTGGTTGCAACCTGCATAAGGTGCTCTCACCATTTCTTACTAGTGATGACCTTACCACACACGATCTGAACATAGTTTCACTGCTAGGTACGAAACAAATTACGGTTTATCCTAGCTACTATCAAATGGCAGTACACATTATTAAGAGCCATGTGGCTGAATAGGGGAAAGTTCGTCATCGATGCTAACTAGATGGAAGTCCATCCTCTTTCTCTTCTGCTGCTACTGCTGTTTCTTCCTCTTCCTCTTGTGTTGCTGCTACTTCTTCCTTTTCTTCTGTTGCTGCTCTTCTTCTTCTTCTTCTTCTTCTTCTTCTTCTTCTTCTTCTTCAGATCCTTATGTGACCTCTGTTATCCCACATTGCTTGTGCCCACTCCATCCTTTTGTTCTTCCAGTCTTCGTTGTCAAATGTCTCCACACCATGGCCGGAGCTCACAACATCGTCAGGCGTCACATCTTCCTCCTCAGGCACTAGTTCATCACAACCCCGTTGCAGGATCCAGTTATGCAGAATGCAACAAGCAATAAGCTTAACATGAGTGGGAAAAGTGTGGAGTGGCTTTTGATCGAGGATCTTAAACCTGTTCTTCAGAGCTCCAAAGTCCCTCTCAACAGTAACTCTAAGGCTGGAGTATCTGAGATTGAACAACTCATGTGGAGTCCTTGGATAGTTCTTATCAGCAAACTCGTTCAAATGGTACCTGGTTTTCCTGAAGGGTGGAAGAACACCTGGCCGACATGTATAGCCAGCATCTCCTAGGTAGAAGTTGCCATCGGGGATGTTGATGCCATCAGGACGACTCATGCTATCACTGAGAATGTTAGCATCATGTGCTGACCCTTCCCAGCCAACCAGTACATATGTGAACTTCAAATCGAAGTCAACAACAGCAAGGATATTCTGGCTTGTGTAGTGCTTCCTCCCCTTGTATGATGCAGATTGTGACCTCGGCACTCTGGCAGTGACATGAGTACCATGTATTGCCCCAATGCAATCCTAAATTGGCAATACAAGATTGTGTTATGGCTATAGCCAAACAATACAAGCATATCAAGCCATGAACTAAATATTGTCAGTGCTCACCTTGAAGTATGGATACCATCTTGGGCTAGTGCGAATCTTGGTAGGAGTCCGGCAAGTTGGTGACCTGATCATCTCTGCTTTGAGCTCCCCAATGGCATAGAGCACTCGCCTGAAGTTCCTGGAGATGGTCTCCATTGATCTCTTGAAGGTGTTGTGCATAACCCTGAACCTTTGATTATGGCCAACAACATGGAGGAACATGGCCACTTGCTCTTCCACACTCGTGTGGATGCCATCTTGTAGCAGCTCCCTCTCCTGAAGGTGTGAACAAGCCTAGCAAATGGTGCTCTTTTCATTCGAAGCATCCACATTGCCTTTGTGTCGTTGCGGTTATAGATGTAGTTCAGATTTACTATCCTCTCTTGATCCCTTATAAGCATTAGACCACAAGTGATGACATGCCTCTCACCATGATGAACAGCTCTCTTGTGCATGGACATGAGCCATGCCTGAGTCACAGCTATGAGTACTACTGCCTGAACTACCAGCTTCATCCGTGCGTCCATAACCTAGTCGACAACGAGGGTGCGTTGAGAAATGGAGAAATCGATCCTACACCTTGCCTACCGGCCTAACAACCGACCAAACACAGGGGGACGAGGTGTTGCTTACCGGCATCAAAGACGAGGATGACGAAGGGGGGCCATGGCTGAGTTAAGGACGACCAACCAAAAGGAAGGGGAGTAGCAGCTCCTATTGCCGGAGAGTGTTGCTGCCGCGTCCGCCGCCGCCGCTTGCGCAGATTTGAGTCGTCGCCGCCGCCGGTGCTAAGAACAGAGGGAGTGCTTGTCCTAGAGCTAGTGGTGTCAGAGTAAATGTGGGGGTGAGGCTAGAGTTGGCGCCGTCCCGCCGCGCCCAATTTCCATCTCCGCCATCTCCACTCGATTTCCCTTGCACCGCCGCTAACGCATCGTCTCTACTTTGTGCCGTGCTCAGCTTGGCTCGCTGGAAACTACAGATTCGAGGGTTTCCAGCGAGCTAGGCTCTGGGTTGATTTAAATGTCGTGCCCATGCGAGCCAGCCAGCCTATATGCAACCAAACATGTTTTTCTTAGCCCAACTCAACCTGATTGAGGTGTATGCAGGCTACCTAACGCGTCCAAAGAGACTCTTGTGGTGCACCCAACATGAGGTATCGGTGAGTGGATCGCTCGTGTACATTGGCGAGCCTACCCGCCGATGTGTGTGGCATGCGTGTAGGACTTTGTGTATCATATTTCGTCATTGGTGAATTCTGGATTGCATGTGGCGTGGGGAATTATCTATGTGCTTGGTGCCTGGGCGACGTTGTTGTCTGCTGCTCTTTGTTGGCGCCGTGGTTGTGCGGGAAGGCTACAGAGTTGCTTGGTCGCTGAAGGGAGCAATTTGTTGCCTCTCATGTCTTGCTCGCTCAGTAGAGGGATTCGTTCATTTGGGTGCGTGCTGGACTGGATCTTCTTCCGTGTGAGGTTTGATGGATAAGGGCATCTAGAATGCAAGAGCGCTTGTTCGGACGATTAGGCAATAAAAAAAATTTAATGACAGAAGTAGGATCAATCTAGGAGTTTATCTCCCCAATGGTCGGGCGTTTAGTTGAGCACTAATCCAATTGTTTTTCCCTTAAAAATATATGGCAACCCTTGTTAAAAAGCCTCAGGTGAAAGGGGAAAGGAACGAAGCGCGGGCTTCGACACTAGAAAAAACCCTCCTATCTATCGGGATTCAGCCATAACGGTCATGAATTGAAGCCTCGCGCCTCGCCTAAGCACCGACGTTGTACATGCCCTAAAAGGTTAGAATAAGGAAGTGGCCTCTACTATCCATAAAAAATGACATGACGAGCACGCCCTATAATGTGTTGTCGATCATTACGAGTCCACCCACCATACTGATATGTTCTCAATCTTGTAGATGACAATGAGGATAACCCAGATGACGATTTTGGTGACAATGAGGTCAATGCAACACAATCCAGGAAATTTGTTAGTGCAAGGGAATACTACTGCTTCAAGCTACAAGTCAGGAGGAAGCTTTTTAACATCATCTTGTTCGGGGGGCGCCTTTTCCAACAGTGGGCTGTTGACATGTATATCAAGATTGAGACTATGCTGCTTGATTGGTACTCAAAGCCGGAAAATCAGAAGGTTATACGCGCTGACCTCTACCAGGTAGTGTGCTTGTGTTTATTCTAACACATCATAATGCAACTACATTATGGATGTTCCATGAATTTCTATAACCTTCTATGCTATTATAGGGTCTTGTTGACACCGTCGTTGTCGGCGAGTCACGCGGAGATCGAATTGGCAGAAGAATTGTGCTTCCACGTATATTTCCTGGTGGTGATCGCGACATGCAGCGGAGGTTCTTGGATGCTATGGCAATAGTGCAGCGGTGGGGTAAACCGGATTATTTTATCATGATGACTTGCAATCCCTATTGGGAGGAGATAACCGAGAAACTGTTGCCTGGACAACTGCCGCAGGACCGTCCAGACCTGGTGGCAAGAGTATACAAGGCTAAACAGCGAGATATGATGGACTTACTAACTAAGGGTAAGCATTTCGGAGAAGTCGCAGCCTATGTACATGCAACTGAGTTTCAGAAGCGAGGTCTCCCACATGAGCATATACTTCTAATCATGAAAGCAAAAGGCAAGCTAGCGACACCAGATGACTATGATCGAGTGATATGTGCAGAGATACCGGACAAAGAGAAACACCCCGTTCTACATGATCTGGTCATCAAACGCATGCTTCATGGACCATGTGGCGAGTTGAAAAAAAGTTGTCCTTGCATGATTGATGGACAGTGTCGGTTTCATTACCCGCGAGATTTTTGTGATGCCACACAACAAGGGAAAGACTCATATCCCATCTACAGGAGGAGGGACGATGGGAATCGAATTAGGATCAGAGGAGCAGATATGGACAATAGGTGGGTGGTCCCTTACAAGCCTTCACTACTTATGCGATACAACTGCCACATTAATGTCGAAGCATGCTCGAGCATCAAGGCAGTCAAGTACTTGTTCAATGATGGTACATCCTTTACATTCGAGCAGGATATCATCAATGATGGTGGAATCATCAATGAAATCCGACAATATAGAGATGCACGCTATGTATCTCCTCCAGAGGCTATTTACAGGATTTTTGGTTTTAAAATGTTTGGTGTCAGTCCATCTGTGCTACAACTCCAGCTTCATTTGCCAAATATGCATACAGTTGCATTTAAAGCATGTGAAAATCTTGCAGATGTTGTAGCTCGACCATCTTCTTCCAAGTCCATGCTTCCAGAATACTTTGAGATGAACCAGAAGTTTCCAACAGCACGAAAATGGTTGTACCGAGAGTTTCCAGAACATTATAGATGGATACCTGGAAATAAGAAGTGGCAGAATAGAAGAAATAAGAGATCACAGATTGGAAGACTTGTGCATGCACACCCTGTTGAAGGAGAGAGGTACTACTTGCGTGTGCTCCTAAGTCATGTCTGAGGTGCCACTTCATTCGATGATTTAAAAATAGTAAATGGCAAGCCATGCAGTTCCTTCAGGGAGGCATGTGAGCACTTAGGCCTCATTGAGCACGACAGGACTCTTGATGATTGCATGACGGAGGCAGCCACATTTCAGATGCCTTCTGCCCTAAGACGGTTATTTGCAACTATACTTGTGTTTTGCGAGGCAACAGAAATCCGGCAGCTGTGGGACAAACACCTGGCATCAATGTCTGAGGATTACCATCGTAATCAATCCAATGAGGCAACACTTGAGCAGATGGTCCTCAGAGATATCAGGGATATGTTGCAATCCATGGGAAAAGATATTACAAGCTATGGACTTCCGGATTTGGTTGAGAACGATGGTTCTTATAACGGTGAGTACAAAGAGGTAACAGAGGAGAGGCAAATCAGCGTGGACAAAGAACACCTAGATTTATTTAGCAGTTTGAACAATGAGTAGCTGGCTGGTTTCAATGACATAATGGATCATGTGATGAAACAAAAAAGCCAGATATTCTTTGTTGATGGTCCAGGAGGCACTGGGAAGACATACTTGTACAAGGCATTGCTTGCAAAGGTGCGTTCGATGGGCCAAATAGCGATCGTAACTGCTACATCAGGTATAGCAGCGTCGATAATGCCCGGAGGACGGACTGCGCACTCCAGGTTCAAAATTCCAATCAAGCTCACTGACAACAGCATGTGTAGTTTCACAAAGCAGAGTGGTACAGCGGAGTTGCTTAAACAAGCGTCCTTGATAATTTGGGACGAGGTCGCTATGACAAAACGTCAAGCAGTTGAGACCCTTGATAGATCCCTGCAGGACATAATGGACTATTCTTTGCCGTTTGGGGGAAAGGTTGTCGTCTTTGGTGGGGATTTCAGGCAGGTCCTTCCCGTTGTGACACGTGGGACAAGAGCACAGATCACGGATGCTACACTTCTGAGATCCTATCTGTGGGAGAAGACCTGGAAGATACGCCTCACGCGCAATATGCGAGCACAGGCTGATCCTTGGTTCTCCGAATACCTCCTAAGGATCGGCAATGGAACAAAAGAGACAATTGGCGACGACTATGTGCGTCTCCCTGACGACATTGTGATCGGCTATACCGAGGATGAGAAAGCTATTAACACACTCATCGACAATGTCTTCCCATCTTTGCATGCCAATGCTAGATCGAGAGAGTATATGAGCACACATGCTATTCTTTGCACCAAGAACGATCATGTCGATGACCTGAATGACAAGATGATCTCCAGGTTTCCAGGCGAAGAAAAGTTATACCATAGCTTCGACTCCATCGAGGATGACTTGCAGAATAATTACACGATTGATTTTCTAAACTCGATCACACCAAATGGCTTGCCCCCGCATGTGTTGACATTAAAGGTCAACTGCCCGGTCATTCTGCTCCGGTACCTCGACCCTCATAATGGCCTATGCAATGGGACATGACTTATGATTAGAGCCTTCCAGGATAATGCAATCGACGCAGAGATTGTTGGTGGTCAGCATGCTGGAAAGAGAGTGTTCATACCTAGGATCCCTATGTCGCCCTCGGAGGACATCTCACTTCCTTTCAAACTTAAGAGAAAACAGTTCCCCATCCGCCTAAGTTTTGCGATGACAATTAACAAGGCGCAGGGTCAGACTATCCCAAACGTCGGTATTTACCTTCCCGAGCCAGTATTCTCACATGGTCAGCTATATGTTGCATTGTCAAGGGGAGTGTCCAGAGAGACGACGCGGATTTTGGCCAAGCCAAACAACGAGGTTGATAAATCTGGGAAAAGCACCAAGAACATTGTCTACAGAGATGTTTTGGGGAGATGAGGCAGGTGCGCTATTCCATTATTTATTTGTACCTTGTTATTGTATCTGTAACTACTCGTGGATCTAACATTATTTGTTTTTCATTTGCAGGTTTAGCGAAGGAGAATAAGCAGCAGAAGAGGAGGTAAGGTGGATGAACACAAGGGTATCTTCTTCGATCGAGCAAAAGGTGAGAGCTTTGCTCTGCTTCTCCATCTGATCCCCTCTGATATGTATGTAATGACCAGATGGGGTACGCACATGATATGTAATGATCAGATGGAGTAGGCACAGATAATGATAGTGCCTACCCCCTTTTTCAGATGATAAGAGCAAAATGTATGCTACTGTGTTCTTTTTGAGCTTCCATGCAAAATATTTTTCTATGAGCAGAATGTGCTAATGTGCTGATGTGCTGATGTATTGCAATATTTCAGGGAGCTTAAGCGTGTCAGGTGAGAAACCCTGCAAAGAAAAAAGGTTGAACATAAATTGATGCCAAGAAGAGGCAGATGACAAATTGAGTGTCGAGGTACTCTGTGAGAAAGAGGAGAAAGAAAGGAGTCATCACATGAAGAGAGGCACCCAAAGTTAAAATGATGCAGTCTTAATAACATCAACAATCTATCATAGTTATTAGCTTTTGCTATTCACTCGCTGATTAGCCTATAGTTCAGCATCAGCTAAGATTGTGCTCCACTTTTGGGCCATCAGATTTCCATGTTCTGATAATTAACCGAATGGGTTATGTTTTAATGTAACTGATTTGGGTATGCAACTGCTTATGCATAAGAAAACTGAAGAACCCACTTCAGTACTGTTTATAATATGTTTTAGCGGACTTGCTTCTTGATAATGTCAAGCATTATTACTACTATATTGAACATATGTCCAGGACAGAAGTTTGCTTTACCAGCAAAATTTAAGCTGGCTGAAATAACTAGCGTGTATCTTCTCATTGCAAAATTTTATTCATGATCTGATTGCTTATATCATTCTTTTTGGGAACGTATAAATCTCAAGTTATTCGGTCCATTCCAGAACAGAATATCGCTATACCAGCAAAATTTAATCTCGCTGGGATCATTGTCACAAATAATGAAAAATTGCAAATTTAATATGGCTGCAATTACTAGCATGTATCTTCCCAATGCAATTTTTTCTTCAACACATGACTAGAAATATAATAAGAAAACAGAAGTACAAAACTCATCTTGATGGTTACACATCAATACCAAAAGCTTTGAGCTGTAGTACAACATGACGCAAGTTACATCTTTTAATCTCAGGAACAGAAGATTCCGCCAGTTTAGCAAAAGCATAACCGCTGGCCCCTCCTGTCCGCCACGGCAACTGAGTGTGGAATAAACTACCAGGAGAAAAGACACATGAATTATATTTCTGTAGAGAAAGGTAAACTTTCTCTGTATAAAATGGTAAGTCAAAGTAGACACAAAATCAAAGTAATGTTCCAATGAGGCGAACCCAATATTTCTTCGATGCAAAAAAAAACCAATATTTCTGTATAAAATGTATTACAAAAATAACACCATTAATTTTGTGTGCGCGGGGTATAAAAAATAAAAAATAAAGGCATGGGGCCTGAGATAAGTCAAAGGAAAGTGTGTAGCCTGAGATAACGATCACGATTCCCTTTCCTCCTCACGGCTATGGAAGTCCTTCCCGTGATTTCCGCCTTACATATTGCCTACAATTAACGATCTCAAGATCAATAAAAAAACCATCTCTCAATCAGGAGCCCACAGAGGGTTTTGCACCGTAGGGTTTCCTTCCACCTCTCCTTCATCCTCTCTCCAGAGCTCACTGCCGCATCGTCACACCCCTCCACAACGCCGGCCTTCTCCACCACAAGTCTCTCCAGCTTGCCGTACACATCTGCCGTGGTGAACTACCATCATCCTCCATGTCTGCATCACAATCCCTGGTGGCCTCTGCGAATCAATCTGCCATCATCGCGGTAATGATATATCTCTGTAATTACATCCTATTCACGATTTCACAGTTTGATTTTAGGGTTGCGTGGGGCTATGCCTTGACATATTTCCATATATATAACAAGTCAGGTACATGTATATACTGCATATACACATCCTATACATGTGATACTAGACCTATCTTAACATTCACATGTACAGGGCAACATAGCCACTAGAGGGGATCCAACAAACTGAATCAACATGCTCTGTTTGACCCCAGGAAATTACGAGGATGCTCTGTGTGACCAAGGAAATTCTTATTAAAACATCCAGATGATTACTTGATAGAATAGTCACGCAAGTGAAACTCAAAAAGTTGACTGAACAATTAAACAAAGAAATAGATATTGAAATTTAGTTGAAAAGAATGTCCTGATAGCACTATGTTAAGTAAACATAAGCACATATGTGCATCCACTTGTTAAGTAAACATTTAGCTTGTTTTTTCAGAAAAACACCGATGAGGGAGCCAAGGATGAGCACACACAAAGTATGCTTGAAGGCATGATAACCAATGACGGGGATATGAACCCCGAGTCAACAAAGGAAATACAAGAACAAGAAATCATGGATGATATAGAAAATATGCAGATTGATGAGGTGATACCCTAAGACAAGCATACAAACCCCAAGGCAACAAAGGCGGTTTTTATTTTCACATGTCATTATTATTCTTATTATGGCGGGACAAAACAATATGTATTTTGTACTATAAATATCATACCTACAATTCTTTACTCACCTTCATAATATTTTCTCTTTATAAGTAGTGGATAATATTGTATTATTGTGTGTTCCAGTTACTAAGTCAGGGAGAATCAAATGGAATAGCCGACAAAGATGACATGGACAAAAATAAGAGCACGCGGTCCACTGATTCCGAGGTGACAGAGGCATCTATTCTTGTCCTACTATGTCCCAAATAGTTCTAATTCTAATCATATTATATCCTACATACCTTGTATTCCTTGTAATGTTGCTCTCAGGAATTAACCTTCAACAAAACAAGTGAACAAATGCAGCCTGCTCAGAACAAGGAATTAGCACAAACATTCGGCACCCAAGGGGCAGAAACTATAGGGGACAAGCTGGCAGAATCAAATGGAATCGCCGACAAAGATGGAGTGGAAAAAAAGAAAAGCACGCAGTCCACTGATTCCGAGGTGACAGAGGCATCTTTTCTTTTCCAACTATGTCCCAAATAGTTTTAATTCTAATTATACTATATCCTGCATACGGATTATTGGTTGTAGTGTTGCTCTCAGGAATTAACCTACAACGAAACAAGTGAACCAATGCAGCCAGCACAGGACAACGAATTAGCACAAACATTCTGCACCGAAGGGGTAGAAAATATAGGGGACAAGCTGACAGAATCAAATGGCGGAATAGCCGACAGAGATGAAGTGGAGAAAAGGATGAGCACGCAGTCCACTGATTCCGAAGTCTCCGAAGTGACACAGGCATCTTTTCTTGTCCAACTATGTCCCAAATAGTTCTAAATCTAATCATATTATATCCTGCATACGGGTCATTCTTTGTAATATTGATCCTAGGAATTAACCGACAACGAAAGAAGTGAACAAATGGAGGCACCTAAGGATGAAGAATTAGAACAAACGTCCGGCATGGAAGGGGCAGAAATTATAGGGGACAAGCTGGCAATGCCCGCACAGACAGGGAAGCGTATTCGGCTGCATAACAAACCTAAGAAGGCACAAGACTACGTGGTGGCTCCAGAAGGCACGGACAAATCCTTCTATGCCCTGTTTTTGCAACATTTAATTTCTATGCCCTGCTTTTGCTACATTTATTTTCTTTGTTATTAATAAATGTTGTTACTTACATCATGATAGATTACGTCTGCACCGGCGATGATTGGTCCGTGATTGAAAATATCATGTCTGAACCAAACGATAAAAGAAATTTAGTGAGCATCGATGACTCACATCTCAAAAGACAACAGTTAGAGCGTCTATTACTCCCTGAAGAATTTGTTGGCGACGAAGTAAGTATATGTAGCTGTCTGACAAGACGATGCTATTTTAACATGGGTTTCTATTCTCTCCTATAACCAAGGTGTGCACTTGAAATTGCAGATCATAGACGCATACATACATTGCATAAGTGCTAAAGAGCATCTACAGATGAGGTCAGTTGGAAGTGTGTTCTTAGAGAATGCATGCATCTCTAAGATGATAAAGGAATTTAGCTCTATACGGGATGACGCGCCAAGATGGGTATTAAACAGAGCTACAACTTATTTGGAACATGATATGGTGAGTCTCAGTTCCATACATATTACTATGAATTCAATCAAGGACGAATGTTTGTATAGATGGGACCTAAACTAACAAAAACTCTATTTTCAGATATTCGTTCCAGTTAACATTGAACACTTCCATTGGTACCTAGTAGTTATAAATAGCGGGCAGCGATGCATCCAGGTGCTCGACTCGCTGGGCCCAGGAATGAGCCGCAAAGACCTCACCGCTATGGTTAGTCATTAGTCCCACTACACCATCTTTTGATAAGACGATTTCTGTTATTGTTCGGTTGTGATGCTAATACTTTGTCATTTATTCATTCAACAGCTCAAAGGACTGGAAAATGTATTCGAATATGCATCGCTTCAAATGGAACTAAAAACTGATAAGTGGAAAGACTTAAACATCTCAGCATGGCCAAGGGAAGAGTGTATTAAGAGCACACTGCAAAGAGATGGGTATACCTTCTAACTCAAAGGCTCAAAGTAATCGACATTATGTGTTTTTTTGTATTTCCCCATTAGTTGCATCACAAAAGGAGTTTCTGCACAATAAGAATAAAGTATGGATATGTCAAAGTATACGAGCTGAAAGTATACAGATATGCACCGAGTTGACGGGGACCAGCAGGCGGCGGGGTCGGAGAGACTAACCTGGACCCGGACGAGCGATGAGAAGCATAGGGAGGGTCCCGAGCAGCAGCACAGCACGCGGAGGTCATCGTGGTGATCCTAATCAAGATGGAGGTCGCGAGCAGCAACTGTTCCTGCTCCTGACCGAAACGGACAGGGAAATCAAGATGGGGTCGGAGAGCAGAGCATCCCGATCGAGGGGAGAAGAATAGTTGGAACCGGACCTTCATGGCGTCCTGAGCAGGGTGGAGGGGGAGGGAAGTTCCTGGCGCGGCGAGTGCATCAGCACGAGGGAACCCCGGCGTCGCCGGCGAGCATGCCCAGCTCGAGCGCCCCGCCGTCGCCACAAGGAGGGAGGGCCCCAATGTCGCCGGCGAGCATGCCTAGCTCTAGTGCCCCGCCGTCGCCACAAGGAGGGAGGGCCCCACCGTCGCCGGCGAGGATCCCCAGCTCGAGCGCAACGCCATCTCTAGGAGGAGGGAGGGCCCCAGCGTCGCCGGCGAGCATGCCCGGCTCGAGCGCCCCGCCGTCGCCAGGAGGAGGGAGGGGCCCAACGACACCAGATAGGAAGAAGGGGCGGGTAGAGCGGGGGCGCTCGTGTCCGCCGGCGGTGCTGACGAGGGGGAAGGGTGGGGCAAAGCAGGGGCCTGCGCGTCCGTCGGCGTTGCTGACGAAGGAGAGGTGCGGCCAGCAGAGAGCTCCGGTGGCTGTGGATGGGGATCGTGAAGGGGAGGGGGGCCAGGCTGTGGATTTGGAGGAGTGAGGGAAGAATGGGGAAGCGATAAGCGTGAGGGAGCGGTGGAAGGTTGACTTTGATTTTTTTTAATCTCTATACTATACTACTACTTAATACTAAGCCAGTGACCCATTGTAAGTGAGTGTTGCATTTTTTCTAAACAAAATAAAAATTTCTTTAGATTTCAAAGGGCATGTCCGGTTCACATGCTGCGTGGGTGAGATTTTTGTTTTCATCACAGCTTGTTACAATCATGATCATTTGATGATTTAAAAAAATAATATGAATCCCTTTAAAAATGATAAAAAATTATTGAGTATATTTGAGTTTTGTAATCATGCAGGTCATCTTGTGGTCTGTGGATGATAAATTTTATGGAGTACTTCACAGGAGATATTTTGTCTGACATTCCTACACAGGTATTTTTCACTGTGTATCATTATACTTATTCTATGTTGTATCACTATTTAACTCTTATTGCTACTTTAATAGGAACATATGACAGATTTTAGAACAAAACTAGCTGTCATTTTAGTCGACTCGGAATTGAATGATGATAACATAAGAAATCGAGACATGGAAGATGACGACAACAACACAGATCCCACGGAATGTATGATTCTGGATAGACCTCCTGAGAATTTCAAAACATCAAATACATCAGGAGAAGTCGAGCTCATCTCGCAGTCATTTATCCTTTCACCATCTGTCAATCCAACAAACGATGATTTAATAGATGAACTTTGCTTGTTCATCAGTATGGTTGATGATGTCGCTCTACTAGAATAAGCCATATTTTTTAATTCATTTTGTATTCCAATAAATTACTCTGATGTCATTATAATTGAAAGTATTTCGATTTTACAGGAGCGAATGGGTGAAAAGCTTTGATCCGTACCCTATTAGCTTAAATTTGAGACAAATAAAAAACATATTGAACAATGATGAATACATGGATATACATTGCTTTAATATGGCTGTGCGGATACTAGCGCGCCACGAAGTCCAGCTTCTCAGAGACATTCCATCTCACTATATGGATCTGAACTTTTGTGTAAGTTACTATAATCACGTATTACATTTTTTTCTCATTGCATTAAATATTTTCTCATTCTTATTTTAGTCGATGTTCGACTATGCACGAGACTCAAGTCATCATGAAAATATGGAAATTGCTACATTGAAACGGTTGTTTCATAGCTGGCCTGACAGTAATGATTATCATATCTCACAATGTGATATGGTAAGATTTTAATTTTTCATCTCTAAGTCTTAATTAATATTCCATGTATTTCTAAACTATCTCATCATTGCAGATTTTATTGCCTTGGTATATGTTTGGGCTATTTCTATTGTTTGTGTTGGATCAAAATAAAAAAGTTGTCTCAATTTTCAATCCGATACCAATACCTACTTTGGGGAATAATGTACTTAAAATTGTGGTCGACAACCTAAACCTTGCGCTTGAAGTTGCAAACCCTGCATTAAGGATGATATCTCTAAATGGGAATGCATAGTTCCTGTTGCTCCAACAAATTCACACTGGTATGAATCTTTTAAACGCATTATAATATTAATTGATTCATTCGACTCACATTATGTGTTTATTTCATACATGCAGTGCCCTGTCCGGTTATTTGGTTTTTAATTACATGCACTCATTGTGCGATGGAAAACTATATTTTCCCATACCCAAGGTGAGTATTGACACCATGCTTATTTGTATACACATTGCACATGCAACTTGTTACAACAATGTTGTATAATGCATATGTAGGATGGTATTCAGCTGAGGAAGTAATTTTTGGTGCATATTTTAAAGTATGAAGAGAATGAAGCTCAAAACAATATCCCATACATTGAACGAAGCATCATTGATCGCATCTATAGATGGACCTTCATTGCTTCAAAAGATGGACCTTCAAGACATGCTTAGTTGCGGTTTTTAAAATATATTTTTGTAACAATTATAATACAATTATTATGTGACAGTGAATTTTATGCGAAGACATGTTTATGGATCATGTGTTACACACGCGCTCATATCGTTGTGCATAAGACACATTTAAATGGCTCGGTGAAAGAACTCACTAAAATAAAAATTATATCCAGAATAGATGTTTTTACTATAGACTGTGATACACGTGTTGGATCAGAAATATGTCACATTTTTTGAAAATACAATTTGAGTGACAAACTAACATTTCGGATCGATCTGAAATTTTTGTAAAATAGCATGTAAACTTATTTTATTTCAGATATGCTTATTAGTGCCCTAAAAGGTTAGAATAAGGAAGTGGGGGATCTACTATCCATAAAAAACGACATGACGAGCACGCCCTATAATATGGGTGATGTCCTTTCTTCGTGGTTGGGAAGGCCCGGGACTAAATCGAACTCGCAAGATTCACTGAGTCAAGAGCCAAGACGACCGACACTAGGCTCACGGGTGAGAAGTAAAAAAGAAGTGGTTTCACATGATGCGTGACAAATCTTGAAATGTCGTGCAAATGGCTAGTCTTTGATTTTTTTTTTTTGAGGTGTTGGCTAGAGTCTTTGAATTTTTTTTTGAGAGATGGCTAGAGTCTTTGATGAATTAAGGTTTACGGCCATACTATAATTTTGGGCCAGGACCAGGTTTCTGATGCCAACCCGAAAGTAGCCCGGCCCTCGCCAACAAATTAGACAACAGAGGCCGAGGGGCGCCGCTTTGTCTCGCTTATAGCGAGACAGAGCTCTCCCTCGCCTCTGTGTGGTCCTAAATGGTTTTTTTTTGCGGGTAAAAAAACTTCTTTTATATAAAATTTTGAAAATATTCTAATTACATACATTCCAAAAAAACTTAATTTACTAATAAATGTTTAAAAATGTTCACAGTCAATTTTAAAACTATAACACAGTGTAAAAAAAGCTTGGCTTAACTATAAAAAATGTTGATAGCATTAGAAAAAGTTCTTGCATTTCAAAAATTGTATGTGACATTTTTGTTAAAAACGTTATAAAATCTAAAAAAATGCTTGTGTAATTCAAACAAATCCTACAATTAAAAAAAAACTATATGTGAAATTAAAACAATATGCGACATACAAATATTACATATTTCAGAAAAATGGTTTTGTCATTAAAAATTATTAAACGAATATTCAAAAAGAAATTAGCATGTAGTTGAGAAAATTTGTAAAAAGCATGTATTTGAGAAATGTTCAACATGTGTCAAAAAATATTACATATGTATAAGAGAAATGTACAATGTGTACTGAAAAATACATACGTGGGTTGAAAAGAAGGTAAAAGGAACTAAAAATTTTGGTGAAAACAAAGAAACGAAGAAACAAAGAAAACCGACACAGAAAAAAGGAGAAAACAACAAAAGAAAGACAAAAACCCAAAAACCTGAAAAGTAAAATAAAATATGGGAAAAGCTTACCTTCAGCCGGCTGATGCACGCGCGAGCGTCCGCCGCTTGCATAACCGTCAGATCAGTCCTGATCAAGCGGCCACGCTGGCCACAAGTCAGTCCCGCACGGCCAGTCTTTTTCTTCCAATAAGGGTCTTGTTTCAGTAGATTTCTTCATCATAGGACTAGTTTCAGAAAGAAAGAAAAAACTATTCGGTGGTGATGGTTTTTTTTTCTGCAACTAGGGTCTTGTTTCAAAAGATTTCTGCAACATATCTTTTGTTTCAGAAGGAAAACAAATGTTTCGGTTGTGAAGGTTTTTTTCTGCAATAAGGGTCTTGTTTCAGAAACATAGCCCGAGTTGCAGCGCCGCAGGAGCGCCCGACATTAGAGAGTGAGTGGTCAGACATCGCAACATGAGGCATGTTTCAGAAACATAGCTCTGATTGCAGGAAACACCGAAGAAGCGTCGGGCGTGAGAGGTCGTCGCCGTCATGCTCGATTGGAGCTAGCAGCTGCTCGCGGGGCTGAGACGGAGGAGGAGGAGCAACTCCGGCTAGCACGGCAAGGACTAGTTCCCCCGGCGCGCCGGCGACAGCGATTTTGCGGTGGTGGGGGCGGGCTCCATGCTGGGCATAGCTGTGTCAGGACGGCGGACAGGGGAATCTGTTTCCGAAACTGAGCGGTTGTTGCAGCAAGTAAGGAGGTGGTCACGCGCGTGGTGGTGGTTAGATCTGACGTCTGTCGGAGCGCTGATCCAACGGAGCTCCATGCGGCGGATGTTTCTAATACATCCGCCGGCGGACGCGTAGCGGCTCCCGTAAAATATACACTAGAACAAGCAGAAAAAAATCTCACCCGGAAAATCTCTCTCGCTGGAACTCGAATTGGGCTGGCCCGAGAGCTCCTAGTCAGCACTTGAGGCGCCCGATCGTGGAACTCGCGCTCACGCAGCTTTTGCTTCGGCCGGTCAAATAAATCGCATTCGCTCGCTAGTCGCAGCTTCCTTCACTCGATCGTCGCTCGTAGTTCGCACGTTCATGGTTGACCATTGTCTTTTCCTAAAAAAACAAAAAGTTCATGAAACAATTCTTTAAAGCTGTTAATAAATTTGGAAAACAAATTCATAAACTTGGAGAAATGTTCACGAATTTAAATTTTTCCAAAACAATTCATGAAATTTGGAAAAAAGTTCATGACTTAAAAAAATTCAAAAAGGTTCAAGACTTGGAAAACTTCATAATTTGAATTTTTTTCTCAAAAATGATAAAATTATCACGAATTAGAAAAAAATCACAGAAAAACAATCATGTACTTAAAATTTGAAAAAGTTCATGTATTTAAAATTTGAGAAAGGCTTCATGAAGTTGCAAAAAGTTTTGGAAAAAGTTCATGCAATTGAAAAAATAAAAATAAAAAAAGGAAAAGGAAACCGAGCAAAACCAGTGCTCGAAAGAAACGAAAATAAACAAAAAAAAATACCAGCCCAATAAAACTAAAGAAAACCAGTTCAAAGAAAACAGGTGGAAGGTTCCCCAGGCCGGTAAATATAGGGTAACGCAGCAGAAAACAAAAAATTTCCGACTTACGCACCAGCCCAGGACCACTATGGAGACTGCATACAAGGTTTGATCTTTTCGTTACCGACTCGTAGCGCAGCGGAAGTAGAGTCGATGACGATCGGCGGTGCAGATCCCCGTAGCTAGGATTTACAACCTCCCAACCGCGAGGATGTACTCCTTCGTCTGCTCCCCGGACGGATCTCAGGGCAGCCCTTCGGGAGGCCTCGGGACAGTCCTTCGGATAGTCCCACCGGACGGGTCCTCGGACAGCCCTTCGGGAGAACCTCAGAATCTCGGGCGGTCACTTGGACAGCCCTTCGGGAGGCACACTCGAAACTCGGACGGTCACTCGGACAGCCCTTCGGGAGGACCTTCGAAACTCGGACGGTCACTCGGACAGCCCTTCGGGAGGCACTCTCGAACTAAGACCGAAACTACGATCTCTCTACAGAGTTGCACACATACGGTGTCATCTATCCGGCAAGGCTTCGCCGTCCAGAACTAGTTCCCACCGGAACCCAGACAGCCTTTCGGCTCTACGAAACTATTTCGCTGGGAGGGAGAGAGAAAGCCAGATCATGCATGGCACTTGTATGTGAGAAAGAGTTAGTCTTTAGGCAGCCCCCTCCACCCCTATTTATAGGCCAAGCCCAAGGGTGGCTTCTCCAAGAAGCCAAGGGGGAAAATACCAAAGGGCCCTCAAGGTGGCTTCTCTAAGAAGCCACCCAAAAAGCACTTTCACTATTCACGGCGATATTTTTCAGCGTCCGTTCGAACCGAAAAAATTTATGTGGGCTTAGAACATTTCCAGTACCCACTAAAATAATTTTCGACGCATTCCGAAACAATTCCGGATTAGTGATTTTCATCTGCGAAAAGCAACCAAACCGGTTCTGGCAGCTCCGGAACATTTCCGGATTTTATCCCGGAAAATTCCCAGAAGTTTCCAGAATAATTCTGGCACCCTCCAAGAATTATCACGCGTGTCCCGAAACCAATTTGACTTAATGATATTCCCCGAAATAACTTTTCGGTTTTACCGAAACTATTTCGGAGTTCTCTCTCCGGAACTCTTCCGTTGTCTCCGAAACTTTTTTGGTCAATTTCTCTCAGACTCCTTGTCTAGAATTCAGCAGATAGATGACCCTTAAGCGTGTGACCCTATAGGTTCGGTGAAGTATAGACATGACCGGAACTCTTTCCGATCAATGATCAACATCGGAGCCGTGGACACCCATATTGACCCCTATACCCACACGAATGAATATTCGAGTGAACCTCCAGTTGCCGTGTGCTATTCCTGTTGTTTCGCGATATGTTACAAATACCCGAGGTGAGACATGTTGGCATCCTCGTGGATCAACAACTTGTCCACTATGCCAGTCACCTCGTTACCGGTATTGTTCTCTTTTCTCGTTCCCGTGTCCCGACATCCCTGTGATCAAATCACCCTATGTCTGGCCAGACGATGATAGATACCGTAACACCGGAGGGCCCAGAGATATCTCTCCATCGCCGGAGGAGCAAATCCCAATCTTGAGCTATCAAGTTACTTGACATACTTTTCCATGAACCCGTAAGCTCCCGTAATAGCCACCCATTTACGGATGACGTTTAACAAACCCCAAAGTTCATGAAGCAAGCATGAAGAAACTCTATACTCTCATGGTCTAAGGAATCATGCAAATGTTAACCATCTATGTGTTATTAACCATTATCTTGTGACGAATGTATCTCATAGCATAACATCAATTCGGGTCGATTCAACACAAATGTTCTTCTAACATTGTGCCCTCAAAATTGCTGGCATAGACATGCCCATGTTTGGGAAAACATAATCATCATGCAACCTTGAGCTAGTCTTAGAGGCATGACTAGGAATACATTTTACCGTTTATTATTCCACACGTGCACATGGGTTTTCCCCAGAGCCTTTATGGATATGCGGGCTCGGGAACCACAGCAGTTATACCATGGAACATAAACATAATTATGAGCATGGAGATAAATAATAACATTTATTATTGCCTCTAGGGCATATCTCCTACAGACTCCCACTTGCACTAGAGTCAATAATCTAGTTAATGCTAATGCACTTTACACCTATGGCACACTGGTGTAAAATATGCTTCGCATATGGCACACTGGTGTACAACTTCAGCTCCGTGGGTGTCTTTGCATATCCTCGCGTTTTCACGCTTTCACAAAATTCATATTTTGTGTGGACCTGGCTTTGTATATATGTGAATCACAGGTCAAACCTTGATTCCTCAGACTGAGCTATGGAGCAACTATCTGCAATAGTGTCCCACTGACCAAAGTCATCTTGGATCCATACTAAGTTCATGAATGAACTATATGATTCAACATCTTCTTTGTCGCTTCGAAAGTGGCAACATACTTCGCCTTTGTTATAGAATTCGCCACGGTAACTTGTTTGGAACAATTTCCAACTAACTGTGCCACCATATTGTGTGTTACACAAAACCCTCAATTTAAATCGAAAATTGCATGGAGAAATGATGAAGAGTGTATCGATGTAACCTTTTACAACGAACTCTTCATGATCTCCACTTGCGAGAAAACATGTCATCAGTGCTACTTTAGTACTCAATGACCTTTTTTCATTGTTGTTCCATGATCAGTACTTTTGATCACATTGGTATCTATACTCGCAACAGCTTGGGAGTATTGGACATATCTGGTTGTTTTACATACCATGGAATACATGATTAATCCAAACACAGGAATGTGTGGAATCTCCATCATGTATTTTGCCCATCAGTGTTTTGGGACACCGAGTCTTGCAAAAACTCTTTCCATGTGACTTCGGCAAGAATCACTCCTTGTTGTTCTTAGTGCTAAACGGTTTTAGCATCTTGTCAATATGTATTTTTTCTCAGCCCCATTAGGTAAATCTATCTCCATAGATCATTATGCCTAATATCAAGGCTATTTAGCCCAAGCACTTCATCGAAAAACTATTTTCAAATGAAGCCCTAATTCGTGTCAAGAAATTTATATCCAATTAACAATGTGTCAAGCACACAAGATTTCCAGAAATATTATTATGCTCCCACTTACTTTCTTGAAACCACAAGCATCTTCATTACCCATTGATGAAGTCAAACCCCTTTGACCATTCCATAAAAAACGAAGATTCCAACTCCATTTTGCTCTCTTCTGTCCATCGATGGAACTCTGAAGTTTGCATACTTACTAGCATACTATGGACCGACAAAATACTTTGGATTGTATCACATACAAGTCCTAGGTTGTATTTCCATCTCATGGAAATCCTTTTGGCACCCATGTTTCATATCTCATGTTTGAAATATGTATTAATTGCTAGTTTAACCCGAACCGACTTTAAGCATTGCTACGGTGAGACAATCTCATTGTAGTTAACTCCTTGAACTTGTTATTGCAACAAGTCAAGCTTAATGGATACATTTTTTTTATCCGTATCAGTTTATAGTCCCATTACAATCCGTTAGACTCTAAGTCTTTCGGAGGGTTTATCAAGATTTAAATCTTGAATCATTTATGGAAACTATCTCAGATTATATTGGCATTTAGCCAATTCCGGAGTCAGGGCCCATCAATGCTTCCTTGTGTATCGTAGGAATACTGTTGTCTAACAACAATATCTCGTTTGCGCACCTGGGAGGTTTGCACGAGCTTTGCCTATGTTGTTCAGCTGCAAGTTTGAACGAAGTTCATACATCTCATGTAGAGGCTTCCGCATTAGTCGCAGTAGGAAACTCTGGAATTACTTTCAAGGTTCCTTTCCTTTAACCTGATGACGAAGATAATTGTTATCTCGTCGAGTTGCACTGTCCTCCCACTCACCTTTTGCAAGAACTATTCTCTTTAAAAGCATACCGTTTTGTGGCAAAATCCTTTGCCTCGGTATAGTGGTGGGGGAATACCCAATGACTTGGGATAACTTACAAAGTAGCACTTGTCTGATTTGGAATAGGTTTGTAACCTTTTACACAAGCCCCATATTCCAAATGTCAAGAAGAGATATAACATGGTTGGGCGTACCATACCATGGTGTCATTTCAACAGACCCGATGGAGCTCTTTTCAGTGTAAAAATTGCAGTCTCTAAAGCATTACTATTAAAAGGGATAATGGCAAATTGATTTATGTCATCTTTGATCTTACCATGTCATAAATGGTTCGATTACATCTTCACGGACTTTCCACTTGCAGTGGTGTTCCGGGAGGTGTAAGTTATGAAACCCCTTTCTCAACTCATCAGACATTCGCTAAACTTGTAACTCAAATATTCTTTTCTGCAATTGAATTGTAGAAACATAATTTTCTTGTTACAATAACTTCTACTTCATTTTTGAAAACCTTTTGAATGAATTCAAAAGATCCAGACTTACGTCTCATCAAGTAAATATCAATATATCCACTTGAGTCATTTCAGAAGATAGACAAATCCACTGCCAGCAACAACATTTATTGGACTACACACATCATGATGTTTGATTACCAATACGTTCTTTGCTCGTTCCTTATGGCCCGTGAACGGTATTTCAGTCACTTCACTTTTCGGACGAAAGTTGCAAGTGTCAGATGATTTAAAATCAACCGACTTCAAAATCCATCATAATGGAATTTTCCATGCGAGTTTCTCCAATGTGACCAAATTCAGTGTTATGGATGTATCATATTACCATAAATATTCATAACATACGTCCCATCTTTGATGGAAGCATGGCCCTTTATGTTATTCATAATACTGAACAACAATTGTTCTTTTATGAACAACCCTTTTGCAACAACATTGTGCAGTGGGCTAGAGTGTATGAAACTCTAAAATGAATTATGAAAGTAAACACAGAGGAAATATATTATTATCATTATTCATAACATACATCTCATTCACAATGAAAGTATGGCCCTTCTGTTATATAACATCGAACATCAAAAGTTCTCTTATGAACAACCTTCTTGCAAGATACTTTATGAAATGGGCTAGAGTGTGTAAAACTCTAAAATGTTTTATGAAAATAAATACAGACGGTAATACACCGATGGAAGGTATAGTAACATTTACTATGTTCCCTGTGTGTATCTAAACCTCATTTCTGGCAAGTCCTTTAGGCCGTGGTAGTTCTTGCATCGAGTCGCAATTGAATACAATCGAGCAGGTATTCCTGTGATCAAATCACAATACCCAAGAATCAGTGATTAACATGTTTAATCATAATTCCCAAGAACTATTTCTTTGACTAGCCTTCCATACATCAATAACCTGTATGACATTCATACATGAGCTGGATATTCCAGTCTACTTTCTATTTGCCTTTACACTTCTAACAGTTTAACTTCCAGTATTTCTCCTACTCTCAGAAGAAGCACCCAATTTTAAGAGTGGCGTTTAGCCCTGGACATCCTAGGGGTGAAAGTCTCACTAACACCCTTTGGACATTCCCTTTCTCTTAAAGTGGTTGTTTTATTCACCATCATCACATGACAGGCGTTCTTCTGGATCCCTCTCCTAACAGTCAAATGCCCACTAAACACTTTACTAATTCTTTGCAAACAAACATTGCTTTGTTTGTATCTGAAAACGATTTTCAGTTCCATGAATATCACCTAACTATCCCAAACTTTTGAAGTTCAGGTCTCATGGAAGAAAACATTTTGCACTTGAGCGTAACGGAATTCTAGCTTTTGGATCGAAGGACGAGAGTCACATCATCCATAGCATTTGCGGGAGGATACCGAAAGCATGCGATAGGACAAAGTCCTTCTCGGCACTCTTGAGGACAATCCTCACATTACGCTACCAATCGTAAAGTTTTAACCAGATAAAAATAGCTTATTCAATTTTAATAGGGAGGGTGGAAACGCGAGCCATTATTCTATAACTATTATGCAAATCACACTTAGACAGTGTTCATAATTAATTGCACCGAGAATTAAACAAGTTAATTCTACAGTGCGCTCCCACTTAAATCAATATCTCTCAAAATTGATTGTGAGTGATACAAGACTCGCATATCAATTGTTCTCCATTGGTGTAACACCACTGATGACGAAAATCTCAACCGGTAGGCCAACTTGCCAATCACATCTCTATACGACTCTTGTTCATCTTTCGATGCGTGTGTTCCGAACTCAGGACGATCCTGCCATGAACGTCAAGACAACCAAGTGATCTTGCTGCGAGGTCTGACCTCACCCGCCTCACACCCGTACAATCGTTCGTACCCATGTAGATCATGGCGCACCTCGAAAGGAAAGATGCCGTGACGGTGCTACACTTGGGAGAACACTAACTACTTGATATTTTTGTGAGAGATCACCCTAATAAAAAGCGACTACCGCGCAATCAAAAAGGGTGCATCATAAGGGATAAACATCTCAGGCAATTCATAATAGCATGATATGGTATAGCCCTTTCTGACGGAGAAGTCTTGTATTTCTTCGTCTTCGGCATTCGCGTCGGTGTTCACCTTCGCGAAGATTGCCACCACCTTGTCGATGCACCAGATAATATTACTATCTCTATAGCTAATAAAATAAGTGCATTACTTAAGGTTGACATGCAGGTCATTAAAGTGACAATCATATGGCTCCAACCATCATGCCGAATCATGACACGCAGGTCATGTTAATCAAATTACATCATATATGTTGACGCTCAAAAGTGGCACAGTCATAAAAGTAGCTTGGGCTATATCAAGACAAATTCAAATTTATGATTGGACGTCACTATGTAATGGCTCTCTTCGAGACGATCAAAATTGATAAGAAGATAGAGCTCGGATGCAAAAGTTATGATAAGTTCAGAGATGCTCATGTTGACACCAGATTAAAGAATGGCATGAAACTCAATCAAGATTGCCTCTGATGGAAAATGTTTCAACAACAAAGTTATGCGTCTCGTCGAAACGGTTGATTTTGATATAAATGTCGTATTAATCCGAGCTTGTATGCAACCTGTGGAGCCAAAACAAGGTCAGAAACAGAAGCTGCAGAGTCATTTCGGACCGAACGAGTTGATTTAACTCGGTGAGACCGAGTTGATCCGGAAGGATACAGAGAGTTGGCAACTTTCACTCGGTGGGACCGAAGCAAACCAATCGGTGAGACCGAGTTGATCCAAGAAATTACAGAAGGATACAGAGAGTTGGCAACGTTCACTCGGTGGGACCAAAATGAACAACTCGGTGGCTCCGAGTTGATCCGGAAAATTACCAAAGATTCCTATCCGAGTTAGGTTAGGGTTTTTGATGTTTTGGACGGAATTTTTAGTCCTTTTCTTGTACGGAAAGTCCAGCCGCCTCATAAATAGATGAGAGGTGATGGCCGATTGAACAACACACGATCGACAAATCAATATACTACTTTTTACCCTAGTTTTTACATCTCTCCCTTGTTCTTTCTCTCTCGTTCTTCGTTCATTCTTCGTGTTGAAGGGCAGTGATCCTCGAGGCTCTAGGGGCGAGCGAATCGACCTAGGGTAGCCCATAGCCACAGCGCGTCCAGACGGGGTCTCTCCCGGGCGTGTGGGGTTTCGGGTCCTCAAAAGCACCCGCCGGATTGCTTGCGTACCGTGCTTCCGGACGGGTCTCCATCGACGTGAGCTGTGGTGCATCACCCCCGGCGTTGAGGGTACACGGTGACGTGTTCATGTGCGAGCACACTTTTTGGCGACTCTGCTGGGGACGAAAGATCAAGAATCATCATCAACCATGTCGGATCTCCCCAAGCCCTCAGAAGTTAGCGCCGATAACATCATTAAGCCCGGTCTTGATGAACTATCGGATGAACATCACCAAGCCTACGAAGCGCTCAAGAAATAGCATGAGGAGGATTTTGTGGCGCTCAAGAAGAAGCACGAGGAGCAGGATTTGGAGGCGTTTCTTGCAAATTTCAAGAAGGACCGGCAAGGTAACATTACTCCGGTTGGAAACGTCAATGTCCCTCCTCTCATTGATGAACAAGATGAAATCACTGTGAGTAAAGTTTTTTATCCAGAGCAAGTGGCTGTGATTGAAAGTCTTGTTAGTAAGGGTAAGGCTATGACATACAATTCTTTTGTGGCAAATACTAATGCCAAGAAAAATATGCCTCCGTCATCTAGTGGTACTGTTGGTGTATCTGAAAACCCTAGTCCAACTTTACCTATTTTATCGGCACCTCCTATACAACAACAATATAGTATGACGTTTAATTTTTACCCTAGTCATACCAACCAGCTTGTGGCTGCACCTGCACCTGCATATCCTAATCCTATTATGAGTGTGCCCAATTCGGCGTCAACGCCGAATCACTTTGTCACACCACCCATAGGCGCAAGCATGTTTGGTCTTCCGCCGAATTACGGTTCGGCTCCCATCCCACAAGTTGCACCACTAGCTAGTACTCATGTTGCTCCTATGTCATTTCCACAGACATCTTCATCTATCTCGGATCCAATTTTAGCTAAATTAAGGGAGGATTTGCATAAGATGTTTCTAGAAACTTTCAGAAATGAGCCGAAAGTAAAGAGTCGTGTGTATCAAAAGCCTTATCCTGAACACTTTGATGCAGTTTTGTACCCTCAAGGTTATAAGGTTCCTGATTTTGTCAAATTTAGTGGAGAGGTCACGAAAACAACATGGAGCATGTTAGTCAGTATCTAGCGCAGTTGGGTGAAGCAGGTTCCATAGAAGAACTGAAAGTGCGTTTATTTCCATTATCTTTAACTGGTACCGCATTTTCATGGTTTGCTGCTTTACCACATGGTTCAATTCTCTTATGGTCGCAATTAGAGCAAAAGTTTCATGATCACTTTTATAGCGGCGATAATGAGCTTAAGTTGTCACATCTTACATAGGTTAGGCAAAAACATGATGAATCGGTCACCGATTATGTCAAGAGATTTAGAGATATAAAGAACCGATGTTATAGCTTAGTGATAACTGAGAGAGACTTGGCGGATCTTGTTCTTAATGGTTTAAAAACTCATATTAAAGAGAGGCTAGAAAGTTATGAGTTTTTGAATATTAACCAAGTCTTACAAAAAGCTTTGGCTCAAGAGAGTCGAAGTAAAGAGGTTCACAGGTCTACAACCGATCGTCCTAGAATGCATATGGTTGATTACAATGATGATAATTCAGATGATGAGGTTGATGTCTATACTACTGAGTTTGTTTGGTCCTCAAAGGCCAAACCTTATACATGCAATGCTCTTAAGCTGATTCGCAAGAATCGTGATGAGGAGATGAAGTTTACTTTTGATACATCTAAGTGTGATAAAATATTTGATGCTCTCCTGCAAGATAAGATGATTAGGATATCACACACCATACTGCCGTTTGACGAGTTGAAACGGCGTGCTTATTGCAAGTACCATAATTCATTTTCTCATGCTACCAACGAGTGCAATGTTTTTTGATGACAGATACAATCGGCCATTAATGACGGACGATTGAATTTTGCTGAGATGCAAGGTGATAAACAACCCTTCCCGATAAACACCATGAACTTGGAGGGAAATAAAATGTTAATTCGGCCTACCATAGCCGAATCTGCTAATAAAGATAATGTTGTTATTGGTGAACCCAGGAAAGGCAAGGAGGGCGACAAAGTCTTGGGAAGAGAGGTTGTGCTTAATAAGCAACCCGATGGCAAGAAAGTATTGAAGATCACCATAAAAAATCCTGCACTCGAGGGGCAACCACAAGTACAAGAAGATGCTCATGTTAAATTTATCAAGCCCAAGAATTCAGAAGTTGGCAAGTGTGAAAAGAGTGAAGCTAAGCGCAAGCGAATCAAGCCAACTTTTGATTTGCTGCTATTCAAATATGCAAGTAAAGCGGCCAGTTCTAGCTCTAATCGGCCATCACATTCAAAGCGTTCTAGATCGCCTCCAGAGCAAGAGTTTCGACACTATGCAAGGCCATATGGGTCATGGGCACCGACACCATGGATGTCACAACCCCCCTATGCGCCATATTACATGGGAGACTTCAATGGAGGATGGGGGCAGCCCCCAATGGCTCCTTATGCTTTTCATATGGGGTGGGCAGCACCTAGAAAGTCTGCTTGCGAGAGGCTTTATTATCCCACACAAGGCCGTTTGAGCTATGGTGCAAATCGGACAACAAAAATTTCTCCAAGCAAGGCCAAGCCTAGGGATCCGAAATATACTCAACCTAAGTGGTGTCCTCCTGGTTTAACTAAGACCATTAAAAGGAGATTACAATGTATGAGGAACCACGAGAAGGTAGAGCAGAAAGAAGAGAAGCAAAGGGACGAATTGTTCCATGAAATTCGGCCCATGGCACTCACAAAACAAGTGTGGAGGCCTAAACAAAAAGAAAACACAGATGCTTCTACATTAGCTACAGCAACACCTTCACCACCAGAAGAGGATGATGCGACCCCTATTACATCGTCCACACCACCTGAAACACCCCCTTTAGTTGAGGAAACTTCAAGCCCAATATACACATTGGGAGATGAAGATGAGATGGTGGATTACGAATCTACGCCGGTTCGGGAAGGTATGGATATTAATATGGTGTATTACTTACCTGCCGAGTTTCGCACTATAGGTGGAGAAGAGGAGGTGGCCCAGCTAGATTTTGGTCCTAAGAAAGCTATCTTCGAGAAACCGAAAGAACCGGTGAAACACCTGAAGCCATTGTACCTCAAAGGTCATATTAACGGATCGCCGGTTGCTAGGATGCTCGTTGATGGTGGTGCTGTGGTAAATCTTATGCCCTATTCGGTCTTCAAGAAGTTGGGGTTACATGATGATGCATTGATGAAGACCAATATGGTACTTAACGGATTTGAGGGTAAAGAAAAGACAGAGGCCAAAGGTGTGATGTGCATGGAACTCACTTTGGGAAGCAAAACTTTGGCCACCACATTCTTCAACACCGAGGTGCAAGGTAACTATAGTGTTATATTAGGCCGCGATTGGGTTCATGCTAACCAATGCGTGCCATCTACCATGCATCAATTCTTAATACAATGGGTCGATGATGAGGTAGAAATCATTCACGCGGATAATTCGGCTTGTGTTGCTTTGGCCGATGCATCGGTGGATTGGAGTCATCCCGATGTTACTTGCTTGACAGGGCGTGACCTCTCGGAGTTTGATTTCCTTAGTGCTACAAGGAACGGGTTCATTCCCATCTCTTTAAAGATGATTGGTTCCAAGGTATGACGTAAACAAGAAGATAAAATCAATGGCCGATATATAATTATCGCCCTAAGCATATAAATGGCTGATGGAGTGTTGACATCGTCCTTAGAACCAACACGGTACAAGTTATTTTTCGGCACGCTAGCTTTGCCGAAAAACAGGGGGGCATGTGTTGACGCTCAAAAGTGGCACAGTCATAAAAGTAGCTTGGGCTATGTCAAGACAAATTCAAATTTATGATTGGAGGTCACTCTGTAATGGTTCTCTTCGAGACGATCAAGATATATATGAAGATAGAGCTCGGATGCAAAAGTTATGATAAGTTCAGAGATGCTCATGTTGACACCAGATTAAAGAATGGCATGAAACTCAATCAATATGGCCTATTATGGAAAATGTTTCAACACAAAAGTTATGCGTCTCATCAAAACGGTTGATTTTGATATAAACATCGTATTAATCCGAGCTCGGATGCAACCTGTGGAGCCAAAACAAGGTCAGAAATAGAAGCTGCAGAGTCATTTCAGACCGAACGAGTTGATTTAACTCGGTGAGACCGAGTTGATCCGGAAGGATACAGAGAGTTGGCAACTTTCACTCGGTGGGACCGAAGCAAACCAATCGGTGAGACCAAGTTGATCCGAGAAATTACAGAAGGATACAGAGAGTTGGCAACGTTCACTCGGTGGGACCGAAATGAACCACTCGGTGGCTCCGAGTTGATCGGGAAAATTACCAAAGATTCCTATCCGAGTTAGGTTAGGGTTTTTGATGTTTTGGATGGAATTTTTAGTCCTTTTCTTGTACGGAAAGTCCAGCCGCCTCATAAATAGATGAGAGGTGACGGCCGATTGAACAACACACGATCGACAAATCAATATACTACTTTTTACCCTAGTTTTTACATCTCTCCCTTGTTCTTTCTCTCTCGTACTTCGTTCGTTCTTTGTGTTGAAGGGCAGCGATCCTCGAGGCTCTAGGGGCGAGCGAATCGACCTAGGGCAGCCCATAGCCACCGCGCGTCCAGACGGGGTCTCTCCCGGGCGTGTGGGGTTTCGGGTCCTCAAAAGCACTCGCCGGATTGCTTGCGTACCGTGCTTCCGGACGGGTCTCCATCGACGTGAGCTGCGGTGCATCACCCCCGGCGTTGAGGGTACACGGTGACGTGTTCATGTGCGAGCACACTTTTTGGCGACTCTGCTGGGGACGAAAGATCAAGAATCATCAGCAGCCATGTCAGATCTCCCCAAGCCCTCAGAAGTTAGCGCCGATAACATCATTAAGCCCGGTCTTGATGAACTATCGGATGAACATCACCAAGCCTACGAAGCGCTCAAGAAACAGCATGAGGAGGATTTTGAGGCGCTCAAGAAGAAGCACGAGGAGCAGGATTTGGAGGCGTTTCTTGCAAATTTCAAGAAGGACCGGCAAGGTAACATTACTCCGGTTGGAAACGTCAATTTCCCTCCTCTCATTGATGAACAAGATGAAATCACCGTGAGTAAAGTTTTTTATCCAGAGCAAGTGGCTGTGATTGAAAGTCTTGTTAGTAAGGGTAATGCTATGACATACAATTCTTTTGTGGCAAATACTAATGCCAAGAAAAATATGCCTCCGTCATCTAGTGGTACTGTTGGTGTATCTGAAAACCCTAGTCCAACTTTACCTATTTTATCGGCACCTCCTATACAACAACAATATAGTATGACGTTTAATTTTTACCCTAGTCATGCCAACCAACTTGTGGCTGCACCTGCATATCCTAATCCCATTATGAGTTTGCCCAATTCGGCGTCAACGCTGAATCACTTTGTCACACCACCCATAGGCGCAAGCATGTTTGGTCTTCCGCCGAATTACGGTTCGGCTCCCATCCCACAAGTTACACCACTAGCTATTACTCATGTTGCTCCTATGTCATTTCCACAGACATCTTCATCTATCTCGGATCCAATTTTAGCTAAATTAAGGGATGATTTGCATAAGATGTTTCTAGAAACTTTCAGAAATGAGCCGAAAGTAAAGAGTCGTGTGTATCAAAAGCCTTATCCTGAACACTTTGATGCAGTTTTGTACCCTCAAGGTTATAAGGTTCCTGATTTTGTCAAATTTAGTGGAGAGGTCACGAAAACAACATGGGAGCATGTTAGTCAGTATCTAGCGTAGTTGGGTGAAGCAGGTTCCATAGAAGAACTGAAAGTGCGTTTATTTCCATTATCTTTAACTGGTACCGCATTTTCATGGTTTGCTGCTTTACCACATGGTTCAATTCTCTTATGGTCGCAATTAGAGCAAAAGTTTCATGATCACTTTTATAGCGGCGATAATGAGCTTAAGTTGGCACATCTTACATCGGTTAGGCAAAAACATGATGAATCGGTCACCGATTATGTCAAGAGATTTAGAGATATAAAGAACCGATGTTATAGCTTAGTGATAACTGAGAGAGACTTGGCGGATCTTGTTCTTAGTGGTTTAAAAACTCATATTAAAGAGAGGCTAGAAAGTTATGAGTTTTTGAATATTAACCAAGTCTTACAAAAAGCTTTGGCTCAAGAGAGTCGAAGTAAAGAGGTTCATAGGTCTACAACCGATTGTCCTAGAATGCATATGGTTGATTACAATGATGATAATTCGGATGATGAGGTTGATGTCTATACTACTAAGTTTGTTTGGTCCTCAAAGGCCAAACCTTATACATGCAATGTTCTTAAGCTGATTCGCAAGAATCGTGATGAGGAGATGAAGTTTACTTTTGATATATCTAAGTGTGATAAAATATTTGATGCTCTCCTGCAAGATAAGATGATTAGGATATCACACACCGCTGTTTGACGAGTTGAAACGGCGTGCTTATTGCAAGTACCATAATTCATTTTCTCATGCTACCAACGATTGCAATGTTTTTTGATGACAGATACAATCGGCCATTAATGACGGACGATTGAATTTTGCTGAGATGCAAGGTGATAAACAACCCTTCCCGATAAACACCATGAACTTGGAGGGAAATAAAATGTTAATTCGGCCTACCACGGCCGAATCTGCTAATAAAGATAATGTTGTTATTGGTGAACCCAGGAAAGGCAAGGAGGGCGACAAAGTCTTGGGAAGAAAGGTTGTGCTTAATAAGCAACCCGATGGCAAGAAAGTATTGAAGATCACCATAAAAAATCCTGCACTCGGGGGGCAACCACAAGTACAAGAAGATGCTCATGTTAAATTTATCAAGCCCAAGAATTCAGAAGTTGGCAAGTGTGAAAAGAGTGAAGCTAAGCGCAAGCGAATCAAGCCAACTTTTGATTTGCTGCTATCCAAATATGCAAGTAAAGCGGCCGGTTCTAGCTCTAATCGGCCATCACATTCAAAGCGTTCTAGATCGCCTCCGGAGCAAGAGTTTCGACACTATGCAAAGCCATATGGGTCATGGGCACCGACACCATGGATGTCACAACCCCCCTATGCGCCATATTACATGGGAGACTTCAATGGAGGATGGGGGCAGCCCCCAATGGCTCCTTATGCTTTTCATATGGGGTGGGCAGCACCTAGAAAGTCTGCTCGCGAGAGGCTTTATTATCCCACACAAGGCCGTTTGAGCTATGGTGCAAATCGGACAACAAAAATTTCTCCAAGCAAGGCCAAGCCTAGGGATCCAAAATATACTCAACCTAAGTGGTGTCCTCCTGGTTTAACTAAGACCATTAAAAGGAGATTACAATGTATGAGGAACCACGAGAAGGTAGAGCAGAAAGAAGAGAAGCAAAGGGACGAATTGTTCCATGAAATTCGGCCCATGGCACTCACAAAACAAGTGTGGAGGCCTAAACAAAAAGAAAACACAGATGCTTCTACATTAGCTACAGCAACACCTTCACCACCAGAAGAGGATGATGCGACCGCTAGTACATCGTCCACACCACCTGAAACACCCCCTTTAGTTGAGGAAACTTCAAGCCCATTATACACATTGGGAGATGAAGATGAGATGGTGGATTACGAATCTACGCCGGTTCGGGAAGGTATGGATATTAATATGGTGTATTACTTACCTGCCGAGTTTCGCATTATAGGTGGAGAAGAGGAGGTGGCCCAGCTAGATTTTGGTCCTAAGAAAGCTATCTTCGAGAAACCGAAAGAACCGGTGAAACACCTGAAGCCATTGTACCTCAAAGGTCATATTAACGGATCGCCGGTTGCTAGGATGCTCGTTGATGGTGGTGCTGTGGTAAATCTTATGCCCTATTCGGTCTTCAAGAAGTTGGGGTTACATGATGATGCATTGATGAAGACCAATATGGTACTTAACGGATTTGAGGGTAAAGAAAAGACAGAGGCCAAAGGTGTGATGTGCATGGAACTCACTGTGGGAAGCAAAACTTTGGCCACCACATTCTTCATCACCGAGGTGCAAGGTAACTATAGTGTTATATTAGGCCGCGATTGGGTTCATGCTAACCAATGCGTGCCATCTACCATGCATCAATTCTTAATACAATGGGTCGACGATGAGGTAGAAATCATTCACGCGGATAATTCGGCTTGTGTTGCTTTGGCCGATGCATCGGTGGATTGGAGTCATCCCGATGTTACTTGCTTACAGGGCGTGACCTCTCGGAGTTTGATTTCCTTAGTGCTACAAGGAACGGGTTCATTCCCATCTCTTTAAAGCCGATCGGTTCCAAGGTATGACGTAAACAAGAAGATAAAATCAATGGCCGATATATAATTATCGCCCTAAGCATATAAATGGTTGATGGAGTGTTGACATCGTCCTTAGAACCAACACGGTACAAGTTATTTTTCGGCACGCTAGCTTTGCCGAAAAACAGGGGGGCATGTGTTGACGCTCAAAAGTGGCACAGTCATAAAAGTAGCTTGGGCTATATCAAGACAAATTCAAATTTATGATTGGAGGTCACTATGTAATGGTTCTCTTCGAGATGATCAAGATTGATATGAAGATAGAGCTCGGATGCAAAAGTTATGATAAGTTCAGAGATGCTCATGTTGACACCAGATTAAAGAATGGCATGAAACTCAATCAATATGGCCTATGATGGAAAATGTTTCAACACAAAAGTTGTGCGTCTCGTTGAAACGGTTGATTTTGATATAAACATCGTATTAATCTGAGCTCGTATGCAACCTGTGAAGCCAAAACAAGGTCAGAATTAGAAGCTGCAGAGTCATTTCGGACCGAACGAGTTGATTTAACTCGGTGAGACCGAGTTGATCCGGAAGGATACAGAGAGTTGGCAACTTTCACTCGGTGGGACCGAAGCAAACCAATCGGTGAGACCGAGTTGATCCAAGAAATTACAGAAGGATACAGAGAGTTGGCAACGTTCACTCGGTGGGACCGAAATGAACCACTCGGTGGCTCCGAGTTGATCCGGAAAATTAACAAAGATTCCTATCCGAGTTAGGTTAGGGTTTTTGATGTTTTGGACGGAATTTTTAGTCCTTTTCTTGTACGGAAAGTCCAGCCGCCTCATAAATAGATGAGAGGTGACGGCCGATTGAACAACACACGATCGACAAATCAATATACTACTTTTTACCCTAGTTTTTACATCTCTCCCTTGTTCTTTCTCTCTCGTTCTTCGTTCGTTCTTCGTGTTGAAGGCCAGCGATCCTCGAGGCTCTAGGAGCGAGCGAATCGACCTAGGGCAGCTCATAGCCACCGCGCGTCCAGACGGGGTCTCTCCCGGGCGTGTGGGGTTTCGGGTCCTCAAAAGCACCCGCCGAATTGCTTGCGTACCGTGCTTCCGGATGGGTCTCCATCGACGTGAGCTGCGGTGCATCACCCCTGGCGTTGAGGGTACGCGGTGACATGTTCATGTGCGAGCACACTTTTTGGCGACTCTGCTGGGGATGAAAGATCAAGAATCATCATCAACCATGTCGGATCTCCCCAAGCCCTCAGAAGTTAGCGCCGATAACATCATTATTAAGCCCGGTCTTGATGAACTATCGGATGAACATCACCAAGCCTACGAAGCGCTCAAGAAACAGCATGAGGAGGATTTTGAGGCGCTCAAGAAGAAGCACGACGAGCAGGATTTGGAGGCGTTTCTTGCAAATTTCAAGAAGGACCGGCAAGGTAACATTACTCCGGTTGGAAACGTCAATTTCCCTCCTCTCATTGATGAACAAGATGAAATCACCGTGAGTAAAGTTTTTTATCCAGAGCAAGTGGCTATGATTGAAAGTCTTGTTAGTAAGGGTAATGCTATGACGTACAATTCTTTTGTGGCAAATACTAATGCCAAGAAAAATATGCCTCCGTCATCTAGTGGTACTGTTGGTGTATCTGAAAACCCTAGTCCAACTTTACCTATTTTATCGGCACCTCCTATACAACAACAATATAGTATGATGTTTAATTTTTACCCTAGTCATACCAACCAGCTTGTGGCTGCACCTGCACCTGCATATCCTAATCCTATTATGAGTGTGCCCAATTCGGCGTCAACGCCGAATCACTTTGTCACACCACCCATAGGCGCAAGCATGTTTGGTCTTCCGCCGAATTACGGTTCGGCTCCCATCCCACAAGTTGCACCACTAGCTAGTACTCACGTTGCTCCTATGTCATTTCCACAGACATCTTCATCTATCTCGGATCCAATTTTAGCTAAATTAAGGGAGGATTTGCATAAGATGTTTCTAGAAACTTTCAGAAATGAGCCGAAAGTAAAGAGTCGTGTGTATCAAAAGCCTTATCCTGAACACTTTGATGCATTTTTGTACCCTCAAGGTTATAAGGTTCCTGATTTTGTCAAATTTAGTGGAGAGGTCACGAAAACAACATGGGAGCATGTTAGTCAGTATCTAGCGCAGTTGGGTGAAGCAGGTTCCATAGAAGAACTGAAAGTGCGTTTATTTCCATTATCTTTAACTGGTACCGCATTTTCATGGTTTGCTGCTTTACCACATGGTTCAATTCTCTTATGGTCGCAATTAGAGCAAAAGTTTCATGATCACTTTTATAGCGGCGATAATGAGCTTAAGTTGTCACATCTTACATCGGTTAGGCAAAAACATGATGAATCGGTCACCGATTATGTCAAGAGATTTAGAGATATAAAGAACCGATGTTATAGCTTAGTGATAACTGAGAGAGACTTGGCGGATCTTGTTCTTAATGGTTTAAAAACTCATATTAAAGAGAGGCTAGAAAGTTATGAGTTTTTTAATATTAACCAAGTCTTACAAAAAGCTTTGGCTCAAGAGAGTCGAAGTAAAGAGGTTCATAGGTCTACAACCGATCGTCCTAGAATGCATATGGTTGATTACAATGATGATAATTCGGATGATGAGGTTGATGTCTATACTACTAAGTTTGTTTGGTCCTCAAAGGCCAAACCTTATACATGCAATGCTCTTAAGCTGATTCGCAAGAATCGTGATGAGGAGATGAAGTTTACTTTTGATATATCTAAGTGTGATAAAATATTTGATGCTCTCCTGCAAGATAAGATGATTAGGATATCACACACCATACCGCCGTTTGAGAGTTGCGAACTTTCACTCGGTGGGACCGAAGCAAACCAATCGGTGAGACCGAGTTGATCTGAGAAATTACAGAAGGATACAGAGAGTTGGCAACGTTCACTCGGTGGGACCGAAATGAACCACTCGGTGGCTCCGAGTTGATCCGAAAAATTACCAAAGATTCCTATCCCAGTTAGGTTAGGGTTTTTGGATGTTTTGGACGGAATTTTTAGTCCTTTTCTTGTACGGAAAGTCCAGCCGCCTCATAAATAGATGAGAGGTGACGGCCGATTGAACAACACACAATCGACAAATCAATATACTTCTTTTTACCCTAGTTTTTACATCTCTCCCTTGTTCTTCGTTCGTTCTTCGTGTTGAAGGTGTAACGCCCGGATGGTTAAGCTACAGTGATCCCCTACTAATGGTGCCATGTCATCACAATTGCCGCTGGTAAACCTCACTTTGATCCAAACCTGATTCAAGTTCCAATTTAAAATAAAGTCAAACAATAAAAGTTTTCAAATATAAAAACTAAAATGTCCATGTTGTGCCAAATAATGCATAGGTAATTATGGTGAAGAAACCACACTTTTACAAAATGTTTGAATGCTCTAAAATGATTTAAGCAGTAGCTAAAACAACTAAATAAATGCCTTTTGTATTTTATAAAATACTAAACAATTTTATTTGGGGGTTAAAACTTTTTGTGAGCGAGGTATAATTAGTGCTACTAATTTAGGTGCAACTTTTATGTTTTATAAAACTAAAATAAAATAAACCTGTAGAAAGAAAAATAAGAAAAGAAAAACAAACAAAATAAATAAAACGGGGGAAAAACCCTGCCAACTGGGCCAAACGGCCCAGCTGGCCGGCCCATCGCTCCCTCCTGCCTATCCCCACTCCCCTTAACCCCCACCCTGGGCCAAACCCTAGCCGACACCCTCCCCACTCTCCTCGTCCCTCCCCCCCTCGCTGGATCTGGATCGGGAGTGCCCGATCCTGTCGCCGCCGCTCGGAGCTCGCCGTCCGTCTGCCTTCTCGCCAACCCGTCGACCCTGCCTCACCGTCGCTCGCCATCGTCGCCCGAAGCCACCTCGTCCCCGTCGCCGGACTGCCCTGCCCGCCTCTCCATCGCCGGCCGACCCCGAGCCTCGCCGCCCCTCTCCCCACGAATGCTGGTAAGGGCCTCGCCCTCCCCCGTCTCTCCCTCTGTCCCATGCCCGCCGCGCCCGGCCACCGCGTTCCCCCTCCCCCTGTCGAGCTCACCGCGGCCCGCCACCGTCTGGCCGCGTCTTGCTTGCCTCGCGCCAGCCTCGCCCGCGCCACCTACTGCTGCTCGTGCGCGACCGCCGCTGCCGCTCGAACGCGCCCGCGCTATGCAAGCTGCTGCTAGCTCCGCCCACCACGACCCTGCACCTGCTCCCGCCGCACGTGCACCCCGCGCCCGCTGTCGCTGCTCGGGCCCGTGTCTCCGCCCGCGGCCACTCGCGTCGCCGCCGTCCACCTTTGCCGCCCGCTCTTGCTCCACTGTCGCGCTGCTCTGCTTGCTGCTTGCCGGCCGCCGCCTCCTGGTCCGCCCCTCCCCACAGCTCCGGCCCGCCGCGCCTTACACGCCCCCCCTCGCGCTGCCCGCCCACGGCGGCTCGCCCGTCGTGCTCCCCCCACTCGCCGCCGCGCGCGTCCACTACCGCCCCTGCCACGTGCCTCGCCCACCTCCCACGGCCCTCGCCGGTCGCGCGCCCACATAGCCTCCCCTACGCCGCACCCGCGGCCCTGCCGCTCGCCGCTCCGGCCTGCTGCTCGCAGTCGCGGTTGGCCTGGCCGATGCCCAGGCGGGTTCGGCCATGCCCAGGCGCCCGTCGCTCGGTTCCGCCCGAACCCACGCGCCCGTTAAGGCCCCTAGGGCCTATGGCAGCTGGGCCCCTCCCCCTGTGCCTATGACAGGTGGGCCCAGCCAGAACGAAAATGTTTAAAAAAATCAATAATATAATTAAATAATTAACTAAATTAATCTGGTTTAATTAAACTTATTTAACCAACTAATTAAACTAATCTATTAATTAACAGTCAATGACAGTGGGACCCACCCGTCAGTTTGACTAGGTCAACTGCTGACATCAGCATGATGTCATGATGACGTCATCAATTACTATTCTGGATAACGTTGATTTAAAATAATTAAATAAATTCTGAAAATGATTAAAACTTTAGAAAATCATAGAAAATAAACCGTAGCTCCGATCAAAATACTTTGTACATGAAAGTTGATCAGAACGACGAGACGAATCTGAATACGTGCTCCATTCATCTGTCAGATGCCCCTAGCTACCTGAACATGGAACTTTTAGACTGATTTCGATAAATGAATAGTGCTCAATTTTAATAAATAAATTCCTAAATTAACTAAATCATTTAGTTAGGCAGTAGAACACCTCTGCATATCATTTAGGCCTGTCATGCATATTGTTTGCATTTTTGCCGTGAATTTATTGTTTCTTCCCCCTCCTTCTCTCTCGATAGACGCCGAGACCGACGCCGTTGCAGCTGAGTACGACTACGCTCCGGACGAGCAGCCTTCCGACGACCCCTCCTTCTTGCCAGAGCAACCAGGCAAGCCCTCCCTTGAGCATCCCGATATCGCCCATTCAATTTTCTCCTGCTTGCATTAGATTTTGCTACTGTTACTATTTGCTCCTATTCTGATGCATAGCCTGCTTTTATAACCTGCTTATTGCTACCTTACCTGCCTATTTCTATCTGCTTAGTATAGGTTGGTTAATGGACCATTAGTGACCCCCACCACTTTACCCTTGATGCCTCTGCTTCATCATCGACTACTCGATCAACGTGATCGACGACCAGAGACCGACACATGACCTCACCCCCCCTTAGTTGTATGACTCTGCATAGTTACTATCGAGTGCCGAGGGTGATACCTCGTAACGCACTCCTGATGAATACTCTGCAGTGCAGCTGTTCGATCATGGTCATCGAGGGTGATTCCTCCTTCACCACTTCCGATACAACTCTGTAGTGCAACCCCCTCAAGTGTGAACCTCGAGGGTGATGCCTCCTACATTCACCTTGATGTTGTGACCCACGGATACTTTGACCTTTGTCACAGGCGGGTCGACCCCGAGGGGTACCCGCAGGGAGTTCTATGATGTCGGGCTTGCCCGGAAGGGCGCCCGAGTGTGATATTGTGGCGGAGCTTCAGAAACTCTGATTGTCTCCGCGTGTTATTAAATGAGCATATCGGATTTCGGTATTTGATCTGAGTGGGTCGACGTGCCCTATACGCACTACCACCACACGGGATAATGGTTTATGGGGCCCTCTACGTCGTACGTTTCTCCTGAAAGCTCTTCAGACGTCACGGTTCACCGTGTGAGCTGATTGTTGGGGTTGGGCTGGATACTTCACTGACGAGTTCAGTGTCGCGCCTGCTCCCCGGCCAGTCTCGCAACACGCAGGGTGCCCAGGGCGATGGCCCAAGACCTCTAGGTGCATAGGTTAGTCCGGCGTGCTGACCTCTCTGCTGAGCCTAGGTAGGGCGCTGCTTCGTGTCGATCTCCCGAGGCCGGGCATTACCCAGCATGTGTGTACAGCCAGAGGTGATCGAGCGTGTTGGGTAACAGTAGTGCACCCCTGCAGGGAAGAAAACATCTATCGATAGCCGGTCCTACGGTAAAGGACGCTCAGTTTGTGTATCCCGATCTACTACTTGAACTGGATACTTGTTACTTAATTGAAGCTTTGGGATCGCTTTCTCGCAGGGAGTCGAGGAAGGATCTCTAGGCTTTACTTCAACATGTTTGCTTTATAAAATGCTATTCTACTCTCTTCTATTGCTGCAAGATGGTGGCTTTGTGAAGATGTTTGAAGATGCTAGTCTTCAATAGGACTAGGCCTTCTCTCTATTCTGGCATTTCTGCAGCCCAGTCCACATATACAGCCTTTCCCCTTTAATAATGTTGCATATGTAGTGTAGATCCTTGCTTGCTGAGTACTTCGGATGAGTACTCACAGTTGCTTTGCTTCCTATTTTTCCCTATATTCCCCTACTTGATGATACAACAGATGATGGAGCCCAGGAGCCAGATGCCACTGCAGGAGCTTACTACCAGATGGGTCCAGACGGCACGTACTACTGGATCGAGCCAGCCGACCAGGAGTAGGATTGGAGGCCCCAGGCAGGAGGCCTTCGCCTTTCAATCTAGAGTCGTTATTTGTGCTAGCCTTCTTAAGGCAAACCTTGACTAACTATGTCTGTACTCAGATATTATTTGTATGACTGACTTATGTATTCGGATCCTCATGATCCCTGGTCTGTAATATTGTGGATCTCCGTTTATTTGTGTTAGAGTTGTGTTGTGCTATCTTCCCGTGAGTCCCTGTGCTTGATCTTGCATGTTTGCGTGTATGATTAGTGCATGATTGAGTCGGGGGCGTCACGATTGAGTCTAGACATCGAAAAACTAATTTACTAACTTGGCTGTGTGGCTTACGGGCCCATGTCGCCAACTGGGTGGTATTAGGATCTTTTATTTCTCGTCTATACTCTAGGAATTTGATCTCTCTTCTATTCGGGTTAAATGATTTTGCTAACTCTAACTCTAGGTTCCCGTAAATACTTTCTCCCGGAGAGCCCCTCACTCCAGATGATTGCTTGGTGCACCAGAAGATTTCAAAGATACTCTCCGATGTTTTCCCGAGACCCTTGTGCCCTTAGCTGCTGCAATTCCCTACCACCGATAAATCCGTATGGATAGCTTCATACACTTGGCATCCATACCTTCATTTCCAATGGCTCTTGTTATTACAAGATACCCTGAAATTCTCTCTATTGTTTCGAGAATCCCTTGTGCCAACTGCCTTGCAGTTCTTTGCCACCTGAATACCCCTTTGGATAATTTCTTGCACTTATCGAGTATCCGCTCATCCCCAGTTGTTTCATATATTTCACAAAAGTCTTTGAAATACCATTCGATTTTTCGAAAATCCTCAACAGCCTATTGTTCTTGAAATTCTTGCCTGCCTGCATTATGGTTAAATCCATATGGCTAGCAATATCCATTAAAATCCTTGTGATTGTCATTTTGAGCCCCTTGACTCAATATGTTGCGAATGTTCACAATCATCAGTTATTCCCTGAAAATTATCCTTCCGGCTTAGACGTCATTCCGGGCATGTGCTGGTTCTCGACAATCAAACCTTGAGTGATTGCCCATCTAATTCTATTCAACTTGCTACTCTTTTGATCAGAGTGTCGGCTTCTGATCTTCTGATATGGAGATCATAATTCCTTTGTATTTAAGTCTCGAATTATTCAGATAATTCAATAATATGATGCCTTTGCATTCTTTCTTCTTCTGGTTGAGTACCGTTACTCACATTAGATCCTTGGTGGTCTGCTAGATCCTTTGATGAATTATTATCCAACAGTGTCTTTCATATCAATAACCTCGTGAGCTCTTTCCCTGATACATAGTGCCTTTGGTAAATTGTACCCCCTGCTTTTGTCAACCATGCTCTGCTTATGATGATTTGTGTTATTTACTCTGAAGATTGTGGTATATGTCCCTAAGATGCCCCGATGGGTTGAACCTATGCCTTTTCTAATCTGTGTGAACCTGGAAACTTCTACGGGCCATACTCTACTAGTGTTATGCCAGATAAAATTTCAACACTACAACTTCTTCGAATGCGAGAAGTGAATGGAAAGTTGTGCATTAGAGAAGTGGGAGTCGACCTTGAACCTTGTGTTCATGCCCATGGACCCAATGTGGAACTTATCATGGAAGCTTCTTGTTACAATAATAATCCCCTTGTGATAAGTTCATTTTGTATCTATATTTGGTCCTTTGCAATCGTGGTTCCGACCATATTGTTCTTATTTGATCCCATTTCTCGGACACGTTGAATTACTTGTCTTCTTCACATCATTTCACCTGTCCAACCTCTACTTTGATCTACCTTCAAGTAATACCCTTTGGTATCTCGAGAATGTCACGGAACTACATAACTTCTTATGAGTTCTTCATCAACTATTATTTCTCGCCGATTCCACTTTTCCACGGGTTCTGAGTTGTTATACACTCTAGGACACCGGTATCTGAATCGAGTCCGCACCGCGATTAAACAACTCTGGGTAACCTTCATTACTTACGAGTTTGGGCTCGATCACGTCATTCCTAGCCTGCTCGGCTATATCATTATTGTGCTGATTTTAACTGTGCTACTTGGTCCTTATTCTCGGAGCACAACTTTCGACGATGAGCTAAGCTTACGTAGATCTTCCTTGTCTTATCATTTCACCTCGAACAGCAAGCTTGATTCCGAGTTGGTGTCGTATCCGTGGTTCCAATAATCTTTCGCAGCATTAGTCCTTTTGCTTGATGTAGTCACTGTTCAATTGCTTCTTCGTGGAGCCTCTTGACAAAATTTGTCGTGATCATCATCAACATTTTGACTCCTTCCAGGATATCAATCGAATTCATGATGAGAAATACCATCCTTGCCCTCGATGATTTGTGATATCATCGGCCACTTTATTGCCTTCCCCCCCAACACAAACTTGTTCGAGTTTTGCGTTATACCTTGAGTTCCTTACTATCCAGCATTTGTTCTTCTTTACCTTGGAATATTACCACCTTTTATGTCAAGAATGTCGTGGGAATTTCACCACCTCTTGAGAATTCTTGATACAAGTGTTACTTCTCACCATCACCATTCTTTCTTGGTCCCCGTGTTGTTTATAACCGGAATGCCGACATATGATTAACTTGTATTGTAAGGCAAGCTTAGTTAGTCACCGAGCCGGACACGTTGTGTATGAGCCGGCCGGGACTGTGTAAGCCGCCAGGCATCAATCTGTGTATATAAAGGGGTGATCCGGCGGCGGGTTAACTCAAGAAACAATCAATCGAGAGCTAGGTCAAGCGTATTCGCTCCCTTGTAATCGAAACTCCAGCAATACAACTGAAAGCAGGACATAGGCTTTTACCTCATTGAGAGGGGCCGAACCTGGGTAAACTCTCTGTGTCCTTTGTCCCGTTCAACCCCTTCAAGCTAACCTAGTTGCGATGACTCCACACCTAAGTCCTTTCGCTAGGGCATCTGCCGTGTTAAGTCCATGATAGTTGGCGCCCACCGTGGGGCCAGCACACGGTGGTTTTGCGTTCTTGAAGGGCAACTTCACAGGGATCAAGGGATACGCTGTGGCCCGGATGACCAAGAGTCATCACGGCAAGCTCTACATCAACGATGCATGCTGGGGCCCCGAGGCTGGCTCAATCGAGTACGGGTACCGGGTCCCCTTCGGCGGAATCCATGTCTTCATTCGCAAGATCGGTGAGTCGGAGCCTGAGCCGGACATCTGCACCGACATCGTTGAGACGGCTCAGCGTGCACGACCTGCCAAGTTTCAACCCGCCATAAAGCACTCCTTTGTTGGTTGCATCCATGGGGCGGATCTTGAGGAAGGAACTGTATCCGGTGGAGGGACGGCCATCTACTCTGGTGATGAGTCCTCAACCGGCGAGACCGATTCAATATATCAGTTACAAGACGGCCGGTTTGGGGGCTATTCCGATGGTGACAGTATTCCGGACCCCAATGAGCCGCCGAACAGAGTCGCGATCTTCATGGCCGGCACTCAACCGGTGCTCAATTCATCAACTGCTGGAGCCATGACTTCCAGTTCAACGGCCGTGGCAACGGCCGCGGCAAGTAACTCTGCGCGCCCGCCGGCTCAAGTTTTATCTGAGCTCTTGGAGGCTTTGGCGACCTTATTAGCTGCAGAGGTAACACCGGAGAATCAAGCACAGCATAAGGTGGATGTCGCGAAGCTGCGAGATGAGATAGCTCAAGCCAAGGAGGAATTTAATGCTGAAAATACTAGAATGGTAACAGAACGAGCCGCCCTGGACGCTGCGTCTCAACGGATTCAAGCAGAGAATTTACAGTTAAGCCTGGATCAGAATGCATCTAACGTCGTTCTGCGAAGGAGGCACCAGAGTCGTCTACCTCCGGAGTACGATGCAAGGAATCTTTTCAACACACCTGGGGCTGGAACTAGTAACCCGCCCGTGGTGAACCGGGTTGTTGAGGCAACTGGGACTGGAGTGACGGTTCAACCACGTGCTGCAGACCCGCCCCGTTTGAATTTGACCCCGCCTCGGCATGTCCCAACACCGCCGGGTCATTATTCTAACCCCTTGGAGAATATGATTGCGGCAGCTACGCGATTGGCGGCTCTCCCTGTTGAAGGCGAGTCACCAGCCGCGAGGGAGATACGGAGAGCCGAAGAGCTTCTTCAGACAGCGGTGGCACAGCAGGCGGCTTATTCATATAGTCGGGAATGGATTCATTCAACCCCGCGGCCAAGCCCGAGTTACAGCAGGCATATTGACTCGCCAACAGTTTCAAGCAGTGAGCGGCACCATAACCAGCCTCGTAGGCATGACCCGCCGCGTGCTGGTAATGATGCTCAGACTTTGGTAGATCAGGGCAGGGCACGTCGGGAGGCTGAGCTGGCGGCTCAGTTGACAGCTCATCAACAATCTCCGGTTTACCCATCGGCGTCCGTGGAGGCAGGAGTGACCTCTAGAACCCTTGGTGTGCCATGCTTAGTGCCGGCTTTACGTAATGAGCGTCTGCCCAAGGATTTTAAGGGCCCTCGCAAGGTGCCTATTTACACGGCGGATCAGCCCCCAGAGGCTTGGATTGAGAGTTATGAGATGGCCATGGAGATGTTGGATGTTAGTGATGTTGCGTGTGCTAAGTACTTCACTATGATGTTGGATGGACCGGCGTGGACTTGGCTAAAAGGATTGCCTCCTAACTCTATCAGGTCATGGGCTGAGTTGAAGACGCGTTTTATCTAAAATTTCAAAGACACGTGCAAGCAGCCTATGTCGATTCTTGATGTAGACTCTTGCGTCTAGGGTGAGGGCGAGTCAACCACCAATTGGGTGCGCCGGATACCAACTATTATTCACTCGTCGGACATTATCAACGCCGGTTCAGCCGTCCTGATGTTGGAAAAGAATTGTCGTTTCCTTCCCCTTAAGCAGAAGCTAGGGCGGCTTAAGCGCCACTGCAATATTATGGGAGAGCTCATGGCGGCTCTCGTCAAATATGTAGATTCTGATAGCACTAAGGACCCCGAGTCCGATGAGGAGAAAGTTGGGAAGGGGAAGAAGAATGGCAATGCAAAGGGACAGCAACATAATCCGGCGGGTCAAGGTAATAATGGTAAGCGCAAGCAGTTGGACGGCGGTTCAGATTTTTTGGCGAACACCAATATGCAGAATAATAATCAGTGTCGCAAGGGGAAGTCATCAGTGCCCCGGTTTGGCGGGCCAAAATTCAACATTGAGGCGATGATGAATCAGCCTTGCCCAAAGCACGGTACGCAGGATAAGCCGGCCTACCATCTATGGAAAGATTGCTTCATCATGAAGGAATATAGAAATTCCAGTTTTTTCTAGGACAACCATGGCCCGCATGGCGGGTCAGGATCCGGCTCTCACGGACCTGGTTTTGGGCATGGCGGCTCAAGCTCCGGCTTTCAGGGCCAAGGCAATCAAGGTGGTTTTAATCAGCAATCTGGTCAAGGGAATCAGCAGCAACAGTCTGGTCATCAAAGTAATCCAAAGCAGTTGAATAGTGGTTAATATCATGTGTTCACCATGAGCTTATGCAAGCGAGACCAAAAACTTCATAAGTGAACAGTGAAGGCGGTTGAGCCAGAAGTTCCTCGCTACTTGCGATGGTCTGAACAACCTATTGTGTGGAGTCGTGAGGATCACCCGCCCCGGGTTGACAATCCGGGTCAATTGGCTTTGGTGGTTGCACCTCAGGTTGGAGGGTACAAGTTTACTAAAGTGCTTATGGATGGAGGCAGTAGTATCGATATCCTTTACTATGATACATTTCGCCGTACGAATTTAACTGACAAAGATCTTAAGCCATCTTCTACTATCTTTCATGGGGTGGTGCCTTGTAAGTCGGCGTATCCGGTGGGTAAGATAACTTTGGTGGTAGCTTTTGGCGATGATCACGATTACAGGGCTGAAAAGTTAACTTTCGAAGTGGTTAAGATCAAGAGCCCTTATCATGCCTTCTTTGGGCAGCCGCCTTATGCTAAGTTTATGGCACGGCCTTGTTATATTTATTTACAGCTTAAAATGTCGGGTCGCAAGGGCACCATCACGGTGCATGGTGACAGGAAGATAGCTTTGGAGTGTGAAGAGGGCGATGCTGCTTATGCTGAGTCTGTTTGTGCAACAGAGGAACTGAAGTTCTACAAAGACAATGTTGACCCGACAGATATGACCCCCTTGAAAAAGCCAACCATGGAGCATGATCCCTTATTGAAATTTAAGTCGGCAGATGACACTAAGTTGGTTGATTTTGTTCCTGGTGATTCATCCAGGCAGTTCAGTATCAGTGCTAATATGGATCCGAAATAGGAAGGCGCGCTCATCGAGTTCATCCGTGAGAACCGTGACATCTTTGCATGGAAACCTTCAGACATGCCAGGTGTACCGAGGGAACTCGCTGAGCACACTCTTAATGTTGATCCAAAGTTTAAACCGGTCAAGCAATTCCTTCGTCGTGCCATTGATCATTGACGCTACGGCGGGTTGTGAGCATTTGAGTTTTTTGGATGCTTACTCTGGTTATCATCAGATCAAGATGGCAGTTAAGGACCAGGAGAAGACAACTTTCATCACTCCCTTTGGAGCCTTCTGTTATGTGCCTATGCCTTTTGGGCTCAAGAGTGCCCAGGCGACTTATTAGCGGTGTGTTCAAAATTGCCTCCATGACCAGATTGGACGCAATGTTCATGCTTGTGTGGATGATATTGTTGTGAAATCTAGGAAGAAAGAGACTTTGATAGATGATTTGAAAAAGACCTTTGACAATCTTCGGGTCTACAAGATGATGCTTAACCCGGCCAAGTGTGTCTTTGGTGTGCCAGCAGGCAAGCTAGTGGGTTTTTTGGTTTCTGAAAGAGGAATTGAAGCTAACCCGGAGAAAATCAAGGCTATCACTTTTTTGGCTAAGCCGACATGTATGAATGACGTCCAGCATCTGGCAGGTCGTATTGCGGCTTTAAGCTGGTTTATAAGCCGTTTAGGCGAAAAGGCTATCCCTCTGTATCAGATGATGAAGAAAACAAATCATTTTGTCTGGAGCAATGCTGCTAATCAAGCATTTGAGGCATTGAAAAAATAGTTGGCTGAGTAGCCAATCCTTGCAGCTCCTATTGATAAGGAGCCCTTGTTGTTATATGTAGCTGCTAATAGCCTAGCCGTCAGTGTGGCAATTGTTGTGGAAAGAAAGGAATCAAGCAAGGAATATCTGGTTCAGTGGCCGGTTTATTATGTCAGTGAGGTACTCATTGAATCCAAGCAGAGATACCCACATTGGCAGAAGCTAGTTTATGGTGTGTTCATGGCTAGTCGAAAGTTGAAGCAATATTTCCTTGGTCATCCCATCACTGTGGTCAGTTCTGCTCCCTTGGGATATATTATCCAAAACAGAGAAGCCACAGGTCGGGTAGCCAAGTGGGCCATTGAGCTTGGACCCCATGGTTTGAAGTATATGCCTCGGATAGCTATCAAGTCTCAAGCACTTGTGGATTTCATCAATGACTGGACAGAGTTGCAGATGCCTGAGGAAAAGCCGGATAGCACATATTGGACTATTCACTTTGATGGATCCAGGCAGTTGGAAGGCTTGGGGGCTGGAGCTATTTTGACTTCCCCACGAGGTGATAAATTTTGTTATGTTCTAAGATTGATGTTCCCTTGTACTAACAATGCAGCTGAGTATGAAGCCTTGCTCCATGGTCTTCGGATGGCTAAAGAGATGAATCTAAGCCGGGTGAGGTGTTTTGGCGAATCAGACTTGGTGGCTCAGCAAGTTTCAGGCACTTGGGATTCCAAGGACCCACTCATGGCGGCTTATCGCCGAGAGGTTGATGCTATTGCTGGTCATTTCAAGGGTTATCAAGTGGAACATGTTGATCGCAGGAAAATGAGGCTGCTGATGCTTTAAGCCGCCTAGGGTCCCAGCGTAAGCTGGTACCCCCTAATATTTTCCTTGATATTTTGCATAATCCTTTGGTTAAATTGCCTACGGAGGAAGATCTTGCTATTCCAGACCCGGAGGCACAGTTGGTGGTGGCTCTTCATGCTATTCCTGATTGGACAGTTCCATGTTTGGCTTATATGACCTGGGGCGAGTTACTTAAAGACAAAACTTTGGCCAGGTAGATAACCCGGCGGTCTAAGTCAATGACTCTTGTCAATGGTGAGTTGCACCGATGCAGTGTTACAGGGGTGTTTCAGCGTTGTGTTTCTCCTGAGGAGGGCCGTGAGATACTATGAGAGATTCATGAAGGAGATTGTGGCCATCATGCCGGCTCTAAGTCTCTCGTGGCTAAGGCTTTCCGTCATGGGTTCTATTGGCTGACGGGTCATGCTGATGCAGAGGATTTGGTTAGCAAGTGTGATGGTTGTCAGAAATTTTCAAGACGAGCTCAGGTGCCGGCTCAAGAATTGAGGATGATTCCAATTACTTGGCCATTTGCAGTATGGGGACTGGACATGGTGGGACCTTTTAAAAGATCCAAGGACAAAAAGACTCACCTCTTGGTGGCAGTTGACAAGTTTACGAAGTGGATTGAGGCTGAGCCGGTCAGCAAGTGTGATGCAGCGACGGCGGTTCAATTCGTCAAAAAGGTGATATTTCGTTTTGGATACCCTCATAGTATCATCACTGATAATGGTACTAATCTGTCTAAAGGTGCTATGAAAGAATTCTGTCAACCAGAACATATTCGTCTTGACGTTTCATCCGTAGCTCACCCCCAGTCCAATGGTCAAGCTGAAAGAGCCAATCAAGAAATCTTGAGAGGAATAAAACCCCGGCTTATGGTCCCTTTGCAGAGGACGCCGGGTTGTTGGGTTGATGAGTTTCCTTTAGTGCTATGGAGTATCAATACTACCCCCAACAGATCTACGGGTTACACGCCTTTCTTCATGGTTTACGGAGTAGAGGCGGTTCTCCCTAGTGACATCCATCACGATTCGCCCCGTGTGGCGGCTAATGTTGAAGCTGATAATGAAAAAGCACGTCAGGATGTTCTTGACCTTCTGGATGAGGAACGTGACCTTGCGGCAGCTCGTTCAGTGATTTACCAGCAAGACCTGCGTCGTTATCATAGCCGCCGGGTTAAAACCCGGACCTTTCAAGAAGGTGATTTGGTGCTCCGGCTCATCCAGGATCAAACTGACATGCACAAGTTATCCCCACCTTGGGAAGGGCCCTTTGTGGTCAGCAAAAATCTGAACAACGGGTCATACTACCTCATTGATATTCGAGAGCACAAGGACTCACGCAAGCCTGAGGACGAGACCCGCCGGCCGTGGAATATTGCTCATCCTCGACCTTATTACACCTGAGCCACCGGCTCTTGTGATGAACATACTTCTACCAATGTATATATTATGATTAGTATAATAAAGCCGGCATCCCTGATAATTCAGGGCCTCTGTCGTTTCATTTCTGAGAATCTGAGTCTTTATTGTCAATTCATAAGATCACTTGGGGGCTTCCTGCTCACTGAGCATAGCTATGATTACCCTCTTGATCCGGCTTGCATGCCTTGTTACAAATAACTTGGGGGCTTCCTGGTCATTGAGCATAGCTGTGACTACCCTATTTATCCGGCTTGTATGCCTGGATTGAAAAATTACTTGGGGACTTTTTGTTTAATGAAACAGAGCTTTGTTATCCCTTGTAATAGGCTTGGACGCCAGGTGTATTCACCAAAAATCCGGGTTATCCTGCCTTTGTATACCTGCCACTCCGACCAGGTAATCCTGGAATGACTCACCGTACTCTTGACAGTCAATCTTATGAAGACCCTGAACTTGTCAAAGTTAAAACGGCGATTGGTCATGTGAGGCTTGGTTTACAGGTTTGAATGAAGGATTAACTCAGTGGCTGTGCGGCCCTTGAATAGCACTTGATATTGAGGCTTGGCAGCCTATGAAGGCCTTGTTTTATCTTTGCTTTGAACATTTTTTGGGTTCATCTTTTGTACCATATTGATATATGGTTTGAAATTGATTCAGGCCATGTAGCCTTGATCCTTATAACTCATGTTTGAGCATATCCGGAGTTTTGATAACCCGGCTTGGCTTTGGACGTTAAGTCGCCAGTGTGTTTTGATTATACGCTTGGAGTTCTGCGCTCTAAGTCCTTGGGCTATTACCCTTACTGCGTATGGCGTGGTAAGCCGGCAGTATGAACAAATATCACAGGTATGATATTTACTTGTTATGAGTATATGATGTTTGTATAATCCTGCCCTGGTTATGGACTATACAGTCACCAGTGGATTTTCTGTGGGGTATTATGACCCGCCCTGGGGTAAACCGCCAGGGCACATGTTATCTGTTTGTGTGCAGGCAATATGATAAACATGATCTGCGTGATTGACGATATTATGAGCATAAGTGGCAGATCTTCACCATCGGATCGGTGGCTCAAAAGTATTATACATAAACATGCACGATGGCATGGCAGATCATTGTTTTCTACTACCTATTACAAGGCATTGGACAGCCCAAAGGAATTAAGTGTTTTTGATGCACACAACATCCAATGATGTGGATGGTAAATCGGCTCTTGCATCAGTTGGTCTGGTCTTGGCGGGTTGAGGCTTCCGGGTCATCCTGCACCGATTCTTCTTCCTCCTCTGTCGTCTGGAAGTTAGGCGATGACCAATCGATCCTAGTCAAAGCTTTGAAAACAGCTTCATCATCTAGAAGGGTTGACGGGTCAATGTCAGGAGCGAAGGTGTGCTTACGCGTTGGCGGGATAGGGTCCGCGGCCTCATACACCGGCGCCTTCACTTTGGCATTTTCAACATCATAAAGCGGATGATATTTGGAGAGACCAGTCTCTTGGGCCAATTTGCTTGCAAAGGGACACATCTCCCTTACTATTTTTGTGAAGTCCTCGGCACTAAAGGGAGACCCATCTTCTTTTAAGCTCGAGCAGCCGGTGGCTAGTTCTGCCAGGTCAAGCTCTGATTGCCATGCCTTTGCCAGGCTCAAGGCCGTGATGGCACCGGCTCTGGCGGCTGATCATTTCAATTCTTCAACTCTTTGTGGCAGCACAGAAAGCTTCTCCAACATCTCCTTGATGAGGCAAGGCGGTTGCTTCTTTTGGGTGGAGGCAGAGATAGCTCGTTGAGCGCCAGTGTATAATTGCCCTATAAGAGTGTAGGCAGCTTTCAGCTTCATGCGCATGTCTGAGCCAAAGTGGGAGATTTTGGAGCCTGCGTTGCCAAAGAGATTGATAAATCGGCTTTATGATTGTTCAAGGCATGGATGATGAAAGATTGAAATATATTATCGCTTACCAAAGATGGCGGCTGTCATGCTATTAATTCGATGTTTTAAGTCGGATAACTCGTCAGTAATCGGCTTAAGGGCAGCCTTAGCATCTTCTGCTCTTTTTTGTAGAGCTGCCTTCTCGGTTTCCCAGCCATTTCTCTCGGCACTGAAGTCCTTTCTTAGTTTTTCAATATTTTCCAAAGTGGTCTTCAGTTCTGATTTGGCCTTGGAAGTCTCAGATTGCTGGGTCTGAATGTTTTGCCTTAGATCACTGACTTGAGATTCCTTCATGTTCAATTCAGCTTGTCACATAAAAAGGCAGGCAGTATGACGTTCTGATGATTATCTTATTTTAAGTCCCAAGCATAATACAAGTATTGTACTTGGCACTTGGGGGCTAATGCACATTGCTCTTTTCTTGAAGACAATTATATGATGACCCGGCTACACTGTTATAACTATAGCCGGCTCATGGGGGCTACATGCGAAACTGAGTACAACAATTTGAAGTCCCGGCTTAACTTGTCAGTTTAAGCCGGCCCTTGGGGGCTACATATGCGAAGTTGAGAACTACAATTTAAAGTCCCGGTTTTAGCTATGCAGCTTAAGCCGGCCCTTGAGAGCTACTCATTTTGACTCAGCAACTCCAAGACGCTATGACAGTAATGAAAGATTAAAGAGGCTATCTGAAGTCTATAGTATATTCAATTCTAACATATCCAGTAGACTTGGCGGCTGGCAGAGATATATGGAAAAGATGATAGTGGTTACCTCAAAACGTTCCTTCATAAGGTTGACCAGGCTGGCTTCAAAGTCACGGCTGGTGTGAAGGCGGTTTAGATAGCCTGAATAAATCTCCTGAGCATTGAACTGGGCATAGCCTTCCAAGTCCACTTTCCACTTGCCCTTATCAATAGCAGAAAATTCTTCTTTGGCGCTGTGCTTGGATAAGACGGTGGGATTACCTGGTGCTGCATAAGCCGTCCCAGTGACTATGACATCTTTAGTCTCTTGAGGTGGCTGAGCGGGGCTCGACGGCTTAGCAATTTCTGGATCAACATTCATGGTGTCCATAGTGACAAGGGGCTCTTCTGGTGGCGGGTCATCCATAGCCGTTTCTGAAGTTCGAGGCATGGATTCAGACACGGTCTGCTTCTCCGGGTCAACAACCTTGGGATCTTCAGCCGGCTTGTTAACCTTAAGCCACTACAACAAGAACCCCCCTTCAACAACGCATAGATATGTTGTCGTTTGTCCATATAAGCGTTGCTAAGGTCTACACCAACGGATTCATATGCGTTGCCGTTGGTGGCGTTGCAAGGGTCTACAACAACGTATATAGATCCGTTGGTAATCTGGGAAATAATGTGTTGCAAGGCGACAACGGATTCATGCAATGCTTCTATGCGTTGGTGCTTGATATTGAGGCTTGGCAGCCTATGAAGGCCTTGTTTTATCTTTGCTTTGAACATTTTTTGGGTTCATCTTTTGTACCATATTGATATATGGTTTGAAATTGATTCAGGCCATGTAGCCTTGATCCTTATAACTCATGTTTGAGTATATCCGGAGTTTTGATAACCCGGCCTGGCTTTGGACGTTAAGTCGCCAGTGTGTTTTGATTATATGCTTGGAGTTCTGCGCTCTAAGTCCTTGGGCTATTACCCTTACTGCGTATGGCGTGGTAAGCCGGCAGAATGAACAAATATCACAGGTATGATATTTACTTGTTATGAGTATATGAGGTTTGTATAATCCTGCCCTGGTTATGGACTATACAGTCACCAGTGGATTTTCTGTGGGGTATTATGACCCGCATGGTGTAAACCGCCAGGGCACATGTTATCTGTTTGTGTGCAGGCAATATGATAAACATGATCTGCGTGATTGACGATATTATGAGCATAAGTGGCAGATCAACACCATCGGATCGGTGGCTCAAAAGTATTATACATAAACATTCACGATGGCATGGCAGATCATTGTTTTCAACTACCTATTACAAGGCATTGGACGGCCCAAAAGAATTAAGTGTTTTTTATGCACACAGCATCCAATGATGTGGATGGTGAACCGGCTATTGCATCAGTTGTTCTGGTCTTGGCGGGTTGAGGCTTCCGGGTCATCCTGCACCGATTCTTCTTCCTCCTTTGTCGTCTGGAAGTTAGGCGATGACCAATCGATCCCAGTCAAAGCTTTGAAAATAGCTTCATCATATATAAGGGTTGACGGGTCAATCTCAGGAGCGAAGGTGTGCTTACGCGTTGGCGGGATAGGGTCCGCGGCCTCATACACCGGCGCCTTCACTTTGGCATTTTCAGCATCATAAACCGGATGATATTTGGAGAGATCAGTCTCTTGGGCCAATTTGCTTGCAAAGGGACGCATCTCCCTTACTATTTTTGTGAAGTCCTCGGCACTGAAGGGAGACCCAACTTCTTTTAAACTCGGGGAGCCGGTGGCTAGTTCTACCGGGTCAAGCTCTGCTTGCCATGCCTTTGCCCGGCTCAAGGCCGTGATGGCACCGGCTCTGGCGGCTGATCGTTTCAATTCTTCAACCCTTTGTGGCAGCACAGAAAGCTTCTCCAACATCTCCTTGATGAGGGAAGGCGGTTGCTTCTTATGGGTGGAGGCACAAATAGCTCGTTGAGCGCCAGTGTATAATTGCTCTATAAGAGTGTAGGCAGCTTTCAGCTTCATGCGCATGTCTGAGCCAAAGTGGGAGATTCTCGAGCCTGCGTTGCCAAAGAGATTGATAAACCGGCTGAATGATTGTTCAAGGCATGGATGATGAAAGATTGAAATATATTATCGCTTACCAAAGATGGCGGCTGTCATGCTATTGATTTGATGTTTTAAGTCAGATAACTCGTCAATAACCGGCTTAAGGGCAGCCTCAGCATCTTCTGCTCTTTTTTGTAGAGCTGCCTTCTCGGTTTCCCAACCGTTTCTCTCAGCACTGAAGTCCTTTCTCAGTTTTTCAATATTTTCCAAAGCGGTCTTCAGTTCTGATTTGGCCTTGGAAATCTCAGATTGCTGGGTCTGAATGTTTTGCCTCAGATCACTGACTAGAGATTCCTTCATGTTCAATTCAGCCTGTCACATAAAAAGGCAGGCAGTATGACGTTCTGATGATTATCTTATTTTTAAGTCCCAAGCATAATACAAGTATTTTACTTGGCACTTGGGGGCTAATGCACATTGGTCTTTTCTTGAAGACAATTATATGATGACCCGGCTACACTGTTATAACTATAGCCGACTCATGGGGGCAACATGCGAAACTGAGTACTACAATTTGAAGTCCCGGCTTAACTTGTCAGTTTAAGCCGGCCCTTGGGGGCTACATATGTGAAGTTGAGAACTACAATTTAGAGTCCCGGTTTTAGCTATGCAGCTTAAGCCGGCCCTTGAGGGCTACTCGTTTTGACTCTGCAACTCCAAGACGCTATGGCAGTAATGAAAGATTAAAGAGGCTATCTGAAGTCTACAGTATATTCAATTCTATCATATCCAGTAGACTTGGCGGCTGGCAGAGATATATGGAAAAGATGATAGTGGTTACCTCAAAACGTTCCTTCATAAGGTTGACTAGGCCGGCTTTAAAGTCACGGCTGGTGTGAAGGCGGTTTAGATAGCCTGAATAAATCTCCTGAGCATTGAACCGGGCATAGTCTTCCAAGTCCACTTTCCACTAGCCCTTATCAACAGCAGAAAATTCTTCTTTGGCGCTGCGCTTGGATAAGACGGTGGGATTACCTGGTGCTACATAAGCCGTCCCAGTGACTATGACATCTTCAGTCTCTTGAGCCGGCTGAGCGGGGCTGGGCGGCTTAGCAATTTCTGGATCAACATTCATGGTGTCCATAGTGACAAGGGGCTCTTCTGGTGGCGGGTCATCCATAGCCATTTCTGAAGCTCGAGGCATGGATTCAGACACGGTCTGCTTCTCCGGGTCAACAACCTTGGGATCTTCAGCCGGCTTGTTAACCTTAAGCTTCTTGCTGGGCTTGGCCGTGGCACTGAAAATAACAATTCATGATGAGATTAGTGTATTAATGGAGCAAGGTACTAAGGCAAACAGGCTTGAGTGTTTCTTACCCAAGAACAGTTTTGAACAAGGGAACTTGAGTCCCAGTTGAGTCGCCAGAAGAAGAATGAGAGGTCCCCTGATAGTTTGAATCAGATGGGTTAAGAGGTTGGCGAAAAAGACCCGACTTGGGGTAAGCTAAATCGAAAATTTGAGAAACCTCTGGATGACGTTTGCGAGGAACCGGCGTGTTGGGTAAGGTGGAGGAGAGGATTCCACCTCCGCTATTCCGGGTTGTGCGGCGACCATCATGCTGCTGCTTCTTCAAAATAAAGTTGGGATCCAAGTAAGCTAAAAGGTGAGAAAACCTTATTTTCCGGTTGCTTGGCGAACTTTCTGTCTTGGCAGAGGTTCTGAGTCGGATTAAAGGATAGTTACCTCTTCACCATCTGCGTGGCTACCTTCCGCGTCATCCTGATAGTGATCATTGTCAATAAGATGTACAAAAAATGAGTTAAGGGAATCAAGTTTTACCTCTGACTCGTCATCATCCAAGTTAAATAACTCGGAGGGGGCGGTTTTCTTCTTGGCAGGCTTTTTAGGAGCCTTATGCTTTGTCCGGGTCTTCTTGGACGGCTTATCTTGCAACTTCTTGTTCCAGAAAGAAGAATCGGCCTGCGGAAGTTAAAATGACTAAGGCAGTTTTAAGTGAACGAATGATTAAACCGGAAATTATTTAAAGCTTACAGCTGGCGGCATGTTAAGAGTGCAGAAGGGGTTCAATCCAGTTTTGCTGCAATCTTCCAAACATTCATTCAGAAGAGACTTGGTCATTTCATTGATATCATCATCAGTCAGTTGTATTTGGCAGTGGTGTTGCGGATCTTTTAAGTCGCAGGTGTACTCGCACATCAAACCGGAGCGGCGGCTTAATGGCATAATTCTCCAGGCGACCCAGCATCGAACCAGGTCGATTCCGCTCAAACCATTGGCCATTAAGGCTCTAATCCTTGAAAAGACGGGCATATATTTGGCCCGCTATGCTGTGCTGATTCGATCAGGGAGGGGGTGCCTGTTGCTAAGCCGGCTCTCATGGTAACCCGGCAGAGGGTTTTCCCCTTCTTGAGAGGTATCTTGACAATAAAACCAAGTTTGGTTCCAGTCGTTAGGATGACTGGGCAGCTTGGCGGCTGGGAAGGTGGCTTCTTTCCGCCTCTGAATCGAAATGCCACCTAACTCTAGGTTGGGCCCATCTATGAACTCAGTCTGCCGGTTTAAGTAATAGAATTCTCTGAACAACTCTACAGTGGGCTCCTGTTGAAGGTATACTTCGCAAAACACTTGAAAATTGCAGATGTTTGAAATGGAATTGGGCCCGATATCTTGAGGATGGAGTTTGAAAAAGTGCAGCACACCGCGGAAGAATTTTGAGCCGGGAGGGGTAAAACCTCGGAGCAGATGATCAGTAAAGACAATTACTTCACCTTCTTTGGGTTTAGGAGGGGTTTCTGTGCCTGGGACCCTCCAATGGATGACATCTTTTTTGGCTAAGACGCCCGTTTGGACATACTCGTTCAACATTTCCTCGGTAACCCGGGAGATGACCCAGTTGCATGAAGTGACAGTCTTCATCATTTTTTGCGAAGAAAGATCTAGGAAGAAAATATTGCCGGTTTGAGATTATGCTGATAAGCCGGTCATTGATTCAAAAGTCAGTGCTATAAAGAGCCAACATGTTAAGCCGGAAGATAACACTGAGTTATAAAGATAAATATATTGGCGGCTTAAAAGGGGACTAATGATATAGGGCGGGTCACGATTTATCAGTTAAGCCGCCCGGACAGTTGCTACACTTCAGATTTATAAGTGAGGATTTGCTAAGTAATGGGCCAAACAGATTTCACAGATTGGTGCTATAACTTTGGATCTGCAGCAGTTCAGAAAATGAAATAAATTCTAAACCTAAGGTGACGGCAGCAGAGAGTTCGTGTGCTCCGATGAGATATTCTACGGAGGGGAGGTATTCTGATGTTAAAAACGAGTGCTAAACTGCTACCGCACAAGTTTCATACCATGTTCAGATCAAAAAGCTACTCGATCTGGGGAAGAAAATGAAGAATGGCGAAGAATGCCGACGAACAAGTGAAAACCCTAAGTACAGATCTGTTCGGGGATATAGTTGAACTTACTAATGATGATGGACAGCGAAGATGCACTGCGGAGTTCTGGTCTGTTCAGGGTTATGCAGCGGCCGGAGTTGATGCAGTGGACGGAGGCCGACGGTGACGGAACTCGGTTGCGCAGGAGCGTTGAGAGGAAGAAGACGAAGACGAGGAGGCAGGGGAAAAAAGTGAAGATAAGGACCCCCTTCCCTATTTATAAGGAAATGATCAGATGGCATGCACGGGAATCGAGGAGGCCGAAAAATGGTTATGAGGCTATACAAACGCCTCGATTTTTGGGATATCCATTAAAACAAAGATCCGTTGAGATATACTGGGTTCTATGTGAAATTAATGTGTGATGACGTCATGGCGGGTTAACAAGATTCTGTAAGCTAACGTCATGGCGGGTTATAGCAAGTTCATGAAAATTGTCAACGCAGATTCTGCTAAGTCAGGTACTGAAGATTGATGTGAACAAGTTCAAATCAACCTGGGGCCTAATGTTGGGGATATGACTATTGGGTATGACCCGCCCAGGAGGGGTCGGGTCATACCACTGGCGACTTAAAGATGAAGATGGCGGGTCATGAAGCAAGCCTGTTGAAGGCCCAAGACCCAGAGGCGACTTGAGGCCCAAGAGAATGAACCGCCATATGATTAACTTGTATTGTAAGGCAAGCTTAGTTAGTCACCGAGCCGGACACATTGTGTATGAGCCGGCCGGGACTCTGTAAGCCACCGGGCATCAATCTGTGTATATAAAGGGGTGATCCGGCGGCGGGTTAACTCAAGAAACAATCAATCGAGAGCTAGGTCAAGCGTATTCGCTCCCTTGTAATCGAAACTCCAGCAATACAACTGAAAGCAGGACGTAGGCTTTTACCTCATTGAGAAGGGCCGAACCTGGGTAAACTCTCTGTGTCCTTTGTCCCGTTCAACCCCTTCAAGCTAACCTAGTTGCGATGGCTCCACACCTAAGTCCTTTCCCTAGGCCATCTGCCGTGTTAAGTCCACGACAGTTGGCGCCCACTATGGGGCTAGTGCAAGGTGGTTTCGAGTTCTTGAAGGACAACTTCGCAGGGATCAAGGGATACGCTGTGGGCCGGATGACCTAGAGTCATCGCGGCAAGCTCTACATCGATGATGCAGGCTGGGGCCCCGAGGCCGGCTCAATCGAGTACGGGTACCGGGTCCCCTTCGGCGGAATCCATGTCTTCATTGGCAAGATCGGTGAGTCAGAGCCTGAGCCGGACATCTGCACCGACATCGTCGAGACGGCTCAGCACGCATGACCTGCCAAGTTTCAACCCGCCATAAAGCGCGCCTTTGTTGGTTGCATCCAAGGGGCGGATCTTGAGGAAGGAACTATATCCGGTGGAGAGACGGCCATCTACTCTGGTGATGAGTCCTCAACCGGCGAGACCGATTCAATGTATTAGTTACAAGACGGCCGGCTTGGGGGTTATTCCGATGGTGACAGTATTCCGGACCCTAATGAATCGCCGAACAGAGTCGCGATCTTCATGGTCGGCACTCAACCGGTGCTCAATTCATCAACTGCTGCAGCCATGACTTCCGGTTCAACGGCCGCGGCAACGGCAGCGGCAAGTAACTCTGCGCGCCCGCCACCTCAAGTTTTATCTGAGCTCTTGGAGGCTTTGGCGACCTTATTAGCTGCAGAAGTAACACCGGAGAATCAAGCACAGCATATGGTGGATGTCGCGAAGCTGCGAGATGAGATAGCTCAAGCCAAGGAGGAATTTAATGCTGAAAATACTAGGATGGCAACAGAACGAGCCGCCCTGGACGCTGTGTCTCAACGGATTCAAGCAGAGAATTTCCGGTTAAGCCTGGATTAGAATGCATCTAACGTCGTTCTGCGAAGGAGGCACCAGAGTCGTCTACCTCCGGAGTACGATGCAAGGAATCTTTTCAACACACCTGGGGCTGGAACTAGTAACCCGCCCGTGGTGAACCGGGTTGTTGAGGCGACTGGGACTGGAGCGACGATTCAACCACGTGCTGCAGACCCGCCCCATTTGAATTTGACCCCGCCTCGGCATGTCCCAACACCGCCGGGTCATTATTCTAACCCCTTGGACAATATGATTGCGGCAGCTACGCGATTGGCGGTTCTCCCTATTGAAGGCGAGTCACCAGCCGCGAGGGAGATACGGAGAGCCGGAGAGCTTCATCAGACAGCAGTGGCACAGCAGGCGGCTTATTCATATAGTCGGGAACGGATTCATTCAGCCCCGCGGCCAAGCCCGAGTTACAGCAGGCATATTGACTCGCCAGCAGTTTCAAGCAGTGAGCGACACCATAACCAGCCTTGTAGGCATGACCCGCCGCATGCTGGTAATGATGCTCAGACTTTGGTAGATCAGGGCAGGGCACGTCGGGAGGCTGAGCTGGCGGCTCAGTTGATAGCTCATCAACAATCTCTGGTTTACCCATCGGCGTCCGTGGAGGCAGGAGTGACCTCTAGAACCCTTGGTGTGCCATGCTTAGTGCCGGCTTTACGTAATGAGCGCCTGCCCAAGGATTTTAAGGGCCCTCGCAAGGTGCCTAATTACACGGCGGATCAGCCCCCAGAGGCTTGGATTGAGAGTTATGAGATGGCCATGGAGGTGTTGGATGTTAGTGATGTTGCATGTGCTAAGTACTTCACTATGATGTTGGATGGACCGGCACGCACTTGGCTGAAAGGATTGCCCCCTAACTCCATCAGGTCATGGGCTGAGTTGAAGACGCGTTTTATCCAAAATTTCAAAGACACGTGCAAGCAGCCTATGTCGATTCTTGATTTAGACTCTTGCGTCCAGGGTGAGGGCGAGTCAACCACCAATTGGGTGCGCCGGATATCAACTATTATTCACTCGTCGGACAGTATCAACGCCGGTTCAGCCGTCCTGATGTTGGAAATGAATTGCCATTTCCTCCCCCTTAAGCAGAAGCTGGGGCGGCTTAAGAGCCACTGCAATGATATGGGAGAGCTCATGGCGGCTCTCGTCAAATATGTTGATTCTGATAGCACTAAGGACCCCGAGTCCGATGAGGAGAAAGTTGGGAAGGGGAAGAAGAATGGCAATGCAAACGGATAGCAGCATAATCCGGCGGGTCAAGGTAACAATGGTAAGCGCAAGCAGTTGGACGGCGGTTCAGATTTTGTGGCCAACACCAATATGCAGAATAATATTCTGCGTCGCAAGGGGAAGTCATCAGTGCCCCGGTTTGGCGGGCCAAAGTTCAACATTGAGGCGATGAAGAATCAGCCTTGCCCAAAGCACGGTACGCAGGATAAGCCGGCCGGCCATCTATGGAAAGATTGCTTCATTATGAGGGAATATAGAAACTCCAGTTTTTTCCAGGACAACCATGGCCCGCATGGTGGGTCAGGATCCGGCTCTCACGGACCTGGTTTTGGGCATGGCGGCTCAAGCTCCAGCTTTCAGGGCCAAGGCAATCAAGGTGGTTTTAATCAGCCATCTGGTCAAGGGAATCAGCAGCAACAGTCTGGTTATCAAAGTAATCCAAAGCAGTTGAATAGTGATCAATATCATGTGTTCACCACGAGCTTATGCAAGCGAGACCAAAAACTTCATAAGCGAGCAGTGAACGCGGTTGAGCCGGCAGTTCCTCGCTACTTGCGATGGTCTGAACAGCCTATTGTGTGGAGTCGTGAGGATCACCCGCCCCGGGTTGACAATCCGGGTCAATTGGCTTTGGTGGTTGCGCCTCAGGTTGGAGGGTACAAGTTTACTAAAGAGCTTATGGATGGAGGCAGTATTATCGATATCCTTTACTATGATACTTTTCGCCGTATGAATTTAACTGACAAAGATCTTAAGCCGTCTTCTACTGTCTTTCATAGGGTGGTGCCTGGTAAGTCGGCGTATCCGGTGGGTAAGATAACTTTGGAGGTAGCTTTTGGTGATGATCACGATTACAGGGCTGAAAAGTTAAGTTTCGAAGTGGTTAAGATCAAGAGCCCTTATCATGCCTTGTTTGGGCGGCCGGCTTATGCTAAGTTTATGGCGCGGCCTTGTTATGTTTATTTACAGCTTAAAATGCCAGGTCGCAAGGGCACCATCACGGTGCACGGTGACAGGAAGATAGCTTTGGAGTGTGAAGAGGGCGATGCTACTTATGCTGAGTCTGATTGTGCAACAGAGGAACTGAAGTTCTACAAAGACAATGTTGACCCGGCAGATATGACCCCCTTGAAAAAGCCAACCACGGAGCATGATCCCTTATTGAAGTTTAAGTCGGCAGATGACACTAAGTTGGTTGATTTTGTTCCTGGCGATTCATCCAGGCAGTTCAGTATCAGTGCTAATATGGATCCGAAATAGGAAGGCGCGCTCATCGAGTTCATCCGTGAGAACCAGGACATCTTTGCATGGAAACCTTCAGACATGCCAGGTGTACCGAGGGAACTCGCTGAGTACACTCTCAATGTTGATCCAAAGTTTAAACCGGTCAAGCAATTCCTTCGTCATTTTAATGAAGAGAGGCGCAAGGCCATTGATCATCGACGCTACGGCGGGTTGTGAGCGTTTGAGTTTTTTGGATGCTTACTCTGGTTATCATCAGATCAAGATGGCAGTTAAGGACCAGGAGAAGACAACTTTCATCACTCCCTTTGGAGCCTTCTACTATGTGTCTATGCCTTTTGGGCTCAAGAGTGCCCAGGCGACTTATCAGCGGTGTGTTCAAAATTGCCTCCATGACCAGATTGGACGCAATGTTCATGCTTATGTGGATGATATTGTTGTAAAATCCAGGAAGAAAGAGACTTTGATAGATGATTTGAAAAAGACCTTTGACAATCTCCGGGTCTACAAGATGATGCTTAACCCGGCCAAGTGTGTCTTTGGTGTGCCAGCAGGCAAGCTATTGGGTTTTTTGGTTTCTGAAAGAGGCATTGAAGCTAACCCGGAGAAAATCAACGCTATCACTTTTTTGGCTATGCCGGCGTGTATTAATGACCTCCAGTGTCTGGCAGGTTGTATTGCGGCTTTAAGCCGGTTTATAAGCCATTTGGGTGAAAAGGCTATCCCTCTGTATCAGATGATGAAGAAAACAGATCATTTTGTCTGGAGCAATGCTGCTAATCAAGCGTTTGAGGCATTGAAAAAATAGTTGGCTGAGCCGCCAATCCTTGCAGCTCCTATTGATAAGGATCCCTTGTTGTTATATGTAGCTGCTAATAGCTGAGCCGTCAGTGTGGCAATTGTTGTGGAAAGAAAGGAATCAGGCAAGGAATATCCGGTTCAGCGGCCGGTTTATTATGTCAGTGAGGTACTCATTGAATCCAAGCAGAGATACCCACATTGGCAGAAGTTAGTTTATGGCGTGTTCATGGCTAGTCGTAAGTTGAAGCAGTATTTCCTTGGTCATCCCATCACTATGGTCAGTTCTGCTCCCTTGGGAGATATTATCCAAAACAGAGAAGCCACAGGTCGGGTAGCCAAGTGGGCCATTGAGCTTGGACCCCATGGTTTGAAGTATATGCCTCGGACAGCTATCAAGTCTCAAGCACTTGTGGAATTCATCAATGACTGGACAGAGTTGCAGATGCCTGAGGAAAAGCCAGATAGCACATATTGAACTATTCACTTTGATGGATCCAGGCAGTTGGATGGCTCGGGGGCTGGAGCTATTTTGACTTCCCCACGAGGTGATAAATTTTGTTATGTTCCAAGATTGATGTTCCCTTGTACTAACAATGCAGCTGAGTATGAAACCTTGCTCCATGGTCTTCAGATGGCTAAAGAGATGAATCTAAGCCGGGTGAGGTGTTTTGGCGACTCAGACTTGGTGGCTCAGCAAGTTTCAGGCACTTGGGATTCCAAGGACCCACTCATGGTGGCTTATCATCGAGAGGTTGATGCTATTGCTGGTCATTTCAAGGGTTATCAAGTGGAACATGTTGATCGCAGGAAAAATGAGGCTGCTGATGCTTTAAGCCGCCTAGGGTCCCAGCGTAAGCCGGTACCCCCTAATATTTTCCTTGATATTTTGCATAATCCTTTGGTTAAATTGCCTACGGAGGAAGATCTTGCTATTCCAGACCCGGAGGCACAGTTGGTGGCGGCTCTTCATGCTATTCCTGATTGGACAGTTCCATGTTTGGCTTATATGACCCGGGGCGAGTTACTTAAAGACGAAACTTTGGCCAGGTAGATAACCCGGCGGTCTAAGTCAATGACTCTTGTCAATGGTGAGTTGCACCGATGCAGTGTTACAGGGGTGTTTCAGCGTTGTGTTTCTCCTGAGGAGGGCCTTGAGATTCTATGAGAGATTCATGAAGGAGATTGTGGCCATCATGCCGTCTCTAAGCCTCTCGTGGCTAAGGCTTTTCGTCATGGGTTCTATTGGCTGACGGGTCATGCTGATGCAGAGGATTTGGTTTGCAAGTGTGATGGTTGTCAGAAATTTTCAAGACGAGCTCACATGCCGGCTCAAGAATTGACGATGATTCCAATTACTTGGCCGTTTGCAGTATGGGGACTGGACATGGTGGGACCTTTTAAAAGATCCAAGGACAAAAAGACTCACCTCTTGGTGGCAGTTGACAAGTTTACGAAGAGGATTGAGGCTGAGCCGGTCAGCAAGTGTGATGCAGCGACGGCGGTTCAATTCATCAAAAAGGTGATCTTTCGTTTTGGATTCCCTCATAGTATCATCACTGATAATGGTACTAATCTGTCTAAAGGTGCTATGAAAGAATTCTGTCAACAAGAACATATTCGTCTTGACCTTTCATCCGTAGCTCACCCCTAGTCCAATGGTCAAGCTGAAAGAGCCAATCAAGAAATCTTGAGAGGAATAAAACCCCGGCTTATGGCCCCTTTGCAGAGGACGCCGGGTTGTTGGGTTGATGAGTTGCCTTCAGTGCTATGGAGTATCAATACTACCCCCAACAGATCTATGGGTTACACGCCTTTCTTCATGGTTTACGGAGCAGAGGCGGTTCTCCCTAGTGACATCCGTCACGATTCGCCCCGTGTGGCGGCTTATGTTGAAGCTGATAATGAAAAAGCACGTCCGGATGTTCTTGACCTTCTGGATGAGGAACGTGACCTTGCGGCAGCTCGTTCAGTGATTTACCAGCAAGACCTGCGTCGTTATCATAGCCGCCGGTTAAAACCCGGACCTTTCAAGAAGGTGATTTGGTGCTCCGGCTCATCCAGGATCAAACTGACATGCACAAGTTATCCCCACCTTGGGAAGGGCCTTTTGTGGTCAGCAAAAATCTGAACAACGGGTCATACTACCTCATTGATATTCGAGAGCACAAGGACTCATGCAAGACTGAGGAGGAGACCCGCCGGCCGTGGAATATTGCTCATCTTCGGCCTTATTACACCTGAGCCACCGGCTCTTGTGATGAACATACTTCTACCAATGTATATATTATGATTAGTATAATAAAGCCAGCATCACTGATAATTCAGGGCCTCTATCGTTTCATTTCTGAGAATCTGAGTCTTTATTGTCAATTCATAAGATCACTTGGGGGCTTCCTGCTCACTGAGCATAGCTATGATTACCCTCTTGATCCGGCTTGCACGCCTTGTTACAAATAACTTGGGGGCTTCCTGCTCATTGAGCATAGCTGTGACTACCCTATTTATCCGGCTTGTATGCCTGGATTGAAAAATTACTTGGGGACTTTTTGTTTAATGAAACAGAGCTTTGTTATCCCTTGTAATAGGCTTGGACGCCAGGTGTATTCACCAAAAATCCGGGTTATCCTGCCTTTGTATACCTGCCACTCCGACCAGGTAATCCTAGAATGACTCACCGTACTCTTGACAGTCAATCTTATAAAGACCCTGAACTTGTCAAAGTTAAAACGGCGATTGGTGATGTGAGGCCCGGATTACAGGTTTGAATGAAGGATTAGCTCAGTGGCTGTGCGGCCCTTGAATAGCACTTGATATTGAGGCTTGGCAGCCTATGAAGGCCTTGTTTTATCTTTGCTTTGAACATTTTTTGGGTTCATCTTTTGTACCATATTGATATATGGTTTGAAATTGATTCAGGCCATGTAGCCTTGATCCTTATAACTCATGTTTGAGCATATCCGGAGTTTTGATAACCCGGCTTGGCTTTGGACGTTAAGTCGCCAGTGTGTTTTGATTATACGCTTGGAGTTCTGCGCTCTAAGTCCTTGGGCTATTACCCTTACTACGTATGGCGTGGTAAGCCGGCAGTATGAACAAATATCATAGGTATGATATTTACTTGTTATGAGTATATGAGGTTTGTATAATCCTGCCCTGGTTATGGACTATACAGTCACCAGTGGATTTTCTATGGGGTATTATGACCCGCCCTGGGGTAAACCGCCAGGGCACATGTTATCTGTTTGTGTGCAGGTAATATGATAAACATGATCTGCGTGATTGACGATATTATGAGCATAAGTGGCAGATCTTCACCATCGGATCGGTGGCTCAAAAGTATTATACATAAACATGCACGATGGCATGGCAGATCATTGTTTTCTACTACCTATTACAAGGCATTGGACGGCCCAAAGGAATTAAGTGTTTTTGATGCACACAACATCCAATGATGTGGATGGTAAATCGGCTCTTGCATCAGTTGGTCTGGTCTTGGCGGGTTGAGGCTTCCGGGTCATCCTGCACCGATTCTTCTTCCTCCTCTGTCGTCTGGAAGTTAGGCGATGACCAATCGATCCCAGTCAAAGCTTTGAAAACAGCTTCATCATCTAGAAGGGTTGACGGGTCAATGTCAGGAGCGAAGGTGTGCTTACGCGTTGGCGGGATAGGGTCCGCGGCCTCATACACCGGCGCCTTCACTTTGGCATTTTCAGCATCATAAAGCGGATGATATTTGGAGAGACCAGTCTCTTGGGCCAATTTGCTTGCAAAGGGACACATCTCCCTTACTATTTTTGTGAAGTTCTCGGCACTGAAGGGAGACCCATCTTCTTTTAAACTCGGGCAGCCGGTGGCTAGTTCTGCCAGGTCAAGCTCTGATTGCCATGCCTTTGCCCGGCTCAAGGCCGTGATGGCACCGGCTCTGGCGGCTGATCATTTCAATTCTTCAACTCTTTGTGGCAGCACAGAAAGCTTCTCCAACATCTCCTTGATGAGGGAAGGCGGTTGCTTCTTATGGGTGGAGGCAGAGATAGCTCGTTAAGCGCTAGTGTATAATTGCCCTATAAGAGTGTAGGCAGCTTTCAGCTTCATGCGCATGTCTGAGCCAAAGTGGGAGATTTTGGAGCCTGCGTTGCCAAAGAGAATGATAAACCGGCTGAATGATTGTTCAAGGCATGGATGATGAAAGATTGAAATATATTATCGCTTACCAAAGATGGCGGCTGTCATGCTATTGATTCGATGTTTTAAGTCGGATAACTCGTCAGTAACCGGCTTAAGGGCAGCCTTAGCATCTTCTGCTCTTTTTTGTAGAGCTGCCTTCTCGGTTTCCCAGCCATTTCTCTCAGCACTGAAGTCCTTTCTCAGTTTTTCAATATTTTCCAAAGTGGTCTTCAGTTCTGATTTGGCCTTGGAAGTCTCAGATTGCTGGGTCTGAATGTTTTGCCTCAGATCACTGACTTGAGATTCCTTCATGTTCAATTCAGCTTGTCACATAAAAAGGCAGGCAGTATGACGTTCTGATGATTATCTTATTTTAAGTCCCAAGCATAATACAAGTATTGTACTTGGCACTTGTGGGCTAATGCACATTGCTCTTTTCTTGAAGACAATTATATGATGACCCGGCTACACTGTTATAACTATAGCCGGCTCATGGGGGCTACAAGCGAAACTGAGTACTACAATTTGAAGTCCCGGCTTAACTTGTCAGTTTAAGCCGGCCCTTGGGGGCTACATATGCGAAGTTGAGAACAACAATTTAAAGTCCCGGTTTTAGCTATGCAGCTTAAGCCGGCCCTTGAGGGCTACTCATTTTGACTCAGCAACTCCAAGGCGCTATGACAGTAATGAAAGATTAAAGAGGCTATCTGAAGTCTACAGTATATTCAATTCTAACATATCCAGTAGACTTGGCGGCTGGCAGAGATATATGGAAAAGATGATAGTGGTTACCTCAAAACGTTCCTTCATAAGGTTGACCAGGCTGGCTTCAAAGTCACGGCTGGTGTGAAGGCGGTTTAGATAGCCCGAATAAATCTCCTGAGCATTGAACTGGGCATAGCCTTCCAAGTCCACTTTCCACTTGCCCTTATCAATAGCAGAAAATTCTTCTTTGGCGCTGTGCTTGGATAAGACGGTGGGATTACCTGGTGCTGCATAAGCCGTCCCAGTGACTATGACATCTTTAGTCTCTTGAGCCGGCTGAGCGGGGCTCGGCGGCTTAGCAATTTCTGGATCAACATTCATGGTGTCCATAGTGACAAGGGGCTCTTCTGGTGGCGGGTCATCCATAGCCGTTTCTGAAGTTCGAGGCATGGATTCAGACACGGTCTGCTTCTCCAGGTCAACAACCTTGGGATCTTCAGCCGGCTTGTTAACCTTAAGCCACTACAACAAGAACCCCCCTTCAACAACGCATAGATACGTTGTCGTTTGTCCATATAAGCGTTGCTAAGGTCTACACCAACGGATTCATATGCGTTGCCGTTGGTGGCATTGCAAGGGTCTACAACAACATATATAGATCCGTTGGTAATCTGGGAAATAATGTGTTGCAAGGTGACAACGGATTCATGCAATGCTTCTATGCGTTGGTGCTTGCAAAATAGAATAACCTCCATATATAGTCATTTTTTTGTGGGTATATGTAATCATTTATAACTCTGTTGTTCTTTGCACTGGTGCTTGCAAAATAGAGTAACCTCCATATATAATCATTTATAACAGTAGGTAGTTCAAATGGCAGTACAAGCTAGAACTTTAGTAAAACTCAAAAGAAATGAAAGTGATATATTGATTCAATGGAACAATCTGTTACATTACAATGCAAGTATCATCAATTAGGAGTACATCACTTTCTTAGAAAATATAAAAAATGAAAAATAAAAAAATTCTAAACATTCAGAGATTTGTCTTGTTTCTCCTCCAAGTACAAGAATCATCATACGTTCTCCAAGGTCCAAGTAATCATCTTGTACTGAAATTCTCAAACTACAAAGAAAAGTCATAATACCATTTAGGCATAAATTCAAAATGAAGTTTAAAAATATACATACTATACACTGTTCCTAAAAGGATCCACAGAAAAAATTACCAAGTGTGCAAGAAAATATTGTTGGGGGGAAAGACCTAAGCTTATGTATGTCTGAAAAATAACTTAGTAGTACATGTTAAAACACTAATTATGTTTGACCAATCGGATGTGCCTGTTCACTGTGAACAACCAGCATCATGTATTCACTACTAACAATTATCCAAGATTGTATTATATCAGCAAGGAGATGAGTTGATCAACCAACTAAATTATGTGTAGGTAAGCAATAAAATCGACTGTACAAAATTGGATATTTCCGTTTTCCAAAAGTCTCAACATTAAATAGTTTTGTGTCACCATTACTCACGTACTGCTCATGCTTGGTATGATGTATTAGGTGAAAAGAACTCAATGCCAACAGCTAAAAAATCATTAAGTAGTCAACATCACACAGAACTTCGTAGTTGAGAACTACAATGTCACATTATAATTTCTCAATTCAAGAATAAGATTCTTGGAACCACTAGAAGAAACAACATGAAAAAGAAACACAACATTAGATTTGGGCTTCTGTAGGAAAAAGTAGTGGAGTTTTGTTTCTAGACAAGGTAGGATCCAAGGTGTTTACAGGGAAATAAAAATAATTTAATGTGGCACTATTTAATTCTTCAAGACCAACCTAACTCTAATGCTGAATACATATTTACAAAAATGCTCCATGGTTGACCTATGTAATGGCTGAACAATCAAAATAAAAGCAAACCTATGTAATGAATGAACAATTTTATATCAGTACTTACCCAATTCTTCAACCCTTTGTGGCAGCACAGAAAGCTTCTCCAACATCTCCTTGATGAGGGAAGGCGGTTGCTTCTTATGGGTGGAGGCAGAGATAGCTCGTTGAGCGCCAGTGTATAATTGCTCCATAAGAGTGTAGGCAGCTTTCAGCTTCATGCGCATGTCTGAGCCAAAGTGGGAGATTCTGGAGCCTGCGTTGCCAAAGAGATTGATAAACCCTTTGAATGATTGTTCAAGGCATGGATGATGAAAGATTGAAATATATTATCGCTTACCAAAGATGGCGGCTGTCATGCTATTGATTTGATGTTTTAAGTCGGATAACTCATCAATAACCGGCTTAAGGGCAGCCTCAGCATCTTCTGTTCTTTTTTGTAGAGCTGCCTTCTCGGTTTCCCAGCCATTTCTCTCAGCACTGAAGTCCTTTCTCAGTTTTTCAATATTTTCCAAAGCGGTCTTCAGTTCTGATTTGGCCTTGGAAATCTCAGATTGCTGGGTCTGAATGTTTTGCCTCAGATCACTGACTTGAGATTCCTTCGTGTTCAATTCAGCCTGTCACATAAAAAGGCAGGCAGTATGACGTTCTGATGATTATCTTATTTTTAAGTCCCAAGCATAATACAAGTATTTTACTTGGCACTTGGAGGCTAATGCACATTGGTCTTTTCTTGAAGACAATTATATGATGACCCGGCTACACTGTTATAACTATAGCCGACTCATGGGGGCAACATGCGAAACTGAGTACTACAATTTGAAGTCCCGGCTTAACTTGTCAGTTTAAGCCGGCCCTTGGGGGCTACATATGCGAAGTTGAGAACTACAATTTAAAGTCCCGATTTTAGCTATGCAGCTTAAGCCGGCCCTTGAGGGCTACTCGTTTTGACTCTGCAACTCCAAGACGCTATGACAGTAATGAAAGATTAAAGAGGCTATCTGAAGTCTACAGTATATTCAATTCTATCATATCCAATAGACTTGGTGGCTGGCAGAGATATATGGAAAAGATGATAGTGGTTACCTCAAAACGTTCCTTCATAAGGTTGACCAGGCCGGCTTCAAAGTCACGGCTGGTGTGAAGGCGGTTTAGATAGCCTGAATAAATCTCCTGAGCATTGAACTGGGCATAGCCTTCCAAGTCCACTTTCCACTTGCCCTTATCAACAGCAGAAAATTCTTCTTTGGCGCTGCGCTTGGATAAGACGGTGGGATTACCTGGTGCTGCATAAGCCGTCCTAGTGACTATGACATCTTCAGTCTCTTGAGCCGGCTGAGCGGGGCTGGGCGGCTTAGCAATTTCTGGATCAACATTCATGGTGTCCATAGTGACAAGGGGCTCTTCTGGTGGCGGGTCATCCATAGCCATTTCTGAAGTTCGAAGCATGGATTCAGACACGGTCTACTTCTCCGGGTCAACAACCTTGGGATCTTCAGCCGGCTTGTTAACCTTAAGCTTCTTGCTGGGCTTGGCCATGGCAATGAAAATAACAATTCATGATGAGATTAGTGTATTAATGGAGCAAGGTACTAAGACAAACAGGCTTGAGTGTTTCTTACCCAGGAACAGTTTTGAACAAGGGAACTTGAGTCCCAGTTGAGTCACCAGAAGAAGAATGAGAGGTCCCCTGATAGTTTGAATCAGATGGGTTAAGAGGTTGGCGAAAAAGACCCGCCTTGGGGTAAGCTAAATCAAAAATTTGAGGAACCTCTGGACGGCGTTTGCGAGGAACCGGCGTGTTGGGTAAGGTGGAGGAGAGGATTCCACCTCCGCTATTCCAGGTTGTGCGGCGACCGTCATGCTGCTGCTTCTTCAAAATAAAGTTGGGATCCAAGTAAGCTAAAAGGTGAGAAAACCTTATTTTCTGGTTGCTTGGCGAACTTTCTGTCTTGGTAGAGGTTCTGAGTCGGAGGAAAGGATAGTTACCTCTTCACCATCTGCGTGGCTACCTTCCGCGTCATCCTGATAGTGATCATTGTCAATAAGATGTACAAAAAATGAGTTAAGGGAATCAAGTTTTACATCCGACTCGTCATCATCCAAGTTAAATAACTCGGAGGGGGCGGTTTTCTTCTTGGCAGGCTTTTTAGGAGCCTTATGCTTTGTCCGGGTCTTCTTGGCCGGCTTATCTTGCAACTTCTTGTTCCAGAAAGAAGAATCGGCCTGCGGAAGTTAAAATGACTAAGGCAGTTTTTAGTGAACGAATGATTAAACCGGAAATTGTTTAAAGCTTACAGCTGGCGGCTTGTTAAGAGTGCAGAAGGGGTTCAGTCCAGTTTTGCTGCAATCTTCCAAACTTTCATTCAGAAGAGACTTGGTCATTTCATTGATATCATCATCAGTCAGTTGTATCTGGCAGTGGTGTTGCGGATCTTTTAAGTCGTAGGTGTACTCGCACATCAAACCGGAGTGGTGGCTTAATGGCATAATTCTCCAGGTGACCCAGCATCGAACCAGGTCGATTCCGCTCAAACCATTGGCCATTAAGGCTCTAATCTTTGAAAAGGCGGGCATATATTTGGCCCGCTCTGCTGTGCTGATTCGATCGGGGAGGGGGTGCCTGTTACTAAGCCGGCTCTCATGGTAACCCAGCAGAGGGTTTTCCCCTTCTTGAGAGGTATCTTGACAATAAAACTAAGTTTGGTTCCAGTCGTTAGGATGGCTGGGCAGCTTGGCGGCTGGGAAGGTGGCTTCTTTCCGCCTCTGAATTGAAATGCCACCTAACTCTAGGCTGGGCCCGTCTGTGAACTCAGTTTGCCGGTTTAAGTAATAGAATTCTCTGAACAACTCTACAGTGGGCTCCTGTTGAAGGTATACTTCGCAAAACACTTGAAAATTGCAGATGTTTGAAACGGAATTGGGCCCGATATCTTGAGGATGGAGTTTGAAAAAGTGCAGCACATCGCGGAAGAATTTTGAGCCGGGAGGGGTAAAACCCCGGAGCAGATGATCAGTAAAGACAATTACTTCACCTTCTTTGGGTTTAGGAGGGGTTTCTATGCCTGGGACCCTCCAATGGATGACATCTTTTTTGGCTAAGACGCCCGTTTGGACATACACGTTCAACATTTCCTCGGTAACCCGGGAGACGACCCAGTTGCATGAAGTGACAGTCTTGGTCATTTTTTGCGAAGAAAGATCGAGGAAGAAAATATTGCCGGTTAGAGATTATGCTGATAAGCCGGTCATTGATTCAAAAGTCAGTGCTATAAAGAGCCAACATGTTAAGCCGGAAGATAACACTGAGTTATAAAGATAAATATATTAGCGGCTTAAAAGGGGACTAATGATATATGGCGGGTCACGATTTATCAGTTAAGCCGCCCAGATAGTTGCTACACTTCAGATTTATAAGTGAGGATTTGCTAAGTAATGGGCCAAACAGATTTCAAAGATTGGCGCTATAACTTTGGATCTGCAGTAGTTCAGAAAATGAAATAAATTCTAAACCTAAGGTGACGGCAGCAGAGAGTTTGTGTGCTCCGATGAGATATTCTACGGAGGAGTGGTATTCTGATGTTAAAAACGAGTGCTAAACTACTACCGCACAAGTTTCATACCATGTTCAGATCAGAAAGCTACTCGATTTGGGGAAGAAAACGAAGAATGGCGAAGAACGTCGACGAACAAGTGAAAACCCTAAGTTCAGATCTGTTCGGGGATAGAGTTGAACTTACTAATGCTGATGGACAGCGGAGATGCACTGCGGAGCTCTAGTCCGTTCAGGGTTATGCAGCGGCCGGAGTTGATGCAATGGACGGAGGCCGACGGTGACGGAACTCGGATGCGCAGGAGCGTTGAGAGGAAGAAGACGAAGACGAGGAGGCAGGGGAAAAAAGTGAAGATAAGGACCCCCTTCCCTATTTATAAGGCAATGATCAGATGGCATGCGCGGGAATCGAGGAGGCCGAAAAATGGTTATGAGGCTATACAAACGCCTCGATTTTTGGGATATCCATTAAAACAAAGATCCGTTGAGATATACTGGGTTCTATGTGAAATTAATGTGTGATGACATCATGGCGGGTTAACAAGATTCTGTAAGCTAACGTCATGGCGGGTTATAGAAAGTTCATGAAAATTGACGACGCAGATTCTGCTAAGTCAGGTACTGAAGATTGATGTGAACAAGTTCAAATCAACCTGGGGCCTAATGTTGGGGATATAACTATTGGGTATGACCCGCACAGGAGGGGCCGTGTCATACCACTGGCGAATTAAAGATGAAGATGGCGGGTCATGAAGCAAGCTTGTTGAAGGCCCAAGACCCAGAGGCGACTTGAGGCCCAAGAGGATGAACCGCCATATGATTAACTTGTATTGTAAGGCAAGCTTAGTTAGTCACCGAGCCGGACACGTTGTGTATGAGCCGGCCGGGACTCTGTAAGCTACCGGGCATCAATCTGGGTATATAAAGGGGTGATCCGGCGACGGGTTAACTCAATAAACAATCAATCGATAGCTAGGTCAAGCCTATTCGCTCCCTTGTAATCGAAACTCCAACAATACAATTGAAAGCAGGATGTAGGCTTTTACCTCATTGAGAGGGGCCGAACCTGGGTAAACTCTCTGTGTCCTTTGTCCCGTTCAACCCCTTCAAGCTAACCTAGTTGCGATGGCTCCACACCTAAGTCCTTTCGCTAGGGCATCTGCCGTGTTAAGTCCACGACACTTTCCATTGTTTTGTTTAACCTTTCTTGTAATCTGACTTAACTAAGCAGTGACAATTCCCTGCTTAGTTAAGCACCTCGTTGTACCACTCTGTCAGTAAGACCATGTTACTATTGTTGATGACATTCTGGTAGCCACCGATGGACGAGAACTTTGCCTATTGGTCTGCCTCGTTCAACAAGGAGGAAAATGGTTCTCTTCGTCCCTCGCCCTTGGTACCAACGTTGTTGCCAACAAAACAGACGGGCTATCCTCTGACGTGCCTTGCTATCATGACCATGCAATATGTCAGCGCCCTTTTCTACATTTAACCCACATGGTGGGCCCATAACCCACAGTTCCACAGGATCAAAACCTGACTCTCCTGTACACCCATGTTTCTAAAAAAAAGTTATTCCTCGCGCTTGGCTTCGTAGGTAATTCATGAGCCACCTACCTAGGGATCATCAATTCTAGTATCAGACACATTACTTATTCCCGTTGCTGTGAAACCCTTTCACACTCTATTTCAGGCAACGGATGATTGTCTACCCATTTGAAACTCTTTATTGTAACTTCTTACCTTACCCTCGATGTTTTCTCAAGTTTCCACTCGAGAGATACTTTCTACCACATTCCCTGAGTTATCTACCAGATAATCAACCATGTAGAGGTCCGTTCTTCCGAAGTTACCCCTTATCCTTTTCGTAAGTACGATGGAGATTCGAAGAAAGGATGACGACTTCATCATGATGCCCTAATGCAGTGAAGTGAAGACATCAACGTAGTGGGTCGACCTCTTCGAAGAGAGCAACCAAGATCGAGAAGATCCATCAGAATATCGTAACCAGACCTTTCCCACTTACTCTACCTCTTAAATCTCGGGACGAGATTTCTTGTAGTGGAGGAGATTTGTAACGCCCAGATGGTTAAGCTACAGTGATCCCCTACTAATGGTGCCATGTCATCACAATTGCCACTGGTAAACCTCACTTTGATCAAAACCTGATTCAAGTTCCAATTTAAAATAAAGTCAAACGATAAAAGTTTTCAAATATAAAAACTAAAATATCCGGGTTGTGCCAAATAATGCATAGGTAATTATGGTGAAGAAACCACACTTTTATAAAATGTTTGAATGCTCTAAAATGATTTAAGTAGTAGCTAAAACAACTAAATAAATGCCTTTTGTATTTTATAAAATACTAAACTATTTTATTTGGGGGTTAAACCTTTTTGTGACCGATGTATAATTAGTGCTACTAATTTAGGTGCAACTTTTATGTTTTATAAAACTAAAATAAAATAAACCTGTAGAAAGAAAAATAAAAAAGAAAAACAAACAAAATAAATAAAACGGGGGAAAACCCCTGGCCAACTGGGCCAAACGGCCCAGCCGGCCGGCCCATCCCCACTCCCCTTAACCCCCACCCTGGGCCAAACCCTAGCCGACACCCCCCACTCACCTCGTCCCTCCCCCCCCCCTCGCTGGATCTGGATCGGGAGCGCCCGATCCCGTCGCCGCCGCTCGGAGCTCGCCGTCCGTCTGCCTCCTCGCCAACCGGTCGACCCTGCCTCACCGTCGCTCGACCTCATCGCTCGAAGCCACCTCGTCACCGTCGCCGGACTGCCCTGCCCCGCCTCTCCATCACCGGCCGACCCCGAGCCTCGCCGCCTCTCTCCCCACGAACGCTGGTGATGGCCTCGCCCTCCCCGTCTCTCCCTCTGTCCCGTGCCCGCCGCGCCCGGCCACCGCGTTCCCCCTCCCCCTGTCGAGCTCACCGCGGCCCCGCCACCGTCTGGCCGCTTCTTGCTTGCGCGCGACCGCTGCTGCCGCTCGAACGCGCCTGCGCTACGCAAGCTGCTGCTAGCTCCGCCCACCACGCCCCTGCACCTGTAGCCGCCGCACGTGCACCCCGCGCCCGCTGTCACCGCTCGGGCCCGTGTCTCTGCCCGCGGCCCCTCGCGTCACCGCCGTCCACCTCTGCCGCCCGCTCCTGCTCCACTGCCGTGCTGCTCTGCTTGCTGCTTGCCGGCCGCCGCCTCCTGGTCCGCCCCTCCCCACAGTTCCGGCCCGCCGCGCCTTGCACGCCCCCCTCGCGCTGCCCGCCCACGGCGGCCTCGCCCGCCGTGCTCCCCCCACTTGCCGTCGCGCGCGTCCGCTACCGCCCCTGCCACGCTCCTCGCCCACCTCCCACGACCCTCGCCGGCCGCACGCCCACATAGCCCCCCCTGTGCCACGCCCGCGGCCCTGCCGCTCGCCGCTCCGGCCTGCTGCGCGCAGTCGCGGCTGACCTGGCCGACGCCCAGGCGGGTTCGGCCACGCCCAGGCGCCCGTCGCTCGGTTCCACCCGAACCCACACGCTCGTTAAGGCCCCTGGGGCCTATGGCAGCTGGGCCCCACCCCCTGTGCCTATGACAGGTGGGCCCAGCCAGAACGAAAATGTTAAAATAAAAATGAAAATAAATCAATAATTAAATTAATTATTTAATTAACTTAATTAATCTGGTTTAATTAAACTTAATTAAACTAATCTGTTAATAAACAGTCAATGATAGTGGGACCCACCCGTCAGTTTGACTAGGTTAACTGCACTGTTGACTGCTGACATCAGCATGATGTCATGATGACATCATCAATTACTATTCTGGATAATGTTGATTTAAAATAATTAAATAAATTCTAAAAATGATTAAAACTTTAGAAAATCATAGAAAATAAACCGTAGCTCCGATCAAAATACTTTGTACATGAAAGTTGATCAGAATGACGAGACGAATCCGAATACATGGTCCATTCATCTGTCAGATGCCCCTAGATACCTGAACATGGAACTTTTATACTGATTTCGATAAATGAATAGTGCTCAATTTTAATAAATAAATCCGAATAAATTCCTAAATTAACTAAATCATTTAGTTAGGCAGTAGAACACCTCTGCATATCATTTAGGCCTGTCATGCATATTGTTTGCATTTTTGCCGTGAATTTATTGTTTCTTCCCCTCTCCTTCTCTCTCGATAGATGCCGAGACCGACGCCGTTGCAGCTGAGTACAACTACGCTCCGGACGAGCAGCCTTCCGATGACCCCTCCTTCTTGCCAGAGCAACCAGGCAAGCCCCCCCCTGAGCATCCCGATATCGCCCATTCCATTTTCTCCTGCTTGCATTAGATTTTGCTACTGTTACTGTTTGCTCCTATTCTGATGCATAGCCTGCTTTTGTAACCTGCTTATTGCTACCTTACATGCCTATTTTTAACTGCTTAGTATAGGTTGGTTAATGGACCATCAGTGACCCCCATCACTTTACCCTTGATGCCTCTGCTTCATCATCGACTACTCGATCAACGTGATCGACGACCAGAGACCGACACATCACCTCACCCCCCCCTTAGTTGTATGACTCTGCATAGTTACTATCGAGTGCCGAGGGTGATACCTCGTAATGCACTCTTGATGAATACTCTGCAGTGCAGCTGTTCGATCGTGGTCATCGAGGGTGATTCCTCCTTCACCACTTCCGATACAACTCTGTAATGCAACCCCCTCAAGTGTGAACCTCGAGGGTGATGCCTCCTACGTTCACCTTGATGTTGTGACCACACGGATACTTTGACCTTTGTCACAGGCGGGTCGACCCCGAGGGGTACCCGCAGGGAGTTCTGTGATGTCGGGCTTGCCCGGAAGGGCGCCCGAGTGTGATATTGTGGCGGAGCTTCAGAAACTCTGATTGTCTCCGCGTGTTATTAAATGAGCATATCGGATTTGGGTATTTAATCTGAGTGGGTCGACGTGCCCTATACGCACTACCACCACGCGGGATAATCGTTTATGGGGCCCTCTACGTCGTACGTTTCTCTCGAAAGCTCTTCAGATGTCACGGTTCACTGTGCGGGCTGATTGTTGGGGTTGGGTTGGATACTTCACTCACGAGTTCAGTGTCGCGCCTGCTCCCTGGCCAGTCTCGCAATGCGCAGGGTGCCCAGGGCGATGGCCCAAGACCTCTGGGTGCATAGGTTAGTCCGGCGTGCTGACCTCTCTGCTGAGACTAGGTAGGGCGCTGCTTCGTGTCGATCTTCTGAGGCCGGGCATTACCCAGCAAGTGTGTCCGGCCAGAGGCGATCGAGCGTGTTGGGTAACAGTAGTGCACCCCTGCAGGGAAGAAAACATCTATCGATAGCCGGTCCTACGGTAAAGGACGCTCAGTTTGTGTATCCCGATCTACTACTTGAACTGGATACTTGTTACTTAATTGAAGCTTCGGGATCGCTTTCTCGCAGGGAGTCGAGGAAGGATCTCTAGGCTTTACCTCAACATGTTTGCTTAATAAAATGCTATTCTACTCTCTTCTATTGCTGCAAGATGGTGGCTTCGTGAAGATGTTTGAAGATGCTAGTCTTTGATAGGACTAGGCCTTCTCTCTATTCTGGCATTTCTGCAGCCCAGTCCACATAAACAGCCTTTCCCCTTTGATAATGTTGCATATGTAGTGTAGATCCTTGCTTGCTGAGTACTTCGGATGAGTACTCACGGTTTCTTTGCTTCCTCTTTTTCCCTATATTCCCCTACTTGATGATACAACAGACGATGGAGCCTAGGAGCCAGATGCCACCGCAGGAGCTTACTACCAGATGGGTCCAGACGGCACGTACTACTGGATCGAGCCAGCCGACCAGGAGTAGGATTGGAGGCCCCAGGCAGGAGGCCTTCGCCTTTCGAGCTAGAGTCGTTGTTTGTGCTAGCCTTCTTAAGGAAAACCTTGACTAACTATGTCTGTACTCAGATATTATTTGTATGACTGACTTATGTATTCGGATCCTCATGATGCCTGGTCTGTAATATTGTGGATCTCCGTTTATTTGTGTTAGAGTTGTGTTGTGATATCTTCCCGTGAGTCCCTGTGCTTGATCGTGCATGTTTGCGTGTATGATTAGTGCACGATTGAGTCGGGGGCGTCACTGAAGGGCAGTGATCCTCGAGGCTCTAGGGGCGAGCGAATTGACCTAGGGCAGCCCATAGCCACCGCGCGTCCAGACGGGGTCTCTCCCGGGCGTGTGGGGTTTCGGGTCCTCAAAAGCACCCGCCGGATTGCTTGCGTACCGTGCTTCCGGATGGGTCTCCATCGACGTGAGCTGCGGTGCATCACCCCCGGCGTTGAGGGTACACGGTGACGTGTTCATGTGCGAGCACACTTTTTGGCGACTCTGCTGGGGACAAAAGATCAAGAATCATCATCAACCATGTCGGATCTCCCCAAGCCCTCAGAAGTTAGCGCCGATAACATCATTAAGCCCGGTCTTGATGAACTATCGGATGAACATCACCAAGCCTATGAAGCGCTCAAGAAACAGCATGAGGAGGATTTTGAGGCGCTCAAGAAGAAGCACGAGGAGCAGGATTTGGAGGCGTTTCTTGCAAATTTCAAGAAGGACCGGCAAGGTAACATTACTCAGGTTGGAAACGTCAATTTCCCTCCTCTCATTGATGAACAAGATGAAATCACCGTGAGTAAAGTTTTTTATCCAGAGCAAGTGGCTGTGATTGAAAGTCTTGTTAGTAAGGGTAATGCTATGACGTACAATTCTTTTGTGGCAAATACTAATGCCAAGAAAAATATGCCTCCGTCATCTAGTGGTACTGTTGGTGTATCTGAAAACCCTAGTCCAACTTTACCTATTTTATCGGCACCTCCTATACAACAACAATATAGTATGACGTTTAATTTTTACCCTAGTCATACCAACCAGCTTGTGGCTGCACCTGCATATCCTAATCCTATTATGAGTGTGCCCAATTCTGCGTCAACGCCGAATCACTTTGTCACACCACCCATAGGCGCAAGCATGTTTGGTCTTCCGCCGAATTACGGTTCGGCTCCCATCCCACAAGTTGCACCACTAGCTAATACTCATGTTGCTCCTATGTCATTTCCACAGACATCTTCATCTATCTCGGATCCAATTTTAGCTAAATTAAGGGAGGATTTGCATAAGATGTTTCTAGAAACTTTCAGAAATGAGCCGAAAGTAAAGAGTCGTGTGTATCAAAAGCCTTATCCTGAACACTTTGATGCAGTTTTGTACCCTCAAGGTTATAAGGTTCCTGATTTTGTCAAATTTAGTGGAGAGGTCATGAAAACAACATGGGAGCATGTTAGTCAGTATCTAGCGCAGTTGGGTGAAGCAGGTTCCATAGAAGAACTGAAAGTGCGTTTATTTCCATTATCTTTAACTGGTACCGCATTTTCATGGTTTGCTGCTTTACCACATGGTTCAATTCTCTTATGGTCGCAATTAGAGCAAAAGTTTCATGATCACTTTTATAGCGGCGATAATGAGCTTAAGTTGTCACATCTTACATCGGTTAGGCAAAAACATGATGAATCGGTCACCGATTATGTCAAGAGATTTAGAGATATAAAGAACCAATGTTATAGCTTAGTGATAACTGAGAGAGACTTGGCGGATCTTGTTCTTAATGGTTTAAAAACTCATATTAAAGAGAGGCTAGAAAGTTATGAGTTTTTGAATATTAACCAAGTCTTACAAAAAGCTTTTGCTCAAGAGAGTCGAAGTAAAGAGGTTCATAGGTCTACAACCGATCGTCCTAGAATGCATATGTGTGACGCCCCCGGCTCAATCGTGCCCTAATCATACACGCAAATGCACACAATCAAACCTAAGGACTCACGGGAAGATATCACAACACAACTCTAAAACATAAATAAAGTCATACAAGCTTTATATTACAAGCCAGGGGCCTCGAGGGCTCGAATACATAAGCTTGCATACAAGCGTCAGCAGAAGCATCAGATATCTGAGTACAAATATAAAAGAAAACACACATAGGCCCTTAGAAGGCAGGGCGAAAGAAAACACTACGATCGAAAGGCGCAGGCCTCCTGCCTGGGACCCTCCGAACCTACTCCTGGCCGACGGCAAGTTCAAAGCAGTATCCGCCCTCGGGGTAGTAGTAGAAGCGATCGTCGTCGGGGGCAGCTGCCTCAGGGGCTCCGTCATCTGGTTGCATCAAAAGGGTATGGGGATAAAAAGAAAGCAAAGCAACCGTGAGTACTCATCCGAAGTACTCAGCAAGCAAGGATCTACACTACATATGCAATCATTTTCAAAGGAAGGCTGTATATGTGGACTGGGCTACAGAAATGCCAGAACAGAGAGAAGGCCTAGTCCTATCAAAGACTAGCATCTTCAGAGGTCTTACAGCATTAGAACAGTGTACATTAGTACCGTATAAAGTAGTAGTATAGATAAGTATCAACCTCACCCAGAGATCCTTTCTCGACTCCCTGCGAGAAAGCAATCCCAGAGCCATACAGTCGTCAACCTCGCCCTGAGATCCCTTCTCGACTCCCTGCGAGAAGCAATCCCAGAGCCATAGTATCCAATTTAGTTGTATCGATCGGGATACAACTCCGAGTGTCCGTTACTAAGGATCCGTCTATGCATAGATTAGTTCTTCCCTGCAGGGGTGCACCAACTTACCCACCACGCTCGCTTAACTCCGGCCGGACACACTTTTCTGGGTCATGCCCGACCTCGGCCAAACGACACACCACAGCCCTACCTAGAGCTCAGCAGAGAGGTCCTCGTCGGACTACATCCTAAGCACAAGCGTGTCTTGGGCCATCGCCCCTCGCCCTCTGGGTCGCTGTGCACATGGCTCAGATCCAAGCACCACCTCTATCATGAATGGCGCCAATCACTCCATGCCGCACTGCGGAACTGGACGTCTGACAGAGCTTTTGGCTGATGCATACGATGCAGAACGCCCATACTATGCCCACGTGGTGGTTAGTGCTATCGGGCCAGAGTCCCACTCGAATCAAATATCCAAATCGTTAGTACCTTGGGGGTGCGGTAATGACAAGACTCACAATCGATGTGACCCCGTCGCCCTGTCTCGAGGACTTACGGCAAGGGCTAAGAATGCCCGGCCATGCCTCGTATTCATCACTCGGGCACCATACAGGCAACCCGTCTTCACATCACACGCGGGTACCCCTCAGGGTCGACCCACCTTTCCAGGTAACAATAGTACAGTCCAAGTATCCGTGTGTCCATAACATCAGGGGAATCCGTGGTATCACCCACGTTGGATTTCTACTCGATGTATCCGTCAAGGTGAACTCGGAGGAATCACCCTCAATGGGTTCACACTTGAGGTGTTGTACGATGGCGTCGTTATCGGAAGTGGTGAAGGAGGAATCACCCTCGATGACCACGACCGAACAGCTACTCTACAGAGTTAACATCAGAAGTGCTACAAGAGGTTTCACCCTCGGCACTCGATAGTAATGCTGCAGTGTCGTTACAACTAAGGGGGGTGATGTGTGGTGGCGGGGCCTGGTCTTCGATCCCGTTGATCGGGTCTTCGGATAATCCAGCGGGGCAGTCGGGATAAGTGGGGTCACTGATAGGTCTCTACCCAGCCTATACTAGACAGTTTAGGATAAGCAGGTAAGGTATCAATAGCAGGTTACAATAAACAGGCTATGCATCAGAATAGGTAAAGCAGTAGCAGCAGCAATTCTAATGCAAGCATGAGAGAGAAAGAATAGGCGATATCGGTATGCTCAGGGGGGGTGCTTACCTGGTTGCTCTGCGGCAAAGGCAAGGTCGTCAGTGGTGTCGTCGGCTCCTGAGCTGCGTCGGTACCGGGAACTGCGTCGGGGTCTAACGAGAGAGAAGAGGGGGAGGAAACAGTATAAATACACAGCAAACATGAGCAACACAATGTACGACATGACAATATGCAGTGTCGGGTGTGTCCTAACGTAGGGTTGCACGTCACCGAGGAAGGGGGAATCCATCCGGGAATGTTTTCTCGGTTCCGGACATTTGTCAGACAGATGACCGGAGGGGTAAGGTTCCATGTTCGGATAGTTAGGGACGTGTGACAGACGAACGGCCCGCGCGTTCGGATCCGTCTCGAAATTCTGAGCAATTTTCATGTTAAAATTTTTTCAATCCGAGTTACGGATTATTTAGTATGATTTATTGAAATTTTAATGCATTTTATGAATTATTATTAATTCAGTCAACAGTCAACAACAGGGTTGACTGGTCAACTTGACCAGGGGGGTCCCACTGTCATAGTCTCTAACACTAACTAACAGATTAAGCACTAAATAACAGATTAGGTTAGCTAATCAGAGTTAATTAACTTTAATTAATTACCTAATTAATTAATTTAATTATTATTTTATTTTATTTTACAGATTTTTTTAATTTCTATTTTCCCAGGGGGAGGGCCCCACTGGTCAGTGGATGAGCCACAGGGGGGGGGGGGTTGGGCGCGCACGCGACCCAGGGGCGCACGGCGCGGCCGTGGCCGTGGCCGTGGCTGGCCGGCGGGCGAGCGGGGGCAGCAGCTGCAGCGAGCATCGGGCGAGCGCGCGCGGGCGGAGCGCGGTGATGCGAGCGGATGAGCAGAGGCGGGCGAGAGCGGGAGCGGGCGAGCGCCCGAGCGCGCGCATGCGTAGGCTCGAGGCCAGGCGTGACAGGGGGGGCGCGGCGAGCGAGGCAGGGGCGCGTCGGGGCGCAGGCGGAGCAGCAGTAGCGGTAGCAGAAGCAGCCGGAGCAGCGGCGAGCGCGGGTGACGGCGCGGAGTAGCGGGCGACGCGGGCGAGCGCGTCCCAGGGCGCGGCCAGGTGGTGCGGGGCGCGGCCGAAGCGGCCGAACGGCGCGGGGTCGAGCATGCGCGTGCGCGCGTGCGGTGGCCGGAGCAGAGAGGCGACGACGACCGAGGCGAGCGGGGGAAGCCGTGGTTGAGGCCTCACCGGCGCTTGGCGAGAAGGGGGCGGCGAGGCGTGAGGAGGCGGCTTGGGGAGGCGGTCGGGGACGGCGACGGCGATGAGGGCGAGGCGGCGGCGACGGCGCGGCGTCGGGTCGGGGTCGGGCGCGCGTGGACGCAGGGGGAGAGTGGGGGGAATCGGGTTAGGGTTAGGGTTTGGTGCGCAGGGGGGGTGGGGGGACGATGCAATATAGGCCAGTGCGTGCGCGCGGGTGGGCCGGCTGGCTGCCAGCTAGGCCGAGAGGCCCAAGGGGAGGGGGGTTCTCTGTTTTCTTTTTCTTTTTTTCTTTTATTTATTTTATTTCTTCTACTTTGACAAATGTTTGGCCACTTGTTGACTTTTACAAAATATGAGACTTAGCCCAATAATTGCAAAGTATTACTAGCTAACACCAGAAATTGGTTTGGGTAATATATAATTTCATTTGAAATTTAGAGTAATTAAAATGGATTTAATGGTTGCTGTTTGCTACTGTTTTAGATTGTTAGAGCCACTTAACTACCTCTAAAAATGTTGGGTTTAATTTTATAGTTGCCTCTGAATTATTTGCTATTAAATGAATGTTTAGTTTCTGATTTGAATAACTTTTATTTTCCACTTTAAATTTGAAAAGAGATATGCTCCAAATGATGTTTAAGCACTGTTGATCATGATGACATGGCATTATCAAAAGTGGGATTACTGTAGCTTAATACATGGGGTGTTACAAATCTCCTCCACTAACAAGAATTCTCGTCCCGAGAATTAAGAGGTAGAAGGAAAAAGTTCGGGGTATTCCGCACGAAGATTATCCTCACGTTCCCAAGTGGCTTCATCTTCAGAATGATTTGACCACTGCACTTTGAGGAACTTGGTAACCTTCTGACGGGTCCGACATTCAGCTTCATCGAGAATGCGGATCGGATGCTCCTTATAAGATATGTCATCTTGCAATTCGAGCACCTCGTGATCCACTGCTCAGTGCGGAGATTCCTTGAAGCATTTACGAAGTTGCGACACATGGAAGACATCGTGGATATGGGAGAATTGCGGCGGCAACTCCAATTTATACGCCACCTGACCACGTCTAGCAACAATGCGGAAAGGACCCGCAGGAGTGACTCGCAAATAAGCTTGATCACCAGGTTGCTAAGTCAAACCCCATCGTTTGCGATCATAGTTGCTCTTCTAGCGGTCCTGAGCCGCTTTGAGGTTTTCTCGAACGATACGGACTTGCTCTTCGACGCGTTGAATAATGTCTGGTCCCACGGGTGTTCGTTCCTCAGTTTCTGACCAATTCAGAGGGGTTCGACACTTACGTCCATAAAGTACTTCGAAGGGAGCCATTTTCAAGCTGGCTTGATAGCTGTTGTTATAAGAGAACTTGGCATACGGAAGAGATTCTTCCCACTTCTTGCTGAAAGAAATAATACAAGCTCGCAGCATGTCTTCAAGCACTTGATTTACTCGCTCGACTTGGCCTTGGGATTGGGGGTGATAAGCTGAACTCCAGGTAATATGAGTTCCCATAGCTTCTTGGAAACTTTCCCAGAACTTGGAAGTGAAAAGGCCGCCACGGTCTGAACTAATCTCCTTCGGAATACTGTGGAGTGATACAATTCTAGAGATATATAATTCTGCTAACTGACTAGCAGTAATAGTTTCCTTGACGGGCAGAAAGTGTGCAACTTTAGAGAGTTGGTCAACGACGACAAGAATAGCATCGTGTCCCTTCTGTGACCTGGGAAGGCCAGTAATGAAATCTATCTGAACCTTATCCCATTTCCATAGAGGAATAGGCAACAGTTGCAGAATTCCCGCAGGCTTCTGATGTTCTGCCTTAACGCGACGACACACATCACATTCAGCAACGTACCGAGCAATATCCTGCTTCATTCTAGACCACCAGTACCTTTGATGGAGATCACGATACATCTTGGTGCTACCCGGATGAATAGACAATGGTGTGTCATGTACCTCCTTCATGACCTTGTCGGTCATAAGCTCGAAGCGAGGTACAACAATGCGATCTCTGAAATACAAGGTTCCATCTTCAGACAGCGAGAAATCCCTGTACTTTTCAAGGTGAAGATTTTTCTTCATCAGATCAATTTCAGCATCTTTAGCTTGCGCATTCTTAACAGCTTTCTCAAGATCTGGTTGTATCACAAGGTTATTAAGAGAACCCTGTGGGACAATACGCAGATTCAGCTTGCACAGTTCCTCAAAAAGACGAGGTTGAGCTCGCCTAACCATGAGGTTGTCGCAATAGGACTTGCGGCTTAAGGCATCAACCATCACGTTAGCCATGCCAGGGGTATAGGAAATACCCAAATCATAGTCCGCAATGGCCTCCATCCATCTTTGCTGACGGAGGTTTAGAGATGGCTGAGTGAACAAGTACTTCAGACTTTTATATCCGTGTATATCTCGCAACGATTACCGAGAAGGTAATGTCGCCACAACTGCAGTGAATAGATGACAACAGCTAGTTCTAGATCATGTACCGGATAATTATCTTCATGTGGGCGCAACTCACAAGAGCCTAATCCTTCACGGGATGCGTCACAATAGATCACAAAATCTTTGCGAGAATCTAGAGGAGCTAGTACTGGGGCAGATGTCAGCTTGTCTTTGAGTGATTGAAAACTTTCCTGATATTTGTCTTTCCATTCAAACTTAACGCCCTTGTGAAGCAGATCAGTCAAAGGATTAGCAATCTTAGAAAAATTCTCAACAAACCGACGGCAATAGCTTGCAAGGCCAAGAAAACTTCTCACTTGCTTGACGTTCTTCGGAGGAGTCCAGTCAAGAATAGCCTGAACTCGTTCCGGGTTAACAGCAATGCCATCCTTGGAGATCACATGACCAAGGTAGGTTACTTCAGAAAGCCAGAATTCACATTTGGAGTATTTGGCATACAACTGGTGTTCTCGGAGCCTTTCCAGTACAAGACGGAGGTGTTCGGCATGTTCTTCTTTATTCTTTGAATAGACTAGAATATCATCTAGATACACCACGACAAATTTGTCGAGATAATCCTTGAAGATGTAATTCATCAGACGGGAGAATGTGGCTGGAGCATTTGTTAAGCCAAATGACATTACAGTGTACTCATAAGAGCCATAGCGAGTAAAAAATGCAGTCTTTGGAATATCCTCTTCGCGAACTCGGATCTGGTGGTATCCCAATCTCAAATCAAGCTTAGAGAATACTGAGGAACCAGCAAGTTGATCATACAGATCGTTGATTCTGGGAAGCGGATACTTGTTCTGAATTGTTGCTTGGTTGATAGGTCGGTAATCCTGAACCAATCGGTTAGTTCCATCCTTCTTCTTAACGAAGAGTGAAGGTGCTCCCCAAGCAGAGGAACTGGGGCGGATGAAAACCTTCTTAAGTGACGTGTCGATTTCCTCCTTAAGTTCAAGAAGGTGGTGCGGAGGCATCTTATAAGGACGCTTCGCAATAGGAGTTGTGCCTGGTTTCAAATCGATGACAAACTCGACAGCTCTAGCAGGGGGTATTCCTGGAAGTTCTTCTGGAAAGACATCTTGAAAATAACGAACAACTGGAACGTTCTCGATGCCTTCAAGAGGTGAAGCATTCAATGCATTCAGAACATAAATCTGAGCTTTGGCGTCCTGAACTGTTCGAGCTGAGTATCTGACTGTCTGGCCGGAAGGGTGTGTGATGCAGACTGATTTAGTGGCACAGTCAATCAAAGCTTTATGAGGCTTCAACCAGTCCATACCCAGAATAATGTCTATGTTGGAGGTCTTGAGAGCAATGAGTGAAACGGGGAACATCAATCCTCCGATCACAATGTGGTTACCGTGGCTTACCATGGTAGTTTGCCAATTAGCCCCAGGTGACTGGATTACTAATGGAGTGGACATCTCCTCGAAAGGTATATCATGGCTTCTCGCAAAACTTTCGGACGTGAAGGAGTGCGATGCTCCAGAATCAAAGAGGACTGAAGCTGGGATTGAATTCACTAGAAGGGTGCCCATCACAATTTTGGGGTCCTGTCGAGCTTCTTCAATGTTGACTTGGTTGACATGAACACGCTAATTAGCAGGTGGTCTGGTTTCAACGTTCCTAGAAGGATGTTTTCGACGGCTCTTCCTACAACCAGCAGAAGGACGTGATGCGTGTTGAGGTTGACTCTGACAGTAGTTGATAGTACGGTGCCCTGGCTGTCCACACTGGTGGCACAGACCATCATTATGGGGAGAAACACCAACATTGGGTTGTCCACTTGCAATGTTCAGTTGTCTTGGTGGTGGAGGCAGACGAGGTGCAGCATAAGATGGCCTGGGTACAGGGGCAGGTCAGTGATGAACATTGTGCGGAATCCACACTCGACGTTTCTGAACAGGCTGACCCGAGGATGAGCCAACATCACGAGTACGCTTGAGCGACTCCAGGTACTTAGTCAGAGCAGTTTCAACTTGGAAAGATTGGCTGACAAGTGTTGCAAAGTCTGTGCAATCATGGACAGCAAGTGCAAGGTTTATATCAGTATGCAGTCCTTCACGGAATTTCTCCTGCTTGCATGCGTCAGTGCAGACGTCATCTTCAGCATAGCGGGACAATTCAAGAAATTTCCTCTGATATTCATCCATAGTCATTGTGCCCTGTGTAAGTTTGCGGAATTCCTGCTTCTTCTGGTCCATCAGACCTTGAGGAATGTACCGTGCACGAAAGGCTGACTGAAATTCCTGCCAAGTGGTTACAGTTTCGGCAGGCAACATACCCTTGTGGCTTTCCCACCATTGAGCAGCTAGACCCTTTAAGTGGAATGTCGCAAAGGTGACGTAACTGTCAGGGGCAACATTAGCTGACTCCATCTCAAACAGGATGTCACGAAGCCAATCATCAGCATCCATAGGATTGGTGGAGTTGCGGAAAACAGACAGATTGAGGCGCACATATTCTGGCAGAGTTATTGGAGCATTCTGTTGCTGAGCATTCTGAGTTGGGAATTGAGCCAATACTCCGGTCATAAACTGACGGTTAAGCTCAAACTGCTGACGGTTGAGTTCAAACTGCTGCATCATTGCGGCAATATAGGGTGGAGGTGGAGGATCATCAGCCATCCTGCCAAATTAACAGGGGCAGTTTAGCAAGAAAAACTGCATGTGTAAGAGGTCATTCACGATGTAACATGAGTGATGAACAAGAAGGCATTAGGTGCATATTAGTAGTCATCAAAGACTTACAGAACGATGCACGGAATTGGACTCAAACGGCGGTAGGAGTTCAGAAATGCACGCGGCTAGACAAACTAGGTGGCGCATAGGCACGCGGTAAGGAAGCACACGAGACATAGCAAAGGCTCTATCCACGTCATAGAAAACTGCCGGGGGGAGGAATCTGCAAGTGACAACACAGGGTGCCCTCGATAAAAGGATCCTGTAAGCAGAATCTGACCCACAATCTTGGAGCAAGGGGGGATATTTCAGAACACCGGATGGATGTGATCACGAGAACCTGATGTTGGAGTTAGTAAAAAATTTAACCCGAATAGAGGAGAGAGCAGAGTCCCAGAGTATAGACGAGAAATAAAAGATCCTAATACCACCCATTCGACGATGTGGGCCCGTAAGCCACACAGCCAAGTTAGTAAACCAGTTTTGGACCACTAGACTCAACTTCGGCCAAGGAGTTGGAAAGGGGGTTCCTAGAGGCAGTCGGCTCTGATACCAACTTGTGACGCCCCCGGCTCAATTGTGCACTAATCATACACGCAAATGCACACGATTAAGCCTAAGGACACACGGGAAGATATCACAACACAACTCTAAAACATAAATAAAGTCATACAAGCTTTATATTACAAGCCAGGGGCCTCGAGGGCTCGAATACATAAGCTTGCGTACAAGCGTCAGCGGAAGCATCAGATATCTGAGTACAGATATAAAAGAAAACACAGATAGGCCCTTAGAAGGCAGGGCAAAAGAAAACACTACGATCGAAAGGCGCAGGCCTCCTGCCTGGGACCCTCCGAACCTACTCCTAGCCGACGGCAAGTTCGAAGCAGTATCCGCCCTCGGGGTAGTAGTAGAAGTGATCGTCGGCGGGGGCAGCTGCCTCAGGGGCTCCGTCATCTGGTTGCATCAAAAGGGTATGGGGAGAAAAAGAAAGCAAAGCAACCGTGAGTACTCATCCGAAGTACTCAGCAAGCAAGGATCTACACTACATATGCAATCATTTTCAAAGGAAGGCTGTATATGTGGACTGGGCTGCAGAAATGCCAGAATAGAGAGAAGGCCTAGTCCTATCGAAGACTAGCATCTTCAGAGGTCTTACAGCATTAGAAGAGTGTAGATTAGTACCGTATAAAGTAGTAGTATCGATAAGTATCAACCTCACCCAGAGATCCTTTCTCGACTCCCTGCGAGAAAGCAATCCCAGAGCCATACAGTCATCAACCTCGTCCTGAGATCCCTTCTCGACTCCCTACGAGAAGCAATCACAGAGCCATATTATCCAATTTAGTTGTATCGATCGGGATACAACTCCGAGCGTCCGTTACCGAGGATCCGGCTATGCATAGATTAGTTCTTCCCTGCAGGGGTGCACCAACTTACCCACCACGCTCGCTTAACTCCGGCCGGACACACTTTTCCGGGTCATGCCCAACCTCGGCCAAACGACACACCGCAGCCCTACCTAGAGCTCAGCAGAGTGGTCCCCGCTGGTCTACATCCTAAGCGCAAGGGGGTCTTGGGCCATCGCCCCTCGCCCTCTGGGTCGTTGCGCACATGGCTCAGATCCAAGCACCACCTCTGTCGTGAATGGCGCCAATCACTCCATGCTGCACTGCTGAACTGGACGGCTGACAGAGCTTTCGGCTGATGCATACGATACAGAACGCCCATACTATGCCCACGTGGTGGTTAGTGCTATCGGGCCAGAGGCCCACTCGAATCAAATATCCAAATCGTTAGTACCTTGGGGGTGCGGTAACGAGCAGAGACTCACGATCGATGTGACCCCGTCGCCCCGTCTCGAGGACTTGCGGCAAGGGCTAAGATTGCCCGGCCATGCCTCGTATTCATCACTCGGGCACCATACAGGCAACCCGTCTTCACATCACACACGGGTACCCCTCAGGGTCGACCCGCCTTTCCAGGTGACAATAGTACAGTCCAAGTATCCGTGTGTCCATAACATCAAGGAATCCGAGGTATCACCCTCGTTGGATTTCTACTCGATGTATCCGTCAAGGTGAACTCGAAGGAATCACCCTCGATGGGTTCACACTTGAGGTGTTGTACGATGGCATCGTTATCGGAAGTGGTGAAGGAGGAATCACCCTCGATGACCACGACCAAAGAGCTACTCTATAGAGTTAACATCAGAAGTGCTACAAGAGGTTTCACCCTCGGCACTCGATAGTAACGCTGCAGTGTCGTTACAACTAAGGGGGGTGATGTGTGGTGTCGGGGCCTGGTCTTCGATCCCATTGATCGGGTCTTCGGATAAACCAGCGGGGCAGTCGGGATAAGTGGGGTCACTGATAGGTCTCTACCCAGCCTATACTAGACAGTTTAGGATAAGCAGGTAAGGTATCAATAGCAGGTTACAATAAACAGGCTATGCATCAGAATAGGTAAAGCAGTAGCAGCAGCAATTCTAATGCAAGCATGAGAGAGAAAGAATAGGCGATATCGGTATGCCCAAGGGGGGGTGCTTGCCTGGTTGCTCTGCGGCAAAGGCAAGGTCGTCAGTGGTGTCGTCGGGCTCCTGAGCTGCGTCGGTACCGGGAACTGCGTCGGGGTCTAACGAGAGAGAAGAGGGGGAGGAAACAATATAAATACACAGCAAACATGAGCAACACAATGTACGACATGACAATATGCAGTGTCGGGTGTGTCCTAACGTAGGGTTGCACATCACCGAGGAAGGGGGAATCCATCCGGGAATGTTTTCTCGGTTCCGGACATTTGTCAGACAGATGACCGGAGTTAGGGACGTGTGACGGACGAACGGCCCGCGTATTCGGATCGGTCTCAAAATTCTAAGCAATTTTTCATGTACAAAGTTTTTCAATCCGAGATACGGATTATTTTGTATGATTTATTGAAATTTTAATGCATTTTTATGAATTATTATTAATTCAGTCAACAGTCAACAACAGGGTTGACTGGTCAATTTGACCGGGGGGTCCCACTGTCATAGTCTCTAACACTAACTAACAGATTAGGTTAGCTAATCAGAGTTAATTAACTTTAATTAATTAATTAATTAATTTAATTATTATTATTATTATTTTATTTTACACATTTTTTTAATTTCTATTTTCCCAGGGGGAGGGCCCCACTGGTCGGTGGCTGAGCCACAGGGGGGGGGGGTTGGGCGCGCGCGCGACCCAGGGGCGCACAGCGCGGCCGTGGCTGGCCGACGGGCGAGTGGGGGCAGCAGCTGCAGCGAGAAGCAAGCAAGCGCGCGCGGGTGCGGGCGGCGCGCGGGCGGAGCGTGGCGATGCGAGCGGACGAGCAGATGCGGGCGAGCACGGGAGCGGGCGAGCGACCGAGCGCGCGCGTGCGTAGGCGTGAGGCCAGGCGTGACGGGGGGGCGCGGCGAGCGAGGCAGGAGCGCGCCGGGGCGCAGGGCGGAGCAGCAGCAGCGGCAGCAGAAGCAGCCGGAGCAGCGGCGAGCGCGGGTGACGGCGCGGAGCAGCGGGCGACGCGGGCGAGCGCGGCCAGGTGGTGCGGGGCGCGGCCGGAGCGGCCGAACGGCGCGGGGTCGAGCGTGCGCGCGCGCGTGCGGTGGCCGGAGCAGAGAGGCGACGGCGACAGAGGCGAGCAGGGGAAGCCGTGGCTGAGGCCTCACCGGCGCTTGGCGAGAAGTGGGCGGCGAGGCGTGAGGAGGCGGCTCGGGGAGGCGGTCGGGGACGGCGACGAGGGCGAGGCGGCGGCGACGGCGCGGCATCGGGTCGGGGTCGGGCGCGCATGGACGCAGGGAGAGAGTGGGGGGGGATCGGGTTAGGGTTGCGCGGCGGTGGGGGGGAGGGGGGACAAGCCATAATAGGCCATGTGGTGCAACGCGGGTGGGCCGGCTGGCTGCCAGCTGGGCCGAGAGGCCCAGGGGGAGGGGGGATTCTCTGTTTTCTTTTTTTTCTTCTTTTTTTATTTTATTTCTTCTGCTTTGATAAATGTTTGGCCACTTGTTGACTTTTACAAAATATGAGACTTAGCCCAATAATTGCAAAGTATTACTAGCTAACACTAGAAATTGGTTTGGGTAATATATAATTTCATTTGAAATTTAGAGTAATTAAAATGGATTTAATGGTTGCTGTTTGCTACTGTTTTAGTTTGTTAGAGCCACTTAACTACCTCTAAAAATGTTGTGTTTAATTTTATAGTTGCCTCTGAATTATTTGCTATTAAATGAACATTTAGTTTCTGATTTGAATAACATTTATTTTCCACTTTAAGTTTGAATTTCCATTTGAATTTGAATTTGAAAAGAGATATGCTCCAAATGATGTTTAAGCACTGTTGATCATGATGACATGGCATTATCAAAAGTGGGATTACTGTAGCTTAATACATGGGGTGTTAAAATATGGTTGATTACAATGATGATAATTCGGATGATGAGGTTGATGTCTATACTACTGAGTTTGTTTGGTCCTCAAAGGCCAAACCTTATACAAGCAATGCTCTTAAGCCAATTCGCAAGAATTGTCATGAGGAGATGAAGTTTACTTTTGATATATTTAAGTGTGATAAAATATTTGATGCTCTCCTGCAAGATAAGATGATTAGGATATCACACACCATACCGCCGTTTGACGAGCTGAAATAGCGTGCTTATTGCAAGTACCATAATTCATTTTCTCATGCTACTAACGATGTCAATGTTTTTTGACAACAGATACAATCGGCCATTAATGACGGACGATTGAATTTTGCTGAGATGCAAGTTGATAAACAACCCTTCCCGATAAACACCATGAACTTGGAGGGAAAGAAAATGTTAATTCGGCCTAGCATAGCCGAATCTGCTAATAAAGATAATGTTGTTATTGGTGAACCCAGGAAAGGCAAGGAGGGCAACAAAGTCTTGGGAAGAGAGGTTGTGCTTGATAAGCAACCCGATGGCAAGAAAGTATTGAAGATCACCATAAAAAATCCTGCACTCGGGGGGCAACAACAAGTACAAGAAGATGCTCATGTTAAATTTATCAAGCCCAAGAATTCAGAAGTTGGAAAGTGTGAAAAGAGTGAAGCTAAGCGCAAGCGAATCAAGCCAACTTTTGATATGCTGCTATCCAAATATGCAAGTAAAGTGGCCGGTTCTAGCTCTAATCGGCCATCACATTCAAAGCGTTCAAGATCGCCTCCGGAGCAAGAGTTTCGACGCTATGCAAGGCCATATGGGTCATGGGCACCGACACCATGGATGTCACAACCCCCCTATGCGCCATATTACATGGGAGACTTCAATGGAGGATGGGGGCAGCCCCCAATGGCTCCTTATGCTTTTCATATGGGGTGGGCAGCACCTTGAAGGCCTGCTCGCGAGAGGCTTTATTATCCCACACAAGGCCGTTTGAGCTATGGTGCTAATCGGACAACAAAAATTTCTCCAAGCAAGGCCAAGCCTAGGGATCCAAAATATACTCAACCTAAGTGGTGTCCTCCTGGTTTAACTAAGACCATGAAAAGGAGATTACAACGTATGAGGAACCACGAGAAGGTAGAGCGGAAAGAAGAGAAGCAAAGGGACGAATTGTTCCATGAAATTCGGCCCATGGCACTCACAAAACAAGTCTGGAGGCCTAAACAAAAAGAAAACACAGATGCTTCTACATTAGCTACAACAACACCTTCACCACCAGAAGAGGATGATGCGACCCCTATTACATCGTCTACACCACCTGAAACACCCCCTTCAGTTGAGGAAACTTTAAGCCCAATATACACATTGGGAGATGAAGATGAGATGGTGGATTACGAATCTACGCCGGTTCGGGAAGGTATGGATATTAATATGGTGTATTACTTACCTGCCGAGTTTCGTGCTATAGGTGGAGAAGAGGAGGTGGCCCAGCTAGATTTTGGTCCTAAGAACACTATCTTCGAGAAACCGAAAGAACCAGTGAAACACCTGAAGCCATTGTACCTCAAAGGTCATATTAACGGATCGCCGGTTGCTAGGATGCTCGTTGATGGTGGTGCCGTGGTAAATCTTATGCCCTATTCGGTCTTCAAGAAGTTGGGGTTACATGATGATGCATTGATGAAGACCAATATGGTACTTAACGGATTTGAGGGTAAAGAAAAGACAGAGGCCAAAGGTGTGATGTGCATGGAACTCACTGTGGGAAGCAAAACTTTGGCCACCACATTCTTCATTGCCGAGGTGCAAGATAACTATAGTGTTATATTGGGCCGTGATTGGGTTCATGCTAACCAATGCGTGCCATCTACCATGCATCAATTCTTAATACAATGGGTCGATGATGAGGTAGAAATCATTCACGCGGATAATTCAGCTTGTGTTGCTTTGGCCGATGCATCGGTGGATTGGAGTCATCCCGATGTTGCTTGCTTAACAGGGCGTGACCTCTCGGAGTTTGATTTCCTTAGTGCTACAAGGAACGGGTTCATTCCCATCTCTTTAAACCCAATCAGTGGTAATCGGTTCCAAGGTATGACGTAAACAAGAAGATAAAATCAATGGCCGATATATAATTATCGCCCTAAGCATATAAATGGCCGATGAAGTGTTGACATCGTCCTTAGAACCAACATGGTACAAGTTATTTTTCGGCACGCTAGCTTTCCTTGAAAACAGGGGGGCATGTGTTGACGCTCAAAAGTGGCACAGTCATAAAAGTAGCTTGGGCTATATCAAGACAAATTCAAATTTATGATTGGAGGTCACTATGGAATGGTTCTCTTCGAGAAGATCAAGATTGATATGAAGATAGAGCTCGGATGCAAAAGTTATGACAAGTTCAGAGATTCTCATGTTGACACCATATTAAAGAATGGCTTGAAAATCAATCAATATTGCCTCTGATGGAAAATGTTTCAACACAAAAGTTGTGCGTCTCGTCGAAACGGTTGATTTTGATATAAAAATCGTCATAATCCGAACTCGTATGCAACCTGTGGAGCCAAAATAATTTCAGAAACAGAAGCTGCAGAGTCATTTTGGTCCGACCGAGTTGATTTAACTCGGTGAGACCGAGTTGATCCGGAAGGATACAGAGTGTTGGCAACATTCACTCGGTGGGACCGAAGCAAACCAATCGGTGCTACCGAGTTGATCCGAGAAATTACAGAAGGATACAGAGAGTTGGCAACGTTCACTCGGTGGGACTGAAATGAACCACTCGGTGGCTTCGAGTTGATCCGGAAAATTACCAAAGATTCCTATCCGAGTTAGGTTAGGGTTTTTGGATGTTTTGGACGGAATTTTTAGTCCTTTTCTTGTATGGAAAGTCCAGCCGCCTCATAAATAGATGAGAGGTGACGGCCGATTGAACAACACACAATCGACAAATCAATATACTACTTTTTACCCTAGTTTTTACATCTCTCCCTTGTTCTTTCTCTCTCGTTCTTCGTTCGTTCTTCGTGTTGAAGGGCAGCGATCCTCGAGGCTCTAGGGGCGAGCGAATCGACCTAGGGCAGCCCATAGCCGCCGCGCATCCAGATGGGGTCCCTCCCGGGCGTGTGGGGTTTCGGGTCCTCAAAAGCACCCGCCGGATTGCTTGCGTATCGCGCTTTCGAACGGGTCTCCTTCGACGTGAGCTGCAGTGCATCACCCCCGGCGTCGAGGGTACACGGTGACATGTTCGTGTGCGAGCAATATAGTCATCTCATACATAATCTAATTAATATGAGCACTGCTATACCACATCACAAGCACATCCTGCAAAACCAAGTTAGACGCCTCTAATCGGTTTATGCAAAATTTTATTTTATGTGGCTTCTAAGGTTTTGACTTAAACCGTAGCTACCAACCTTCATCATCAAGTATGATTATTCAAGTCGCTAGATTAACTTTGCGGGGTGTATGAAGCACGAGATAATAAAATCTGGAACCCCATACTAAACTTCGTCATACGGATGACCCCCGTGCAGATCATATCTGCATTGCCCTTTTGTCTGCGCAATTTCATCTTTCTCTCAACTATGGTGGAACCCAAAGAACTGATAGCACTTCGTTGATCAATCAGGATCCCGGATTGCCAGAACTTTGTGAAATTCCACCATGCCGTTTTAAGATCAGAAGTACGCAAATTCTAGGGAAGCAACAAGAATATCGGGTAACAGATTTCATCTGCCACCCGCATAAATAACTTTCAACAATAGAACTTATCTACTCCAAAATTATATTATGCAATACCCATACATCTCTATGTATTCTCGATCGTAACCTGCATCTACGCATAGCATGGCTCTTGATGCCACTGTAGGGTAACGCAGCAGGAAAAAAATTCCGACTTACGCACCAGCCCAGGACCACTATGGAGACTGAATACAAGGTTTGATCTTTTTGTTACCGTCTCGTAGCGTAGCGGAACTAGAGTCGATGATGATCGGTGGTGCAGATCCCCGCAGCTAGGATTTACAACATCCCAACCGCGAGGATGTACTCCCTCGTCTGCTCCCCGGACGGGTCTCCGGGCAGCCCTTCTGGAGGCCTCAGGACAGTCCCTCGAATAGTCCCACCGGACGGATCCTCGAACAGCCCTTCGGGAGAACCTCAGAATCTCAGACGGTCACTTGGACAGCCCTTCGGGAGGCACACTCGAAACTCGGATGGTCACTCAGACAGCCCTTCGGGAGGACCTTCGAAACTCGGACGGTCACTCGAACAGCCCTTCGGGAGGCACTCTCGAACTAAGACCGAAACTACGATCTCTCTACAGAGTTGCACACATACGGTGTCATCTATCCGGCAGAGCTTCGCCGTCCAGAACTAGTTCCCACCGGAACCCAGACAGCCTTTCGGCTCTACGAAACTATTTCGCTGGGAGGGAGAGAGAAAGCCAGATCATGCATGGCACTTGCATGTGAGAAAGAGTTAGTCTTTAGGCAGCCCCCTCCACCCCTATTTATAGGCCAAGCCCAAGGGTGGCTTCTCCAAGAAGCCAAGGGAAAAAATACCAAAGGGCCCTCAAGGTGCCTTCTCCAAGAAGCCACCCAAAAAGCACTTTCACTATTCACGGCGATATTTTTCAGCGTCTGTTCAAACCAAAAATATTTATGTGGGCTTAGAACATTTCCAGTACCCACTAAAATAATTTTCGACGCATTCCGAAACAATTCCGGATTAGTGATTTTCATCTGCGAAAAGCAACCAAACCGGTTCTGGCAGCTCCGGAACATTTCCGGTTTTTATCCCAGAAAATTCCCAGAAGTTTCCAAAATAATTCTGGCACCCTCCAAGAATTATCAGGCGTGTCCTGAAACCAATTTGACTTAATGGTATACCCTGAAACAACTTTTCGGTTTTGCCGAAACTATTTCGGTGTTCTCTCTCCGGAACTCTTCCGTTGTCTCCGAAACTTTTTCGGTCAATTTCTCTCAGACTCCCTGTCTAGAATTCAGCAGATAGATGACCCTTAAGCGTGTGACCCTATAGGTTCGGTGAAGTATAGACATGACCAGAACTCTTTCCGATCAATGATAAACATCGGAGCCGTAGACACCCATATTGACCCCTATACCCACACGAATGAATATTCGAGTGAACCTCCAGTTGCCATGTGCTATTCCTGTTGCTTCGCGATATGTTACAAATACCCGAGGTGAGACATGTTGGCATCCCCGTGGATGAACAACTTGTCCACTATGCCAGTCACCTCGTTACTAGTATTGTGTTCTTTTCTCGTTCCCGTGTTCCGACATCCCTGTGATCAAATCACCCTATGTCTGGCCAGACGATGATGGCACCGGAGGGCCCAGAGATATCTCTCCATCGCCGAAGGAGCAAATGACGTAGAGATCACTCTCCTCGCACGCTGTGTATGAGCCCGGGAGCTATATCTCCCTTAGGGCGTGTTCTGAACCTCTCTAGCTTCTCAAAACTCCACAGATTCAGCTTCTTGAGCTAGCTTCTCAGTTCACCTCGCTATTCTGATGCGTTCGGCTCGCCTGTCAGCTTCTCGCAGCACATGTACAGTAGCATAACCATGACTGCCGTAGGGAAGAAGCAGAGGCAAGCTCACCTTCGGTTGGGGAGAGGTGTCGAGGGCGAGGAGGCTGGCTCAAAGGACGACATGGTGAGCACCGGCATCAATGGCGTCAAGGTGGGCGTCTCCTGCCGGTGGGGTTGCTGCTCCTGGCAGGTGGCGGGGGAAGTGCTCCATAGGGACGGGATCCGGCAGGAATGAGGCTGGAATGGTCAGATCTACCGGCGAAATGGCTCGCCGGTCGGCGAAGGGGTGGAATTGGCCGTGGCGGCGGCGACCGGCGGTGCTGGTTAGGTTAGAAGGGGAAGAGGTGTCGAGGGAGAGGAGAGTTGTTGCGTATCGATTCAGGGAGCAGGACTCTAACGAGAGCTGTGCGAATCGTTTTTCACGACTTGGCGGTGGCATCCCCTTGTAAATATGTCGGGCTCCTTGCTTCTCCAGTTTGTGAAACTGGGCTTTAGCTGCGTCAATATTTTGCACTAGCGGACCGCAGCGCTTCGCGAAGCTCACTTCGTGGAGGTCAAACTTTCGGTCCAGCTTCGCTCGTGGAGTTGAAGAAGCATGGAGTGGGAGGAGTTCCGAACAGGCCCTTAGTGCGAGTGCTCCTCCCGTCTGGTCTAAAACTTCGTTACCGCACTGTAGCTACTGCGCAGGCCCATTTCATCTGTTTTCTTTATTCGTTGTGTTTTATTCGGGTTTTCTGGGTTTAGTTCGTGGTTTTCTTCTGTTTTTTCTGTGTGGGTTTCTTATTCTATTTTGTCCTACTTTTTTGTATTTTATCTAGTTTTTCTTATTTTCTTTCTCTTTCTTTTATGGTTTTCTTATGTTTTTCCTCGGTTTCTTTAAACTGTTTTTCTTGCTTTCATTTTATTTTCTTTTCTTTATGTTTCTTTGATTTTTTTGTTTCTTTCCTATTTTTCATTAGTTTTCTTTGTCTTCGGTTTTGTTTTTGTTTATTTTTCTTTGGTCTCCCAGGGTTTTCATGGTTTTTCATTTTTCTTCGTTTCTGAGGTGTTTATTTTGCTTCTTTCTCCCATTTCTTCGGTTTTCATCTTTTTTCCTTCAACACATGTCTAAATTTTCATACACATTTGCACATTTTACGTGTACACTTGGGACATTTTTTGTTCAGTTTAAATTAATGTTTGATTACTATTTCTTTATACTATTGTACATTTTTGGTATATATCTGGAACATCTTTTACTACATGTTTAACACTTTTTACATATATTATGAATATTTTTTATACATGATCAACATTTTATAAAATTTATATTTTTATGTTTGATATTTTAACATGTTCTACATTTTCCGTATACATGAGGAACTTTTTTTAGATGCTTAACCCTTTTGAAATAGACAATTAACATTTTTATAAAAATTTGTGTTTATTGGACCACTTTTTTCATACACACTTCACATTTTCAGTATACGTCAGGAATATTTTTGTCAATTTTTGCATTTTGCAAATATATGATTAACATTTTTTGATACACAATCAACATTTAAAAAAATTTCTTTTTATGTTCAATTTTTTCAATACAAGTTCTACATTTTTTGTGTACACCAGGAACATGTTTTTTGTGCACGTTCAACGTCTTTGTAAGAGAATTTAACACGTTTTAAAAATATATGTTTTTTAATGTCTACTCTTTTCCATACACACACACACACACACACACACACACACACACACACTAATATATATATATATATATATATATATATTTATATATATATATATATATATATATATATAATTATTAATACATTACAATATCTTTCATCTACATGTTTAACATTTTCGAAATTAATGTTTAACATTTTTTAAAACTTTTGTCTACTTTTTTTCATACTCATTGTACACTTTTTGTTTACATTTTTCGTATACATCACGAACATTTCTTCTATACATTTTTTATACATAAAAACATGTTTTCTTACATTTGTAACATTTTTCAAATGCATGATTTACATTTAAAAAAACTAGAGGATACCCGCGTGTTGCTGAGGGAGTTTGGTGATAAAAATTCCGGTTGATAACATAACCAAAATAAAAATTGCATGACTTATTATATTTGATTATGTATTGTTGTAAAATATTTATTGAATATGAGTAAAATAATTGAATAGAAAATAATTTGCAATGCATGGTTGAATGTTGGGGTGGGTATTTTTTCATGCATGATTGCTTGTTGAGGTGGACGGGTTGTATGATGAGGTGACATTCTTGCATGTTGAGATAAATAGGTTAGTGGGGATCATTCTCTTAGATATATAGGATGTATGTAAAGTATATTTTTATAATATATATATATATATATATATATATATATATATATATATATATATATTCAGAATATTTTAAATATAAAAATATATAAAAGAAATAAAAAATGAAATAAAACGTGAAAAATAGAGAGAAAAAACAAGGCGATCGACTCTCGCACGCCTGGGCCAGCCCAATATGGCGCTCTCTTCAGGCGAGGCTACCATCGAACTCGTCGTCGAGCGAGGTATAGGTGCGCCCGCGTATAACCCTTTAATGGCGAAATCACTGGTTAAGGTTTACCCTTTGCAAAGGCCACTCACACCTTTTCATGCGCTGACAAGTGGCGCACTGCATATGCGCCATTTGTCACAAACTGGTAGTTTTCCTTTTTTTTGTAGAATCATTTATTCAAAACATTTTATCTCTTGTACCGTGTGTCCAAATCCCAAACCGTCTTCATCATTGGATTTCTCGTGTCGAGAACTTCTAAACTAGATCATATGTTAATAGGATTCGACAAACTTTTTTTCGTAAAAAAGAGACCCGGAAGCACTATTTTTTCACCTTTTTCCTTTTCGAGAAGTACAACTGTGCTTTCCACGGAAGCAAATCTGCGCTTCTCACAGAAGCAAATCTGTACTTTCACGGGAAGCAAAATATGTGCTTCTCATGGGAGCACGAAAAAATCCACGCAAAAAAGTTGCAAATTGTTTGTTCCCTTCCCGAGAAGCATAGTTGTGCTTCTCGCGAAAACTAATATGTGGTTACATGAGAAGAAAATATGTGCTTCTAGCGAAAGCGCAAAAAATAAAATTTTATGCAGATTTTTTTTCCTTTCAAAGAGGCACACATGTGCTTCTTGCGGAAGCAAATCTGTGCCTCCATGAAAAGTAAATCTATACTTATCGCGGAAGCACAATTTTTCTTCTCATAAAAAATCGTGGTTATTTCCTCCAAAATTTAGGGAAATCATGCAAAAACCGAGAAGCCAAAAAACCCTAGAAAAAACCCTTCTAAAACCCAAAAACACGTTCAAAAAATAAAATTTAAAAAATTCAGAGAGGACACCCAGCATGCGACATGTGGCGATGGGTGAATGCACCATTTGGCATGGTATCTAAGGGCACCAAAAGTGACTGCTGGAGATCTCCTGAATAGGTTTTATTTTTATTTTTGAGCAAACTATATCCTTTATTAATGATCGATGCTTACATGGATATATGATATTGGGCATTTCAGTAAGCCACATGTGGCGCCTAAAAGGGAGAGAGGAAGCCGCTTTGGCCAGAGAATGCGCTTCAAAATTATGCTGGCGCCTTTCATGGACTACTTTGATGGTTCCAAATAAGTTTCGTTGGTAGTTGAACTCTTGCAGGATCATAGAGTAGCGGCAAGGTGCACCCGTTTCCAAATTTGCCACCACTTCTGCGCAGTCTGAAGCCACACATATTGAGTTTCAATATCTAGTGCCAAAGCTTCGCTGCAGGCCCGCGCTTCTTGGGTTGCCGGATCAACAAGCCCGTCAAAGACTACGGCCGACGAACCCAGGTACATGCCAGTCTTATCTCTGCAGATAACCGCCACAGCGCCTCTGTCAGCTCCTCTCGAGAGGCCTCCGTCTACATTCAGTTTCGCTTCGCAGTCCACAGGAGGAATCCAACCCATAGACGTGGAAGCTTCTCTTGCCTGCAAGTCCTCTGAATTTGCATGAAGGTACGCGGGATTCACATGCAGGTTCTTGACAGTAGGTGGCACCACCGTCCAACTCTTCCAAATATTTGGAAATGAAGCAATGGGTGATCATCGGGCTCGGGAATTGCTCATCATGTATAGCACGTCGCCTAGCCCACCAAATGGCACACATAGTGACCAAAACTCGGGTAAGATCCGCCGGCGGAAGGGTATCTACAAGCCAAAAAAATCCAAAGTTTTGCATCTTCCGTCCTATTTGAGATAATGACGTCTGCAAGCGCCCAGACGCATCTTGCCATCTGGCAATCAAACAGTGAGTGTCTCTAGTTGTCGAGGGCCGCATGGCAGAGCGAGCACTCAGGTGTATCCGCCATCATTCTGTGGTTCCTAACATCGCCGGTCGGGAGGGAGGTCTTGGCAAGGCGCCAAGCAAACACTCGAATTTTTAAGGAACTGCTGCACTCCATAACCTGGCCCATGATTTCTTGTCAGCCCCAACATTCGAATGTCCAGGGTTATGTTCTAACCAATCTGTACGCTGCTGCTTTGTAGCTGATAGCAGCCTATCTGCCGATCTCACTGTAAACACGCCCTTCTTCTCATAATGCCATGCCCAGAAATCTTGTTGTACCCTCGAACTAATTGGAATATTCAGAATTGCCTCTTTCTCCATCGCATAGAAGTGTTCATCGAGCAGGTCACTGTCCCAAGATGCTGTGGCGTGGTCAATTAATTCTGCAACCTTGAGCGGAGGATTTGTGGTTTTGGCACACACCGGTCAAAGTTTAAAATCCCTAGGGATCCAGTTATCTAACCATATGTCTGTGTCTTCCCCCGTGCCAATCCTCTTAATTAGACCAAGCATTAGCGTGTCTCTTCCTTCCACAACAGAACGCCACACTTGCGATGGATGTTTTCCTAGCTCCGCATCCAGGACCGAACAATTAGGGTAATACACAACCTTCAAAATCTGAGCACTGAGAGAGTTGGGTTCCTGCAAAAGGCGCCAGGCCTGGCGAGCCAACAATGCTCAGTTAAAGAGCACAATATCACGAAAACCCATACCTCCCATGAACTTCGGTTGCGACATGACCTCCCATGATACCCAGGTTGTTTTCCTTTCTCCTTTCTTTGACCCCCACCAAAATTTCCGAAGCAGGCCATTAATATGTTGGCAGAGCCCACGCAGCAATTTGAAACATGCCATGGAATCATAGTTTTAAATAGCTGGCCGCTATAGCCCGCTATAGCCTTTTCAGCAGGGTGTCGCTAAATGGTTGCCTTCACAAATAGCTCGCTATAGCCCGCTATAGCTCCGCTATAGCTGATTTGGAGGCCCGCCGCTATTTTCCATAGCCCGCTATTTAAAACATTGCATGGAATACGTGGGGATAGCTTGAGCTACAGATTTAATCAAAACCTCTTTACCGCCAACTGAGAAAGCTTTTTCCATCCATCCTTGAACTTGCTTCCAGATTTTGTCCCTGAGATATTTAAAGGATCCCTCCTTTGCTCTTCCTACATCAGAAGGGAGCCCCAGGTACTTTTCTGAAAGTTTCTCATTCTGAACGTCCAAAATCTGTTTGACCTCTTGCTTCAGAGTGTCACAACAACCCTTGCTGAAAAAAATTGAGGACTTCTCCTTATTAATGCGCTGACTTGATGTTGCACAATATTTCTGCACAAGAGAATCCACTCTGCTTGCCATGACCGGGGTAGCATTAAAGAATAAGAGACCGTCGTCTGCAAAAAGGAGGTGGTTAACCTGAGGTGCATTAGGGGCCACCTGAATTCCTGGTATAAGCTCCTCGGGACTAGAACTTTTGAGCAGACAAGACAAACCTTCAGCTGCTAACAGAAATAAATATGGCGAAATTGGATCGCCCTGCCTTATACCCCGAGAAGGTTTAAAGTCCTCAAGCTGTCCACCATTGAACATAACTGCAAAAGACACAGAAGTAACACACCTCATCACCGTCTCCGTAAAGCGCGGACTGATCCCAAGCTTTAGCATAACAGCTCGCAAATAAGGCCACTCGAGTCTATCATAAGCCTTCATCATGTCAAGCTTCAAAGCACAAAACCTGTTTCCCTTCAGTTTCTTCGTTTTCATATAATGTAAGCACTCATAGGCAGAAATAAAATTGTCAGTAATAAGACGGCCTGGTACAAATGTTGATTTGTTCCTCAGAGATGATGTCGGGGAGAATGAGTTTGAGCCGGTTAGCCAATACCTTGGATGTAATCTTGAAGATCACATTGCAAAGACTTATCGGTCGAAACTGTCCTATATTTTTTGGACTTGCAATCTTTGGGATTAAGACGATCACTACTAGGGAAAAGGCTAGCAGTAGCGCGGGGTTTTGCCTTATTAGTAGCGCGGGCACCGACGCTACTGATAAGGCGCTACAACTAAACTTTACCAGTGGCGTGGGTTTACCCGCACTACTGCTAACATACAGAGCAGTAGCGAGCTTGGTGGCGCACTACTGCTAATAGCAGCAGTGCTTCTTTCAAGAGTGCGCTGCTGCTAAAAGGACGCTGCTACTACGTGCATACCCGCGCTACTGCTAAATTTTTCTGTATTTTTTTTCCTGCAGCATATTGGCGCTGTATTTATATAGGTTTTATACAGTAGTCTCATCATATGATTTTATGATCATGATGAGTTATTATATATATCAGTGGGTGAAAGAGACGTGGATTAGATCCAAGTGGAGGCAACATGCTGCAGATCCAAAGTACTACTAATTCAAACTTGATCACTTCAGTTTGGATTAGTAGTACTTTCGATTTGCACCATGTTGCCTCCACTTGAATCTAATCGACGTTTATTTCACCCGCTGATATAAAATAACTCATCATACTCATAGCGATATAACAACTCATCATAATAACTCATCCTCGTTATCATAATAACAAGTCATACTCATCATCATCATAGTCATCCAACAACTTCTACTCGTTATCATAATAACAAGTCATACTCATCATCATCATAATCATCTAACCAACCCTAGTTAATTGTTCTTAGCACATGATTATGGGTATTAGCTATGACCTGCTACCCTCTATAAGGTAAAATAGCATAAAACAACATAGGCCCTGACTCTCCATTATGGAGAATGGAGATTATCCTGTCTCCAATTCGTGGGCTTCGCACAATGTTACTTCCAAGTAGCTCCTTACGATTATTCATAACTTTTTTCCATTCTTTGATTGTGAGGTCTTCATCTGTTCGAGAAATCTTGCATGAACAGCGCTGACCCGTAGGCAGACTTGGCCGTAAGCTAACAACATCAATGTAACCTTTCGTATGCATCAGATGAGGCACACAATACATCGGGATTTTCTGTTGAAGAGCATAATAGTAATGTAGTTAGCAATGTAGTTTAGCTTTAGAAGAATGTATGCAAAAGATGCACTAGTTTCGTAATAATAAAAAATCTTACCATGCCATTTTCCATGGATGTTGCTGTAGTTCAACACGTGGACTAGTGACACATATTGACCATAATGTGGAGGAGTTTCATAATTCTTATTGAAAGTCTCAACATCAATAATAAAGGAGAAGTCCTCAATTAGTTCAGAGCCATCAGTGTAGTAGGTTTTGTCTACAACTTTCCGAACATTTTTTGAAGAATGGAAATAAGTTGTCAATGGAAATATATAAGTTGTCAACTATTTTCATAAAAAGAATATAAATTACTTAATAAATATATTTGAGAAACTCACATAGAGGTAGAAGTGGAAGCGTATCAACATCGACCCAAATGTCGATATTAGCTTCGTCGATATTATCTTCGTCGACATTATCTTCGTCGATGTCATCTTCAGGATCACCCAGATCGAAGGTAACATGCATACCCTCCTGAAAACCATACGCCTTGCATAGTGCTGCCCAATTCGATCAACCAAAATGGGAGTAGGTCACTGCATTGTATAGCTTTACGTGAAAAGCATAACCATGACTGAGATTAACTCTCTTTATCTCCATATTCTCATGATCTTCAAAATCCAGCTTCTCCAAGACATAACGTCTTGCATGGCAGGGGATCGATGCACAAGTCGAATTGTAGAAAACGGAAATTACACGTTGAAGAAGCGGAAGTCATGCTTAATTACGAAAAAGATTTGTCGTCGTTGCGTACCGTATAAACATCGAAGGTCTCGTCCAGCTTAATACCGAAGCGTTGACCGTCTTGCAGGTGAGGCTTGTCGCACAGACCCCGGTCGTCGCCATAGTAGTCACACTCAGGGATCCTATCGTCGTCAGACATTTCCTATGTTCATAATTAAAAGATTAAACTTCTAAAATTCAATATATGTACTACAAAAACTAAATTAGATCATTATTATTCATGACGGGTTGACTATCGGTATGTCGAGTCTTTTCTTGAAAACTCTCAGCTCACGTGGTGTATATGGCGGGCACTCCCTCTCTGATATATTGGACCGTCGGTGATGGTAGCTCCTCCATTCGTTTCCGAGTGCATTACACCAAAATGTCTAGCACATAGGAACGAAGGAGAAGCTACCCCCACGACAACAGTCGGGATTCTTCTTCCTCTCTGACATTTGCGACCGTCGGTGATGGAAGCTCCTATTTTCATTGAAAGTGCATTACACCAAAATGTCTATTACCTTCAAATGAAGAAGAAGCTCCCCTCACGACAACAGTCGGGATTCTTCTTCTCTCATATATGGTGGACACTCTCCCTCACCGTTTTTTTTACTGTCATGTATGGAGCCCCGACAGATTTAAAGTCAACCCAAAATGTTGTTTAATTTTCTTTCCGGCAAATCCAAGGCACTCGATATTTCCTACATTCTAGCACAAGCCATGCTAAAATTCACGAAAAAATCCGGCATGACCTTTGCTAAAAAGGACATATCGAGCGCTTGAAATTTGCCGGAACGGAAATTAATCAACACTCCGGCAAAACATAGGCCACTCGGAGGTGTTCTCTGCATTGATAATGAAACAGAAATGCATATAACAGGGAGTAGCCTCACAGATACTTTCTAAAAAAAACTAGCTTCATCACATTGTCACAGCTACTCATCTACTACTCTACTACATCTATGAAAACATCTACATCATCATTGACATCAATGACATGGGGATTTGGCTGGTCTCACCTCGAGGTCGGTGACGGGGACGACGGTGGGATGATGCAGGGGCTCCTTGATTTCTGCAAAAACAAAATATAAACAAAAACATTATTATCCTAATTTTAGGACTTAGTGAAACCCTATAAGCTATCAACTAAACATTATTATGCTGATTCAAAAGACCTACATTTACTAAAAATTTGTATTAACAAATATACCCTAGTTCTAACCCTAACAGATATCCATCCATCTATCTATCCAAAGCATTACTAAAAAACCTAGTTTAATCCATCTGTCTGTCCATTTATCTATCCAAGCATTACAAAAAATACTAATTTCATCCACCCATTTATGCAATCAGGAGGGAGGGAGGGAGTGATGGAGGTTGAGGGTCCGAGGGAGATGGTGGGCGGGAGGTGATGTCTACTACACAACTTATTCTTGTAGACTCGTGTTGGGTCTCCAAGCGCAGAGTTTGTAGGACAGTAGCAATTTTCCCTCAAGTGGATGACCTAAGGTTTATCAATCCGTGGGAGGCGTAGGATAAAGATGGTCTCTCTCAAACAACCCTGCAACCAAATAATAAAAAGTCTCTTGTGTCCCCAACACACCAAATACAATGGTAAATTGTATAGGTGCACTAATTCGGCGAAGAGATGGTGATACAAGTGTAGTAATGATAGTAGATATTGATTTTTGTAATACTAACAATAAAAAACAGCAAGGTAGCAAGTATCAAAAGTGAGCACTAACGGTATTACAATGCTTGCAAATGAGGCCTAGGGTCCGTATTTTCGCTAGTGCAATCTCTCAACAATGCTAATATAATTGGATCATATAACCATCCCTCAACGTGCGATGAAGAATCACTCCAAAATTCCTATCTAGCGGAGAACGTAAGAAGAAATTGTTTGTAGGGTACGAAACCACCTCAAAGCTATCCTTTTCGATCGATCTATCCAAGAGTTCGTACTAAAATAACACCAAGTTATCCTTTCCGATCGATCTATCTAAGAGTTCGTACTAGAATAACACCATATGATACACATCAACCAACTCTAATTTCACCTAGATACTCCAATGTCACCACGAGTATCCGTGAGTTGATTATACGATATGCATCAAACAATTTCAGATTCATAATACTCAATCAAACACAAAGAACTTTAAAGAGTGCCCCAAGATTTCTACCGGATAAACAAGGACGAGAACGTACATCAACCCCTATGCATAGATTACCCCAATGTCACCTCGGGATTCCGCGAGTTGAGTGCCAAAACACATATCAAGTGAATCAGTATGATACCCCATTGTCACCACAGGTATTCATAGCAAGATATACATCAAGTGCTCTCAAATCCATAAAAGTATTCAATCCGATAAAAATGAAATCTCAAAGGGAAAACTCAATTCATCACAACAAGATAGAGAGGGGAAAACACCATATGATCCGACTATATTAAAAAGCTCGCGATTCATCAATATCATGCCAGCTCAAGAACACGAGAGAGAGAGAGAGAGAGAGAGAGAGATTAAACACATAGCTACTGGTACATACCCTCAGCCCCGAGGGTGGACTACTCCCTCCTCATCATGGTGGCCGCTGGGATGATGAAGATGGCCACCGGTGATGATTTTCCCCCCCTCCGGCAGGGTGCCGGAATAGGGTCTAGATTGGTTTTTCGTAGCTACAGAGGCTTGTGGCGGCGGAACTTCCGATTTAGGGTTATTTCTGGGGGTTTATGTATTTATAGGATTTTTTAGCGTCGGTTTCAAGTGAAGATGGGCTTCGAGGGGCCCACCACCCACCAGCACACAGGCAAGGCCCCTGGCGCGCCCTGGTGGGTGGTGGCCACCTCCTTCACCTTTTGCCCCCCTCCCCCATGAAGCTTCTAGTGCCTCTTTTGTTCCAAAAAAAAACGTCAAAAAGTTTCAGCTCATTTCGAGAACTTTCATTTCTGCACAAAAATAACACCATGGTAGTTCTGCTGAAAACAACGTCAGTCTGGGTTAGTTCCATTGAAATCATACCAAAACCATATAAAATTGTTGTAAACATGGCATGAATACTTCATAAATTATAGATACGTTGGAGACGTATCAGCATCCCCAAGCTTAATTCCTACTCGTCCTCGAGCAGGTAAATAATAAAGAAATAATTTATGAAGTGTGAATGCTAGCATAGTGCATAAGTTTGATCAATGATAATTTCAATCACTTTTCCTAGCATCATAACAGTAACTCTTTCTCATAAAACTTCTAATGTTAAAGTAGCAACCAATTCACATGTTATGGTTCAAACAATGAATTCTCTTGAAACTTAACAACCTATGTTCTTAGTCACCAAACAATTGCAATTCAACTTATTCTCAACAAAGTCTAAGTAAGAGCTCCACATACTCAATCATCATATAGTCTTCTATGATTGCTAGTACTCAAAGCATATTTTTAGAACAAATGGCATCCATCGAACACATAGAAAGATAGGGGCTTAATGTTTTGCCTCCCAACTCATTTATCATAGAGATAATTTTCAACAATAATAAATCATGATCAAATATATTTGACTGGCCATATGTGCCTAGATCTTTCCCCACCACATGATGCTTGCCAACTAGAGAATAATTGAGGTTGAATGAGGATGTATACTATTGATTCTTGCATAAAAGTAAATACTAAAAAATAAAAGATAGGCCCTTCGCAGAGGGAAGCAGAGGTTGTCATGCGCTTTTTATTTTTGGATGCCCAAGCTCTTAGTTCAAAGGAACGTCACGTTATATTGCCCCTTATGATAGCAACCTTTATTATGCAGTCCGTCGCTTTTATTACTTTGCCATCACAAGTTTGTACAATGCTTATTTTCCCTTACAATAAAATATCAAACATATTTAGGAGCAATTTTTATTGCTTTATGCACCGATGACAACTTACTTGAAGGATCTTATTCAATCCATAGGTAGGTATGATGGACACTCATGGCAAGAAACTGGGTTTAAGGGTTTTTGGATGCACAAGTAGTATCTCTACTTAGTACGAATTTTTGGCTAGCAAAAGATCCTAAGCAAATACCACATGTTGGAGGATCCATAACAATATAACTTCTATGCAAATATACACAACCATAACTCATTACGTTGTCTTCCTTGTCCAACTTCAACTAATTTGCTCAAGTTTGAAAATAATTAATGGGTATTCACAATCATACAAGATGTCCAAGATAATATATTTGTATGTGAAAGTTCTCTTCCTTATACTAATCATTCATGAATTGCTTGTATGACCAATATTGTGATTGTCAAGCTTCAAAAGATTTCACTTTCTAAACCCAATGTGAAGCTACTAATAGGTATAATACAAGCACGTGAAGCACATATAATTTCAACTTTATGATATTCAATTCATTCAACAATTTACTCATAGGATAAAAGTGAAGCACAAGAGTAAATAACAAGCTACTCCAAAAAGATATAAGTGAAGTTCAAGCGAGTAGTTAAGTAAATGGGTAGCTATTTGAGGCTCAAATTTAAAAACTTTCAGATCTAAGTATTTTATTAAAAAATCAAGCAAAACAAAATAAATGACATTCCAAGAATAGCACAACTCATGTGAAGAAGCAAAAACTTAGGCTCAACCGATACTAACCGATAATTGTTGAAGAAGAAAGGTGGGATGCCTACCGGGGCATCCCCAAGCTTAGATGCTTGAGACTTCTTGAAATATTATCTTGGGATGCCTTGGGCATCCCCAAGCTTTATCTTTTGTGCCTCCTTAATTCCTTTTATATCACGGTTTCCCTAAATCTCAAAAAACTTCATACACACAAAACTCAACAAGAACTCGTGAGATAAGTTAGTATAAATCAATGCATAACCTTATCATTCTCTACTGTAGCAAATCACTAAAATTATTATTTAACATTGCATACTAAATGCCTCTGCATATTTAATACTCCTATCCTCAAATAGAATCATTAAACAAGCAAACATATGCAAACATAACAAGAATTTGTCTAAACACGACAGTCTGTAAAGAGTGCAATTATACTCATACTTCCCTAACTCCAAAAATTCTGAAAATTTATCACACTGTAGAAAATTTATTATAGCTTATTTTGCAAAATAATTCAATATTTTATCACATTCTGACTTTTCTCAAGAATTCACACACTAGCATGCAACTTTCTGATTTCAAACAGCCACATATAGACTTGCAAAATAAGCATGGCAAAGGCTATACTTGACATTTTTATTGAAGTAAAAGATACAAAACATTATTATAAATAACAGAAAGCAAATCCGAATAAAAGAAAATAATGCTCCAAGCAAAACACATATCATGTGATGAATAAAAATGTAGCTCCAAGTAAGGTTACCGATAATGTTGGAGACGAAAGAGGGGATGCCTTCCGGGGCATACCCAAGCTTAGTTGCTTGGATCTTCCTTGAATATTAACTTGGGGTGCCTTGGGCATCCCCAAGATTAGGGTCTTGTCACTCCTTATTCTCCTCATATCGATATCTCACCCAAAACTTGAAAACTTCAATCACACAAAACTTAACGGAACTTCGTGAGATGGGTTAGTATGATAAAGACAAATCATTCACTTCGGTACTGTCAAAGACAAGATTCATAATTTTTCTCACGCAATTCATACTGTACCCTACAATTTCTACAACTTATATTAACCAGTATAAGCCATCAAAACTATAAAACAAGCAAACTATGCATTAAAAACAGAATCTGTCAAAAACAGAATAGTACGTAAAGATCTGAATTATGGTCATACTTATGTAACTCCAAACTGACTGAAAATTTAGGAAAACTTAGGAAATTTGTATGTCCATCAACTGTAAAAAAATTCAGAATTTTTTGATGCTCCAGTGAATTTTAACATTTCTGTTACTGGACACAAAAGTTTCTGTTTTTGCACAGGATCAAGTCAACTATCATCCACACTATCCCAAAGGTTTTACTTGGTACTTTATTGAAACAAAAGCTATAAAACATGATTACTACAGTAGCATAATCATGTGAACACACAAAAACAGTAGGGGTAAATGTTGGGTTGTCTCCCAACAAGCGCTTTTCTTTAATGCCTTTTTAGCTAGGCATGAAGATTTCAATAATGATCGCATAAAAGATAAGAATTGAAACACAAAGAGAGCATCATGAAGCATATGACTAGCACAATTTAAGTCTAACCCACTTCCTATGCTTAGAGATTTTGTGAGCAAACAACTTATGGGAACAAGAATCAACTAGCATAGGAAGGCAAAACAAGCAAAACTTCAAGATTTTCAACACATAGAGAGGAAACTTGATATTATTGCAATATGTAAAAGCATATTTTCCCCTCTCATAATAATTTTCAGTAGCATCATGAATGAATTCAACAATATATCTATCACATAAAGCATTCTTTTCATGATCCACATGCATAAATTTTTTATTACTCTCCACATAAGCAAATTTATTCTCATGAATAGTAGTGGGAGCAAACTCAACAAAATAGCTATAATGTGATACTTGATTGACATAATCAATTTGAGCATTAAAATGATGATGACAAGATTCATGGTGATCATTATTCTTTATATCATAAGTGTCATCACAATAATCATCATAGATAGCAACTTTGTTATCAAAATCAATTGAAACCTCTTCCAAAATAGTGGATTCATCATTAAATAAAGTCATGACCTCTCCAAATCCAATTTCATAATTATTACAATAAGATTCAACACCCTCCAAAATAGTGGGATCATTACCTAGAGTTGACACTCTTCCAAACCCACTTTCATCAATATACTCATCATAGATAGGAGGCATGCTTTCATCATGATAAATATTCTCATCAAAACTTGGGGGACTAAAAATATCATCTTCATCAAACATAGCATCCCCAAGCTTATGGATTTGCATATCATTAGCATCATGGATATTCAAAGAATTCATACTAGCAACATTGCAATCATGCTCTTCATTTATGCCAAACATTTTATTGAATTCTTCTTCTATCAATTGAGCATAATTTTCCTTTCCATCATTTTCAAGAAAGACATTATAAAGAAGAATAATATGAGGCCACCTCAATTCCATTTTTTTGTAGTTTTCTTTTATAAACCAAACTAGTGATAAAACAAGAAACTAAAAGATGCAATTGCAAGATCTAAAGATATACCTTCAAGCACTCACCTCCCCGGCAACGGCGCCAGAAAAGAGCTTGATGTCTACTACACAACTTATTCTTGTAGACTCGTGTTGGGCCTCCAAGCGCAGAGTTTTGTAGGACAGTAGCAATTTTCCCTCAAGTGGATGACCTAAGGTTTATCAATCCATGGGAGGCGTAGGATGAAGATGGTCTCTCTCAAACAACCCTGCAACCAAATAATAAAAAGTCTCTTGTGTCCCCAACACACCAAATACAATGGTAAATTGTATAGGTGCACTAGTTTGGCGAAGAGATGGTGATACAAGTGTAGTAATGATAGTAGATATTGATTTTTTTTAATAGTAACAATAAAAAACAGCAAGGTAGCAAGTATCAAAAGTGAGCACAAACGGTATTGCAATGCTTGAAAATGAGGCCTAGGGTTCGTACTTTCGCTAGTGCAATCTCTCAACAATGCTAATATAATTGGATCATATAACCATCCCTCAACGTGCGGTGAAGAATCACTCCAAAGTTCCTATCTAGCGGAGAATATAAGAAGAAATTGTTTGCAGGGTACGAAACCACCTCAAAGTAATCCTTTCCGATCGATCTATCCAAGAGTTCGTACTAAAATAACACCAAGTTATCCTTACCGATCGATCTATCTAAGAGTTCGTACTAGAATAACACCATATGATACACATCAACCAACTCTAATTTCACCTAGATACCCCAATGTCACCACGAGTATCCGTGAGTTGATTATACGATATGCATTAAACAATTTCAGATTCATAATACTCAATCCAACACAAAGAATTTCAAAGAGTGCCCCAAGATTTCTACCGGAGAAACCACTACTAGGAAAACCCCTATAGACAGCCGCTTACTAGTAGCATGGGTTATTTGGCCCGCTCTACTACTACTTAGTAGTAGCGTGGGTAAAAAAATGCGCTGCTACTAAAAAATAGTAGTAGCGCGGGCCTACCGTTCCCGCGCTACTAGTAAGTGGTCCTCATCATGCCCCGGGACATGCAATAGTAGTAGCGTGGGGTATAAAAGTCGCGCTACTACTAAACTGATAGTAGTAGCATGTGTATGCTGCCCCGCGCTACTACTATGGATAGACCGGGTGAGCTGGTGTGCCTGAGTTAGTAGCAGCGCGGCATCTGTGCCCCGCGCTACCACTTGGTCGCACCACACCGCACCGCAATGTGTTCTCTCCCCTCAGATCGATCGGGCTCTCCCTCCCACGCCCCGCCCAATCTCTCTCACGCCGCTGCTCCTCCCAATCCCGCCGTCGATGCCTCCTCCGCCCCAAACGATGGCGACAGGGACGTCGGCGCCCTCACCCGTGCCCCCCACCCCCCCCCCCAACTCGTCTTCTCACCGATCGTTTGGAGGAACCTCCTTTCGCGCTACTGTGGCCGGGCTGCGGCAACCACCAGAGGTCCGTCGCGGGCAGGAGCTCCCTCCTTCTCCACCTGAAACCCTAGCCCGAAATCGGCAGAGGTGCAGCAGCACGGGATCCCCTCCAAAAGTAGCATCTTCTTCTTCTGGCTCTTCTTCTTCTTCCTTGGATCTGATGCGTGTGAGTGTGTGTGTGTGTGTGTGTGTGTGTGTGTGTTCGCGTGGTTGTGTGCAGGTAGTTGAAGGAAGGGGGTGGGCCAAGCTGTGATTGATCGATGCTGCTGCCGAGTTCTTTCATACGTGAGGACACCTACAGCCAGTAGTAGTGTTACTGTGGATTTGTTCTATATTTAAGTCATTGGATTTGTTCTATATTTTGTAGTAGTTTTTTTACTTGCAAAAAATAAATGGCAAATAAAATTCCAATTAGATATCTATGAACTGTTCTAAAAAAGGTATGGGAGAAGGCCTGTTGATGGTTGTCTACATTTATATATTAGTATCTTATCTATTATATTTTAATTTGTATCCATGGGTTTCTCCAAATATTTGTATGTACTGGGAGTGGAGGTTTCCATGACTATTAAGCATTGATCGGTTAGAATAGCTGATGAAGAATGGAGCCCTTTGGTTGGTATTTCTTATATAACTTGCGGCGTCGTAGGTTCCATAGAATTTGTGAAGGAAAGTGCATCGAATAGAAATGGCTTTTGCTAAGAGAGGTGAGGAATTTATAATAACAAAAAAGAAACTAATTTTGTTGTAGTTCCAGTTTGTTGTAATGAGATGGCTCATATTCCGTTGAACTCAAACTCTGTAGGCCTCACAACATTTTTGAGACATATTATCCACATTTGCTACTAGCTTGGCCTCAACTAAGGAACTGTTGGAGCCTCCTTGCCACTTGAGAAGAGCTTGCATTGCGTATGCTGGCAAGCTCGCTCCTTTGTAATGGTATATTCCTCGAATGAGAGACTATGATGTAAGTCTATGTGTGTGTGTGTGTGTGTGTGTGCGTGTGTGTTGTGATCCCTTTTCTACAGCTAGACATGCAGGTTAGTGTTTGTGTTTGTGTGCAGAAGCTCAGGAGGGACAAAGGAGGAGGTTGTTGGGAGATGATGGAGGCGAGTGCATCATAACAGCGTTGCCCTGTTTCTCTTTGATGTCGCCGACTCGGCTTAGGGCGCTCGTTTGTACCAATGTTGCAGGGTATGTTTTTCTTCTTTCCTATAATTTCCTTTATTTGTTAAACCCACTCTGTTCTAAGCATTGTGAAGCAGAAAGCATGATTCCAGTTTACTTATTTTTATGTTTAGTGTAAGCAATATAATCTGATGTATTTGAGTACTATCTAATTCTTTTTCATACCATATTACTGCCAATTCAGGCACGGTAATTGGTAGTATATATGCTATTTGTGTAGATCTGTTTTATTCTATCCATGGCTTATTGTTTGTCGAGAACCTTGGATTTGTAATGAAGTTTGCTGGTTGTTGATGTGCAGCTGACTATCCATTTACAAATGTTGTGCGTCGTTCAAGTGAAGGAGGGAGGAGAATGCGAAGCCGAACGCGAACGCGAACGCAGATGCGGTGCTTGGGAAGAGAAAGAAGGTTAACTCTCTTCTTGTTTTGTTATGTCGCAATAGGCCAGCCCAAGATTTCCAAGTGTTTCATGGTCTCTTCTTATTTTGAGCATATGCATGTCTGTTCATAACAACAATGATTTTGATCATCAGCGTGTTAGCTCATAAAAATTACAAGAAATTGGTAGCATCATGTGTTGTTTCATTAAAGGGAGGTGAAACAACAACACCAATGACTCCAAGGATCACAAGTTCCTATTTGCACTTGGTGCTAAATGCAATGGCTTGGCAAAATAAGTTACTGTGTTGATTAATGTTTGGTTTTTCTTTTTTATTTTTCATCTGAATAGCATTGGCGTAGATATCCATTTTAGATAACATGTTTGAAAATTTGAAATTTTCCAAGTTACTCTATAGTGGCAATGTAATTTTTTTGTTAAGAGGTTTTAAGGGTTAATTCTTTTTCTGAAAGTTATCCTTTTATCTAAACTAAATGGTTGCTGTCTGAGATGAAACAATGTGTTTACTGTACCAAGAAGGGGATGTATGCATTGTTTCTATATCCAAATTAGCCAAATTGTAATTTCTTATATGGAGGCTCTTTGCAATACATCTTGGGGCAACGTGCAAAATTTATGCTGGACTCATGAGTCGGTGCGGCAAAGCGTGCATGTTGCTTCTAGTTTTATTGTTAACCATGCTATGGTCCAAACTCCTTTTTATTCTGCTCATATGATATTGCTCATCTTTTGTTTTCTGTCCCGATGCCTCATGTATTTACAGTAGAAATATTCTAAATTTAATGCTTCTTGAACATGGCCAGGGCAATGGATAAAATCTAGATGCTAAGTTGACTTTTTTCCTGCAGATTTGCTTATCGTGAAGACGCTTGCAAGGATGCAGCGGGAGCAGATCATTTGGAGTGATAGGATGCCACAGTTTGGTCTTTCTATGCATTTTGGTTTGCTTGTAACTGTGTTTGCACTAGCTGGGAATAAGTGACTTGGCAAGAACTGTAGCTGTCTAGATATGCTCTAATTGTTGGGAAACGTAGCATGCAATTTCAAAAAAAAGCCTATGCTCACGCAAGATCTATCTAGGAGATGCATAGCAACGAGAGGGGGAGAGTGTGTCCACGTACCCTCGTAGACCGAAAGCGGAAGCGTTTGTTAACGCGGTTAATGTAGTCGAACTTCTTCTTGTTCCGACCGATCAAGCACCGAACATACGGCACCTCTGAGTTCTGCACACGTTCAGCTCGATGACGTCCCTCGAACTCTTGATCTAGCAAAGTGTCGAGGGAGATGAGTTTCGTCAGCACGACGGCGTGGTGACGGTGATGGTGAAGTGATCTGCGCAGGGCTTCGCCTAAGCACTACGAGAATATGACCGGAGGCGTAAACTATGGAGGGGGGCGCCGCACACGGCTAACAATTGTTGGTATGTGTTCTAGGCGCCCCCTCCCTACATATATATAGGTGGGAGGGGGAGGAGGACATCCAAGGGGCGCCCCAAGTAGGAGGAATCCTACTTGGGGGCCTTGTTCAATTCGCCGCCCCCCCCCCCCCCCCTTACCATATCCACCGGAGGGAGAAGGAAAGAGGAGGGAGGAGGGAAGGAAGGGGGAGGCCGAATCCCTCCCCTTCCTTCTCTCTTCCCCCTTTCCTTCCTCCTAAGGTGCGGCCCATATGGGGGGCGCAGCAGCCCCTGCTGGCTGGTGCATTTCCCCTCTTGGCCCATTAGGCCCATATCTTTGCCGGGGGTGCCGAAACCCCTTTCCGGTGACCCGATATGTACCAGGTACCCCCGGAACACTTCCGGTGTCCGAATATCATCGTCCTATATATGAATCTTTACCTCTCGACCATTTCGAGACTCCTCGTCATGCCCGTGATCTCATCCGGGACTCCGAATAACATTCGTTCACCAAATCACATAACTCATATAATACAAAATCATCATCGAACGTTAAGCGTGCAGACCCTACGGGTTCGAGAACTATGTAGACATGACCGAGACACCTCTCCGGTCAATAACCAACAGCGGAACCTAGATGCTCATATTGGTTCCCACATATTCTACGAAGATCTTTATCGGTCGAACCGTTATGACAACATACGTAATTCCCTTTGTCCATCGGTATGTTACTTGCCCGAGATTCGATCATCGGTATCTTTATACCTAGTTCAATCTCGTTACCGGCAAGTCTCTTTACTCGTTCTATAATACATCATCATGTGACTAAGTCACTTTGCTTGCAAGGCTTCTTATGATGTGCATTACCGAGAGGGCCCAGAGATACCTCTCTGATACTCGGAGTGACAAATCCTAATCTCGATCTATGCCAACCCAACAGACACCTTCGGAGATACCTGTAGAGCATCTTTATAATCACCGAGTTACGTTGTGACGTTTGATAGCACACAAGGTATTCCTCCGGTATCCGGGAGTTGCATAATCTCATAGTCGAAGGAATATGTATTTGACATGAAGAAAGCAGTAGCAATAAAACTAAACGATCATTATGCTAAGTTAACAGATGGGTCTTGTCCATCACAGCATTCACCTAATGATGTGATCCCGTTCATCAAATGACAACACATGTCTATGGTTAGGAAACTTAACCATCTTTGATTAACGAGCTAGTCTAGTAGAGGCTTACTAGGGACACGGTGTTTTGTCTATGTATCCACACATGTATCAAGTTTCCGGTTAATACAATTCTAGCATGAATAATAAACATTTATCATGATATAAGGAAATATAAAATAACAACTTTATTATTGCCTCTAGGGCATATTTCCTTCAGTCTCCCACTTGCACTAGAGTCAATAATCTAGTTCACATCGGCATGTGATTAACACCAATAGTTCACATCGCCATGTGACTAACACCCAAAGAGTTTACTAGAGTCAATAATCTAGTTCACATCGCCATGTGATTAACACCCAAAGAGTATTAAGGTATGATCATGTTTTGCTTGTGAGAGAGGTTTAGTCAACGGGTCTACCAAATTCAGATCCGTATGTAATTTGCAAATTTCTATGTCTACAATGCTCTGCATGGAGCTACTCTAGCTAATTGCTCCCACTTTCAATACGTATCCAGATTGAGACTTAGAGTCATCTGGATCGGTGTAAAAGCTTGCATCGACATAACTCTTTATGACGAACTCTTTATCACTTCCATAATCGAGAAACATTTCCTTAGTCCTCTTAGGTAACTAAGGATAATTTTGACTGTTGTCTAGTGATCTACTCCTGGATCACTATTGTACCTCCTTTCCAAACTCATGGTAAGGTACACAATAGGTCTGGTATACAGCATGGCATACTTTATAGAACCTATGGCTGAGGCATAGGGAATGACTTTCATTCTCTCTCTATCTTCTGCCGTGGTCGGGCTTTGAGTCTTACTCAACTTCACACCTTGCAACACAGACAAGAACCCTTTCTTTGACTGATCCATTTTGAACTTCTTCAAAATCTTGTCAAGGTATGTACTCATCGAAAGTTTTATCAAGCGTATTGATCTATCTCTATAGATCTTGATGCCCAATATGTAAGCAGCTTCACTAAGGTCTTTCTTTGAAAAATTCTTATTCAAGTATCCTTTTATGCTATCCAGAAATTCTATACCATTTCCAATCAGCAATATGTCATCCACATATAATATCAGAAATGCTACAGAGCTCCCACTCACTTTCTTGTAAATACAGGCTTCACCATAAGTCTGTATAAAACCATATGCTTTGATCACCTTATCAAAGCGTATGTTCCAACTCCGAGATGCTTGCACCAGTCCATAGATGGATCGCTGGAGTTTGCACACTTTCCTAGCACCTTTAGGGTTGACAACACCTTTTGGTTGCATCATATACAACTCTTCTTCAAGAAATCCATTAAGGAATGCAATTTTGACATCCATTTGCCGGATTTCATAAAATGCGGCAATTGCTAACATGATTCAGACAGACTTAAGCATCGCTAAGAGTGAGAAAATCTCATCATAGTCAACACCTTGAACTTGTCGAAAACCTTTTGCGACAAGTCGAGCTTTGTAGATAGTAACACTACTATCAGTGTCCGTCTTCCTCTTGAAGATCCATTTATTCTCTATGGCTCGCCGATCATCGGGCAAGTCCACCAAAGTCCACACTTTGTTCTCATACATGGATCCTATCTCAGATTTCATGGCCTCAAGCCATCCGTCGGAATCTGGGCTCATCATAGCTTCTTCATAGTTCGTAGGTTTGCCTTGGTCTAGTAACATGACTTCCAGTACAGGATTCTCGTGCCACTCTGGTGCGGATCGTGTTCTGGTTGACCTACGAGGTTCTGTAGTAACTTGATCTGAAGTTGCATGATCATCATCATTAGCTTCCTCTCTAGTTGGTGTAGGCATCACGGGAACGGATTTCTCTGATGAGCTACTTTCCAATTCGAGAGAAGGTACGATTACCTCATCAAGTTCTACTTTCCTCCCACTCACTTCTTTCGAGAGAAACTCCTTCTCTAGAAAGGATCCATTCTTAGCAACAAAGATCTTGCCTTCGGATCTGTGGTAGAAGGTGTACCCAACAATTTCTTTTGGGTATCCTATGAAGACGCACTTCTCCGATTTGGGTTCGAGCTTATCAGGCTGAAGCTTTTTCACATAAGCATCACAACCCCAAACTTTAAGAAACGACAGCTTAGGTTTCTTGCCAAACCACAGTTCATACGGTGTCATCTCAACGGATTTAGACGGTGCCCTATTTAACGTGAATGCAGCTGTCTCTAATGCATAGCCCCAAAATGATAGTGTTATATCGGTAAGAGACATCATAGATCGTACCATATCTAATAAAGTACGGTTACGATGTTCGGACACACCATTACGCTGTGGTGTTCCATGTGGCGTGAGTTGTGAAACTATTCCACATTGTTTTAAATGAAGGCCAAACTCGTAACTCAAATATTCACCTCCACGATCAGATCGTAGAAACTTTATTTTCTTGTTACGATGATTCTCCACTTCACTCTGAAATTCTTTGAACTTTTCAAATGTTTCAGACTTGTGTTTCATCAAGTAGATATACCCATATCTACTCAAATCATCTATGAAGGTCAGAAAATAACGATACTCGCCGCGTGCTTCAATACTCATTGGACCGTATACATCGGTATGTATTATTTCCAATAAGTCATTAGCTCGCTCCATTGTTCCGGAGAACAGAGTTTTAGTCATCTTGCCCATGAGGCATGGTTCGCAAGTATCAAATGATTCATAATCAAGTGATTCCAAAAGTCCATCTGCATGGAGTTCCTTCATGCGCTTTACACCAATATGACCTAAACGGCGGTGCCACAAGTATGTTGCACTATCATTATCAACTTTGCATCTTTTGGCATCAACATTATGAATATGTGTATCAATATGATCGAGATTCAATAAACCATTCACATTGGGTGTATGACCATAGAAAGTTTTATTCATGTAAACAGAACAACAATTATTCTCTGACTTAAATGAATAACCGTATCGCAATAAACATGATCCAATCATATTCATGCTCAACGCAAACACCAAATAACATTTATTTAGGTCCAACACTAATCCCGAAGGTAGAGGGAGTGTGCGATGGTGATCTTATCAACCTTGGAATCACTTCCAGCACACATCGTCACCTCGCCCTTAACTAGTCTCTGTTCATTTTGCAACTCCTGTTTTGAGTTACTAATCTTAGCAACTGAACCGGTATCAAATACCCAGGGGCTACTATGAACACTAGTAAAGTACACATCAATAACATGTATATCAAATATACCTTTGTTCACTTTGCCATCCTTCTTATCCGCCAAGTATTTGGGGTAGTTCCGCTTCCAGTAACCATTTCCTTTGCAGTAGAAGCACTCAGTTTCAGGCTTGGGTCCAGCTTTGGGCTTCTTCATGGGAGCGACAACTTGCTTGCCATTCTTCTTGAAGTTCCCTTTCTTTCCCTCGCCCTTTTTCTTGAAACTAGTGGTCTTGTTAACCATCAACACTTGATGCTCTTTCTTGATTTCTACCTTCGCCGATTTCAGTATCGCGAAGAGCTCGGGAATCGTTTTCATCATCCCTTGCATATTATAGTTCATCATGAAGTTCTAGTAGCTTGGTGATAGTGACTAGAGAACTTTGTCAATCACTATCTTATCTGGAAGATGAACTCCCACTTGATTCAAGCGATTGTAGTACCCAGACATTCTGACCACATGCTCACTAGCTGAGCTATTCTCCTCCATCTTGTAGGCAAAGTACTTGTCAGAGGTCTCATACCTCTCGACACGGGCATGAGTCTGAAATACCAATTTCAGCTCTTGGAACATCTCATATGCTCTGTGGCGTTCAAAACGTTTTTGAAGTCCCGGTTCTAAGCCGTAAAGCATGGCGCACTAAACTATCAAGTAGTCATCATATCGAGCTTGCTAAACGTTCATAACGTTTGCATCTGCTCCTGCAATAGGTCTGTCACCTAGCAGTGCATCAAGGACATAATTCTTTTGTGCAGCAATGAGGATAATCCTCAGATCACGGAACCAGTCCGCATCATTGCTACTATCATCTTTCAACTTTAGTTTTCTCTAGGAACATATCAAAATAAAACAGGGGAGCTATATCGCAAGCTATTGATCTACAACATAGATATGCAAAAAACTATCAAGAATAAGTTCATGATAAATTAAGTTCAATTAATCAAATTACTTAAGAACTCCCACTTAGATAGACATCCCTCGAGTCATCTAAATGATCACGTGATCCATATCAACTAAACCATGTCTGATCATCACGTGAGATGGGGTAGTCTTCAATGGTGAACATCTCTATGTTGATCATATCTACTATATGATTCACGTTCGACCTTTCGGTCTCCAGTGTTCCGAGGCCATGTCTGTACATGCTAGGCTCGTCAAGTTTAACCCGAGTATTCCGCATGTGCAAAACTGTCTTGCACCCGTTGTATGTGAACGTAGAGCTTATCACACCCGATCATCACGTGGTGTCTCAGCACGACGAACTGTCGCAACGGTGCATACTCGGGGAGAACACTTATACCTTGAAATTTAGTGAAGGGATCATCTTATAATGCTACCGTCGTTCTAAGCAAAATAAGATGCATAAAGGATAAACATCACATGCAATCAAAATATGTGACATGATATGGCCATCATCATCTTGTGCTTTTGATCTCCATCTCCAAAGCATCGTCATGATCTCCATCGTCACCGGCTCGACACCTTGATCTCCATCGTTGCGTCGTGGTCGTCTCGCCAACTATTGCTTCTACAACTATCGCTAACGCATAGTGATAAAGTAAAGCAATTACATGGCGTTTGCATTTGATACAATAAATCGACAACCATAAGGCTCCTGCCAGTTGCCGATAACTTTTACAAAACATGATCATCTCATACAACAATGTATATCACATCATGTCTTGACCATATCACATCACAAGATGCCCTGCAAAAACAAGTTAGACGTCCTCTACTTTGTTGTTGCAAGTTTTACGTGGCTGCTACGGGCTTCTAGCAAGAACCGTTCTTACCTACGCATCAAAACCACAACGGTGATTTATCAAGTTTGCTGTTTTAACCTTCAACAAGGACCGGTCGCAGTCAAATTCGATTCAACTAAAGTAGGAGAAACAGACACCCGCCAGCCACCTTTATGCAAAACTAGTTGCATGTCTGTCGGTGGAACCGGTCTCATGAACATGGTCATGTAAGGTTTGTCCGGGCCGCTTCATCCAACAATACCGCCGAATCAAAATAAGACGTTGGTGGTAAGCAGTATGACTATCACCGCCCACAACTCTTTGTGTTCTACTCGTGCATATCATCTACGCATAGACCTGGCTCTGATGCCACTGTTGGGAAACGTAGCATGCAATTTCAAAAAATTTCCTACGCTCACACAAGATCTATCTAGGAGATGCATAGCAACGAGAGGGGGAGAGTGTGTCCACGTACCCTCGTAGACCGAAAGCGAAAGCGTTTGTTAAAGCGGTTGATGTAGTCGAACTTCTTCTTGTTCCGACCGATCAAGCACCGAACGTACGGCACCTCCGAGTTCTGCACATGTTCAGCTCGATGACGTCCCTTGAACTCTTGATCCAGCAAAGTGTCGAGGGAGATGAGTTCCATCAGCACGACGGCGTGGTGACGGTGATGGTGAAGTGATCTGCGCAGGGCTTCGTCTAAGCACTACGAGAATATGACCGGAGACGTAAACTGTGGAGGGGGGGGGCCGCACACGGCTAACAATTGTTGGTGTGTGTTCTAGGCGCCCCCTCCCTGCGTATATATAGGTGGGAGGGGCAGGAGGACAGCCAAGGGGCGCCCCAAGTAGGAGGAATCCTACTTGGGGGCCTTGTCCAATTTGCCCCCCCCCTTACCATATCCACCGGAGGGAGAAGGAAAGAGGAGGGAGGAGGGAAGGAAGGGGGAGGCCGAATCCCTCCCCTTCCTTCTCTCTTCCCCCTTTCCTTCCTCCTAAGGTGCGGACCATATGGGGGGCGCAGCAGCCCCTGCTGACTGCTGCGTTTCCCCTCTTGGCCCATTAGGCCCATATCTTTGCCGGGGGTGCCCGGAACCCCTTTCCGGTGACCCGATATGTACCCGGTAACCCCGGAACACTTCCGGTGTCCGAATATCATCATCCTATATATGAATCTTTACCTCTCGACCATTTCGAGACTCCTCGTCATGTCCGTGATCTCATCCAGGACTCCGAATAACATTCGGTCACCAAATCACATAACTCATATAATACAAAATCATCATCGAACGTTAAGCGTGCGGACCCTACGGGTTCGAGAACTATGTAGACATGAACGAGACACCTCTCCGGTCAATAACCAACAGCAGAACCTAGATGCTCATATTGGTTCCCACATATTCTACGAAGATCTTTATCGGTCGAACCGTTATGACAACATACGTAATTCCCTTTGTCCATCGGTATGTTACTTGCCCGAGATTCGATCGTCGGTATCTTTATACCTAGTTCAATCTCATTACCGGAAAGTCTCTTTACTCGTTCCGTAATATATCATCCTGTGACTAAGTCACTTTGCTTGCAAGGCTTCTTATGATGTGCATTACCGAGAGGGCCCAGAGATACCTCTCCGATACTCGGAGTGACAAATCCTAATCTCGATCTATGCCAACCCAACAAACACCTTCGGAGATACCTGTAGAGCATCTTTATAATCACCCAGTTACGTTGTGACGTTTGATAGCACACAAGGTATTCCTCCGGTATCCGGGAGTTGCATAATCTCATAGTCGAAGGAATATGTATTTGACATGAAGAAAGCAGTAGCAATAAAACTAAACGATCATTATGCTAAGCTAACAGATGGGTCTTGTCCATCACAGCATTCACCTAATGATGTGATCCCGTTCATCAAATGACAACACATGTCTATGGTTAGGAAACTTAACCATCTTTGATTAACGAGCTAGTCTAGTAGAGGCTTCCTAGGGACACGGTGTTTTGTCTATGTATCCACACATGTATCAAGTTTCCGGTTAATACAATTCTAGCATGAATAATAAACATTTATCATGATATAAGGAAATATAAAATAACAACTTTATTATTGCCTCTAGGGCATATTTCCTTCACTAATGCTCCTGGTTTACTATAAATCTTGGATTTGTAATGATGTGTAATGCATAAAATGGAATTTGGGGATTTTAATTTTTTTAATTCGTAATTAGTTAGTAGTAGCGTGGGGGAAAAACTACACGCTACTAGTATCCTAGATACTAGTAGCGTGTGTTACAACAGAAGCGCTACTACTAACTTTTAGTAGTAGCATGGGTTTACCCGCGCTACTACTAACTTTTAGCTGTAGCGCGATAGTAGTAGCGCGGGAACCCACGCTACTAGTAGCCTTTTCCCTAGTAGTGAACAAGGACGAGAACGTACATCAACCCCTATGCATAGATTACCCCAATGTCACCTTGGGAATCCGCGAGTTGAGTGCCAAAACACATATCAAGTGAATCCGTATGATACCCCATTGTCACTACGGGTATTCATAGCAAGACATACATCAAGTGCTCTCAAATCCATAAAAGTATTCAATCCGATAAAAACGAAATCACAAAGGGAAAACTCAATTCATCACAACAAGATAGAGAGGGGAAAACACCATATGATCCAACTATATTAAAAAGCTCGCGATACACCAAGATCATGCCAGCTCAAGAACACGAGAGAGAGAGAGAGATTAAACACATAGCTACTGGTACAGACCCTCAGCCCGAGGGTGGACTACTCCCTCCTCATCACGGTGGTCGTCGGGATGATGAAGATGGCCACCGATGATGATTTTCCCCTCCGGCAGGGTGCCAGACACATGGTCTAGATTGGTTTTTCGTGGCTACAGAGGCTTGCGGCGGCGGAACTTCCGATCTAGGGTTATTTCTGGGGGTTTATGTATTTATAGGATTTTTTGGCGTCGGTTTCACGTGAAGATGGGCTTCAAGGGGCCCACCACCCACTAGCACACGGGCAAGGCCCCTGGCGCGCCCTGGTGGGTGGTGGCCACCTCCTTCACCTTCTGGCCCCCCACGAAGCTTCTAGTGCCTCTTTTGTTCCAAAAAAAATATCTCCAAAAGTTTCAGCTCATTTGGAGAACTTTCATTTCTGCACAAAAACAACACCACGGTAGTTCTGCTAAAAACATCGTCAATCCGGGTTAGTTCCATTGAAATCATACCAAAAACATATAAAATTGTTGTAAACATGGAATGAATACTTAATAAATTATAGATACATTGGAGACGTATCAGGAGGGAGGGAGGGAGGGAGGGAGGACGGACAGGGTCGAAGGGAGGAAGGGATGGAGGAGGGAGGACGGTCGGAGGAAGGGAGGGAGACATACCGGGGGGCGACGGCGGCAGCAACGGGCGGCAACGCAGGGGCGGCAGCGATGGGGATGGATGGAGAGTGGAGAGGGAGAGTGAGGGCCACGCGCGGGTGAAGATAAGTTAGACTTACCATTAGCGGGGGAATAGGAAAAGGCGCTACTGCTAAACAATGTAGCAGTAGCGTGTTAAACCGAAGGGCGCTACTACTATATCTAGTCCGTCGGCAATGGTGTGGCCATGATAGTACTAGCGCGTTTTCGTGGAGCCGCGCTACTGCTATGTAGATAGCAGTAGTGCCCTTGGTAACAACGCGCTACTGTTAATTATCAGTAGCGCCTCTTTGTAACCAGCGCTACTGATAAGCCTCCATGTATAAGGTTTTCTCTAGTAGTGGATGAACATTTTGTTTATCTCCTCCAAGGAATCAACTCCACTCAGAACACGTAGCACCATATCAGTCACCTCATCACCACACATTTCCCAATGCCGCTGAAAGAAGCGGGCAGGAAATCCACCCGGCCCTGGTGCCTTTGTTGGAAACATCTGAAAGAGCACTGCTTTTACATCTTCTTTACTGTAGGGCTCATTAAGCCTCATGTTCATGTGTCCATCCACTTTTAACAGGGATATGTGATAGAACTTCTTCCATACCAATAGTAGCTTTGGAGGCGTACAAGTTCTCATAAAAACTGGTCGCCATTGCCGCCAACTCATCTGGATCCGAACAGAGAGATCCATCAGGCCGCTGGAGCTCAGTGATACGATTTTTTGCCCTGCGTGCACTCGCCTTCCGATGAAAAAATTTCGAGTTGCTCTCACCCTCCGCAAGCCACTGTATGCGAGCACGCTGGCGCCACATGATTTCTTCTCTATAGCATTAAACCCATTAAGCATCGCGAGATTGGCGGTCAACCAGCTATGCCATGTGGCGCAAGCTGGTTGGCCGCGATGAGAAAGCTTTTGGAATATTTTTTAGATAGAGGTGAGGATTTTTTTTTTGAAATGTTTTTTAGATGGTGGTCAGAAACCCACGTATTTTCTAAAATGGAGGGTTATGCAAAGTGGCACTCGTCGGTAGGCTACGGTGGTATTTTTTTCATCTCTTTTTTTAGATGGAGGTGACGATTTTTTTCTGAGATGTTTTTTTAGATAGAGGTGAGGATCACATTTTTTTTAAATAAAAACATGCACACAACTTTCTCTTAAGCGGCGCCACAGGATGGCGCCCCAACCACTAGTAATTCCACAATACGTGCCTCTACTTCCTTCTCGTTACTTGGTGCCACTCGGGACACAACAGCCCTCAGCTCCTCTAACTGGCGTCGAAGATGATGCAGGTCTGACCTTACAGACCCGAAAGTGGCTCGGCTCAAGTGCTTCAAGGTACTGGCCACCGATGATAATTTATGGGACAAGTCAGCCACTGTGTTTGCAATCCCGGGAGACTATCATGCATCAACTAAGGCTTCAGCAAAACAAGGATCCCGTTCCCACATACACTCGTAGTGGAAGGGTGTTTGAGCTGCATGTACACTTGCGTCCACCCGTTCAGTTTCGAGCAATATTGGGCAATGATCTGACTTGGCAGCCGTCAGGTGCTCAAGAATAGCAAACGGGAACATCGCAGACCAACACGCCGTGGACAACGCACGATCCAAGCGTACCCGACAGTAACTTCCACCTGATACTTTTTCTCCCAAGTCCAATCTAGTCCTCTGTAGCTGTGTTTGGTTGAGCTTTTGCAGCCAACTTCTGGCTTTTTACAGCTATAAGCTAACCAAAGGGGGGAAATGAGTAGGGGTGAAACCGGATCGGATTCGGACGGATAATCCTTATCCCATATCCTATTCCATATTTATTTTCGGAAGAGGAAGAGGAACAGATGCGGATTCGAATACTGGATTATGCAGATTCGAATAGCGGATTATGCAAATTCGGACACGGTACGGTAATGGAACGGCGTCGGATCGGAAACGGTCATTTACCATATTCATATACGAGGAAGATATAAATGCTTCAAACTAAAAGTAAACATAAACAATGAGCAAATTTTAATACTTATACATGTTAAGAACACATAAAGCACTAGATGGTATTAAAATAAGCCAAATAAATCACTAATAAACATATGTCTCGTCTCATAAGTAAAGATAACATTCATGTATTGCTATTTAATACTTACAAATTCACCCATAAATCAGATTCGGAAATTAAAAGGTCCGATTATCCGGCAAGAAAAAACGGATTATCCTAATGCATCGTATATTAGCAATACCATATCCTATACCGTATCCTATCAATCGGACTCGGATTCGGATCGGATTATTGTCAGATGTGAAAAATCTCTTACCGTATCCTATAAAAACGGATTCGGAAACGGTTTCGGACGAAAATTATCCTTACCACTTTCACCCTGAGAAATGAGAAGCAGAAGCTGTAGAAGTTGCAGCTTCTCCGTAGCGCAATTCTCGCAGCGGGTGAACCCCCAACTACTGAAATGCGTTTTTAGCTGTCCCCTGAAAATTGCATGGTATTTACCCACCACTGCCACTCCCAAGTGAATACCGATTCGATCTCTCTTTCTCACGGACGAAAGAAACGCACGCAGAGCCCCCTGTGCGCACTCACGCATGAAGGAGCCACCGCACCTCGCGCTAGGGTTGGCCGCCGGCGCCCGCTCCGGCGAACCGCCGCCGCCCGGCGCCGCCCGCGTTGCTCCACTTCCGGTCCCAGTTAACTCTCCTCCCTCCTCCATCCTTCCTTCCTCCTCCCTCCCCTTCCTTCTTCCTCCCTCCCCTTCCTTCACTATTCTCAGAGGCCCAGGTCCGGCTGGCCGGCCGGCGGCGCCGGCGCACCGGCCCTCCTTCCTCCTCCTCCTACCTCCTCCCCCCTTTCTCCCTCTTCCCATCCCTCCCCCTTCCTTCCTGTAGCTGAAGAATGGTCTGTCCTTAATATGTTAATGTTCAGATCTGTTAAAACGCCATCTCTTGTCAACTATAATGGTCTTTGTTTCAGTTTATTTTCGACCAAAAACTGGTGCCAAAGGTGGGAACCGACTCACAAAAGATAGAGGACAATTGTTGCTTGTGCTGAACGAATAGCGGAAAGCATTAGCCTCGTTGCTTCAGAAAAGCATGCACTTTACTAGCTTATCTGATACTAATGGGAAGTATTATTGAGGCATGCAGATCACTTTATTCCTGCTACTAGATTTTTCTACCATGTGATTAGTGAAACGAATAGATATGTGATTTTTATAATGTCACTAGTAGAAAAAGGCCCATTTGTCCCGGTTCTTATACGAACCAGGACAGATGGGGCTCCACGTGGCCGCTGCGGCGAGCCCAGAGAGGAGGGCCTTTAGTCCCGGTTGGTAACACCAACCGGGACCAAAGATCATCCACGTGTCAGCAGCTCAGGAGCTGGGGTTTTTGTTCTTTTTTTGAAAGGGGGGGGGGGTTGGGGGTTTTGTAGGGTTAATTTAGGGGTTTCATATATTGTGTTAGCTAGCTAATAGCTAGAGAGAAGTGTCCTCTCTTATCTCCATGCTTGGTCAACGCTACGTACTATACTTATAGAGAGGACTCGACACGCTAGCTAGTAAGCAAATGAAGGAAACCATTAAGTACACAAGATCATCATGAACATATACAGAGAGAAGTGATCGACCTCCTCCTTCTCCGAGAGATTGGTCGAACAACAAGTTTTCGTATATCTATCCGACGCTACTAGCTACATATATACAATATAAGATCTCTTACAATCCCTAACATTTGATGTCAAGTTCCACATGGTATTCTCCGGCTGGATTGATGACGTGGTCAAGAAAGAATCCCGCCAATTCCTCTTGAATTGCTTTTATCCGATCTTGTGGTAGGAGTTCATCCCGCATCTGCCAAATCTAATTTGAAGAAGGGGGTCAGTACATATATATGAATGAAACTCAACACAAATGATGGTAATAAAATAAAATTGTGAATATTATTGCTTACGCACTTCATATTGTTTTTCAGAGTAGCCCCGCTTAGAGGTCGTCGCGTTGTAGATGTACTCGCAAACGTAGTATCCACAAAAATTATTCCCGCCTTCCTGCCACAACCACTTTACGAGAAATAAAGGTCAATCAAACTGATAATCAAGCATTATAAATGGTATTGATGAAACTAGCTAGAATCAATGGGAGATGCGCGGAACTAGCTAGTAGTACTTACTTTCGGGTGTGTAAATCGCAGCTCCCCCGGCAGTCCCGGAGCTTCTGTGGTGAACACTTTCCAAACCCTGCGAGACAAAGAAAATAATTACTTGATATCAGGAAATGACCAAAGTTGCCGATATGGTGCGATAATGATCGATTGAACTTACTTCTGGAGCATTTCAGTCATGGCCGCATACTCCTTGGGATCTTTTCGTCTTGAGTCTAAGACGGTTACTAGTCCCTGCTCAAGCTTAATCTCTAGGAGAATAAAGTGGAAGCTGCGCACGCATGCATAACTCATCAATTACATTACTATAACCTCGAGTAATAAGGGAAACCGAATATGCAGAAGACAGTAACACTCACTTGAAGTTGTAAGGAAAGAGTATTTTATCTTTGTTTTGATTTTTAAGCAACGATTGTAGCAAGTTGGCCTCGGTTTCTTTCGCATGATATGTAACCGTCCATTCATCTATGAGATTTGTGTTAATGAACCCAATATCACAGATTTGTGCATTTCTGCATTCGACGATCTTCAATCTGCATAATATAGTGAGGATAATTATATATACATGCAATGAAAGAGCTGAGCTATATATAGAGACTTAATTACAGAAGTATAGTACTTACAGATAGTAGCAAGTGATGATTATTTTATCAAGGTCCTTTTGATTGAAAAACTGGAAGAACTCCTCAAATGGAACAGACAACAGATCAATTCCAATGAGGTCGTGCTCCTCTTTAACTCTCAGCGTCAAAATATCCTTCCCAGACTTGCAGGTGTCCATGTACCACTTATGGAATCTTCACATCATCGTTGTTAGAGGAGGATCACCAGGTCTGACGAGAGGCTTCCCGTACTGGTATTTGTGTTCGTCCACCTCCATTGTATCAAAATGTGCATCGTCGGGTAGGTAATCACCAGGATTGGTACCGGGCAGCATCCCCGGCAGATTTGCGACTATATCGCTAGACACCTTGAGCAGGGGGCACGATTGGTTTGCCTGTTCGCCGAGCTGGGGAATTTTGTTCCCTCTTCTTCGTTCTTGTAACCTTTTGTCACTTGAAGTAGTTCCCGACTGGCGCGCTCCTTCCACTGCCTTTTTCAGAGCGCGGACATGGTTGTCATCCGGCGGAGGCGGTGGTGCTCGCTTCAGGTTCTTCAAAGTGCGCTTCAATTTCACCGGATCCATCTTCTCCTCCGGAGGTGGATTTTTCTTTGCAAAAAAGTCCTTCACTTGGGCTTGACAGATCTCCGCGTTTTCCTCCTCGGTCATCTCATATGGTAACTTCTCTAGAGGCTTGAGAGATGGACCGAATTTGTATTGCCTCCTGCCTCTGGCTGTACTGCTAGACGCCGGAGCAGCCGGAGCGGCTGCGGCTGTCTTCCTTTGTTGCTTACGAGGCGGAGAAGGAGGCGGAGTGCTACAATGCGCCAGAGCAGCCGGAGCGGCGGCGGCTGTCTTCCGTTGTTGTTGACGAGGCGAAGAAGGAGGCGGGCTGCTCAGATGCGCCGGCGCAGGCGGAGAAGGAGGCGGAGTGCCGCCACGCGCCGGAGCAGCTGGAGAAGGAGGCGGAGTGCCGCCACACGCCGGAGCAGCCGGAGAAGGAGGCGGAGTGCTCTGATCACTCGCCAGAGGAGGAGGCGGAGTGCCCTGGCTCGCCGAAGGATGAGGCGGAGGCGTCCAGTTCGGAAGGTTGATGAGCTCCTTCCGCCATAGACATGGAGTCTTTAGAGCAAGACCCAGCTGAGTCTCCCCTTCACCGGTAGGGTGGTCAAGCTCGAGCTCCTCAAATCCCTCCGTTATTTCATCGACCATCACAACAGCATAGCATTCTGGAATCGGAAGGCAGTGAAAAGTTGCGTCGGGTTGAGGAGGTGCAACAGAGCCGACAGCCACCTTGACTTTGAGGTGCTGCCATTGCGCCATAAGGTGGCAATCTTGAGCCTCCGTGATAGAATCCACGGGGTAGCTGGGAGCCGTGAAGTGAGGCTGCTGAAGGAGCTCGGTGGAAGCCACGCTGCTTCTCCGCTGAGATGGCGGGGTAGCTTCTGGGGTAGCTTCGGCAGGTCGCTGCCTCTGAACTAGTGCTTGTTCCTCTAGCACTCGTACCCTTGCATTCAGCTTCTGTAGTTCGGTCTGCTCCACTTTCCTCCTCCTCTCCCGGGTTTTGTAACCGCCTGCGCTGGGAAACCCTTCCTTCCACGCAACGGAGCCTGCCGTGCCTCGTGTTCGTCCTGGGTGCTCAGGATTCCCGAGGGCCTGTGTGAGCTTGTCGTTCTCTCTGTCGGGAACGAACGTCCCTTGCTGCGCTGCGGCGATATACTTCTGAAGCTTCTTGACGGGTATTTCAAGTTGCTCCTTCGTCCAACGGCACTTCCCAGTTTCAGGGTCCAAGGTTCCCCCAACCCCGAAGAACCAAGTCCTTGAACGGTCTGGCCAGTTCAATGTCTCTGGTTCGACCCCTTTATCAAGCAGGTCCTTCTCAGCCTTGTCCCACAACGGCCGGGCTTTGAGGTAGCCACCTGACCCCGTGCGATGGTGATACTCCTTCTTTGCAGCATTTTTCTTGTTTGTCGCTGACATCTTCTTACTCTTCTCCGATGTCTTGTGGGCCACAAATGCGGGCCAGTGATCTCTTATCTTCTCAAATCGGCCGATGAATTCTGGAGTCTTCCCTTTGTCAACAAACGTTGATTTCAACTCATTCTTCCTCCTCCTGAATAGATCTGCCATCTTCTTAAGAGCATGAGCCTTGACCAATGGCTCTATAACTGGCTTATCCGGATCCTCCTCTGGCGGTAGGGTGAAATTTGCCTTCAGCACGGTCCAAAGATCATCTTTCTGTCTATCGTTGACAAAAGACACTTGAGGGTCTTCGCTCTTAGGCTTATTCCATTGGTGGATGCTGATCAGGATCATGTCCCTAACAAGAACCCCGCACTGAGCAGAAAATGCTTCCTTGGTCCGGCTGGGTTCAATCGGTTGGCCATCGCCCTTGATTGCTGTGATCGTGAACCTTTCATCCTGGCGCAACCTTTTCTTCGGGCCTCGTCTCGTTACCGAAGTTTGGCTCGATCCGGGGGGATAGAAAAGAAGAAAGAAGAGAGTTAATATGTGTACATACCAAAACAATTAATGCATCAATTAGCTAGTCAGCACAGGCTTAATTAATATATATACCTCGCCGGACTTTGCAACATCTCCTTCCTCCGTTCGCTCACCGGAGCAGTCATCACGGTCTCCTTCTTCCACCGGCATTCCGTCACCGGAGCCATCATAATCATGTCCTTCCACCTCCATTGTTCGATCACCGGAGCCTGCTTCACCCTCTCCTTCCAGACCATCGATGTCGTTGAGAAACGACAAGACATCACCTCCGCCGAGGATTATGTCCCCCAACAATTGTTCTACTTCGATGTCTCGGTGCTCCATAGTTTCTGCAAATATTATAACATCGCAATTAATATACAAACATGACAGATGGATATATTAGTGCAAACGTAGACCTAGCTAGCTCGACGCTTATACGGTTTGGGGTGGCCTCGACAACGCTTCTAGGGTTTGGGGTGGCCTCGACAACGCTTCTAGGGTTTGGGTCGGACCGCCTCTCTCATGAATGTCCGACGTCCAGACCGACAAGGGATTTAACAAAATGATGCCATTCTGGATGTGCAGAAAATGGTCCATATTTTTCCTGATCTCATCTACCCTTCTATATGTCATGTTGTCTAGTGTCAAAGAATTCAAGAAAACCATGACTTCATCATTAGCCGGAAATGACAGGCGTATAATGGTACAAAGCTCTTCAAAGTTGTTTTGGAACGGAGTTCCCGATAGAATAATTCGCTTTTTGGTACAAAGTTCAGCAAGAGCCTTCCGAATATCGCTTTTTGGAAGGCCTTTGCTGAAATTCGTACCAAAAGGTGAATTATTCTATCAGGAACTCCGTTCCAAAACAACTTTGAAGAGCTTCGTAGCATCATACGCCTGTTACTTCCGACTAATGATGAAGCCATGGATTTCTTCAATACTTTGACAGACAACGTGACATATAGAAGAATATATATATAGATGAGATCATAAAAAAATTGGATCAACTTGTGCACATCCATAATGGGGGCATTCTTGATAAATCTATATATGTCAAAATTCAAACTTTCACATATGATCAAACTTTGACATATGATCAAATGTTGCATATGTCAAAATTCAAACTTTGACATATGATCAAACTTTGATATATGATCAAATGTTGCATATGTCAAAATTCAAACTTTGACATATGATCAAACTTTGATATATGTCCACCGCGATATAAAATAATACATAGACTTGTTCGGGCGAGAGGGGGTTGATCGACGTCCCCCCTCATGTCGAAGTGAATGAACAACTCTGAATTTTTTTACATGTACTCCTACAACATGAAAATTTCTAAGTGATTGCCAAACTATTTGCTAAACTTTTATGCTTCATTTATATGAAGATCAATTGTCCAATATAACTATGTTCGCGATATGAGGCATTGGACATTATCTAGATCACATGCCTCAAAATCAAAGGAAAAACTCCTCTCACAACTATCCGCGGTGCCCAACAATATGAAATCATTCACAAATATTGATGTTGGACTCGACTAAATATGCACTCCATAGTCCAATCAAGTATATAAGTCCGCGGTGATCAAACACATACAAGTTACAAAAATTTCTATGCTCACAAAAATATAAGCCCGAGGGGAAATGAAGTTATCGGGGTTATCTTTATACAACAAATGGACATCTCATCTCATCTGAAAAAACATAGCACATCTAAAAAAAATACATACATACATGGAAAAAAATTGCTATGAACAAAAAAAACATCATATATGAACATTTTCTATATCCATCCATACATACATACATACATACATACATTGAAAAAAATGCTATGAACAAACACATCAGTAGTAATTATTTTTATAATGATTTGGCCTCAAAAAAAATCTTTTATTAGTATTTTCAAACTCTAGAATGACCCTGTTGCACTAGAACTATTTCAAATAATTCTTTTAAAATGCCACAAATTTTTTGAGAAGTCCTCTGATGCCTATAGATCATTTTTATGCAAAAACCCACTTTGGTCATTTGAAACTTTTGAGCACAACTTCCATTTTTCAATTTTGGTCCAATCTTGGCATTGAACTACAACCCTATTTTTTCCTTACTAATTTTTTTTGAAAAAACTACACCAACTTCATGACAGTACCCACACTCCATTTCACCAAAAACCTTCTGATCCATAGTTCAAAATTTTCAAATTTCGTGCAAATGAAATTTGAACCAGATTCAAATTCCTTGCTGAAAACCTATTCTAAACCACTCCAAAAATTCTGAAATTTTGCCATCACCTTTGTCTTGCATCAGTACCCACCACAAAAAAATTAAGAAATTTCAAAAATGCCCAAAGCCATCTAGCATTTCATCAAACACCTTCTATGCATTTCATCAATAAATTTCAGAAAATTCAGAAGGGGGGGAGGGGGGGCTGCTGCTGCTCTTCACTGTCCACTCCTTCTCCTCTCCTTCATGGTGTTGCTCCTGCTCTTCAATGCGTCGGGGCCGGCGGCGACCATGGAGCAGTGGCAGAGCAAGGCCGAGCTCGGGGGAGCACGCGGCGACGGGGAGTAGGGGAGGGAATGGGGGGCTCACTGTGGGGGGGGGGCGCAGCGATGGCTTGATCGGCGACGAGGACGGCGGGCTCGGGAGGGCGAGGGTGCGACAAGGGCGGTGGGCTCAAGGCCGGCGACCAGGACGGCGCGCGGCGCGGGCGAGGGCGAGGGCGCGAGGGTGTGTCGGCGACGAGGACGGCAGGCTCGAGGCCGGCGACGAGGACGGCGCGCGGTGAGGGCGAGGGCGCGGGCGAGGGCGAGCGCGCGAGGGCGCATCGGCGAGGGCGTCGGCGAGGGCTCGGCGGCGTCGTGCTATTCGGCGCGACGGCGTTGGGGGGAAGATGAACTGGGACTAGAAAACGCTAAGTGTGGGCTTATATACATGAAGCTTTGGTCCCGGTTCGTGGCACCAACCGGGACCAATGCCTACCTTTGGTCCCGGTTCGTTCCACCAACCGGGACCAAAGATCTCTTTTCAGCAGCCCAAAGGGCGGGAAACAGAGACCTTTGGTCCCGGTTGGTAGCACGGTCCCGGTTGGTGCAACGAACCGGGACCAAAGGTGAGCATTGGTCCCGGTTCGTGGCACCAACCGGGACCAATGGGCTTGCACAGCGGCGTGGTGGTGGGAGTTTAGTCCCACCTCGCTAGTTGAGAGCGCCCCGCACCGGTTTATAAGCTCGACTGCCTCATCCCCATTGAACTCCTCTGAACTGCAGGCCTATGGGCCTAATCTGACACTGCTATGCCTGTGGGCCTGCTGGGCCTTCTGCGGGCCTGAATCCTGGCCCAATTAGCTGGGTTTCTAGTCGTATTCAGGCCGTGGTGGCCCAGTAGGTGGCATTTTTTTCTGTTTTCTTTTTTTCTGTTTTCTTTTTTGCTTTTTTTTGCAGTTTTCCTGTGTTTCTTTTTGCTATTAGGTCACAAAAATTATAGACATTCTGTTAGTGCCATTAATTTTCAAATTTGAATAGTTTAAATTTGAATTCTTTTAAATTTGTGTGAATCACTAGTTTGTGAATAACTTTACTATAAAAATAGATTTTTGAGTGATTCTTTTTCCTGCTATTTAATATTATTGTGTTTTATCATTATATTAAATTTGGTAATTTTTAGGTTATTTTAAATCTCTGTTTTAATCAAGAACAGATTTTGTTATTTTAGTTTGCTATTAAAGTTTCTAACAAAAAATTTCTTTATGAAAATTCATTTTGCCATTAATGTTTTGAATAGAAAATACTTTGATAATTTTAGTTGCATAAATTTTATATAATTTTAGTTTAAAAAATACTAGAGGTTTATAAAAGCTTTTTAGTTGATTCCTTTTGCTATTAGAGTTTTATAAAAGCTTTTTAGTTGATTCTTTTTGCTATTGAAGAATATTATAGTTTTGTTTTAGTTGATCGTAACAGAATATTTTAATTGATTATTTTAAGTTCATTCTTTTTGCTATTAGTTCATTCTTTTTGCGCTAAATGACCCTGAAATTGAAAAGCACTACAAATGAACTCTGAAAAGGTTGAAAGTTGGCATGGTATCATCATTTCTCCCCCATAGCATGTGCTAAAAATTTGAGAGGGTTACGGCAAAAACTGGATGCACTTTGTGTACAAAATGGGCAATCTCTTTCGAAGTATCAGGGTTTCGAACGAAAACTCGTCTGTTACAAAGGGATTTCATTTTTTTGAACTTATTTGAACTCCAAACTTTTTGTGTGTTCAAAATGCACCATTCAAAGCCACATCATCAATTTTCAACCCTTTCTGACTTCATTTGTTATTTTTCAGGCATTTACTGATTTTTTTGAGCTATATGACCCTGAAATTGAAAAGCACTACAAATACCTCAAAAGGTTAAGTTGGCATGGTATCATCATTTCACCCACATAGCATGTGCTAAAAAGTTGAGAGGGTTACGGCAAAAACTGGATGCACTTCGTGTACAAAACGGACAATCTCTTTCGAAGTATCAGGGTTCCAAACGGAAACTCGTCTGTTACAAAGGGATTTCATTTTTTTGAAATTATTTGAACTCTAGACTTTTTGTGTGTTCAAAATGCACCATTCAAAGCCACATCATCAATTTTCAACCCTTTCATACTCATTTGTTATTTTTCATGCATTTACTGATTTTTTTGAGCTATATGACCCTGAAATTGAAAAGCACTTCAAATGAACTCTGAAGAGGTTGAAAATTGGCATGGTATCATAATTTCACCCACATAGCATGTGCTAAAAAGTTGAGAGGGTTACGGCAAAAATTGGATGCACTTCGTGTACAAAACGGACAATCTGTTTTGAAGTATTAGGGTTTCCGGAAACTCGTCTGTTACAAAAGGCATTTCATTTCTTCACATGTAACTGCAGTGATATTCTAGATCAAAGGCATCATCATAATAGTTGTGGAGAGAAAGTCTTCACTTTTTCTTCGCTTGTGTCCTTTGCTTATTGCGCCGTAACCATGGATATTCTTCATCACTTAACAGGGTGCTTGGGTCAGCCTTGACTTTGAAGGGAGGAATTTCATGAAACTTTTCATAATCTTCAGACATGTCTGTCTTGCCCTCCAATCCCACAATGTCTCTTTTTCCTGAAAGAACTATGTGGCGCTTTGGCTCATCGTATGATGTATTCGCTTCCTTATCTTTTCTTGTTCTCAGTTTGGTAGACATGTCCTTCACATAGAAAACCTGCGCCACATCATTGGCTAGGACGAACGGTTCGTCTGTGTACCCAAGATTGTTCAGATCCACTGTTGTCATTCCGTACTGTGGGTCTACCTGTACCCCGCCTCCTGACATATTGACCCATTTGCACTTAAACAAAGGGACCTTAAAATCATGTTCGTAGTCAAGTTCCCATATGTCCACTATGTAACCATAATATGTGTCCTTTCCCCTCTTGGTTGCTGCATCAAAGCGGACACCGCTGTTTTGGTTGGTGCTCTTTTGATCTTGGGCGATCGTGTAAAATGTATTTCCATTTATCTCGTATCCTTTGTAAGTCAATACAGTCAAAGAAGGTCCCCTGGACAACGAGTACAGCTCATCAGAAACAGTGTTGTCACCTCTGAGACGTGTTTCCAACCAACTGCCGAAAGTCCTGATGTGTTCACATGTAATCCAGTCGTCACACTGCTCCGGGTGTTTGGAGCGCAGAATGTTCTTGTGTTCATCGACATACGGGGTCACCAAGGTAGAGTTCTGTAGAACTGTGTAGTGTGCTTGAGACCAAGAATGCCCGTCCCTGCATATTATTGAGTCCCCTCCTAGCGTGCCTTTTCCAGTCAGTCTCCCCTCATACCGCGATTGAGGGAGACCAATCTTCTTAAGGTCAGGAATGAAGTCAACACAAAACCCAATGACATCCTCTATTTGATGGCCCATGGAGATGCTTCCTTCTGGCCTAGCGCGGTTACGGACATATTTCTTTAGGACTCCCATGAACCTCTCAAAGGGGAACATATTGTGTAGAAATACGGGGCCCAGAACGACAATCTCGTCGACTAGATGAACTGGGACGTGCGTCATGATATTGAAGAAGGATGGTGGGAACACCAGCTCGAAACTGACAAGACATTGTGCCACATCACTCCTTAGCCTTGGTATGATTTCTGGATCGATCACCTTCTGAGAGATTGCATTGAGGAATGCACATAGCTTCACAATGGCTAATCGAGCGTTTTCCGGTAGAAGCCCCCTCAATGCAACCGGAAGCAGTTGCATCATAATCACGTGGTAGTCATGAGACTTTAGGTTCTGGAACTTTTTCTCTACCATATTTATTATTCCCTTTAAATTCGACGAGAAGCCAGACGGGACCTTCATACTGAGCAGGCATTCAATGAAGATTTCCTTCTCTTCTTTGGTAAGAGCGTAGCTGGCAGGACCTTCATACTGCTTTGGAGGCATGCCGTCTTTTTCGTGCCAACGTTGCAGGTCCTCCCGTGCCTCCGGTGTATCTTTTGTCTTTCCATACACGCCCAAGAAGCCTAGCAGGTTCACGCAAAGGTTCTTTGTCACGTGCATCACGTCGATTGAAGAGCGGACCTCTAGGTCTTTCCAGTAGGGTAGGTCCCAAAATATAGATTTCTTCTTCCACATGGGAGCGCGTCCCTCAGCGTCATTCAGAACAGATAGTCCGCCGGGACCCTTTCCAAAGATTACGTGTAAATCATTGACCATAGCAAGTACGTGATCACCGGTACGCATGGCGGGCTTCTTCTGGTGATCTGCCTCGTCTTTGAAATGCTTGCCTTTCTTTCGACATTGATGGTTGGTCGGAAGAAATCGACGATGCCCCAGGTACACATTCTTCCTGCATTTGTCCAGGTATATACTTTCGGTGTCAGCTAAACAGTGCGTGCATGCGTGGTATCCCTTGTTTGTCTGTCCTGAAAGGTTACTGAGAGCAGGCCAATCATTGATGGTTACAAACAGCAACGCATGCAGGTCAAATTCCTCCTGTTTGTGCTCATCCCACACACGTACACCGTTTCCATTCCACAGCTGTAAAAGTTCTTCAACTAATGGCCTTAGGTACACATCAATGTCGTTGCCGGGTTGCTTAGGGCCTTGGATGAGTACTGGCATCATAATGAACTTCCGCTTCATGCACAGCCAAGGAGGAAGGTTATAGATACATAGAGTCACGGGCCAGGTGCTGTGATTGTTGCTCTACTCCCCGAAAGGATTAATGCCATCCGCGCTTAAACCAAACCATACGTTCCTTGGGTCACCTGCAAACTCAGCCCGGTACTTTCTCTCGATTTTTCTCCACTGCGACCCGTCAGCGGGTGCTCTCAACTTCCCGTCTTTCTTACGGTCCTCTCTGTGCCATCGCATCAACTTGGCATGCTCTTTGTTTCTGAACAGACGTTTCAACCGTGGTATTATAGGAGCATACCACATCACCTTGGCAGGAACCCTCTTCCTGGGGGGCTCGCCGTCAACATCACCAGGGTCATCTCGTCTGATCTTATACCGCAATGCACCGCATACCGGGCATGCGTTCCAATCCTCGTACGCACCGCGGTACAGGATGCAGTCATTAGAGCATGCATGTATGTTCTGCACCTCCAATCCTAGAGGGCATACGACCTTCTTTGCTGCGTACGTAATGTCGGGCAATTCGTTATCCTTTGGAAGCTTCTTCTTCAATATTTTCAGTAGCTTCTCAAATCCTTTGTCAGGCACAGCATTCTCTGCCTTCCACTGCAGCAATTCCAGTACGGTACCGAGCTTTGTGTTGCCATCTTCGCAATTGGGGTACAACCCTTTTTGGTGATCCTCTAACATGCGATCAAATTTCAGCTTCTCCTTTTCACTTTCGCACTGTCTCCTTGCATCAACAATGACCCGGCGGAGATCATCATCGGGCACATCGTCTGGTTCCTTTTGATCTTCAGCTTCCCCCGTTGCAGCATCACCATATTTAGGGGGCACATAGTTGTCATCGTCCTCTTCTTCTTCGCTGTCTTCCATCATAACCCATATTTCTCCGTGCCTGGTCCAAACATTATAGTGTGGCATGAAACCCTTCTCAAGCAGGTGGGTGTGAAGGATTTTCCGGTCAGAGTAAGACTTCGTATTCCCACATATAGGGCATGGACAACACATAAAACCATTCTGCTTGTTTGCCTCAGCCACTTCGAGAAAATTATGCATGCCCTTAATGTACTCGGAGGTGCGTCTGTCACCGTACATCCATTGCCGGTTCATCTGCTGGCATTATATATAATTAAGTGTGTAAAAAACAATTACAAAACATCATGAATAGATAAGTGACCAAATTAATAGAAGTTCATCATCACATTAAAACCAAAGTACATACATAGTTCTTATTGAACAACATATAGCTCTCCAGAGCATCTAATTAAACCATACATTGAAACTATGTAAAACATTTCAATGCAACAACAAATGCGATCATAATCGCAACCAAGGTAACAATTGATCCAACGGCATAATGATACCAAGCCTCGGTATGAATGACATATTTTCTATACTTTCTAATCTTGAAGCGCATTGCATCCATCTTGATTTTGTGATCATCGACGAAATCCGCAACATACAACTCCAATATCATCTTCTCCTCCTCAATTTTTTTTAATTTTTCCTTCAAGTAATTATTTTCTTCTTCAACTAAATTTAACCTCTCGACAATAGGGTCGGTTGGAATTTCCGGTTCACATACCTCCTAGATAAAAAAATCTATGTCACGTTGGTCGGCATAATTGTCATAAACAATAAATGAACCAAATAGTTATAAAATATAATATATACCACATCCGAATCATAGACAGGACGAGGGCCGACGGGGGCGGATACCAAAACCATCGCACTATATAATAACAAACAATAATAAAAGTAAGAAAATTAGACAAGTATCTATATAAATCATACAAGTAAGAATTTTTTCTTTTAGAAAGAAGATAAGAACAAGAGGCTCACCACGGTTATGCCGGCGACGAGATCGGCACGGGCAATCGACGGCGGTGAAGACGAGGACGGGACGTGACGGACCACTAAACCTAGACAAATCTTGAGGAAAATGGAGCTTGAAGGTCGAGCTTCGAGAGAAGAAAGCTTAACTAGTGTGGCTCGGGCATTTCATCAAACACCTCATGTGCATAGGAGGTGAGCTAGAGCACCACAAAGCTCTCCCCTCGCCGGCCAGAAAAAACAGAGCAGTGTGGAGTGCTCTGCTCGCCGGCGATGGGGTATATATAGCCACCTCATTGGTCCCGGTTCGTGCGTGGAACCGGGACTAAAGGCACCCCTTCTGTCCCGGTTCAAGCCACGAACCGGGACCAATGGATGTGGGCCAGGAGCTAGGCCCATTGGTCCCGGTTCGTGCCAGGAACCGGGACAAATGGGTCCAGACGAACCGGGACCAATGCCCACGAGGCCCCGGCCGACCCCCTGGGCGCATGAACCGGGACGTATGCCCCCCATGGGTCCCGGTTCGTGACTGAACCGGGACTAATGGGCTGGGCTGGCCCGAACCAAAGCCCTGTTTTCTACTAGTGTGTGAAACATCTCCAGATCTAGATGTATAACTTGAGTATATATGTACTTGCGGACATAACAATGGTCATTGAATTAAAGGAATCATATCACAATGTGTAATATCTGTAATGAACTGTCATTTTCCATATATATGGTGAAAGTGTGATAATGAGACCCACATATACGGCCAACAAAGAAATTTTGCTCGTGCGTGGTTTGACGACTAGTTGTCATAATTTTTCTTTGCAAAATGATCGTTCAGTTGCCTACAAATGTACATATCATTGCTTTAGGTCAATTAGCATACATATTCCCTCGGGCCCTTAAAAAAACATTTTCACTCAGGTCCGGGGGCCTTACAGACAATTCACAACCAAATCTACTGCTTCACAGTTGTTTTAACCAAACAGCTTCCAGCTTCTTCACAGCAATATTTCCACAGCAGCTTTTCCACAGCAGCTTTTTCACAGCAGCTTTTCCAGAATCTACAGCTCAACCAAACACATCCTCTCGAAATGCATCGATTTGTGCGTTGTCCCTCTCATGCAGACCCATCTGCTCTTCTGGCCTGATTATTTCGTTGAAGTCGCCGATGCAAACCCAAGGAAGGGTACTTTCACCTCGCAGACGCTTCATTGTATCCCATGTTTTGTACCTCAGGCTTCTATGTGCTTCCCCATAGAAACAGGACAAGCGCCACTGATCTTTGACCGGTTCAGACACCCAAGCATCCCCGTGATACTGAGAAAAGTTTTTTATTGCCACATTAACAGAATTCTTCCAAAAAACACATATGCCGCCAATGCGGCCAGAGCTACTGACTCCAAAACTACAATCAAAACCAAGGGAAAATCGAAGACCTTCTACTCTACCGATCTTCTGCAATTGAGTTTCTACTAAACAAAGAATCGACGACGAGCTAATCTCCACGAGGTCGCGGAGCTCGCGAACTGTCATGGGATCACCTATCCCGCGGCAGTTCCAACTGAGTATTTTCATTGGGCCTGGCGGCGCTCCTGCTCGGAGCCCGCCAATGATGCCATCTGATTTTATTTTATTTTGCCGCTGAGGCTACCTTTTTTGCCTTCTTGATCTCTCTTGGGGAGACGTACGCCGGCGGAAGCGGCGGCGTAACACTTAACTGGCTATCAGGAGGAATGCTGCCCTCCTGCTCCTTCATCAGTAGTGCCAGGTTCAAATTTCCACTAGCCATCGTGTTTCCTGTATGGACAACGCTAACAGGGCCTACCTCTGCACTAGCTGAAAGAGCTATATTTAAGTTCCTGCGTGCTGCTGGCTCCACGATCTCATTCCCAGTCGTAGCTGAATCATTAGGTTTGAGTGGGCTCGTAACATCTTCGTCCTCCTCGTCCCCAGCATCAAGACCGGCATCCTGGGATGTTCTCTTGCGGGGAGGTGACCTCTGGCGAAGAGGTGGGTCACCCCGCCCCGCCCTGCTGGATCTTCCACGTCCTCCCGAACGGCCTCCACGCTGTGCACGTCCTCCTCCTTGTGGCTCTGGTGCTATCTCCTTCCTCTTAGCAAGCATCCAACTTCCCCATTGTTTTGCTTTCTCCTCCCAGACTCCATCTCCACATTCCTCGTGCTTGTGGCCCATCAATCCACACACTTGGCAAAATAGGGAATTTTCTCGTATTTGACCGGGAGCAACAGGCGACCTTCCCCGGTGACGTTTAGAGGTGTGACTCTAGTGAGAGGTTTAGCAACAAGCACACGCGCTCGAACCCTTACATAGTCCCCTTCATAGAACAGACGAGGTGCTAGCTGCACCTCCTTGACACGCCCAATCCGGCGTGCTAGCTGATCCACTATGCCCATATCGCGATACATATCTGGGATATTGTGAATCTGAGCCCAAACATACAAGCCATAAAAAACGACCGAAGCCGGATCCTTCTTCCCATCGTAATCTTCCATTAGCAAGCCCATACCACGGAATAGCCAGGGACCGCAATGGACGACCTTCTTCCAATCGCCCAGGCAGAACATCTAGAACACAAAGAGGTTGTCGCCAGCTTCCCTGTACTTCGGAACATGCGCAAGCCCCCAGACAGATTTTAGGGTTTCAAACATTGCTGACGAATTGAACGGGCGTGGGGTGTTCAACTTCCCGATCGCTAGCCACCATGCATCGGCCTCCAGTTTCTTCACTTCTGCTTCCCCCACAACCACATCATTCAAATCCAGGTGCTGTAGCATCTCCTCTATCTTCTTCCCACGCCATCCTGACGAAGACGAAGAGCCCTCCGGTTCCGCCATCTAGGGCTGAGAGGCAGATTTCCAGAGGATTACACCAGCGATTGGGCGGCGGCAGGTGAGACTCACGACGGCGATCCGATAAGATTGCCGCCCGAGGACAAAAACCCTAAGCGAGAGGGTAGCAGAAAAGCTTTGGCAGGTTTCCAAAACCGGAGCTAGATCTCCTGAATAGGTAACCTCCAGTTTAGTTGCTCCCTTTAACAGGTGCTTAAGGCGCTGAATAGTTGACGGCTGGCCCTTCTCGCAACAGTCGAGAAATAGGTCCCGCGGAGGCCTGGTAGTGCAGCAGCTCACCAACAGCCCACCGGCCTCCGTCGGCCCACCCAACCGAGCAAACCAGCGCAGCGCGCACCGCTCCCCAAATCTAACCTAGCCGCCACACATCCTTCAAAAAAAAAAAAAAACCCTAGCCGCCACGCCACGCCCCGCCCGCGCGGCGCGACCTCCTGCCGGCCGTCGTCTTCCCCCTCGACGCCGCGGCCCACCCAACCGTTGGATCGGAATATTCCGCCTCCCGCGAAGGACGCCAGCGCCCCCTCGCCCCGCCGCACCGCTCAGATTCACGCACACACGCTAGCTAGGGTTCGCTCTTTCCCCCCCGCCTCCGCGCCGCCGCCCTCGCCGACGGCGATGGCGCAGCGCTGGCGCTCGAAGGCGCGGCGCGACCCGGACCTGGACGACGCCGGCTCGCCCTCTCCCGCGCGGCGCCGCGCGCCCCCCAGCGACGACGAGGACGAGGCGGGCAACGAGGACCTCACCCTCGAGATCGTCGCGCGGGCGCGGCGGCGCGAGGCCGCGCGAGGCCAGCCCGGGCTCGCCGAGGTGTTCTCCCTCTCCTCCGACGAGGAGGTCGACGAGGACGCCGTGGTGGAGCTCGGCGAGGCCGACCCCAGCAGGAGGAAGGACAAGAAGAAGAAGAAGCAGCGGCGCAAGGAGCGGAGGAAGAAGCAGCGCAAGGAGGACGCTGCCGCCGACAAGGAGGAGGTAAATGTTCTTGGCCTACGCTTAGCTCGTGATTATGCAGTACCATGTGTTTATTTTAGCAATCGAAGTATCGAGCACACACATGATTTAGATAGAGGCTTCAGTAGCAACGTCGTGTAGAATCACCTTGAATTGGAAGCTTTTTATATATGTGGTTCAACTGCCTCAAGTGTGAGCTCACTGGAAGCTTTTTCGACATTTGGATCTAGAGGAGCATACCCGTTGCTTCTTCTTTGCTAATGCTGCTGTATTGCCACGATCATTTGGTTAGCTATACTTTACCAGGAGTCAATGGTGGGGGCACTACCCAATTTCCTTCTTTGGAAGCTGCCTTTTATGCTGTTTCCTATGCAGAAGGCAGATACTTTTGGTTTCGTACAAATCAAAGTGATACAATGCTTTTGTTTTCATCTGTTAGAAGTAAAACATGTGCACACTAAAATATTCGTTAACTGAATAGCAGATTGAACCTTGGCATGTGTAGTACAACTGATTTTATCATAGTGGGTCGACATCTTTGTTTGATGTTCCTTTGTTGGGAACAAATAAGACAGTCTTCCTGGAGCTGTAGTTGATGAATGTATTTGTCCCTTTCAGCCTCAGGTTACTGGTGCCCAGGAGGGACAAACTGGGACAGCAGAACCGGTGCTCACCGAAGATGGCGTTGATGTTCCTGTATCCGACAACACAGTTCTGCGGAAGCTTCTTGTAAGTGCCAAGTGAATTTCCTTGTACATGGACAACTGTGGTAAGCTGATAGTTATGTTGCTTCTGCTCATGGCCAGCGTATACCGAGATACTTTGATCCTGGGGAAACTATATTGGAGACTTGCTTTAACTGTGGTGAGGAAGGTCATGTAGCTGTGAACTGCCCAATGGAGAAGCGGAAGAAGCCTTGCTTCGTTTGTGGATTGTTCGGACACAATGCGAAGCAGTGCACGCAGGTTGGTCTCTCTAGCTCGGACGAATTATCGCTCCGTGACTTGGGTATGTCCACTCGTACCCTTGATGAGCTCACTTTATATGGTTTCCTTTGCCAGAGGTTGTTTCCTTGGTTTTTATGTGTCTGTCTCGTTTAGGGTGCCATCATCTCATTTAGGTTGCCACCATGCAAATGTTAAGACCTTGATTGACTCTGTCATTCAATATAAACACTTGATCGTACCCATTTGCTGTACTCCAACTTAAACATTAAGTGCAAAAAGCCAAAAACATCAGCAGAACGTGTTTTGTTCAAATTCATTCTCCACTCAATCCTAATTTAAACAACTCATTCTACCAATCATGCAAGTTCATATTTTGCTTCAAGTAGTTTGTGCTTCCAGATCTATCCGTTTACTGTTCTTGTGTCATACTCGTCATACCATTTTAAGGGGAGTGATACCCGTGCTTTATGACGTGTGATTTCTTTGGAGGGATCCTTCTTTCAGACTGATTCGTGCATGCATGCATATTCATAGTTTAAGATTTCATATTTTGTTAAATCCGAATACTTGATATATTCGTGCACACATTCCAATAGTACTGTTTATATTGCCTATGCTTGTGGGTTGCACGTGTAGATTATTTTGGGCTCACATCCTAAATAGCCTTGATCCGCAAATGCTTCTTGGCAGGGGTTGTCATTGTCAGGAATCAAATATCTCTTAATTCTTTTTGTAGGGTCAAGAGTGTTTCATCTGCAAAAAAGGAGGTCATATGGCGAAAGATTGCCCTGACAAGCACACAAAGAATACTCAGCAATACACCACATTGTGTTTGAGATGCGGAGAAACAGGCCACGATATGTTTGGATGTTCCAATGATTATCCACTGGATGATGTCAAGGTGAGTTCTTTTTTGCCGTTATTGTCTTCTCAAAATTTTCATCTAGCTACCGCAGATGTGTGTTCGTATGCTGGTTACTTGCCTCTTTATAACAAAGTGATGCTCCTTTATGTTTTCTGGAAGAAGGTTATGAAAGCCTGAAAGATACTCTTTCTCGAAAACTGTGATCTGAAGAAAAAGGTCTATAAATGTATTGTGCCCTGAGCTGGTTGATTAAATTGCTGGGATACTCTTGTTAATCATGTTACCTGTGCAGCTCATAAATTATGTTAAATTTGATGAATCCAATCATTTTTGTGTTGGGCATTTCCTATCATTCTATGCTAATCCAGTCCCTGAATCCGCATATATAAGTTTTTTCCACTTAGTAACACATGGTACAAGATAAATTATTCCGTATGTGGTTGAACAGTCTCATTCAAACTGCAACTTTGAAGTCGCTGAATTGACTGAGACTGTCATGAAAATTGCAAATTTGCTTTCTCCTCACTATCCATCTTGGTTGACTATGCAGGAAATAAAATGCTATGTGTGTAACCAGAATGGTCACCTGTGTTGTACCGACTTCTCTGATAGTTGTTCAAAAGAAGTTACTTGTTATAACTGTGCTCAATCTGGTCATACTGGTTTGGTAAGTTTTAATCCTTCTATCCTCCTGTGTCTCTGTCTGTTTCTTTTCATACCAGTTGTTTAGTGACCAACATTTGATCATAGGGATGTGCCAAGCAACGTAGGGAGACGAGTGTTGCGACAACTCCGACCTCATGCTACAAATGTGGCGAAGATGGTCACTTCGCACGTGGCTGCACAAATAGTGCTAAGGTAAGCATCTCATGATTTCCTCTGCTGATAAGAATATGGCTTGGGTATTTATCTTGTGCACGCTATTATTTTGCAGCCTGGTCGGTTCAAAGGCGAGTTGTCATCGCATAGTCGTAGAAAGGACAAATGGAAAAATGACTCTGGCCCTAGATCAGCTCCTCATGGTTCTCACAAAAGAAAAAAACCCCTATTCGAGGATAGATGGGACACACCTCGTGGTAAATCCAGAGCTAGGGGTGGTTGGATTCCTGAGGACCATGACGATCTGCCATCCAAGAAGTACAAAGGCAATGGGTGGGACTCCCAATCTACTCCTAAGAAGCCCTACAACAATCACCACCATCGCTCCTCTGGCGGTGACTATTCATCTCCTCAAGGGCAAGATTTTTCATGGCACAACTCGCAATATTCACCAAGTGCGAGGAAACATGGCTCTTCTTCGTCAAGATTCGCCGGCAACACCCATCACCGCTTTGAAAGAAGTTAGGCCGGAGCTTACTTTTGGTTTTGTTGTTCGTTTGACAGTAGGTCTCTTAGGGATGTACTCTGCCTGTAATGCCGGTTCCCTGAATGAGCTGTTTTCTGTATCTTCAGAGTTGTATACGTTGTGTCCATTCCTGGTCTGGGCATGCTTTGTGTTGCACTTCAATGCCTGCCTACTGCAAACACGGCATGTTACTCTGCACTCTGCGCCGCTAAACAGCGTCAAGTTTCTGCCTACTAATACAAGAGCGCTATATTATTTTTGACAGCCCAATGGTTTCTGCCACTGTATCTGTTAATCTTTGCAGTGTTCTATGAAGTCGAGCAGCTACCATGGTACTGCGTACAATGCGAGTTGAAATGTAAGACGATGTATTTTTGCATGTGGGTGCAAATGGACACGGGTAGACAGTTCCATCCAAAAAGAAGAAACGAAGCACCCACCGAGCTTTCTCAGAGTTTAGCGACTCTTAGCCGTTCGATCGTTTACTTGATGCGTTTCCGGGCGTCGGATCTTGCTCTGGATCGATCTCAGCCGCCGGATCAAACCGAGACGTTGTGATAATGAATAGTGCCCTCTCCAGCGTGCCACCGCGTGTAATTAGCCTGCCCCGCCGAGGGCATTTTAGTCATTTCGCGTAGGGGGGGGGGGTGTTATAGAAGGGGGGCGCTCCTGTGACGGAGACCTAGCCGCCTCCTCCTCTCTCCCTCCCTCCCGCGGCCGCCTCCCTCCCTCCCTCCCACGCAGCCGCCTCCCTCCCTCGCTCGCCCCTCATCTGGCGACGGCGGAGGCGGCTCCTGCGCCCGCGTTCTTCCTCCCCCAACATGCCCCGCGCGGCCCCGCACGCCTAGGCGGCTCCCACCAACCACGGCGACGGCGGCAGCGGCCACGGAGGAGGGCGGCGGATCAGCGGCGCCGGCGATGGCGTCCGTGGGGGCGGTGGATTCCTACCGTCCACTCGATCCCGCGCTCGATCTCCTAGCCCCCTCCTCTCCTGCGCTCGTTTCCTTGCTGCCTCTCTCATGCCGCCGCCGCCCCATCTCCTCTCGCACTTCCTGTCGCCGGGCTCGAGCTGCAGAGATGCGCCAGTGCTCGACCCGAGCAGCGCGGTCCCTTGCTCGTGCCAGAGGTGCCCCTCCTCCTCGGTTCTCACACGAGACGGTCCGTTGCTCTACTTTCCGAGCACAGGCTACCACTGCCACCCGGCACCGCGGCTGCACCGTAGCTCGGGCCACAAGCACACCGCACCATGGTGCTCCACCTCAGCTGCACTCGTCGATCCGTAGGTATGTCACTATTTTGTTCCGTTTTGGTTATTGGCTGCTGCTAATCTTTATTGTTTTCATCTTTTTTTCATGCAGATTGGTCCACAATTACCGGATTCATGACCTTCGGGTCAATCCCCTGGTTGGTGACTCCTTCGATCTGTGCGTGCACATCATCTATTAGCAACCTCATCCATCTTCGTTCACGGATCTGCGGGCCAACCCCTCTTCTCCTCCTTTCCCCTCCTCTTATTTCTAGACCTAGGTGTAGGATTGTATGGCAGTATGCATTTTTTGCCTCGCTCTGTTCTGCTTGTCGATCATGTCCTTTCTGTTAAAGGCCAAAAGTATTTTTGTCTTTGTGCATTGGATGTTTGTCGTTTCCTTCCTTCACTGCTTGTTTTTAGTGGAGCCTAGATATATGCCTTTTTGTTCCTTGTCTGGATCTTTGTAGGGCCTATGATTGTTGGTCCTTTCACCTTTGTGCATGGAATGTTGGTGATTTTGTTCCTTTGCTTGTTTTATTTATTGTTTCTTTCTATTGTGCTCCTATGATTCAACAATAACCGAGGCAAGGGTGTCATGATCTGAGTTTCCAAATCTTGAATTGCAATTATGGTTTAATTGATGTTTGCATTAGTGAGGAGCAGGGGTGGCCACACAAGGTGTTTTTCTCAATCAGATCACATGCATCTCTTAAAGATAATACCATAGCAAGTATGATTTACAGATTATTAGATATTATCGGTCTATGCTTCGTGTGTTTGCAGTGTTCCTAAATCTAGATCTGTTGTTTACATATGTGCTTATTTCTGTGACTAGATAGACTAGCAGTTCTGTCAATGGTTCTAAATACTTGCAGCTAGGAGATACCAGTCCCCATACTGGAAGGCTTGTCTATTTTATATCTTGAGTTGAAAGAATTATTGTCAGTTCTGTCAAACATATCTATTAAAATAGTGCTTCTCTTCATATAGCAGAAATAATTAAATGATAAGCTAATGCAACAACTCAACGTAACAGAGAGGAGAAGAGAAAAGCTTTGCTATGGGATGGCATCTTTTTGTCAGGCACTTGAATTCTTATTCTGAACCAAGTTAAAAATTTGACATGGCGCCGGTTTGTAGGTTATATCCTTTGGATCTATATAAGCTATAGTTGACTACATTTTACTCTGCTCTTTTCTGTATATATAGATCAGATGCTTTCTACACGCTCTTGCTCTTCATAGAGCATCTATTTGTCAGGCCTATCACTTTATGAGTTTCAAATAACAACCTAGGTCTTGCAGAATGCAACTACATGAATTTTAGGCCTATGCTCACTCGCCGATTGTTGTAGGTGTTCTCTCATTGTCGCACTACCGGCCACCTCTCCTCTCCGTGGCGCTCAATTCCGTGACAGGAGCCTGTTTTGTGTGCAGCACGGCTATCCCAAAGGTGTAGCTGTCGTTGGACAGAGTTGTACTTCCTTGCCGGCAACCTCTCCAATTCAGGTATACCATCTCCCTCCCGTCTTTTTCATTCTTTTGTGCGATTCAGATTTATGGACGGGTGATGTGGAATGTCTTTAATGGTAAATTTTTGGATTGTTGTTTTGTGGTCGATACATCTGCAAAAGCAGATATGCAAATTTGAGACCAATGATATTGTGCTTACTAAAAATAACAACTCTAATAATTGCACAGAGGATAGGTCTAAAACTTTTATTTACATATTTAGCTTCATTTTTTCTGATAAGAGTATCCTCAAAGTATGGCAACTATTCACTTACTTAATTGTTGTCAGCCTTTTCTTCCTTTGCTTGTACTCATTGAAACCTTTCCCTTTTGTTTGTAGTGGTGTCAGCTATGTCCTGGAGAGAGGTGTTTAGACTCCCTAAGATGGCATATGTCGCTGAGGAGACGTGATCTCCGAGCAGCCCTTCTCATAGCTCGCAGTCCAAGTCGATGCCAAATTCAACTTCCAGGAGGCTTTTTGTGCTGTGGCTGCAGGTTCGTGTTATCGGGGGAAAATATATTTTGTTTGTTTCTTATATTGGTGATGTGGGTGAGTTGATTTCTACCTGATTTGTTCCTTTCCATCTTGATCTGTGTAGCGTTAAGCATTTGAATGGAGCACATATAGGCATGCCCCGGTTCATCTTAGGTGAGTGTGGATCTGCAGCTTCCTTATGTTCATGTCATTCTGATTTTTTATTGCTGGCAATTAATGCCCTTCTTGTTTTATTTAGCGATTTTGATTACATGAACCAAGCACTAGGACTGACATGTAACTGGAGTATTGAGTGTAAAGTTTGTGGTCTGCATCTCTTTTTTTCTTAAGAGAACACCTATTTTTTTATATCTAAAGAGTTATTGTGACTACCATGGGACTTGACTATCCAGTCCGTGTACCTCCAAGGTCTACATCTTAACATGAACCAAACACTAGGACTGACATGTAACTGTATGCTCTGCTTATTTGTGCTACTATGTAATATTCATGTCAATGCCTGCTAGGTGCATACTTACCTTGTGCATTTGTTGGTCATGTCTTAAAATCTAGGCTGTATTGTATATTCTTCTAGCAAAATAAGCAGTAGGATGCTTCGATAGTCCACAATATGAATCTTTTAAATTATAACTAAGGTTCGGTACACCACGTCGGTTAACCTGTGTACAAGTCATTCAACAGTCCACAATATGAATCTTTTAAATTATAACTGAGTTTCAATACACCACGTCGATTAACCTCTGTCCAAGGCAAACATGAGAATGATACTCTAGATATGGTCCCACTTATTCTGGTTCACAAAATGCAGTAGGTAAGGAATTCATTTATTTTAGTTCCTGAATAGATTACCTCGCCGCCGCCGCCGCCTGCGCTCGCCCTCACATCGTCTCCTTTAACCCTGTAGCTTCCTGTGGCTTTATCAAAGTCAGGCCATTAATTGGGTTTTTAACAAAACACATTCCATTTGACTTACAAATATATCTGCAGTGACATACTATTATTAGCAGTCATCTAAATACTCTACAGTTCCAGTGATAGATGAACTGATCTATCAAATATGCATTGCTTTCTGTATTGCCTAGCCCCGCTTCGATTACATTGTCATGTTATACTAGATGTTTATTCGCCTGTTGTGATAGCATGTCTGATTGTTTATATTGTTTGACATGTATTCCGTGCATAGAGTCACTTGGTTGTTTGATGCGTTCGTGCTCGTCGGCGGGACGGTGCAAGGCGCAACTCCGACGCGGTTCCTCGCCGGTTGGACGGTGTTCAGGCACAACCCCGGCGCGCACTGAGTACTACCTCGGCTACAACCTCCCTCGGTGAGCTCCATCTTCTTTCTGCTCCTCTACTTCGGCTACTGTATGGGACATGGCCGTGGCTATATTGATGTGGTGCTCGTCTGGTTGATGCTCTATGATCTACTCATGCATCGGTTCCTACTTGAGCTCTGTAGTTGTGGATCCATGCTATTCTAGGGTTTGCAGGCTGTTGTTCATGTTTAGTTGCTATCATAGGAGCTCATGTGATGCTCTGGTTTACATGTGGATGCCCTGATCCTATAGCTATGCTCCTGGATTTGCTAGATTGATCAGTGGCGTTCGTGCTAGGGAGATGATGATTAATCGTGGCTAAAATAAGTGTGCCTTTGAGCAATTGAGGCACCTGTGGGTATCAAGTTGGATCCTCCCTCTTGTCTCTAGAATCCTTTTTGATCGTGTGATACTTGTTGTTGTCCTTAGATGGCCATTCTTGTTGAGTGATAACCAGGCAGCTCCACTGTATAAACAGATTGATCTGGTGATAAGAGATGACGAGGTTGGTTATATGATCGAGGAAAGGCGAATCTGAGCCCACTATGCAATGAACCCTGAACCATTTTTATTTGTATTTAAAGGTGTTGCTTATTTATGCTCAAGTGGTGTTCGTGCTAGGGCAATGATGATTACCTTGGCTGAAATTAGTGTGCCTTTGAGCAATCGAGGCACATGTGAGTATCAAGTTGGATCCTCCCTCTTGTCTCTAGAATCCTTTTTGATCTTGTGATACTTGTTGTTGTCCTTGGATGGTCATTCTTGTTGAGTGATAACCAGGGCAACTCTACTGTATAAACAGATTGATCTGGTGAGCGAGAGATGACAGGGGTAGGTTATATGATCGAGGAAAGGCGAATCTGAGACCACTATGCAATGAATCCCTGAATCCTTTCTATTTGTATTTAAAGGTGTTGCTTATCCAGAAATAAGAACCGAAGCACCTTCCTTGATGTGTTTCCGGGCGTCGGATCTCGCTGCCGAACGATCTCAGCCGCCGGATCAACCAAGACGTTGTGGTAATGAATAGTGCCCTCTTCAGCATGCCACTGCGTGTAATTTGCCTGCCCCGCCGAGGGCATTTGGGTCATTTCACGTGGGGGGGTATAAAAGGGGGGTGCTCCTATGATGGAGATGTAACACCCCCTAGTAATAAGCTCTATGACACTCTGTTAAAACTGCCAAGTCATGATCATTTGCAGTGCCAAATCATTTGGGTCAATAATCCAATTCAAATTCAAAATCTGAAAATCAAATTAAATTCCAAAGTGCAAATTGAAGTTGATCAAACTCTGCTCGAGAAATGTTATTTAATTAGCAAATAATCCAGTGGTCATGGCAAAATCATAATCATTATTTTTGGAGTTAGCTAAGTGAGTGAAACAACCTGAAACAGCACTCAAAACAGACTATTTACATCTATTAAATTAATATCAAACTCACATGGAATCCAAATTTGTCCAAACCACTTTTTGGTGAGAGATAATATTGCATTGCAATATTTGGGCCAACTCCCACATTTTTCAAAAGTGCACAAGAGCCCTAAACATTTCAGAACAGAAAGGAATAGAAATAAAAAAATAATAATAAGGGAAGGGGCCACTGTGCACTGCCACTAGTGCACAGTGCCTGAGGCCCAGCCCAGCTAGCTCTCTCCCTCTCTCTCCGATGCCGTGTCAGCGCGCGCATGGCTGCGCCGGCACCGACCGGCCGAACGGCGACAGCGCGACCACCCCACCGACGGGCGAGGAGATAAGGACGAGCCATCCATCTCCCCTGGTCGCCCGCGCACTCTTCCCCTCTTTCCCACACTCGCCTCGCCTCTTCTTCCCTCCTCAGATCCGGTGGCCGGACGCCACCGTCGCCGCGAATCGCCGCCGCCGTGGCCACTGGCCTCCCCACGCCGCCTCTCCGTGCCCCGCAGCTCCGCAGGCGACTGCTGCTTCGACTGGCACCGCCTGGAGGAGCTGGGTGCCTCAGCATCGAGCTCGCGCCGTCGTCTTCCTCCTCGGTCGCCGCCATTCTTCGTCGTCTCCGGCGAACCTCCCTGCTGCTACTAAGCTGTCGCAGGTCCGCCTTGACCGCACGGTGAGCCGCAGTTCCTCCCCACTCCTTTTCCCCGCTCCATTTCGCCCGTGACTGCCGTCCCATACGAACCCAAACCCATCGCCGCGGCACACGTCGCCGGCGAGTCTCCGGTGACCATATGGTCACGGGCGCGTGCCCACTAGCTTCGCCGCACCGCGTAGGGCTAGCCTATGCCATTCGTTTGAGCTGCTGCACACCGTGGAGTCGTTCCCGACGACCACCCGTACGCGCCGCCGTCCCCGCTCGTCGCCGGCGACGTTCCCGTCCAGCTCAGGCGAAACCACCGCCTCAGTTCGACGCGCGGGCGAGCGCTCGTTCGAACGCATCCAACCCCGAGCCAAACGGCCCACGGATGGCGAATTCCGACGGTGGCCCGAGCCCTCCGCCGTGTTTTGTGCACGCCGGCGGCAAGCCGCCGGTCACGCCACGCTGGCAGGCCTGGGTCCCACCCGGAGTCACTGCCTGCGGGCCCCGCTGCGCGCTTTGACCGCGTTGACCCGGGTCAACGCGGGTACTGTTCATCCACTCTCACTGACAGGCGGGCCCCACCTCCCTGATTAATTAGTTAAAACAAATTAGAAATAAAAATAAACTAATTAACCTAATGTCTCACTGACATGTGGGGTCCACCCCCTAATTAATCCTGGTAATTAAACTGAATCACTGATTAAAGAAATAGAGGCTGACATGTGGGTCCCACTGGACCCATATGTCAGGTTTGACTGGTCAACCGTCCTGTTGACTTGCTGACGTCAGCAGCACGCCATGCTGACGTCATAATTCATTTTCTGTTAAATAAAATAATTCCAGAAATTCAAATAATCTTTAAAAATTAATAACTTTTAAACCGTAGCTCGGATCGAAAAAGTTAAAACATGAAAGTTGCTCAGAACGACGAGACGAGTCTGATCGTGCCGTCTGTTTCTCCATCGGAACCTCCTACGTAGAAGAACTCGAAACTCCGGACCCGAATCCGACAGATGAATAGTGCACACACGTCAGATATTAAATCCCAGAATAATTCTAAAAATAACTAAAATGACTTAGATGCATATTCAGGCAACCCTGCACTGCATCATAGCATAGCACGCACTGTGTGGCATATGATTGCATATTGTTTACCTATTTCCTCCCCCTCTTCTCTCTCGATAGACCCCGACGCAGACGTAGCTCCAGACGCAGACGCAGCTCCGGAGTACGACTACGTTCCCGACGACACCCCTGAAGACCTTGCCCTTGCCCCAGAGCAAACAGGCAAGCACCCCCATTTTGAGCATTCCGATATCGCCTATTCTCTCCCCTCTTATGCTTGCATTAGATGATACTGCTGCTATTACTATCCTACTCTGTTGCATAGCCTGTTTACTTGTAACCTACTTTTGATACATGCCTGTTATCCTAAACTGTTTAGCATAGGATGGGTAGAGTCACGACAGAGACCCCCATTTGATCCCGACTGCCCTGTTGGATATCAGAAGACCCGATCACCGGGAATGAAGACCAGACCCTGACACGACACATCACTTCCCCCTTAGTTGCCGACGCTGCTGGGTTATCATCGAGTGCCGAGGGTGATACCTCGTCAGCACTTCTGATGTTAACCTTGTAGGTTAGTTACTCGGTCGTGGTAAGCGAGGGTGATTCCTTCTACACCACCCCCGATCACGACGTCGTCGCGCAACTCCTCAAGGTGGACCTCGAGGGTGATTCCTCCTTCGTTCACCTTGATGATAACATCGAGCGGGAATTCCATCGAGGGTGATTCCTCAGGGTTCCCTTCGGTGTCAGACACACAGTTACCTTGGATATTATGACTTGCACTAAACTATGATACTAAAGACGGGTCGGCCCTGAGGGGTACCCGCGCGAGCTTAACGCGAAGTGATGTGGAGTCGGGTTGACCTGGATGGTGCCCGCGAGATAACTACGAGGCGTGGCCGGGCATTCTTAGCCCTTGCCGCAAGTCCTCGAGACGGGGCGACGGAGTCACATCGATCGTGAGTCTCTGCTCGTTTCCGCGCGCTCCTAATCCACTACGGTTTGGATATTTGATCCGAGGGGCCTCTGGCCCGATAGCACTAACCATCACGTGGGCATAGTATGGGCGTTCTGCGTCGTACACATCAGCCGAAGCTTGTTTGACGTCAGTAAGGAGCGGCGCACGCCGAGTTGGACTGGTAACGCAACCGCGCTTGTATAAGGGGTTGCTAGGTCTGCTCTCGGTGGCCCCGTAACGTGCAGGAGTTCCCGGGGCGATGGCCCAAGACCCCTGGGGGCATAGGTTTAGTCCGGCGTGCTGACCTCTCTTATAAGCCTAGGTCGGGTTGCGGCGTGTTGCTTAGCCGAGGCCGGGCATGACCCAGAAAAGTGTGTCCGGCCAGAGTTAAGTGAGCGTGGTGGGTAAGTTGGTGCACCCCTGCAGGGAAGAAACTTCTATCGATAGCCTGTCCTACGGTAACGGACACTCGGAGTTGTATCCCGATCGGTACAACTAGAACATGTGATGAGAACTGGATAGTACGGCTCTGGGATTGCTTTCTCGCAGGGAGTCGAGAAAGGATCTCAGGTCGAGGTTGATGATATTACTACTACTACTTTACATTGTGTTCATCTGCTCTCTCCTGATGCTGCAAGACTGTCGAAGATTGTTGAAGATGCTAGTCTTCGATAGGACTAGGCTTTCCCCCTCTACTCTGGCATTTCTGCAGCCCAGTCCACATATACAGCCATTCCTTTGACAATGATGCATATGTAGTGTAGATCCTTGCTTGCTGAGTACTTCGGATGAGTACTCACGTTTGCTTTATTTTCTTTTTCCCCCATTTTCCATTTGATGCCACCAGACGACGGAGCCCCTAAGCCAGAAGCCCCAGCCGACGACCAGTACTACTATCCGCCTGGCGAGTACTACTACTACGAAGAGCCGTTCGACGACCAGGAGTAGGATCGGAGGGTCCAGGGCAGGAGGCCTACGCCTTTCGATCGTAGTTTTTATTTCTACCCCGCCTCTGTGAAGGCTTATCTCTCTCTCTGTAATATATCTGTACTCAGATATCTAATGCTTCCGCTGACGCTTGTATGCCATCGAGCTTGTATTCGAGCCCTCGAGGCCCTGGCTTGTAATATTAAGCTTGTATGACTTTATTTTTATGTTTTAGAGTTGTGTTGTGATATCTTCAAGTGAGTCCTTAGGCTTGATCGTGCGCATTTGCGTGTATGATTAGTGCACGATTAAGCCGGGGTCGTCACAGGTTGGTATCAGAGCCGACTGCCTCTAGTTATCCCCCTATCCAATTCCTTGGCCGAAGTTGAGTCTAGTGGTCAAAAACTATTTTACTAACTTGGCTGTGTGGCTTACGGGCCCACGTCGCCAACTGGGTGGTATTAGGATCTTTTATTCCTCGTCTTTACTCTGGGATTCTAATCTCTCATCTATTCGGGTTTACTAAAATTTACTAACACCGACATTTAGGATCTCGTTAATTCTATCCACCCGGAGAACTGGATTTAGTGCGATTTCCCTGTCATTGATCTGATTAGTCTGATAATCATTTCCTTTCCATTGTTTTGTTTAACCTTTCCTTCCGAGATCGGTTATATTTCTCAATGTCTTATGACAATCCTGAACTTCTTATTTCAGATGGATCGACTGTTTCCCCCTCGTCCTACGACGCAGCTCGTGCTTCGCACCTGTGCTCGAGACGTCCCTGGGTTTCCAGCTGTTCTGATCGCCCTCTTGATCAGGCTGGGATACCGCTGGTGCCCCGAGTACATGGTCTATGAGGTTTATCGTGAGTTCAACCAGGAGCAGTACTATGCTGATGTTCGCATCTACGATCAGCAGGATAACTCTGACACTGAGCTTCACCGTTTTCACGGTATCGGCGTGACGATTGAGATGGCAGTCCATGATGCCGCCTACTCTGCTGTCGCACGTCTCCGAGGAGAGCACAGTGCTAACTTGGATGATACTGTGTTTCGGTACATTCCGTATGCACCTGTTGGAGATGCTACTGGATTTTACACAGCTATCTGTGCCCCGTACGAGCCTCGTCGCTATGATCAGCGAGTTCTGATCCACTACGCTCAGGCTTTGGATCGCACTGTTCGTGCACTTGCTGTTGAGTTGTTTGCCACTCGAGCACGCTACTACGAGGCTATGACACAGTTGCTACCAGCTGTTCGTGCAGGGATGCATCCGGAGTACATTCTTTACCCGAGCAGGACTGAGATGCCATCAGGGATCGTCTGGCCTGCTGTGGGAGGTCACACGCCTGCACGTGGACCTCTTCTTTCTTCTCGAGACCGGGTTCTGCATCAGAGTGCCCATGGAGCGCAGGATCCTTCTGCGACGAACGTCCATCGTCCGCACTTGCAGTTACCCCGTTTCAGTGGTTTTCTCCGACGCTGATGTAGCCTTTGCTATGTCCCGTTGTGTACTTTCTTACCGCGTGCCTGCGCGCCGCCTAGCATGTCTAGCTTTTCATTTGCGCCGTTATGCTGCCCGAATGTAACCGACTACGTATGGATCTGTATGTCTTAATGACTACTTTCAGCATCTGTGCACTACTTCAATAAATGTCGAGTTACATCATGTTTATTGCTAAACACTTGCATAAGCTATTGCTGAAATACCCCTGTTGAATTAGCAGGATGGCTGACAACAATCCGCCACCGCCGCCACCACCTGATTACATGGCAGCGATGATGCAACAGTTTGAACTCAACCGCCAGTTTATGACGGGAATTATGCAGCAGTTCCCTCGTCCTGATTCTAATCAGCAGCCTTTCTCCATCACTTTGCCAGAATTTATGCGGCTCAGCCCATCTTTCTTCCGTAACACAGTCAACCCATTGGATGCCGATGACTGGCTGCGTGACATCTCCCATGAGATGGAGTCTGCTAGTGTCGCCGAAATTAACTATGTCACTTTTGCGACATATCTTCTTAAGGGTCCCGCAGCCCAATGGTGGGCCACTCACCGACAGACTCTGCCGCCTGGTACTGTCGTCACTTGGGCAGAATTCAAGATTGCATTCCGTGCCCGCTACATTCCTCAAGCTGTCATAGCTCGGAAGAAGGCCGAGTTCCGTAGCCTTGTTCAGGGCAACAAGACCGTGGAAGTATATCAGCGCGAGTTTCTTGACTTATCTCGCTATGCTGAAGAAGACATTCCTACTGATGAGCGAAGACAGGAGAAGTTCCGTGAAGGACTGCATCATGACATACAGTTGGCACTGCTTGTCCAGGATTATCCTGATTTCGCCACCTTGGTGAATAAGGCCATCATGGTTGAAACTGGACTTAAGAAGCACAAGGAAGCGTCCAGACGCACCCGTGAGTCGCGCTCCTCTTCGGGCTCGTCTTCCCAGAAGCGACGCATCTGGTTCCCCAAAGGCATGTTCCGTTCAGCAGCTCCTGCGAACAGACCTTCTTATGCTGCACCACGTCTGCCACCTCCACCACCGAGACAGCCCCTGCCAGCTCCAGCACCTCGAGCTCCAACACCTCGTCCTGACAGCGGGCTATGCTTCAAGTGTGGCAAGCCAGGTCACCGTGCTAGAGACTGTTCTCAAAATCAGAATCAACTAGCTCTTCCTTCTGCTGGACGTGGAATTGGCCGTGGTATTCCTCAGCAGCGCAACAATAATGCCAGACCTTCTTACGGTCGTGGGCAGTACTACCACGTCAACATGTCTGAAGCTCCAAATCAACCAGATACTGTGATGGGTACACTTCTCGTTAATTCAGTACCAGCATCTGTTTTATTTGATTCAGGAGCATCGCATTCCTTCATGTCAGAACATTTTGCACGCATGCATGACATTAAATGCGAATACATGAACACACCTTTATTGGTACACACCCCCGCGGGTGGTTGCCGAACCTTTACAGTTAGCTATAATGTTCCCGTTGAAATCGAAGAGTTGGAGTTCAGTGCGTCTCCCATTATTCTGAAATCGTCCAAGATTGACCTTATTCTGGGAATGGATTGGTTGAAGGCCCACTATGCCTCAATCAATTGTGCCACCAAAGTTGTTCACCTCTTGCACCCCTCGAATGAGATGGTGAATTACCATGCTCATATCACTCAGAACGCTGAGGCTCAAATTTATGCCTTGAATGCGTTGAATGCTTCTCCGCTTGATGGGATTGAGATTATCCCAGTTGTCTGTGACTTCCCGGATGTTTTTCTAGAAGAACTTCCAGGAATACCCCCTGCTAGAGCTGTCGAGTTCGTCATCGACTTGAAGCCTGGCACCACTCCTATTGCGAAGCGTCCTTACAAGATGCCTCCGCACCACCTCATCGAGCTTAAGGAGGAAATTGATAAATCTTTAAGGAAGGGTTTCATCCGCCCTAGTTCCTCTGCTTGGGGAGCACCTTCTCTCTTTGTTAAGAAGAAGGATGGAACTAACCGTCTGGTTCAAGATTATCGTCCTATCAACCAGGCAACCATTCAGAATAAATATCCACTTCCCCGGATCAACGATTTATATGACCAACTCGCTGGATCTTCGGTGTTTTCTAAACTCGACTTGAGGTTGGGTTATCACCAGATCCGTGTTCGCGAAGAGGATATTCCCAAGACTGCATTCGTTACTCGTTATGGCTCATACGAGTACACCGTCATGTCATTTGGTCTGACGAATGCTCCCGCTACCTTCTCTCGCTTAATGAATTATATATTCATGGACTACCTCGACAAATTCGTCGTGGTATATCTGGATGATATTCTGGTTTATTCGAAGAACAAAGAAGAACATGCTGAGCACCTTCGACCAGTTCTGGAGAGACTTCGAGAGCACCAATTATATGCCAAGTTCTCTAAATGCGAATTCTGGCTTCCTGAAGTGACCTACCTTGGACATGTGATTTCCAAGGACGGTATTGCCGTTAACCCGGAGCGTGTTCAGGCTATCCTTGACTGGACTCCTCCGAAGAATGCCAAGCAGGTCCGAAGCTTTCTCGGTCTAGCCAGCTATTGTCGCCGATTCGTCGAGAACTTCTCCAAGATCGCCAAGCCCCTGACTAATCTGCTCCACAAAGGCGTTAAGTTTGAGTGGACAGACAAGTGTCAGGAAAGTTTCCAGACCCTCAAGGACAAGCTCACTTCTGCTCCAGTGCTTGCTCCTCCTGATTCTCGCAAGGACTTTGTCATATATTGTGACGCCTCTCGTCAGGGATTAGGCTGCGTCCTAATGCAAGAGCGGAGAGTAATTGCATATGCTTCACGTCAATTGCGTCCACATGAAGAGAATTATCCAGTGCATGATCTTGAACTTGCAGCAGTGATGTATGCATTGAAGTTATGGCGACACTACCTTCTGGGTAATCGGTGTGAAATTTATACCGATCACCAAAGTCTGAAATACTTATTCACTCAACCGGATCTTAATCTCCGACAACAACGATGGTTAGAAGCTATTGCGGATTATGACTGCGGTATTTCTTATACCCCGGGCAAAGCTAATGTAATGGCCGATGCCCTGAGTCGCAAGTCATATTGCAACAACCTCATGGTTAGGCAAGCTCAACCTCGTCTTCACGCAGAACTGACTCAGCTGAATCTGCGAATTGTTCCCCAGGGTTCTTTTAATAACCTTGTGGTACAGCCAGACCTTCTAAAGGCTGTTAAAGAAGCGCAAGCCAAAGATGCTGAAATTGACTTGATGAAGAAGGAGCTTCACCTTGCTAAGTATCAGGATTTCTCAGTTGCTGAAGATGGTACATTATATTTCAGAGACCGCATCGTAGTACCTCGCTTCGAGCTGATGACTGACAAAGTCATGAAGGAGGCCCATGATACACCGCTGTCTATCCATCCGGGTAGTACCAAGATGTATCGAGATCTTCGTCAAAGGTACTGGTGGTCTAGGATGAAGCAGGATATTGCTCGTTATGTTGCCGAGTGTGACGTTTGTCGTCGCGTGAAGGCAGAACATCAGAAACCTGCTGGAATTCTGCAACCGCTCCCTATTCCTCTATGGAAGTGGGATAAAGTGCAAATGGACTTCATCACTGGTCTTCCCAAGTCTCAGAAGGGTCACGATGCCATTCTTGTCGTCATCGACCAACTCTCCAAGGTTGCTCATTTCCTACCTGTTAAGGAGACTATCACCGCTAGCCAGCTAGCAGAACTGTACATTGCCAGAATTGTTTCACTCCATGGTATTCCCAAGGAAATCAGTTCAGACCGTGGCAGTATTTTCACTGGCCATTTCTGGGAAAGTTTCCAGAAAGCAATGGGAACTCATATTACCTGGAGTTCAGCTTATCATCCCCAATCCCAAGGCCAAGTTGAGCACGTTAATCAAGTGCTTGAAGACATGCTACGAGCCTGTGTTATATCCTTCGGTAAGAAATGGGAGGAATCTCTCCCGTATGCCGAGTTCTCTTATAACAATAGTTATCAAGCCAGCTTAAAAATGGCCCCATTTGAGGTTCTTTATGGACGAAAATGTCGAACCCCTCTGAATTGGTCAGAAACTGGGGAACGACCTCTTGTTGGACCGGACATTATTCAGCATGCCGAAGAACAAGTCCGAATTATCCGGGAGAATCTCAAAGCAGCTCAAGACCGTCAGAAGAGTAATTATGATCGCAAGCGATGGGGTGTGATCTATCAACCTGGTGATCAAGCTTATCTTCGTGTCACTCCAATGAAGGGCACCCGTCGTTTCGGAATCAAGGGCAAGCTAGCTCCTCGCTATATTGGTCCTTTCCGTATCGTGGCTAGACGTGGACATGTGGCTTATAAATTGGAATTGCCGCCACAGTTCTCTCATATTCATGATGTCTTCCACGTATCGCAACTCCGTAAGTGCTTCAAGGAATCTCCGCATCGTGCAGTGGATCATGAGATGCTACAACTGCAAGATGATCTTTCCTATAAGGAGCATCCGATCCGCATCCTCGACGAAGCTGAGCGTCGTACTCGTCAGAAGACGACCAAGTTCCTAAAAGTGCAATGGTCGAATCATACTGAAGATGAAGCCACTTGGGAACGCGAGGATCATCTTCGGGAAGAATATCCCGAACTCTTTCCTTCTACCTCCTAAATTCTCGGGACGAGAATTTCTTTTAGAGGAGGAGAATTTGTAACACCCCCTTGTAATGGCCACAGTGATCAGCTGTTAATAATGCCATGTCATCATCATTTGCAGTGCCAAATCATTTGGGTTAATAATCCAATTCAAATTCAAAATCTGAAAATCAAATTAAATTCCAAAGTGCAAATTGAAGTTGATCAAACTCTGCTGGAGAAATGTTATTTAATTAGCAAATAATCCAGTGGTCATGGCAAAATCATAATCATTATTTTTGGAGTTAGCTAAGTGAGTGAAACTACCTGAAACAGCACTCAAAACAGACTATTTACATCTATTAAATTAATATCAAACTCACATGGAATCCAAATTTGTCCAAACCACTTTTTGGTGAGAGATAATATTGCATTGCAATATTTGGGCCAACTCCCACATTTTTCAAAAGTGCACAAGAGCCCTAAACATTTCAGAACAGAAAGGAATAGAAATAAAAAAAAAAAATAAGGGAAGGGGCCACTGTGCACTGCCACTAGTGCACAGTGCCTGAGGCCCAGCCCAGCTAGCTCTCTCCCTCTCTCTCCGATGCCGTGTCAGCGCGCGCATGGCTGCGCCGGCACCGACCGGCCGAACGGCGACAGCGCGACCACCCCACCGACGGGCGAGGAGATAAGGACGAGCCATCCATCTCCCCTGGTCGCCCGCGCACTCTTCCCCTCTTTCCCACACTCGCCTCGCCTCTTCTTCCCTCCTCAGATCCGGTGGCCGGACGCCACCGTCGCCGCGAATCGCCGCCGCCGTGGCCACTGGCCTCCCCACGCCGCCTCTCCGTGCCCCGCAGCTCCGCAGGCGACTGCTGCTTCGACTGGCACCGCCTGGAGGAGCTGGGTGCCTCAGCATCGAGCTCGCGCCGTCGTCTTCCTCCTCGGTCGCCGCCATTCTTCGTCGTCTCCGGCGAACCTCCCTGCTGCTACTAAGCTGTCGCAGGTCCGCCTTGACCGCACGGTGAGCCGCAGTTCCTCCCCACTCCTTTTCCCCGCTCCATTTCGCCCGTGGCTGCCGTCCCATACGAACCCAAACCCATCGCCGCAGCACACGTCGCCGGCGAGTCTCCGGTGACCATATGGTCACGGGCGCGTGCCCACTAGCTTCGCCGCACCGCGTAGGGCTAGCCTATGCCATTCGTTTGAGCTGCTGCACACCGTGGAGTCGTTCCCGACGACCACCCGTACGCGCCGCCGTCCCCGCTCGTCGCCGGCGACGTTCCCGTCCAGCTCAGGCGAAACCACCGCCTCAGTTCGACGCGCGGGCGAGCGCTCGTTCGAACGCATCCAACCCCGAGCCAAACGGCCCACGGATGGCGAATTCCGACGGTGGCCCGAGCCCTCCGCCGTGTTTTGTGCACGCCGGCGGCAAGCCGCCGGTCACGCCACGCTGGCAGGCCTGGGTCCCACCCGGAGTCACTGCCTGCGGGCCCCGCTGCGCGCTTTGACCGCGTTGACCCGGGTCAACGCGGGTACTGTTCATCCACTCTCACTGACAGGCGGGCCCCACCTTCCTGTTTAATTAGTTAACCGTTTTAGAAATAAAGATAATAATCTAATTACCCTAATGAGTCACTGACATGTGGGGCCCGACCCTAATTAACCCTGTGGATTAAATTGATTCACTGTTAAATGGAAACAGAGGCTGACATGTGGGTCCCACTGGACCCACATGTCATATTTGACTAGTCAGCCGGCTGTTGACTCGCTGATGTCAGCATGACATCATGCTGACGTCATATTTCCTTTTCTGATTAATAAAAATAATTCCAAAAATTCAGATAAACTTTGAAAATTCATAACTTTCAAACCGTAACTCAGATCGAAAAAGTTTATACATGAAAGTTGCTCAGAACGACGAGCCAAGTCTGATCGTGCCGTCTGTTTCTCCATCGGAACCTCCTACGTAGAAGAACTCGTAACTCCGGACCCGAATCCGACAGATGAATAGTGCACACACGTCGGATATTAAATCCCAGAATAATTCTAAAAATAACTAAAATGACTTAGATGCATATTCAGGCAACCCTGCACTGCATCATAGCATAGCACGCACTGTGTGGCATATGATTGCATATTGTTTACCTATTTCCTCCCCCTCTTCTCTCTCGATAGACCCCGACGCAGACGTAGCTCCAGACGCAGACGCAGCTCCGGAGTACGACTACGTTCCCGACGACACCCCTGAAGACCTTGCCCTTGCCCCAGAGCAAACAGGCAAGCACCCCCATTTTGAGCATTCCGATATCGCCTATTCTCTCCCCTCTTATGCTTGCATTAGATGATACTGCTGCTATTACTATCCTACTCTGTTGCATAGCCTGTTTACTTGTAACCTACTTTTGATACATGCCTGTTATCCTAAACTGTTTAGCATAGGATGGGTAGAGTCACGACAGAGACCCCCATTTGATCCCGACTGCCCTGTTGGATATCAGAAGACCCGATCACCGGGAATGAAGACCAGACCCTGACACGACACATCACTTCCCCCTTAGTTGCCGACGCTGCTGGGTTATCATCGAGTGCCGAGGGTGATACCTCGTCAGCACTTCTGATGTTAACCTTGTAGGTTAGTTACTCGGTCGTGGTAAGCGAGGGTGATTCCTTCTACACCACCCCCGATCACGACGTCGTCGCGCAACTCCTCAAGGTGGACCTCGAGGGTGATTCCTCCTTCGTTCACCTTGATGATAACATCGAGCGGGAATTCCATCGAGGGTGATTCCTCAGGGTTCCCTTCGGTGTCAGACACACAGTTACCTTGGATATTATGACTTGCACTAAACTATGATACTAAAGACGGGTCGGCCCTGAGGGGTACCCGCGCGAGCTTAACGCGAAGTGATGTGGAGTCGGGTTGACCTGGATGGTGCCCGCGAGATAACTACGAGGCGTGGCCGGGCATTCTTAGCCCTTGCCACAAGTCCTCGAGACGGGGCGACGGGGTCACATCGATCGTGAGTCTCTGCTCGTTTCCGCGCGCTCCTAATCCACTACGGTTTGGATATTTGATCCGAGGGGCCTCTAGCCCGATAGCACTAACCATCACGTGGGCATAGTATGGGCGTTCTGCGTCGTACACATCAGCCGAAGCTTGTTTGACGTCAGTAAGGAGCGGCGCACGCCGAGTTGGACTGGTAATGCAACCGCGCTTGTATAAGGGGTTGCTAGGTCTGCTCTCGGTGGCCCCGTAACGTGCAGGAGTTCCCGGGGCGATGGCCCAAGACCCCTGGGGGCATAGGTTTAGTCCGGCGTGCTGACCTCTCTTATAAGCCTAGGTCGGGTTGCGGCGTGTTGCTTAGCCGAGGCCGGGCATGACCCAGAAAAGTGTGTCCGGCCAGAGTTAAGTGAGCGTGGTGGGTAAGTTGGTGCACCCCTGCAGGGAAGAAACTTCTATCGATAGCCTGTCCTACGGTAACGGACACTCGGAGTTGTATCCCGATCGGTACAACTAGAACATGTGGTGAGAACTGGATAGTACGGCTCTGGGATTGCTTTCTCGCAGGGAATCGAGAAAGGATCTCAGGTCGAGGTTGATGATATTACTACTACTACTTTACATTATGTTCGTCTGCTCTCTCCTGATGCTGCAAGACTGTCGAAGATTGTTGAAGATGCTAGTCTTCGATAGGACTAGGCTTTCCCCCTCTACTCTGGCATTTCTGCAGCCCAGTCCACATATACAGCCATTCCTTTGACAATGATGCATATGTAGTGTAGATCCTTGCTTGCTGAGTACTTCGGATGAGTACTCACGTTTGCTTTATTTTCTTTTCCCCCCATTTTCCATTTGATGCCACCAGACGACGGAGCCCCTAAGCCAGAAGCCCCAGCCGACGACCAGTACTACTATCCGCCTGGCGAGTACTACTACTACGAAGAGCCGTTCGACGACCAGGAGTAGGATCGGAGGGTCCAGGGCAGGAGGCCTACGCCTTTCGATCGTAGTTTTTATTTTTACCCCGCCTCTGTGAAGGCTTATCTCTCTCTCTGTAATATATCTGTACTCAGATATCTAATGCTTCCGCTGACGCTTGTATGCCATCGAGCTTGTATTCGAGCCCTCGAGGCCCTGGCTTGTAATATTAAGCTTGTATGACTTTATTTTTATGTTTTAGAGTTGTGTTGTGATATCTTCAAGTGAGTCCTTAGGCTTGATCGTGCGCATTTGCGTGTATGATTAGTGCACGATTAAGCCGGGGTCGTCACAGGAGACCTAGCCGCCTCCTCCTCTCTCGCTCGCTCCTGCAGCCGCCTCTCTCCCTCCCACACAACCGCCTCCCTCACTCACTCGCGCCTCATCCGGCGGCGGCGGCGGCGGCTCCCGCGCCCGCGTTCTTCCTCCCCCAACATGCCCCTGCGCGGCCCTGCACGCCTAGGCGGCTCCCACCAACCACGGCGACGGCGGCAACGGCCACGGAGGAGGGTGGCGGATCAGCGGTGCCATCGATGGTGTCTGTGGCGGCTATGCAATGAACCCTGAACCATTTTTATTTGTATTTAAAGGTGTTGCTTATTTATGCTCAAGTGGTGTTCGTGCTAGGGCGATGATAATTACCTTGGCTGAAAGTAGTGTGCCTTTGAGCAATCGAGGCACTTGTGTGTATCAAGTTGGATCCTCCCTCTTGTCTCTAGAATCCTTTTTGATCCTGTGATACTTGTTGTTGTCCTTGGATGGTCATTCTTGTTGAGTGATAACCATGACAGTTCTACTGTACAAAACAGATTGATGTGGTGATAAGAGATGATGGGGGCAAGTTATATGATCGAGGAAAGGTTAATCTGAGCCCACTATGCAATGAACCCTGAACCCTTTTTATTTGTATTTAAAGGTGTTGCTTATTTATGCTCCAGTGTTTATAGCCATCTTATGTAAAGATTTCTTCTCTCTCATATCTTGACTGCATATAAGTTGTTCTTGAACTTTTATTGTTTGTTGTTGGTCCTTAATTTAATCTGGTAAAGAGTAAGTTGCACTTTGTTGGTCCATTTGGGTTGTGGATTTATTTATTATGATGGCGAGACACACCTATGGTGAGATTCTATTTCGATGATGTGCACTCTTTACACCTCGCTTTGAATTGGCACGAGAAGATCGTTCTAGATTGGAATCCATATAACTTTGAGAAGGTCAGCTTTGGACCTGATTTGATTGTTCATTTCTTCTTTTCCTCAGAATTGAATATAATATTTACTGTCTAACTCTGAGCTATTGCAGGTCAATGTCTGTTCTCTCTCTCTCTCTCTCTCTCTCTCTTTCTCTCTCTCTCTCTCTGACTGCCTCTCCTCCCAATGAGTTGGCATGCTGGTCACCGCCGTGTCTCCTGCTGGCTTGCCCCTCGCCCTTGTTGGGAGGGTCGTGTGGGCCGTCCTACATTTTAATCCACATAACTTTGAAAAGGTCAGCATTGGTCCTTATTTGATTCTTCATTTTTCTCTCATTATGCCATATGATATTTACTAACAAGGAATCAGATGCTCACAGGTCGCCACCATGCCGTCTCTCTCTCTCTCTCTCTCTCTCTCTCTCTCTCTCTCTCTCTCTCTCTCTCTCTCTGACCGCCCCTCCCATTGTCTTGGTTTGCTGGTTGTTGTTGTGTCTCCCGCCGGTTCGCCCGTTGCCATCGCTGGAAGGGTTGTGTAGTCCGCCGCTCATGCCAGTACTCTGCAGTGACCAGTGAGGACCATGGCATCGAGACAAACCCAAAAGGAAACACCGCCGGCCATAGCATCGGTGGAGGCCTCCCTGTCTATCAGTCCATAACAGGTTTGTATGCTTTGCCCTCACCTCCTACTTCTCTCGCCTAGCTGGTCCCTGCAAACTAAATAATGGAACTATTTCCATAAATCAATTAACTCTTAACAATATCATTATCTAATTATGCTACTAAAACAACTATACAAATGTTCATCGTCACAAGAAACAACAGCATTTTTTTTGGCTTTCATGGGGTTTGATGTAAATCTGGAAATGGCTATATGGCAACATCCGTTTGCCGAAAAATGAATTATTTGGTATTTCAGAGAACTTCCCAGTACCCAGTTCTGCTTTTGTATTTCCTGTAGGGGGAAGCCCCTGCCCCCCCGGGCCTGTAGGGATCACTAAGATTTTTCTTGGTTTTGTAGTTGTGGATTGCTGTGATTGTTACTGCAATAGTGGATCATATATATACACTTGGCAACTCAGTTTAGGATATCGCTTGGTAAATGCTGATTGTTACTGTAATAGTGGATCATATATATACACTTGGCAACTCTGTTTAGGATATCGCTTGGTAAATGTTGATTGTTACTGCAATAGTGGATCATATATATACACCATATATATACTAATTGTTGATTGTTTCTTCCATTTTGGTGGCAACCTTGCTGTTCCGTGCACTATTGGCTGTTGTTTTTACCGTTCGGTTCATGAAGGTAAAGCACGCTATGCATTATTCACTCTTAATTGTTTTCTGTTCATCCATGGTTATTCTTTGTTCATCATATGTACCTCTGTTTGAGGCTGTCGCGGCCTACTGTAGATTGCCATTTCATTTTTACCTTAAAGAAGTGGCTGCTGATGGTTGTCATTGGAGGAGTTGAGATAGATAATCTTGTTGGTAATCGCGTTGTGCGGTCTAGGACACGATTTATCTGGGAAGAAACATTGGACGGGGGTTGTTCTTTGTTTGATCAAGCCGTTTTCAGGCGGTGCGCTTCTTACAAGGACTGCACGGATTTGTCGTTGTAGACTACAACTACGAGAGCATGTTAGCTTATAGGGATGTTGCCCAGTCGGCTATGGTGGTTGCGAGTGCGCTTGCCCGCTTCGCCTAGCCTGTGGTGCATGCTGGTTGACAGGGAAGTGTCGTAGGTATCAATGTGAGTGTTCCTCTGCAATTACTTTATTCAGAGTTAGTCAACTTTGCGTGTAAGTTTTTGGTCCCTTCTAGACCTGTCTTAGATAAGGTGTGTCCAAATCATTGCACTATGCCTTTGGGCGCCTCTTGTTATAAACACTTGCGCCTGTTAATGGATGCTTGCTAATTTATTTCATTCTGGTATGACCAGAGCTCCTGTTTTTTGTGCCCATTGTCTTTCTTAGGGATTCTAAAGCCACAAGGATACAAAATAAATCTGATGATCATTTTATTCACACTGACGATGATAACATTTCTGCTATAGTTTCATTGACTGTACAGATTTCCTTCTAAACTATAAGATCCATGTCTATCTTCATGAGCGAGCTATCTTAACTCCAACCATTTATGTGGCTGTCAAAGTCAATATTTTTTTATCCTGTCAGTGGTCCCTCAGCACAGACGAGAGTATTTGAGCTGTGATTCAATGGTTAATTCCAATGATGATGTTAAAAGAAAGCATTGTGTTACATCCACCTGAGTTCTGAATGCTATTTCTATAATCAATTTTCTTGAACATAAAGTATTCTTATCATCAGAGAGCTTGCCGATTGTACATTCAAGCTATTATTATGATGTGTTCTCCTATAGGAGAGGTTGTTTGCGTACCAGATATAATTGATGCTTTAGAAAACCAAATGGCCTTTCACTTTCAAAAGACGACAGTTTCCTGTCCGACTATGTTATTCCATGACAATAAATATGAACCAGGGCTACACATTGTCCTTTGTTGGAATTTATATCTGAAATATCATGTTCTATCCATCACTAGTGCAGAAAGGGGCTATAGTCCCAGTTCGTAAGGCCCTTTAGTGCCGGTTCTGGAACCGGCACTAAAGGGTGGGGACTAAAGGCCCCCCCCCCTTTAGTCCCGGTTCAACACGAACCGCCACTAAAGGGCCACCACGTGGCACGAGCAGGCGCCGGGGTCTGAGGGATTAATTTGAAATTTTTTTTGAAAAAAATTTTGAATTTTTTTTTGGATTTTCGAAAATTTTAAATTTTTTTGAAAAAAAATTTGAATTTTTTTTGGATGTTCAAAATTTTGAATTATTTGACGATTTAATCTCTAATCACCCCTCATCACTGCTCAAGTGTGAAGCACTCATTCCAAATCATCTAACTTTCCGGCCGGTCACCCATCCTATCATCTAACTTCCCGACCGGTCACCCATCCTCTCACTACTCCAACCTGAGCACGCTTAACTTCTGAGTTCTATTCCCCCTAATTTCCAAGTCTGCACTTGTTGTTTTCCTGACAGTACTAAGCTGTCAATCCTATTAACCCTCAGGAGTTTAGCTTGAGCATGAAGTCACACGTTTCACCGTTTGAGTTTGAAACTATTATTCTAAAAAACAATAATTATTAAGTAACAATAATATTTCTTGAATAAGTAGTTTGACCACAGTTTGATCAGATTTGACCAAAATTCAAAAAATGAAATAATTATTTAGTAACGCTAATATTCTTGAATAATTATTTAGTAACACTAATATTTCTTGAATAAGTAGTTTGACCACATTTTGACCAGATTTAACCAAAATTCAAAAAAACTGAAATTTAAGCATAACTTTTTTTCCTTTTAGAATTTGAGGATTCTAAAAATTTGCAAAACGGCCTATGGCAGTCAAAATCGGATGCGGATTTTCGTGCTGAACATTTTGATATATTATACTTTTTTTTCGACATCGTATGCAAAAGATATAGTCGTTTTACTTTTTCATAACACTTTTTTGCAAAACATGTCGAAATTTATGTTTTTAAATTTACCTAACTAGTAGATGTAGTAACATAACTACATCTCGAAGAATTTTAATTTTTGAAGTTTTTATCATTTTCTTTTGGTTTTTTTTTTCAAAACTGAAAAGACGATAGGGGGGGTAGAGTTTGAAAATTGCCCTTTAGTGCCGGTTTGTGTCTCCAACCGGGACTAAAGGTTAGACCCCTTTAGTCCTGATTTGTGACACGAACCGGCACTAAAGGGTAGGTTTGTGTCACAAACCGGGACTAAAGGGGCTTTAGTCCCGATTTGTGACACAAACCGGGACTATAGGTCACAAATGAACCGGGATTAATGCATAGCCGTTCGAACTGGGACTAATGGTACCATTAGTGCTGGTTCATTTACAAACCGGGACTAATGAGCTGAACATTAGGCTCTTTTTCTACTAGTGCATGGACAGTTGTATGTTGTAGTGTCGCGGGTCATATCGAAAAAATCCCTAAAATTACTTATGAAAGATAAAGATGGAAAATGTATGGAGACTCGGAACATTTTCCCCCCAAGGTTTATGCCTCAATTATCCCCTTTTAAGTTTATCGACATGGCCCTATAATAATTAGTAGTAGCCTGCGTTGTATTGTCTTTAACAGTATATCCTCGGATACATTTTTTTTTCTCTTTGGCTACTGAATTTTATTGGTATTCTTCTGCACATATATGTGATGTGGTACATTCTTTCTCTTCATGTTTTAAGAAATTACTTTAAGATACTTCATGTTTTATTGTTATTCTCTATGATCATTAGATTTCCATTGTGCATTGTTATCCTTTGTCATTAGATAATGTCTTGTAGCCTGTTTTCCTGATGTTTATTTGGATATGTTTTCTTTTATCCACAAATGAAGCCCATCCATTTGTCCGTTCTTCGTCAGGGTCACAAAGTCTTTGTGCCAGGATTCTTCCTTTTGTAAATATGAAAGCGGCTTGTACGATCTATTTACAGACTTGCTCTGCTACTTTGTAGCCCAACTGATTATGTACTCTTGATCGTCCTCATGGCATCTGTCAATTCCATTGTGAATCGTCTCTTTATCTTAAGGCTGTACTCGCTATGCTAGAATGATTGATGATATAGTAAATACATATTTTCTTTTTACAAGGTTCAGATCATAAGGAATGTCATGTCATGTGAACCAACTTCAGTACGTTGTCTATTAAATATATTCCTGTTTCTTGTTCAGAATGTGATGAGTAGTGCATATTTTGGCTGATATTTCTACTACAGAGCACGTGGTGGCGATGGATAAGTGTCGGATGGGTTGGGTTTCTTGTTTGAAGAGACTTGCATTGTTGACTATTATAGCCTTTTTCTGTGTAACTTAAGGAGTGTTAACATATTTTTAAAATATTACTGTAATTTTGAAATCTGTTCACATGTTTCAAAAATGTTCGTTCAATTTAAGAAGTGTCCGCACATCTATATCTCGCTCCTATCATATTCTTCACTACATGTTATCCTGTATATATGATTGCATATGCTAAACCTGGGTTAATACTTAATACTGACTTAGCATTACTTGTTTGACGAAAACGTTGGGACCGGCACTCTCGCGCCAAGGCGCGAACCCGATCTAGTAGTAGATTCATCCAACCGTAGTCATCAATAGGTTCGGGCAAGTCATAGAACTAAGAGCATCTACAGCCGGGCGCCCCAAACCGCCTCATACACCCGGTCACGAAACTCAAACGCCTGGGCTGATCGGCACCCCTCATATCCAGCCTAAATATGGGGCAGATATGGGGGCGCCCGGGCGCGTCCGCCACGTAGGACTGACGATGGGGTCCCACGTGGAATCGCCCGAAAACCCGGCGGTCCGATGGACGTCTCCTTCATCGCCATGGTGGGAACGCCGCGTGGCGCCGCTCCGGCGAGCCGCCCGAGGCCAAATTCGGCTATTTAAGCCGGTCGGCGTCCCCCCAACCCTAGCCCATCCACCTCCTCCCTCTCTGCGCCACAACCCAAGCCCATCCGCCTCCTCTCCTCCGCTCTCCCCACGCTCCCCGGCATCGCCATGGTCCAACAGAAGATCACCACATACGCTATGCTCACGCCGGAGCATCGGTACCAGATTGCGGAGGAGATCTGGGCGAGGCGCTTTGCCCGCATCGCTGCTGGGCTACCTCCGGACTCGCCGGAGCCGGAGAAGGAGGAGGAGGAGCAGCAGCCGGAGGAGGAGGAGGAGGAGGAGGAGGAGGGAGAGCAGCTGCCGGAGCCGATGGAGGTGGCGGATCCGGAGGAGGACAAGGTGGAGCAGCCTACTCTGGGCTTCAACATGGAGGACGCGAAGGCGGAGTTCGCCGTCGCTCAAGCCGCGGAGATGATGGAGCAACAAGCCATCCTAAAGTCCATCCAGGATGAGGCCTATTGTGACGCCCCCGGCTTAATCGTGCACTAATCATACACGCAAATGCGCACGATCAAGCCTAAGGACTCACTTGAAGATATGACAACACAACTCTAAAACATAAAATAAAGTCATACAAGCTTAATATTACAAGCCAGGGCCTCGAGGGCTCGAACACAAGCTCGATGGCATACAAGCGTCAGCGGAAGTATTAGATATCTGAGTACAGATATATTACAGAGAGAGAGATAAGCCTTCACAGAGGCGGGGTAAAAATAAAAACTACGATCGAAAGGCGTAGGCCTCCTGCCCTGGACCCTCCGATCCTACTCCTGGTCGTCGAACGGCTCCTCGTAGTAGTAGTACTCGCCAGGCGGGTAGCAGTACTGGTCGTCGGCTGGGGCGTCTGACTTAGGGGCTCCGTCGTCTGGTGGCATCAAAAGGAATATGGGGGAAAAAGAAAATAAAGCAAACGTGAGTACTCATCCGAAGTACTCAGCAAGCAAGGATCTACACTACATATGCATCATTTTCAAAGGGGGCTGTATATGTGGACTGGGCTGCAGAAATGCCAGAATAGAGGGGGAAGCCTAGTCCTATCGAAGACTAGCATCTTCAACAATCTTCGACAGTCTTGCAGCAATAGACGAGAACAGATGGACATAAGATAAAGTAGTAGTAGTAGTATCATCAACCTCGACCTGAGATCCTTTCTCGACTCCCTGCGAGAAAGCAATCCCAGAGCCGTACTATCCAATTCTCATCACATGTTCTAGTTGTACCGATCGGGATACAACTCCGAGTGTCCGTTACCGTAGGACAGGCTATCGATAGAAGTTTCTTCCCTGCAGGGGTGCACCAACTTACCCACCACGCTCACTTAACTATGGCCGGACACACTTTTCTGGGTCATGCCCGGCCTCGGCTAAGCAACACGCCGCAACCCGACCAAATACTTAACAGAGAGGTCAGCACGCCGGACTAATCCTATGCGCCCAGGGGTCTTGGGCCTTCGCCCCGGGAACTCCTGCACGTTGCGTACGCGGCTGAAAGCAGACCTAGCAACCCCTTATACAAGCGCGATTGCGTTCCCAGTCCAATTCAGCGCGCGCCGCTCAGTCGCTGACGTCCATTAAGCTCCGGCTGAAGTATACGACGCAGAACGCCCATACTATGCCCACGTGATGGTTAGTGCTATCGGGCCAGAGGCCCCTCGGATCAAATATCCAAACCGTAGTGGATTAGGAGCGCGCGGAAACGAGCAGAGACTCACGATCGATGTGACCCCGTCGCCCCGTCTCGAGGACTTGCGGCAAGGGCTAAGAATGCCCGGCCACGCCTCGTAGTTATCTCGCGGGCACCATCCAGGTCAACCCGACTCCACATCACTTCGCAATAAGCTCGCGCGGGTACCCCTCAGGGCCGACCCGTCTTTAGTATCGTGGTTCATAGTCAAGTCATAATATCCAAGGTAACTGTGTGTCGGACACCGAAGGGAACCCTGAGGAATCACCCTCGATGGAATTCCCGCTCGATGTTATCATCAAGGTGAACGAGGGAGGGATCACCCTCGAGGTCCACCTTGAGGAGTTGCGCGACGACGTCGTTATCGGGGGTGGTGTAGGAGGAATCACCCTCGCTTACCACGACCGAGTAACTAACCTACAAGGTTAACATCAGAAGTGCTGACGAGGTATCACCCTCGGCACTCGATGGTAACCCAGCAGTGTCGGCAACTAAGGGGAAGTGATGTGCGGTGCCATGGTCTAGTCTTCAATCCCGATGATCGGGTCTTCTGATGTCCAGCAGGGCAGTCGGGATCAAGTGGGGGTCTCTGTCGTGTCTCTACCCAGGCTATGCTAAGCAGTCTTGGATAACCAACAAGGTAGCAAGGCAAGTTACAATAAACAGGCTATGCAACAGATACAGGAAAACAGTAGTAGTAGCAATTCTAATGCAAGCAATAGAGAGAAGAGGATAGGCGATATAGGCATGCTCAAAATGGGGGTGCTTGCCTGTTTGCTCGGGGGCAAGGGCAAGGTCTTCAGTAGTATCGTCGGGGACGTAGTCGTACTCCTGTGCGGCGTCTGCCTCGGGAGCTACGTCAATGTCGGGGTCTACCGAGAGAGAAGAGGGGGAAGAAACAGGTAAACATAATGCAAACAGATGCAATACGGTGTGTGTGATGCTATGATGCAGTGCAGGGTTGCCTAATTATGCATCTAAGTCATTTTAGTTATTTTTAGAATTATTCTGGGATTTAATATCCGACGTGTGTGCACTATTCATCTGCCGGATTCGGGTCCGGAGTTACGAGTTCTTCTACGTAGGAGGTTCCGATGGAGAAACAGACGGCACGATCAGACTCGTCTCGTCGTTCTGAGCAACTTTCATGTTTTAACTTTTTCGATCCGAGCTACGGTTTAAAAGTTATCAATTTTTAAAGATTATTTGAATTTCTGGAATTATTTTATTTATCAGAAAATGAATTATGACGTCAGCATGACGCGCTGCTGACGTCAGCAAGTCAACAGTCGGCTGACTAAGTCAAATATGACATGTGGGTCCAGTGGGACCCACATGTCAGCCTCTGTTTACCTAAGCAGTGAGTTAAACTAATCTAATTAGCTAATTAGGCTTCTGGTCCCACATGTCATAGACTCATTAGGGTAATTAGTTTATTTTTATTTCTAAAACGTTTTAATTAGATTAACAGGGAGGTGGGGCCCACGTGTCAGTGAGAGTGGATGAACAGTACCCGCGTTGACCCGGGTCAACGCGGTCAAAGCGCGCGGCGGGGCCCGCAGGCAGTGACTCTGGGTGGGACCCAGGCCTGCCAGCGTGGCGTTGCCGGCGGCTCGCCGCCGGCGTGCACAAAAGCACGGCGGAGGGCTCGGGTTAGCGTCGGAATTCGCCTACAGACGGTCATTTGACGCGCGCGAGGGCGCGTTCGAACGGGGCGAGCGAGCCGCGTGCGTTGGTGGTGGTGGCTTCGGCTACGGTGGTCGGGTTCGTCGACGGCGAGCTCGCGAGCGGGCGCCGGCGTTCGGGAAAACGGGGAGATGGCGATAGGAGGCTTGTGAGACTCGGGCTCGAGCTCGTCGGGCCCCTGGGAGCACCAGGAGCACGGCCCTGGGCTCGGACGCTCCTAACTACGGTGGTGGCCGCGGCGACAGAGCTCACCCGCGGCGGGCAGAGCTTGGACAAGGCGGCGACGGAACGGCGACTAGGCAGGGCTACGCAAAGGGCAAATGGGGGAAGCTGTGGCTTACAAATGCGGCACACGGTGGCCCTCGATTGAACGGGAGCGCAGAAGGGCTCGGGGTCGCCGAAATCTCGCCAGAGCCGAAGCGGAAGGGGCGGCGTTGTGCGGCGTCTGCGGCGCTCCCCGTCTCCACCAGCTGGCTCCAGACGGCGTAGACGAGCGCGGCGAGGCGCTGCGGCACGATGGTGACGCGAGGCGACGATGGTGGCCGCGGTGGTGAGGCAGCGCGACGACGGCGGCGCTCGGGAACGAATCTGAGAGGGAGAGGAGGGGCGGAGCGGACGAGGGAGAGAGGGGAAGAATGACAGGGGAAGCCAGGGGGGTCGAACGGGAGCGGCCCTTATCCTCCTGTGGTCCTGTTTCGTCGGTGGAGAGGCGTCGTGTCGGGCGCTCGCCGGCGCGCAGGCGCTCGGCCAGGAGGAAGGTGACACGGAGGGGGAGAGAGAAGAGGGAACGGGCCAGCTGGGCTGGGCCGGTGCACTGTGCACTTGGTCCAGTCTGGCTTTGGCCTTTTTTTCTTTTTTTCCTTTTCTGTCTTCTCTTTTCTCTTCTGTTTCAAAATGAATAGGCCTCTAGTGCACTTTTGAAAAATATGGGAGTTGGTCCAGATATTGTGATGCAATAATATCTCTCACCAAAAAGTGGTTTGGACTGATTTGAAGTTTGTTTGAATTTATTATGATTTTAATTATATCAAATATTCTGTTTTTAGGTCTGTTCCAACTTGCTTGAGTCATCTATCCAACTCCAAATATTTTGAGGTTGATTTTAGAAAGGTTCCTGGATTATTTGCCATTTAATGAACATTTTTCCAGCAGAGTTGGATCAACTTCAACTTACACTTTGAAATTTTAAATTGATTTTCAGATTTGCATTTGAATTGAATTATTAACACATATGACTTGGCACTGCAAATGATGATGACATGGCATTATTAACAGCTGATCACTGTGGTCATTACAAGGGGGTGTTACACCTATGTGGAGGCCAACTGGCAGTTCCTCCGGCAGGAGCGGCAGCGACCGATGCGCTCTTCGCCGAGCTCGACACGGAGATAGAGGAGGAGGCTGGAGCGGAGCAGCTGGAGGCGCTGGAGCTGCAGCCGCCGCCCATGTACCCAGAGCCGGGCATGGAGATAGCGACATCTCCGACGAGGAGTAGCCTACGTGATCTACGTAGTACGTAGTTTTTTTTAAATCTATGCATGCTTTTGTATTGATTTAAGAATTCTAGTATGAGATGTTCGGATGCAGTTGTGCAAATTTGAGGACTGGCCAGTCACTGCCCGCGGACGCGTCCGCGGGCATTTAAGGGGTCATATTTTTCATATGCGGCTGTACATGCTCTAAGCCGTCGCTAGATCGCTGCCTCGGTCCCCTCCTGTCTCCCATCCGGTGCCCTCGTTGATGGTTATGGGAGTGGGGCGTCCGTTTTTTTATCTTTGTTTTCCTTAGGTTTATGTTCCCTGTCGGCATCGATGAGGTGGTAACGCCGGATTGTATGTTGAAATAAGGTCTATCCAGTCTGTCCCTACACGGACGACTTCCAATCCAGCACCGACAAAGGACATACGATGGTAGGTGTTGCTAGATTTGGCTCTTCACCGTTGGCCACCTTCCATCATCAACTTCCCACATCATTGGGAGCCTTTCCACCACGTGTGGAACCACTATCGGCCTTGCCTCCCCTCACCACTGAAATCGAGATTGTCACCCTCTCTTAAGCACCTTGTGTCCTAGGCTCTTCGCCCGCCACCCAACAAGGGTTTTCCCCAACGCATCGCCTCCACCCATAACACATCCTTGCTCACCGCTGGCCCGCTGCCCCCCACAAATCTGGAGACACCCTGAGCATGCTTGCCTCCCCTTACCTACCTCGTACCACTTCTCCAGGCAATCCAGATGCCCGTTCTTTACTCCGCCGATGTGAATCTTAATAGAAAGTCATCCTCCTTGTGTTGTCCTGATGAACTGTGCTCCATCCTGAGCACAACCCGACATGCTCGTTGCTCAGTCCTTAAGAAGTTGCACCGGTGAGGTCCAACGATCACAGCTCCATAAGTAACATGAGCTCAACATTCCTGAGAAGCCATCCTTTCCATAGACTGTGTGTCCGTTTTTTTAATATAAAATCATGTGGTTATTCTGGTTGCATCATCTAAATGTAATTTAAAGATTTACTATGTACTGAAAATGGGGGTGCAGATCATGTATCCCAACATTGTATGCGTATTCAAATATAGGTGGGAATTTGAAGCATTGCCGGTATTATTCCTTCAGATGATGCATGCTATTCGTGATGGATGATAGCCAATTAGCATGGTTGCTACAATTGGAAGGATGTGTTTGTTATTCTTTCAACCGTATTCCTAATCGCATCCAAGGTTGCGAGGTTACGCCATTGTCTTCTTATGAAGTTTCGTACCATCTGATTAAACTAAGGATATAACGATTATGTTCTGGATCGAAGGATTCAGGATGTGGATTTATTGTACAAACACAAGAAGATCAATGCACATTTTTCTAAAATTTATCTTCAAATAAATCTCGCGAAAAAATACTTGTCGTATCCGGATTGAAGACTATGGTTTACATGAGGCTAAGGAAAAATTATAATCATATGAAAAATATTTTTAAAATATCATAAAAAATAAGACCGATGCGAGAATATTTTTATATCGCTATAAGAGATCACCTATCATAAGACTGATCATCGTTATGCTTGCCGTTTGGATAACCAATTATTTTTATCTTTAGAAAAATTATCTAATTTTCACAAGATCTAAAACTTCCACATAATTGCATTCTAAGTAAAATGACAAAATGTTTATTTATAATATTTATGTTATGTAATTTTATTTTTTATGTATGTTAAAACAATTTTTAATTAATTCAAATTTTTACAAAAAAATTATTATATTTAATCCCGACATTTTGTAATTGTCTTAAAAGATAAAATTACAATTTATGACACTTATATTTAATTATATGTGGAAATGCTTTTCTCATTTTTTAAACTCTGTAAAATGTTATGAATGCAAAAATTATTGACAACTATTTATAGAGTGCATGAGTATGTGTCATTTTTTTTAATAATAATTCATATTTTTACGATGCATTAGTTTTACTAAAGTTGTCAGATTTATATTTAGGAATGACTCGAAACCAGATAACTTCAGATTAGATACAATTTCTATTTATTTATATAAAGTAATGTAATTATTATGTGTTTTCAACATTTTTATTATTTATGTCATGTTTTTTCATCATAATAAATAATCTCATTCTTTGTAGCGGCAGTTTTAATATATTTAATCCGAAGAAAAGTTGGCTAACCTGATTGAAAAATATTAATTATGCTTTAATTTATGCTAAACTCTTTTAGTTTTATGAAATTTCTCCAATCTACACAAGATTTTAATTATCATGGTAGTCAAGTTGATAATTGTGAAAATGTAATGTTCTTTGTTATGTAAGTTAGTTTTGATCGTTGTAGATAGCTAAGTTGAGGGTATATTTTGCCACAATATTAGGTTGTTTTTCCTTTATTGTGAGACGTTTCTTAAGAACTCTATTTAATTTAATTGCCGCATTTTAAAGTGGTTTTAAAAGAACATGATCCCAATTCTATTAGTTAATTTGGTGGTAATTATATTTATTTATATGTGTCGTATATATTTTCAGTTCTAAATCTTGTAAGAATGTTATACATATTAAAATAAAAATCTCAACGGATGTTTCTACAGCATATAGTTTTCCATGTTTGTTGAAACCAAAAAAATGCATTCTAGAATGTGTGAGATGTCCATTATATTACTCACAAAAAGGTACTCCCTCCGTCCGAAAATACTTGTCGGAGAAATGAATGTATCTAAACGTATTTTAGTTCTACATACATCTATTTTCATTCATTTATGCGACAAGTAATTCCGGACGGAGGGAGTACTCAGTTTCAAATAATATAGAACGGATAAAGTATCTATTATTGTAGTGTACAACTAAACCTCTTCGCATATTGACACTTCTCACGACTTTTTAGTACTTCCTTCTCCTCTTTCCTTTTCCTTTAGCTCGTGGGTTGGGAGAGGGGAGTACCGACTAATAACTTTTATTAGGAATGAAACCTGCTTGCTCCAAATTCCGAAGTACCAGTACTGAAATACTCTCAAGATCGAGGAACTGGTGTTGTTGGATCAGCGAGGTTCAGAATTGCGATCACTTTGCATTCTTGATTTACTAATAGGTGGTGTCTAGACGCTTGGAAAAAGCGAGGATTATAGCTTTCCCATAGACCATTTGAAAAGGAGTGCGATGACATCGAACATATTGTCTGCATGGGACGCAAGCTTCTCCTCCCTCGAACACTTCTCTTTCATTCCCGCTATGTTCTCTCGGTTGACATCCTCATTAATGCTAGTATATATTTGGTTTGGCCTGCCGAGTTGAATCGACAAGCGGTTGGGGGAACTTGCTCCCCTTCCCCCGTTCAATCTCGAAAAAAAGGCTTTTTCATTGTTGTCGTAGGAAGAGGGAGGCCAACCAAGTGGTGCATCTTTGCGCCAAGCAAGCTGGTGATCATAGAAGGCACTTCCTCTGGATCAATTTTATTCTTATGTTTTTAGCTCATTGTTTGCAAGATGATTGTAATTCTACCTCTCAAAGAAAAGAACTTGTTCATGCAAAGAGTATATTTTGGCATTCAACCATTAATTACCTTTTTATTTGTAGTAGATCAACAAAGGCAACTCAAACTAAGAGTAAATTACAGCGTCTAAGGTTGGAGCATCGGTGCGTAACACTTGGAATGGGCAAGACAGGAGTGAATATCAGCCGTCCATTGCTCTTTGCAAAACTCACTGGGCCGTCAGATCTGTAACCTTGATAAGTCCTCGGAGGCAGCATCCGTCGCCGCCGCCGCTGTCTGACCGCTGGCAGTCAGTGGTGCCTCGGGAGCCGCCGTGACAGCGCGGGCAGAGAAAGCTGGCGTAGGCTTCCCCAACGCGATAGCGAACGCGAGCGACCACGATTCCATGTCCAGCCTTCTTTCGAGCGGGACGCCGCGGAGCCTGGCGACCCGATCCGTCCTGGCGCCGAGGAGCTTGTCCAGCTGGGCCGGCGGGATCTGCTCCATGAACGCGAGGTCTCCTCGGCTGACGCCGTGGAGGACGACGGTGAGGTCGTCGAGCTCGGCGGAGATCGCGGCCTGGAGGTTGCGCAGGCGCGTCAAGCGCTGCTCGGGGATAGGGTGTGGCCCGGTGGCGAACTGCGTGGCTAGCAGGTCCATCTTCTGGGTGCGATCTCCGATGGCGGCCACGACCTGCTCCGGCTTGATCTCGGGTGCGGCGCCTCCTGCCATCGTCGAGGTGGGTGTTGGAAGCTCCATCTTCTTCAGCAACGTGCGATCGATCCCTGGGTCTATACTCCAGCCCAAACAAGTTTAGACTTGAAGACCGACCAGGCCTGCTCCAGCCCAAACAAGTTGGACTGTACTTCACCAAACAGCCCATCTACGTGAAGCCCAAAGCCTAGCGCCCAAGAGAGGTTTTTTCTTTCTTCAGTTCCTGCGACAACAATAGCCTGAACCGCGATCCATGTATAGACTAGTAAGCGTGCACTTGCAACGCACGTGCGGTACGCATATTTTATCATTCATTCTAGTTAAGAGGCCCTGATTCAAATAAATAAATTATAAGAATATTTATGGCATGAAACAACAAATGTTCCCGTCTCATTCAAGAAAAGGTTGTTTTGCGCCTATTGTGTTGTATAGGAAAAATTGACATGTCATGAAGCGATGAATGTTCATATGTCCCGCACATAGAAACATACATGAAACTCGACAATATCAACCCATAAAACTCGCAGTCATTGATGCTTGTTCACTCTTTATATGCGTCAAGATGCTCTTGACACGTAAATGTTCAGCTTATTTTGAGCACCAATATGTCAAAATACTTGAAGAAAAAAAAATCCATGATCTTCAATAAAGTTTTCCATGCATATTTCATAGAACTCACAACTTCCTAAATAATACCCCTCCAATATGTGTCTCAATTTTAGTACAACTTTGTAGGTACAAAGTTGTACTAAAATTGAGACACTTATTTTGGGACGGAGGGAAGTATGGAATTGCCATTAGCCGCAAATTACAAAGTCTACAGTAAATAAGCTAATGCTAGTATACAATCCTGTGAGCTACCATAATTTATAGGCTGATGAAATAGCAAATGTTCTACAAAAAATAAATGGATTTGGAAAAGCCTAGTGGGCTACAATCCTAGTAATCGAGCAATCCATGCACACTTTGTATAATAAAAATGGATTTTTGCTTGAATAACAAACTAACTTGCCATACAGTTCTAAAGGTAGACAATATAACAAACCTACTATAGAAAATTCGGAACCATGGAAGTACAGGGGGATTGAAAAAGCATGCCTGAGGTGTTCTTCGCAGCATATAATTTTGGCAATTTCTTCTAAATCATACTTACAATATGCATTATGCCCCGAACAGAACCAAACTACAGTATATACTGATTAAATCTAGACTAACCGCACTCTTCTAATACATCAATCTGGAAACAGATTCAAAATATATAAATAAGATCATGCCGAGGAGTTTACTTGTTAGTCACAACGGACACAAATTTCAAATTGCCTTCAAGAAATAACAACATTGGTACATCTATGGCTTATGGTCAATAGTAGCGTAATGGTCGAATACATTACACTTCACCGAAAAACTTTAGAACACCGGAGCAAATATTTTTATGATAGCAGATAGAACTTCAGACATAATTTTCTTGAACAACTATCCACTGTAGCACCCTGCAAATAAAAAAAAACATCACATACTCACTGTATTCCTAGATTTATAATATTACTAGCACATATGCATGTGCGTTGCAACGGGAGATAAAATAGTATGCATTTAAAGTCAGTGAGAATTATATGCGCAAGCAAAACCCTGTGTGCACACGAAAAAGGAACATTTAGCTTCTCGGTTTCGCCGCGTGTGAAGGAATCAATCCGCTATTTTTCCATTCATTGATCGAGGGCATTTAAGAATTTTGTTACGTCATCGTACGCCAGAGAAGGCCCATGAGTTATTTAATCTACTTTTCCTTACAATCATTTCAATCGAAGGGATTTTAAGGTATGAAGTTTCTGAACATTCTAGGAAACATGAACACTTTTTTAAATCCTGAACAGTTTTTTGAAAATTATGTACACTTTTGAAAAAACGCAAACAAAATATAAAAGGAAACATCTTATAAAATTCACAAAAATTTACTGAAAACACCAACTTTTCTTTATAAAAACATGAACATTATTTGAATTTGTGAACATTTTTTTAAAACAGGAACATGTATTGAAAATTCATAAGATTTTTAGAAAATGTATTTCTTTTATACACAAACATTATTTTAAATTGTGAAAATTTCACTAAAACAGGAATATATTTTGAAATGCCATTTTCATTTTTAGAAATCTCGAACAATATTGAAAAACAATAATAAAAATTGAAAAAATGGGAAAAAATTTCAAGTTTCGTATATTTTTCAAAATAGCAACAAAATTGTGGAATTCTGAACATTTTCCAAAGAAATTTCTTTAATTCTGAAGACTTATTGAGAATTTTTAATTTATGAAATAAATTCTAAAAGAAAAATAAACTTTGAAGGGAAAAAGAGATAGGGAGAAGATAATAAAAATAGAAGTAAAACACAGAAATAAAGAAGATTGGGCCAGCCCATTATAGGTTGTCCTGTGCAAAACTTTGACTATTTATCGCCCATTGCGAAAAATAGAATTTTCCCAGCTGCATGTACAGAGAAATAAGGGGGCTTGCTTCGCTGGGCCACAGCGAGTGGCCCACGTATGAAAATTCTTTTTATAGCAGATAAACGGATAAGAATTTAGTACCACCTCGGATAGAAAAAAAATTTCTTTTCGGTGGTGAAAGAATGAAAAAATTGGCGAAACGCACCTTACTTTATTAGTACTAGCACATATGCCCGTGCGTTGCAACGAGAGATAAAATAGTATGCAGTGAGAATTATATGTGCAAGCAAAACCCTATGTGCACACGAAAAAAGAACATTTAGCTTCTCGGTTTCGCCACGCGTGAAGGAATCAATCCGCTATTTTTCCATTTATTGATCGAGGGCATTTAAGAGTTTTGTTACGTCAGAGAAGGCCCATGAGTTTTTGGTATGAATCGAGGGGGTTTTTTGGTATGAAGTTTCTGAATATTCTAGGAAACATGAACAATTTTTTAAATTGTGAACCATTTTTTGAAAAATTATGTACACTTTCAAAAAAATGCGAACAAAATATGAAAGGGAATATCTTTTAAAATTCACAAATATTTTCTGAAAACACCTACTTTTTTATAAAAACATGAACATTTTTTGAATTTGTGAACATTTTTTTGAAAGGGGAACATGAGTTGAAAATGTATCTTTTATACACGAACATTATTTTTAATTTTGAAAATTTCACTAAAACAAGAATATTTTTCAAATTTGGAGCATATTCTGAAATGTCATTTTCTTTTTAGAAATCTCGAACAATTTTGAAAAACAATAATAGTTTTAAGAAAATGGCAAATTTTTGCAAGTTCCATATATTTTTCAAAATAGCAGCAAAATTTTGGAATTCTAAACATTTTCCAAAATTTATTTTTCTTAATTCTGAACATTTTTTAAGAATTTTTAATTTACAAAATAAATTCTAAAATAAAAAATATACTTAGAAAGGAAAAAAGAGATAAGGAAAGGAGAATAAAAATAGAAGTAACACACAGAAAGAAAGAAAAATGGGCCAGCCCAATGTTGGTTGTCCTGTGCGAAACTCCAACTATTTGTCGCCCAGTGCGGAAAATAGAATTTTCCTTGCTGCGTGGACTGAAAAATAAGTGAGCTGGCTTCGCTGGGCCACAGCGCGCGGCCCACGTACGAAAATTCTTTTTCTTGCAGACAAACGCATAAGAATTTAGTACCACCTCGGGTAGAAAAGAATTCTTTTTGGCGGTGAATGGATGAAAAAATTGGTGAAACGCACCTTACTTTAGTAGTAGGTATAGATATAGATATAGATATAGACTAGCACATATACCCGTGCGTTGCAACGGGAGAGATATTTTTTCGAGAAGCAACGAGAGAGATAAATTATGTGCTCACCAAAAACAGTATTCACAGTGGTGGGGCGACAAAGCGAGGAGTTGTGGTCTTCTCGCAAGTCATGTTTGTCCCGCGAGATCTTGATAGTGGTGGCATTAGTCGGCATCGCGGTGGCCACCCAACCTTCGTGTTGGGGTTGTGGCTGTCTCCTCATTTGGTAGCTGCGCGGCGACTTTCGGGGTGCTTCGACCACTCTTTCCTATGACAACTAACCGGATGGATTACTAATTGCAATGCATAAATCCCGTTTTATTAGCACAATCCATGCATAACCAGGCAACCCCTTCTTTATCATGGTTTATTCTCTTTAATTATTTCAGCGCTCACTTGCCCAACGATCTTCTTAATTAGAACCAAACCGGCATATTCTCTTTTATTGGCTGCCCACAATATATTTCAATTATAGCCAACAAGCATATTCTCTTTTATTGTCAAATAGCGCATGGGACGCACAACAGTTCATATCTGGGCCGACCCATTGGCAGGCACCAAAAAGACCTATGTTTGTAAGGCACGATATAAATTTAAAAAAATATGGCATGTTGAAAGATCGAACTCACGACCTCAAAAACTCAACCACGGGTTGCGAGCCACTCGACAAATGGGTCCTACTAACCAATGTCAGTCCGAATGTTTAAGAATATGCTGCAGTGCCAGATAAAAAACATTTTTTGTTTGTGAATTTTTCCGAAAATAAGTTAATTTTTATCAATTGCTGAATATTTTTGGAAACATGAACAATATTTTAAACCCCGAACAGTTTTCAAAAATACGAACCATTTTGTAAAAATTTTATTCATTCTTGGAAAAAAGACGAACATTATTTGAAATAGGTAGTTTTTTTTAAAAAATCGTAATTTTTTTTGACAACATGAACCTTTTGAAGAAACATGAACATTTGTTGAATGTGTGAACATGTTTTGAACATTTAGAACAAGTTTAGAAAATTGTTTTTTCTTTTTTAGCAGACGGATGCACAAAAATTTAGTACCACGTCTAAGTGTACCGACAACAATGACGGCACACAAGCTAATATTCAGGATCCAGTTGTTGCCGCGCCAGTAGTAGTCTCAGTGGGTGATGTATATGTTTCAACCTGTATACAGCAGAAATACGAAGACGCTGATGAGCAAGTCGCCGTTACATGTGTGCATGAAACATGGTGCAACGATCAGAGCAAGTTCAGACAAATGACGATTACATTGGCCAATCAGGAAATTACATATGAGTCAACTAGAGGAGCAAACCTAGAGCTGACCGGGTGCATCATTGGGTCCATGCTAAAACAAACTAGTACATGCACGTACAGTACAAAGGGAGTTTGCTTTTATCTTTTGGAGGAAATAGATCGGCCAAGGATTGCTCATGAATTTGCATGCAAGTTACGTACTTTGATCAGAGATAATAAAACAGGAGACATATTGGCTGATTTGTTGGGATCCATCAAGAAGATAAAAGGCAGATATTTATTTCTATTTTTACCGCCTCCACGTGAAGAGGAAAGTGCTCAACGTGGAAAGAGTTGGAGGTTAGTACGTGATTTCATGTCATTAAAAGACATGGGCTGGGGTCCGCCGCCATTATTATTCGGTTGTAAGTTTAGGGTCAGCCTAGATTTAAAAGGTAGTTTTAATTAGAAAAGAGTTTTTACGTGTGCTAGTTTATTGTCCTGGTTACATACGTGAGGTGTTGGTCGGTTACTGTTTTTTTCTTTGAGACATGTAGGTGTTTGTGCAGGCTATATATAAAGCCAATTGCGTCAATGTAAAGGGCATGTTATTTTTTATGAAATAGACACAATGTGTTTTTCAGGGTAGACACCCGTATCAAGTTTTTGAGGGATCTTAAGAAAACCTCTGTGTTGCGATTTCTCTTCGTGGAAATTGTTTTGCGCGTGAGGTGCCGTCGTCCAGATTGTTTCTCACGTGCTGAGCCGTAAGGTTCAAACCCTCCACTTCGTGTACATCGCGTGCGCGGGCGAGAGGTTGCTACTGCTGGTGGTGGAGTGTCGTGAAAGATCGGGCCGCAACAGCAGATCGGATCTCGCCATCGAGGTTCGGTCTACATCAGGTGGTATTCAGAGCATCAGGTTGTTCACGGCACTATAGAGAACATGGCGAGCACATCGTCATTCAGTAAGTTAAGCTATGGATTTCAGTTGGAGGAGGAAGGCCGCTGGGCTGGGCTATTTCACACCCGTGTGGTGGTGAGGGAGAGATCATGTGCCATGACGATCGATCACATGAATTTGATCAACGCCGCAAGCATCGAGATGGTGGAGAAGCTAGAACTACCAACGACACCACGGCTGCAGCCATACTTGTTGCGTTGGGGTCTTGATGAGATTGTTGTCACACACCAGGCAAAGGTACCGTTTGTGTTGGGAATTTTTTTTGCGAGGTTCTGTGCGACGTGATTCCGGTCTTCTTGGTTTCGTGTCACCTATTGTTGGGAGAGCCGTGGTACAAGGAGCACCGTGCTACATATGACCATGTCGCGAATAGGTATCACATCAAGCAGGGTAAGAAGTGCGACCTCGTGTCCATGGATGAGGATCGTTTTATTGCTTGGAGGAAACAACATCTTGAGAAGATAAAAGAACACGAAGAAGCTAAAAGGGAGGACAAAGATACTGAGATATCTACGGATGTAATTCAATCCGTGGATGAAAATATTGCTGGAAAAAATGACCCAAAACCGAGGACGGTTTTGTTTCAAGGGGAAGAGGATGATACGACCGGTTCTAAGTGTACCGACAACAATGACGGCACACAAGCTAATATTCAGGATCCAGTTGTTGCCGCGCCAGTAGTAGTCTCAGTGGGTGATGTATATGTTTCAACCTGTATACAGCAGAAATACGAAGACGCTGATGAGCAAGTCGCCGTTACATGCGTGCATGAAACATGGTGCAATGATCAGAGCAAGTTCAGACAAATGACGATTACATTGGCCAATCAGGAAATTACATATGAGTCAACTAGAGGAGCAAACCTAGAGCTGACCGGGTGCATCATTGGGTCCATGCTAAAACAAACTAGTACATGCACGTACAGTACAAAGGGAGTTTGCTTTTATCTTTTGGAGGAAATAGATCGGCCAAGGATTGCTCATGAATTTGCATGCAAGTTACGTACTTTGATCAGAGATAATAAAACAGGAGACATATTGGCTGATTTGTTGGGATCCATCAAGAAAATAAAAGGCAGATATTTATTTCTATTTTTGCCGCCTCCACGTAAAGAGGAAAGTGCTCAACGTGGAAAGAGTTGGAGGTTAGTACGTGATTTCATGTCATTAAAAGACACGGGCTGGGGTCCACCGCCATTATTATTCGGTTGTAAGTTTAGGGTCAGCCGAGATTTAAAAGGTAGTTTTAATTAGAAAAGAGTTTTTACGTGTGCTAGTTTATTGTCCTGGTTACATACGTGAGGTGTTGGTCGGTTACTGTTTTTTTCTTTGAGATCATGTACCGTAGGTGTTTGTGCAGGCTATATATAAAGCCAATTGCGTCAATGTAAAGGGCAGGTTATTTTTTATGAAATAGACACAATGTGTTTTTCAGGGTAGACACCCGTATCAAGTTTTTGAGGGATCTTAAGAAAACCTCTGTGTTGCGATTTCTCTTCGTGGAAATTGTTTTGCGCGTGAGGTGCCGTCGTCCAGATTGTTTCTCACGTGCTGAGCCGTAAGGTTCAAACCCTCTACTTCGTGTACATCGCGTGCGCGGGCGAGAGGTTGCTACTGCTGGTGGTGGAGTGTCGTGAAAGATCGGGCCGCAACAGCAGATCGGATCTCGCCATCGAGGTTCGGTCTACATCACCATGTTAGAATCAACGCTTGAATCTTTCATCATTCACATCCAGTGACATACAATATACTCATACAGCTCCTTGCATTTGGGTTTTCATAATTAACAAAAGGAATAAAAAGGCTACAAAATAGAGCCTTATGTATGATACTATGCAAGCGTAATTAGTGGAGAAACAAGTGACCAACCATGTTCTAGTTGCTAGCGCTTAAGTTCTCTTAAGTGACCAACCATTTTGGACAGAAAAACATTGTGGGTTATCCATTTTAGTTTTACCACTTTCTCTACAACTTTCTACCGTCACAGTAAGTAATATGAACCGCTGATGCCAAGAGCAGGCAAGTGCAACAATACACATTGCAGATTCTACAGGAGCTTCAAAAGGCTCATGGTATTTGTTATGACTCTTTTTTTTTACGAAAAGGTCCCTGGAATTATATAGAAACTTCACCTGCAGTACAAAAGACCTCAGCAGTAAAAGAAATTGTAACCAGGTCCTTTGACCAGAGAATGACAGATTCCATCGCCGATACGAGACGCAGTCGCGCCGCCGCCGCCTCACTCCCGAAGCTGCCTTGACCTTGTGGTGAGCGGGATTTCTTGCGGATGAGAAGACTCCGATCTAAGGCCTACAAAGACCAGCGCACCAGCAATGGAACCACCGCCAGCGAAGCTTCACAGAAATCCAGAGACCACGAACTCCTGTACATGCAGACGAAGCGCCCAATGCCAGCCGCCGGACCACCGTTGCACCCTCCCCACGAGCTCCACATTGCCAGAGCCAACCTCGGTGCGACGAGGACATAACGGGGGAACCACAGGGCAGCCGTCGCCTCCGCCACGACGACCCTGCCTAGAGCACAAAACCTTGCTGGATCCGCGGAGTCGCAAGCACCAACCGCCAGGAGCTCGATGGCGACGCCATAAGAGACCTCCCCTAGGTGGAGGATGAGCTCCAGCACATTTATTCCCCTGCGACGCCGACACCTCCACCCTGCCAGCGCCGGCCGGAAACCTAACTAACCACGCCCTATATACACGCCAGAGTGTAGATCTGGGGTTACCCACCCTCCCGCCGTCGGAGCGGCCGGCGGAGGGGGAAGGAACCCACGGCCACGTCGGCGACAACGGGGTGAGACGGGGTCGCCCTATTCGCCTCCTTTTCACGAGAGAGAGGAGGGGAAAACTGGCCGGCGGTTATTTTAAATCGGTTGTCATGACTCTGTTTATCTCTTTATTCAACAAGCAAGCAGGCACATACCTGACCAGATGGGCCGGCCCGGCCTGGGTTATACTAGCCTGGCCCGACACGGCCCGGCTAGGCACGCTAATTGCACGAGCCAGGCTGGGTTGGCACGCATGCTGCCTTCCCAGGCCAAGCCACAACACTACTATCAAACGGGCCAGCCCATCGGCCCGTTTATCCGTCAGCCCACCTAGTATTTAGCCTATTGAGTTGCCTATTAGCCTATAAAAATAAAAAAATAAATAAAAAACTAAATGGGCCGTGTCGGGCCGGCACACGTTCCCAGCCTCCAGGCCCAGGCACGGCTCTAGGCGGGCCACGTGTTGGGCACGACCCGATTAACCATGTGCCAGGCCGGCCCGTCACAGGCCGGGCACGCGTGCTAACGGGCCGGCCTGCCAGGCACAACCCACTTGGCCAGGTTTGAGCAGGCAGCAATACAATAGATTAGCTCCCCAATCTGCATCAACTATCCTATCTTAAATTAGGTAGAAAATCTGAAGAAAAATGTACAAAGCATCAACCATCCTAAACTATATGACAGAGGCACGCACAACAATAGATTGAGTTGAAGATTTGCTGATTGTTTCTTCTGTCTTCCTTTTGCCTTCTGGTGATCATCTTCAGTGTTGATAGAACAACATGCTCTGTAGTCTGTAGATCACCAAAAGTTTTGCAGATTGCACATGTATCAGCAGATTGGTCACTGGAAATAGTGCTATTGCACATTCTCACGTGCCAAAATGCAGTCAGCAGCTCCAGCTCCATGTGCCAAGATGCAGCCAACAGGTCAAACGTCGAGTAGCCATGCCACAACCGGCGGAGCCAAGCTGAGGAGCAGCGGATGAAGCGCCAGTGGGTAACGATGCAGTGAGCGGAGAAGTTGGCAAGCTGCCAAGGAGCCGAGGAACACGGTGACGGCAAGGGCGGTGGCCACCGCCGCGGTGAGCTTGTCGGAGAAGCAAGCAGGGGCGGATGACAGGGGCGATTCCTCTGCTCCAGCTCCATGTACCAAGATGCAGCCGGCAGGTCAAACATCGAGTAGCCAGGCCACAACCGGTGGCGCTAAGCTGAGGAGGGTGGCCGCGGACTAAGCGCCGGTGGGTAGCAATGCAGCGAGCAGAGGAGTTTGCGAGCTGCCGGGGCGCTGAGGAACACGGACATGGACGGCGCAGGAGACCAACATGGGCGGCGTCGGTGAGTGAGTGAACGAGAGAAGGAAAGGGGTCTTTAACCCGGGTCGGCGGAGGTGATTTGAAGCTCATCGTCGAAGGAGAGGAGAGTGAGCTGGTCTGATTAGAAAGAGAAATATATGCGTCGATAAAACAACTGGGGAACATCGTCATGTCCATCATCAGCACCGGCCTGCTCGGCCTGCCCTACGCCTTCCGCACCACGGGGTGGCTCGCCGGCGCCGGCGTTGCTACCCTCTACTGCATGCTCCTCCTCGTCAGTACACGCTCCTCCACTCCCCATGTTTGACTTTGGGTATCACTACCTGGATTTCTATAAGTATTCAGCTTAATATGCTCAATCGATTGGTCTGATGAAGTTTAGTCACACATTCGCAGTTGACTTGAGCTGCTATTGGGTCTGAAGCTGGATTGCAGGGACAAGCGGCGAGAGCAAGAAATAGAGGAGGATGGGCTCGGAGATGAGCAGAGCCGCCATGGCGATGGCGGCAACTACACGTACCGCGACCTAAGCGAGCGATGCTTCGGCCCGTCAGCAGACACTTCACAGAGGCCATCATCATCCTCTGCCAGACTGGTGGCACCGTGGCGTACCTCGTCTTCATCGGCCAGAACATCAGCTCCGTGCTTTCCGCGCTCTCGCCGTCCGCCGTCGTCCTGGCGCTCCTGCTGCCGGCCCAGGTCGCGCTCTCCTTCATCCGCTCCCTCTCCTCGCTCGCGCCCTTCAGCAGACGCACCGGTGCCGCTGGTGGTGGTGGAGGAAGGGATCGGCAGCGAGAGGAAGCGGTTGTGGACAGCAGATGGGTTCTTTTATTTGTGGCGATTTTGCAAAAAAAACCTTGGTTCCCAGCGTATTCAGGCGGGTAAGATGACGTGACAGTCAAGCTGCCAAGTGTATGACAAGACAAGTTCCAAATCAGTGGATACATAGACAAAACCGTATTTTGGACCGTATGTGAACCCCCATGACAAGTTTAGGGATCGTATTTCGGGTATATTGAATTTAGGGGACCAAAGTGACCACCCGCTCAAGTTTAGGGACCTACAGCCAATTTTTCTCTTTAGTTTATACTAAACTCTTTTACTTCTATGATTTTTTTTGAATTGACACAAGATTTTAATTATTCTTGTAGTTGAGTTGATAATTATGAAAATGCAATGTTCTATGTTACGCAAGTTAGTTTCGACCATTTTAGATAGGTAAATTGAGAACATAATTTGCCGCAATATTAGGTTGTTTTTCCTTAAATTTTAGTGCGAGGCATTTCTTAAGAACTCTATTTAATTTAATTGCTGCATTTCTAAGTGGATTTACAAGAACATGATCCCAATTCCAGGAGTTAATTTTGTGGTACTTATATTTATTTATGTGTTGTGTATTTTCAGTTTGAAATCTTGTAAGAATGTTATACATATCGAAATAAAAATCTCAACAAATGTTTCTAAAGCATATAGTTTTCCATGTTTGTTGAAACTAAAAAGTGCATTCTAGAGTGTATGAGATGTCCATTAGATTACTCACAAAGAGGTAGCTACTATTGTAGTGTGCAAACTAAACCTATTCCCTTCCTTCTCGCATATTAACGCTTCTGGTTCATCGGATGTCATCGTGTCTTCCTGGGACGCAAACTTCCAAGGGGGAGGCCAATCAACTAGTGAATCTTTGCACCAAGCAAAGCTAGTGATCTTAGAAGGCGCCACCTCTGGATGAATTATATTCTTATATGTTTTTAGCACAATGTTTGCAAGATGATAGTAATTCTACCTCTTATAAATAATAAAGCTCCTAGGATGGAGAGGGTGTTTAGCGGAAGCCCTGTCGGGGCGACTCTGAGGCGATCGCCGGGGAGATCAGATCTGGCCGAGCCCGGAGTGAGAGATATTGAGGCAAACAGAGAAGGAAAGATCGAGGGAGGTGATTGGCTTCGGGGAGGAAGGGAAGATCCACTGGGATTGAGAGATTCATGGATCAGAACTCGAAAAGCTATGTGTGCATTTGCGTTGAAAAGGAAGGCGATATCGGTGAATCAAAAGGTACCCCGAGGTGGTGACCAAGATCAGGGACTTGAGAGGATTAGGGGCAAGGTAAATCAAATGAGGGAAGATTGGGGGAACAGACTTTGGGAAAGAGATCAGGGCGCCAAGGAAAGGGTAGGCAGAGACCTCAAACATGCCGAACCACCAGACAAAGGGGGTGGTCTGCGCCCAAATCTTGGAGATCCGTATGTGCAATCGGAGGCAAGAATCGGAGAGTATCAATGTCTGTGGATGGTTTGCCGGAGGAGAAGTTGGATCCTGGGCGTATAAAGATCTAGAGAGAGGGGAGGGGAGAGCCACAAGTTTCACCACTCCCATCCACCATCGACGAGACCCCTATCATGGCGAGCCAGGAGAACGGCAAGAACAAGGATCCGATGAGCCAGAGTGAGGAGATCACCTCGAACGACAAGCTTGGGTGGGGAACGCGGCCTCTAGAGCGGGGCGGCCCTTCCCATGGACGCGGTGATCCCCACCGCACCCCCGTCTGGCAAGGGGAACTGGCACCTCAGGTAGCAAGGTATGGAGGTTCCGGAGAAGCTGTTGCCCCTGTTTTCCCTGTGAGTATGGAGGTGCAGGCCCCAAACGTGGTGACCCTGAACCTGTCAAGGGAGAGGGCTGCCATGAGATCACGGTGGCTCGCCATCGGATTGTTCTTCTTGATGCAGCTCTTCAGCATCGGGGGGCTCTTCTAGGAGCTAAAAACAAGTGGGGGTTGAGGGGGCGCCTCAACTACTCACCGCTGAAAAACAATCGATTCCTCTTCGAGTTCGAGCGCGAAGGAGATCGTCGCTTCATCCTCAACAACGGGCCTTGGACGTTCAGGGGTGACCCGTTCCTGATGGTGGCGGTGGACGGGAGAGCCAGGCCGGGTGATGTGGAGGTCGCCCACATGCCGATCTGGGCATGCATTTTTTATGCACCGCCGATCATGTTCTTCGACCATGTGGCCCGTGAAATAGGGGCAAGGCTTGGTGAGGTAATTAAGGTGGATTCGGATAGTGAAGGGAGGATCTAGGGAGAGTCCATCCGTATCCGAGTCAAGCATGATGTAGATGAGCCACTTCGTAGCAAATTAGAGTTCCATGGTCATGCAGAGAATGAGGTGTATTTCCTCAATGTAAAATATGAGAGGCTCCCCCGTTTCTGTTGCTTTTGTGGATACCTTGGGCATGGCCAACGCGAATGTAAGCTGCCCGCTGAACTCCAAAAGATGAGTTTCTCGGCAGCGTTGCGTGCCTCCCCCTTTAAAGAAGTAGCACTAGAGGGGGGGGGTTGTGGTGCCTGAGGCTAGTAGTGCTAGGCGTTTTCTTCTTTTTGAGTCCGAAGTGCCGGAGATAGAAAAAACAGCACCGGTGGGGCTATCGGCAGCGAGGTACAGAGATGTGCCAGAGGAGATCCTCAATAATCCACTGGTGCAGGCGGCGATAGATGCCGTCAGCGCTATCAAGATCAACATGGCCAAGGAAGGAACAAGCGTTCAAGAACGGAAAGACAAAGCCACCCTTCCTTCAGAGGCAAACACATGGTGTACAAGAGAGGGGATCGCCACCAACTAGGCCCTTTGCCGGTACGCTCCTGCTGGACACACTGAGGGTGTCATTCTCGGAAGTGTGGGTCAGAGCCTGAGCTACCCTCCAGGCTTTGGCCCTGATCTTCAGTCTGGCCTGCAACATGTGGCTGCATCGCGCCCTGCGGAAACAGGGTTGGTGGCCTCTGGGATGAACCAAGATGCCATGATCTCTAAAGATGGAAAGACAGCGACCTGTGTCCCTGGGGCGAGCGACGGTCCAGACACTGCAGCTACTGAGGAAAAGAAGCCAACAAAGGACCCAGGTGTGCTGAATACAGATGGATAGGTACACCCAATGAACAAGAGTACGACCGGCATGGGTTAGACTGAAGATAAAGAGCTATAGAAGAGTGACCCGGGCAAACTGCAGGCTCCAACAGAAGAGGTTTTTGGGCTGGATAAATCTGTACTGGGCAAAAGAGGTAGCCGTGGGGAAGCAGCAAAGGGAGACACAGGAAAGTATTGGGTGAGGCTGAGAGAGAACAAAAGAAAAAAAATTAGGGGCACTGGCAGGGATGCGGTGGAGATCATTGGTGTGTCAGGTGGACAGGAAGCGACCGGCCATGGGGCTGCCGGCTTACTGATGGGCGCTAATGGCGGTGCCCGTCAGGGACCATGACAGTCCTAAGCTGGAACTGTCGGGGTTTAGGGCAACCCCGGACAGTTCAGGAACTCGTGTGTTTAGTGCACACATACAAGCCCAAGCTTGTGTTCCTCTCTGAGACACGGCAAAGCAATTCATATGTCAATAAGTTAAAGTGGAGGCTTGGCCTCAGGCATTGTATCACGCAACCCGGCATCGGCAAAGGTGCGGGTATTGCGCTATTTTATGATGAAAGTGTCGAAGTAATAAAGCTTGTCATTGGCCCGAGGTATATGGATGTGTTGGTTCGCTTAAATCCTTCTAGCTGGCAATGGCGGTGTACTTTTGTCTATGGAGAACCGAGAGCTAATGAAAGGCAACACATGTGGGAGTTACTAAGAATAATCAAGAGTAATTCAAATGTTCCATGGCTGATGATGGGTGATTTTAACGAGGCGATGTGGCAGTCAAAACACATATCATGCTCGAAGAGGTCAGAACGGCTCATGGAAAACTTTCGCAAAGTCTTGTCAGACTATAACCTGTTTGATCTTGGTTTTAAAGGCCCTTGCTGGACTTTTGACAATAAGCAAGGGGGTCGGAAAAATGTTAAAACGAAGGTTGGACAGAGGGGTAGCCTCATCGGAGAGATGCTTCGGTTGAACATATCTGTTCGTCCAGATCAGATCATCTGCTGGTTCTGTTGCAGGTAGGAAAAATAAAGGAGTGGAGACCCATTGGGGAAAAGAGGAGCAACACCTTCAAGTATGAGCAGATGTGGGAGTGCCTTGAATCATTGCAGAATACAATTGAGGAAACCTGGAATAAAAACGGCGCTGCTGCAAACCTCGGGGAAGTAGGAGAAAAACTAAGGCTTATGCAATCTGCCTTAAGATCTTGGGCAGATAGAGATTTTGGTTCTGTCATTAAGCAAACTGTTGAGATTAGAAGAAAACTAAGTATATCGTGGAGCGCACCCAGATCAGAGGATCAGCAAGAGAAAATTAAGAAGCACTCAAAGGAACTCGACGAACTGCTGTTGAGGGAAGAGCTAATGTGGAGGCAGCGGTCCCAGGCCAGGTACGTACGAGAAGGAGACAGAAACTCAAAGTGGTTTCACAGGAAAGCTACATGGAGAAAGAAGAAGAATGAGATCACGAAATTAAAGGATAGTTCGGGCGTTTGGAAAGAGGACAGAGAGGAAATAAGAGAGATGTCGCGGCAGTTTTTTCAAGAACTGTACCGGAAAGAAGGCGAGGTGAGGCCGCATGAGATATTGGAACTTATAGAGAAGAGTGTAACAGAGGACATGAATAAGAAGCTAACCAAAAATTTCTCAGCTGAGGAAATCAGTGACGCATTATTCCAAATCGGACCCCTCAAGGTCCCCGGCCCGGACGGCTTTCCAGCCAGGTTCTACCAAAGAAATTGGGAGACCCTCAAGTGTGATGTCATCAAGGGTGTATTGAGTTTCTTCTCAGATGGTCAGCTACCAGAAGGGATCAATGATAATGTAATTGTACTCATTCCTAAAGGAAAAGATCCTTAAATGCTGAGAGACTACCGACCCATCAGCCTCTGCAACGTCTTGTACAAGGTGATTTCTAAGTGCCTGGTGAACCGACTCCGCCCCTCCTGGACGGCATCATATCAGAGACACAGAGTGCGTTCATCCCAGGAAGGCTTATTACGGACAACACCACCATCACGTTCGAATGTTTCCACAAGATCCAACATAGTAAGAACATCCACAACACCCATTGTGCATACAAACTGGACCTGGCAAAATCCTATGATAGAGTGGACTGGCTTTTCCTGGAGGAGGCTCTGCTGAAAACGGGCTTCGATAAGAAGTGGACGAGTTGGGTGATGTAGTGTGTGCAGTCAGTTAGGTACTCAGTCAGATGCAATGGCGAACTACTAGAACCTTTTCTGCCTTCTAGAGGTCTGCGCCAGGGAGACCCTCTCAGCCCCTACCTTTTCCTCTTTGTTGCCGATGGTTTGGTCAATCTCCTGCACAAGGAAATAGTGGCTAGGAACTTAACGCCTATCAAGGTCACGAGGAACAGCCCAGGCATCTCAAACCTACTATTCACGGATGACAGCTTACTTTTTTTCAAGGCAACGGTGGATGAGGCAAAAGTCATTAGAAGGGTTTTGGAAAATTTCCAGAGAGGTACTGGCCAATTGTTAAGTGGGAGTAAATGTTCTATTTTATATAGTGAGATATGTCCTGCCGAAATAAGGGAAGAGATCAAGAATACATTGGGCGTCGTCTCGTCGTCCTTCGAGAGAAAATATTTGGGTCTGCCCACACCGGAAAGAAGAATGAAGGACGAAATTTTTCAGCCTATCATGGACAGACTCGGGAAAAGATGCAGTGATTGGACCAAAAAGTTTATGTCATATGCCGCTAAGGAAGTGCATGTTAAGTCAGTTGTCCAAGCCTTACCGTGCTACACAATGGGTGTTTTCCTCCAATCTAAAGGTTTCTGTGAGAAGTATGAAAAGCTGATTCGGGACTTCTGGTGGGGCGACGAAGAGGGCCACTGCAAGGTGCATTGGATGTCATGGGAGAGAATGACAAAACCGAAAAGGGCAGGAGGAATAGGCTTCAGGGATATGCACCTTTTCAATATCGCCCTTCTGGCTAAACAAGGCTGGAAGCTTATTTAGAACCCCAATAGCCTATGCGCAAGGGTATTTAAATCCAAGTACTACCCGAACGGTAATTTGCTGGATACCATATTTGCGTCTGATGCGTCACCGGTATGGAAAGGGATTGAGGCTGGTTTGGAACTACTCAAGAAGGGCATCATTTGGCGAGTAGGAGATGGAAGGAGCATACAAATTCAACGGGACCAGTGGATCCCTAGAAATGAGGGACTCAAGACCGCCACCTTTACGAGGAGATCGAGGTTAAGATGGGTCAACCAACTCATTCAACAGGACAGTCATGAGTCGAATGTCGCCCCTAGTGAGACAAATTTTCCACCCCTTCGATGCGGATGAGATTTGTAAGATTCCCATTCTGAGGATGGAAGTGACGGATTGTATCGTGTGGCACTATGAAAAGAACGGTAACTTCTCTGTCAGAAGCACGTATAGACTCGCTGCCAACACTCAAGGGCATGCGAACATGGCCCCATCATCCTCTTCCCATAGCACGAGTGAGCGTAGCATTTGGGATCTCATCTGGAAAGCAAAAGTACCCCCAAAGTTCGTATCTTTGGATGGAGGGTGTCTACAAACACCCTAGCTACACAGCACAACAAATGCAGACGGACCATTATACCGGACAACACTTGCATTATCTGTGGCAATGAAGTGGAAACCGAACACCATGCGGTAGTGAACTGTACTAAGAGTAGAGCTCTAAGGCAGGCCATGAGAGCTAGTTGGGAACTACCGACGGAGAGAGCTTTCTGTTACACTGGATGTGATTGGCTGCAGGTCTTGTTGGATTCGGTGATAGACGACATGAGGGCAAAAATTCTCCTTCTACTTTGGAGGTGCTGGCACTTCCGCGACAAATGTGTGCATGCAGAGGGACAAGAATCTATATTGGGCTCATTGCATTTTCTGCAGCGATACGAGGAAGAATGGAGGACTGCATCATTGGGGGAATTTTCAGTTTCTGGTAAAGCGGTCGGTGCCCGGACCAATCCGGTGGATGATGCCCCCCTGACACAACGCATGCTGTGGTCGGCTCCGGCGATGGGCTGGGCAAAATGCAACACTGATGCTTCCTTCATTCCAGACAGCGACTACTGTTGGGCGGGAGGAGTGTCTCGAAACCATGAGGGCCTAGTTTTAATATCCACATGTAGAACGATGGCGCAGGCACGCTCAGCAGAGGAAGCGGAAGGACAAGCAACGTTGATCGGCCTTCAGTCATTGGTGAAAGTGTGCAGTGGCCCAGTTGTATGGGAAACTGACTACAAATCCCTGGCCAACCTCCTAAGCGCTGACTCTCCAATTCGTTCTCCATTATTTGGTCTGCTTTTATGGACATAAGAGCTACCCTTGCAAGCTTTGCAGATCACAAAATCGCTCATGTCCCCAGAAATTGCAACAGATTAGCACATGAACTTGCAGCAGCTACCAGACTTGAAGGGGAGCAGGAAATTATTGCTAATGTTCATGTAAACCTGCAGAGCCTAGTCATCTCTGAGTGTATCACCACCTGAGTTTGTACTCTGGCTCTCAAAAATAAAATAAAATAATAAAGCTCTTGATTGATTCTAAAAGAAAAGAACTTGCTCATGCAAAGATTATATTTTGGCATTCAACCATTAGTTACCCTTTTATTTGTAGTAGATCAATGAAGGCAATGCAAACTAAGAGTAAATAACAACGTCTAAGGTTGGAGCATACGTTTGTAACACTTGGAATGGGCAAGATAGGAGGGAATCTCATCCGTCCATTGCTCCGAGGGGAACTCATCAGGCCGTCAGATCTATAACCTCCCCAACTCCTCGGAGGCAGCCGCCGCCTAACCGCTAGCAGACAGCGGAGTGTCAGGAGCTGGTGTTACAGCACGGGCAAAGAAGGTAGGCGTAGGCGTCCCCAACGCGACAGTGAACGCGAGCGCCCATGATCCGTGTCCAGCCTTCTTTCGAGCGGGACACCGCAGAGCCTGGTGACCCGATCCGTCCTGGCGCCGAGGAGCTTGTCCAGCCGGGCTGGCGGGATCTGCTCCATGAACGCGAGGTCTCCTCGGCGGACGCTTTGGAGGACGATGGTGAGGTCATCGAGCTCGGTGGAGATCGCGGCATGGAGGTTGCGCAGGCGCGTCAAGCGCTGCTCGGGGATAGGGTGTGGCCCGGCAGCGAACTGCATGGCTAGCAGGTCCATATTCTTGGTGCAATCTCCGATGGCAGTCACAACCTGCTCTGGCTTGATCTTGGATGTGGCGCCTCCTGCCATGATCGAGGGGGGTGTTGGAAGTTCCATTTCGCAAAGTGTTTTTTTACTGGTTTCGTTATGTACCGGTGGTTCTCTCACCAATAGCATGATGCTAGCTCAAAAGGTGTACATTTGTATTCCCCTCTTTTCTCTATTTAAGTCACCGTATGTCATCAGACCGGGCCCACCATGCACATGCAAAGGACACATGCATGGTCCTACTTCTCTATTTTTACTGCTCATGGTACAGACTATGACATGCATGTCTCTGACATTATCTCTCTCCTCTCCATCTCTAAATCCATCACTTTTCACTAGTAGAAAACAGGGCTTTGGTTGAGGCCAGGATAAGGACATTAATCCCGGTTCACTTACGAACCGGGACCAAAGGGCGCATTAGTCCCGGTTCGTGAGGCCAGGGCGCCGGCCGAGCCTCGGGGGCTATTGGTCCCGATTCGTCTGACCCCTTTGGTCCCTGTTCCAGACACGAACCGGGACCAATTGGCCTCGCTCCTGGCCCAACACCTTTAGTCCCGGTTGGTGGCTGGAACCGGGACCAAAGGTCAGTCTTCTGTCCTGGTTCTAGCCACCAACCGGGACTAAAGATAGGCCTATATATACCCCCGCTCACTCCTCTGTTTTTTGGCCGGCCGGCGTGTGCAGGTGTGTGTTGCTCTAGCTCTCACCTCCTATGCACATGAGGTGTTCGATGAAATGCCCGAGCCACACTTAAGCTTTCTCCTCTCCAAGCTCGACCTCCAAGCTCCATTTTCCTCAAGATTTGTCTAGGTTTGGCAGTTCGCCCTATCCCATCCCCGTCCTCACCGCCGTCGATCGCCCGCGTTGATCTCGTCGCCGGCACCACCGTGGTGAGCCTCTTGTTCTTATCTTCTTTCTAAAAGAAAAAAAATTCTTACTTGTATGACTTAAATAGATACTTGTATAATTTTCTTACTTTTATTATTGTTTGTTATTATATAGTGCCATGGTTTTGGTATCCGCCCCCGTCGGCCCTCGTCCTGTCTATGATTCGGATGTGGTATATTATCTTTTATAACTATTTGTTTCATTTAGTGTTTATGACAATTATGCCGACCAACGTGACATAGATGTTTTTATCTAGGAGGCATGTGAACCGGAAATTCCAACTGACCCTCTTGTTGAGAGGTTAAATTTAGTTGAAAAAGAAACCAATTACTTGAAGAAAAAATTGAAAAGAATTGAGGAGGAGAAGATGGAATTGGAGTTGCATGTTGCGGATGTCGTCGATGATCACAAGATCAAGATGGATGCAATGCGCTTGAAGATTAGAAAGATTAGAAAATATGCCATTCATACTGAGGCTTGGTATCATTATGTCGTTGGATCAATTGTTACCTTAGTTGCGATTATGACCGCATTTGTTGTTGCATTGAAATGTTTTACATAGTTTCAATGTATGGTTTAATTAGATGCTCTAGAGAGCTATATGTTGTTCAATGAGAACTATGTATGAACTTTATGTATTTATTTTTTTAGTAATAACATTTGATCACTACTGTACTTTGGTTTTAATGTGATGATGAACTTCTATTAATTTGGTCACCTCTCTATTCATGATGTTCTGTAATGATTTTTGACACACTTAATTATATATAATGCACGCAGATCAACCGGCAATGGATGTACGGTGACAGACGCACCTCCGAGTACATTAAGGGCCTGCATAATTTTCTCGAAGTGGCTGAGGCAAACAAGCAGAATGGTTTTATGTTTGTCCATGCCTTATCTGTGAGAATACGAAGGATTACTCTGACTCGAAAACCCTTCACATCCACCTGCTTGAGAAGGGTTTCATGCCAGACTATAATGTTTGGACCAAGCACGGAGAAAGAGGGGTTATGATGGAAGACAACGAATAAGAAGAGGATGATGACAACTATCCGCCCCTGAATACGGTGATGCTGCAATGGGGGAAGCTGAAGATCAAGAGGAACCGGACGATGTGCTCGATGATGATCTTCGCCGGGTCATTGTTGATGCAAAGAGACAATGCCAAAGTGAAAGGGAGAAGTTGAAGTTCGATCGCATGTTAGAGGATCACAAAAAAGGGTTGTACCCAAATTGTGAAGATGACAACACAAAGCTCGGTACCACACTGGAATTGCTGCAATGGAAGGCAGGCAATAGTGTATCTGACAACGGATTTGGGAAGCTACTGAAAATATTGAAGAAGAAGCTTCCGAAGGATAATGAATTTCCCGACAGTACGTACGAAGCAAAGAAGGTTCTATGCCCTCTAGGATTGGAGGTGCAGAAGATACATGCATGCCCTAATGACTGCATCCTCTACCGCGGTGTGTACGAGGAATTGAATGCATGCCCGGTATGCGGTGCATTATGGTATAAGATCAGACGAGATGACCCTGGTGATGTTGAGGGCGAGCGCCTCAGGAAGAGGGTTCCTGCCAAGGTGATGTGGTATGCTCCTATAATACCATGGTTGAAACGTCTGTTCAGAAACAAAGAGCATGCCAAGTTGATGCGATGGCACAAAGAGGACCGTAAGAAAGACGGGAAGTTGAGAGCACCCGCTGACGGGTAGCAGTGGAGAAAAATCGAGAGAACGTGGGGGGACTTTGCAGGTGACGCAAGGAACGTATGGTTTAGTTTAAGCGCGGATGGCATTAATCCTTTTGGGGAGCAGAGCAGCAATCATAGCACCTGGCCCGTGACTCTTTGTATCTATAACCTTCCTTCTTGGTTGTGCATGAAGCGGAAGTTCATTATGATGCCAGTGCTCATCCAAGGCCCTAAGCAACCCGGCAACGACATTGATGTGTACCTAAGGCCATTAGTTGAAGAACTTTTACAGCTGTGGAATGGAAAAGGTGTACGTGTGTGGGATGAGCACAACCAAGAGGAATTTGACCTACATGCGTTGCTGTTTGTAACCATCAATGATTGGCCTGCTATCAGTAACCTTTTAGGACAGACAAACAAGGGATACCACGCATGCACGCACTGTTTAGATGACACCGAAAGTATATATTTGGACAAATGCAGGAAGAATGTGTACCTGGGGCATCATCGATTTCTTCCGACCAACCATCAATGTCGAAAGAAAGGCAAGCATTTCAAAGGTGAGGCAGATCATCGAAAGAAGCCTGCCCTCCGTACTGGTGATCACATACTTGATATGGTCAATGATTTACATGTAATCTTTGGAAAGGGTCCTGGCGGACTATCTGTTCCAAATGACGCTGAGGGACGCGCACCCATGTGGAAGAAGAAATCTATATTTTGGGACCTACCCTATTGGAAAGACCTAGAGGTCCGCTCTGCAATCGACGTGATGCACGTGGCGAAGAATATTTGCGTGAACCTGCTAGTCTTCTTGGGAGTGTATGGGAAGATAAAAGATACACCGGAGGCACGGGAGGACCAGCAACATGTGCACGAAAAAGACGTCATGCATCCAAAGCAGTATGAAGGTCCTGCCAGCTACGCTCTTACCAAAGAAGAGAAGGAAATCTTCTTTGAGTGCCTGCTCAGTATGAAGGTCCCGTCTGGCTTCTCGTCCAATATAAAGGGAATAATAAATATGGCAGAGAAAAAGTTCTAGAACCTAAAGTCTCATGACTGCCACGTGATTATGACGCAACTGCTTCCGGTCGCATTGAGGGGGCTTCTACCGGAAAACGTTCGATTAGCCATTGTGAAGCTATGTGCATTCCTCAATGCAATCTCTCAGAAGGTAATCGATCCAGAAATCCTACCAAGGTTAAAGAGTGATTTGGTGCAATGTCTTGTCAGTTTCGAGCTGGTGTTCCCACCATCCTTCTTCAATATCATGACGCACGTCCTAGTTCATCTAGTCAACGAGATTGCCATTCTGAGCCCTGTATTTCTACACAATATGTTCCCCTTTGAGAGGTTCATGGGAGTCTTAAAGAAATATGTTCGTAACCGTGCTAGGCTAGAAGGAAGCATCTCCACGGGCCATCAAATAGAGGAGGTCATTGGGTTTTGTGTTGACTTCATTCCTGACCTTAAGAAGATTGGTCTCCCTCAATCGCGGTATGAGGGGAGACTGACTGGAAAAGGCATGCTAGGAGCGGACTCAATAATATGTAGGGACGGGCATTCTTGGTCTCAAGCACACTACACAGTTCTACAGAATTCTACCTTGGTGACCCCGTATGTCAATGAACACAAGAATATTCTGCGCTCCAAACACCCGGAGCAGTGTAACGACTGGATTACATGTGAACACATCAGGACTTTTGGCAGTTGGTTGCAAACACATCTCATGGGTAACACCACTGTTGCAGATGAGTTGTACTCGTTGGCCAGGGGACCATCTTCGACTGTATTGACTTACAAAGGGTACGAGATAAATGGGAATACATTTTACACGATCGCCCAAGATCAAAAGAGCACAAACCAAAACAGTGGTGTCCGCTTTGATGCAGCAACCAACAGGGGAAAGGACACATATTATGGTTACATAGTGGACATATGGGAACTTGACTATGGACATGATTTTAAGGTCCCTTTGTTTCGGTGCAAATGGGTCAATCTGTCAGGAGGCGGGGTATAGGTAGACCTGCAGTACGGAATGACAACAGTGGATCTGAACAATCTTGGGTACACAGATGAACCATTCGTCCTAGCCAATGATGTGGCGCAGGTTTTATATGTGAAGGACATGTCTACCAAACCGAGAAAAAGAAAAGATAAGGAAGCGAATACATCATACGATGAGCCAAAGCGCTACATAGTTCTTTCAGGGAAAAGAGACATCGTGGGAGTGGAGGGCAAGATAGACATGTCTGAAGATTATGAAAAGTTTCATGAAATACCTCCCTTCAAAGTCAAGGCTGACCCAAGCACCCTGTTAAACGATGAAGATTATCCATGGTTACGGCGCAATAAGCAAGGGACACACACGAAGAAAAAGTGAAGACTTTCTCCCCATAACTATTCTGATGATGGCTTTGATCTAGAATATCACTGCAGTTACGTGTCAAGAAATGAAATGCCTTTTGTAACAGATGAGTTTTCGTCCGAAACCCTGATACTTCGAAAGAGATTGTCCATTTTGTACACGAAGTGCATACAGTTTTTGCCGTAACCCTCTCAACTTTTTAGCACATGCTATGTGGGTGAAATGATGATACCATGCCAACTTTCAACCTTTTCAGAGTTCATTTGTAGTGCTTTTCAATTTCAGGGTCATTTAGCTAAAAAAAATCAGTAAATGCATGAAAAATACCAAATGAAGTCAGAAAGGGTTGAAAATTGATGATGTGGTTTTGAATGGTGCATTTTGAACACACAAAAAGTCTGGAGTTAAAATAAGTTCAAAAAAATGAAATCCCTTTGTAACAGATGAGTTTCGTCCGAAACCCTTATACGTAGAAAGAATGTCCATTTTGTACACGAAGTGCATTCAGCTTTTGCCATAACCCTCTCAACTTTTTAGCACATGGATGTGGGGGAAATGATGATAACATGCCAACTTAACCTTTCAGAGTTCATTTGTAGTGCTTTTCAATTTCAGGGTCATTTAGTTAAAAAAAAATAGTAAATGCATGAAAATACCAAATGAAGTCAGAAAGGTTGAAAATTGATGATGTGGCTTTGAATGGTGCATTTTGAACCACACAAAAGTCTGGAGTTAAAATAAGTTAAAAAAATGAAATCCCTTTGTAACAGATGAGTTTTCGTTGAAACCCTCATACTTCGAAAGAGATGTCCATTTTGTACACGAAGTGCATCCAACTTTTGCCGTAACCCAACTTTTTAGCACATGTATGTGGGTGAAATGATGATACCATATCAACTTTCAACCTTTTCAGAGTTCATTGTAGGCTTTTCAATTTCAGGGTCATTTAGCTAAAAAAAAACAGTAAATGCATGAAAAATACCAAATGAAGTCAGAAAGGGTTGAAAATTGATGATGTGGCTTTGAATGGTGCATTTGAACACACAAAAAGTCTGGAGTAAAATAAGTTCAAAAAAATGAAATCCCTTGTAAACAGATGAGTTTTCGTCCGAAACCCTGATACTTCGAAAGAGAGTGTCCATTTTGTACACGAAGTGCATCCAGCTTTTGCCGTAAACCTCTCAACTTTTTAGCACAAGCTATGTGGGTGAAATGATGATACCATGCCAACTTTTATAAAAATTTAATAGCATAAGAATGAACTAAAAAGCTTTTATAAAACTCTAATAGCAATAAGAATGAAAAAAGAAGCAATTAAATATAACATTCTTCAATAGCAAAAGAATCAACTAAAAAGAATCAAAATAATATTAACTAAACTTCAAAGTATTTATTTGTTAAAAAGAATGAACTAAAAAGAATCAACTAAAATATTAACTAAAAAGAATGAACTAAAACATTAACTAAAAAGAATGAACTAAAAAGAATCAAAATAATATTAACTAAAATTATGAAAGTATTTATTTGTTAAAAAGAATGAACTATAAAAGAATGAACTAAAAAGAATCAACTAAAACATTAACTAAAAAGAATGAACTAAAAAGAATCAACTAAAACATTAACTAAAAAGAATGAACTAAAAAGAATCAAAATAATATTAACTAAAATTATCAAAGTATTTATTTGTTAAAAAGAATGAACTAAAATAAAATCTTAATAGAAAACTAAAATAACAGAAAAAATGCCCACCTACTAGGCCACAACGGCCTGCATATGACTAGAAACCCAACTACTAGTTGGGCCAGGACGCAGGCCCGCTGGGCAAGTAGGCCCCACAGGGCAGACAGAGGTCGGTTAGGCCCACATGCCTGCTTTAGAGAGGAGCTCGACGTTGCAGCCGCGGCGGGGCTTATAAACAGGCCCGGGCGCCCTTCGCTTGGCGAGGTGGGACTAAACATCCAACCGCACCGCGGCTGTGCCAGGCACAGGCCTTTGGTCCCGGTTGGTGGCTCGAACCGGGACCAATGCCACCCTTTCGTCCCGGTTCGAGCCACCAACCGGGATCAATGCCACCCTTTCATCCTGGTTGGTTCCACCAACCAGGACTAAAGGTCTCTGCTTCCCACCCTTTGGGCTGCTGAAAATAGACCTTTAGTCCCGGTTGGTGGCACCAACCGGGACCAATGCTTTGTGTATATAAGCAACACTTAGAAATTTTTCAGATTTCATCTAGCAGTTGCCCCCGACGACGCCGAGCACATCGACGCCGCCAGGCTGCCCGAGCTCGCCGTCGACACCCTCTCCGTCAGGCTGCTCCACCTCGCCGTCGACGCCCTCGCCGATGCCATCGATGCCCTCTGCCCCGACGCCGGCGCCGCTCCCCGCGCCCCTGCCCTGCCCCGACGCGCCGCCCCGTGCCCCTGCCCCGACGCCACCTCGCGCCCCCGCCCTGCCCCGACGACGCCGCCCCTCCTCCCCGTTCGGTCCGGCCGGACCCCTTTCCTCCCTGTCCTCCATGTCCCCTGTTTTTTTCATGAGTTTGATGATGATGATGTTGATGATAGATGATGATGTTGATGATAGATGATGTATGCTTTTTTTTTTCATATGATGATTTTTTTTCATAGAATGTTTTTTTGTTCATAGCATTTTTTGGTCCATGTATATATGTATGTGTATGTATGGATGGATGTATATATATAGAAAATGATCAAATGATGTTTTTTTTGTTCATAGAATTTTTTTTGTTCATAGAAATTAGTTAAAATTTACCAAGTTACTAAGTTACTAAGTTAAAATGTTCATATATTCAAAATGAGGTAATTAAAAGACTCACTAAGTTAAAACTTACCCCCTCCCCGATAACTTCGACATGAGGGGGGACGTCGGACATGCATGAGAGAGAGGCGGTCCGCTCGCCCGACCAACTATCGAGGCCACCCACGTCGTTGTCGATCTACCCTAACCCCTCCCCTGATATAACTTCGAACTGGGGGGGGGGCGTCGGACATACATGCATGAGAGAGAGGCGGTTCGCTCGCCCGACCAACTATCGAGGCCACCCAAACCCTAGAAGAAAGAGCATCATTGTCGATCTACCCCCTCCGACCCCTACCCGTAATTGTTATGTATAATACTATATATTGACGTCTAATTCACCGGTCTTACCTCAGTGAACCGAAGGGACTTTATTTATTCGGTAGGCGGCCGACATAGGTCAATGGGGTAGAATGGATAGTTTGATCTCCTGCATAGCGATTATTTTTTGCAAAGTGTCCTCTCCTAAAAGTATAACCCCGGCCCGATAACTTCGACATGAGGGGGGACGTCGGACATGCATGAGAGAGGCGGTCCGCAACTAATCCATTGCTCATATATGCATATGATTCCTTGTTGTGATTAGCTAGGTCTATGTTTGCCACTAATCCATCTCTCATGTTTGTATATTGCCATGTTGTAATATTTGCAGAAACTATGGAAAGAGACTTAGAACAAGAACAATTGTTGGGGGATATAATCCTCGCCGGAGGTGATCCCTTGTCGTTTCTCAACGACACCGATGGTCAGGAAGGAGAGGATGACGGCTCCGGTGATCCAACAATGGAGGAGGAAGGAGATCATGACGGCTCCGGTGACCGAATGGTGGAGGAAGGAGATCATGATGACGGCTCCGGTGACCGAACGGAGGAGGGAGGCTTAACTGTTGCAAAGTTCGGTGAGGTGTGTATATATATATATTAATTAAGCCTGTGCTGACTTGATGCATTAATTGTTTTGGTATGTACATATATTAATGCTTCTTTCTTCTTTTAGCCCTCCGGATCGAGCCAAACTTCCGTAAGGAGACGAGGCCCGAAGAAAAGGTTGCGCCAAGATGAAAGGTTCACGATCACAGAAGTCGCGAAAGATGGCCAACTGATTGCTCCAAAGCGGACCAAGGACGCATTTGTACATCAGTGCGGAGTTGTTGTTAGGGACAGTGTCCCGATCAGCATCCAGCAATGGAATAAGAATAAGGACCCTGAAGTTTCTTATGTCCAGGATAGACTGAAAGATGATCTTTGGACCTCGCTGATGACAAATTTCAGCCTACCGCCAGAGGAGGATCCGAATAACCCAGTTATAGAGCGAAAGGTCAAGGCGTTTGCTCTTAAGAAGATGGCAAAACTATTCAGGAACTGGAAGGAAGATTTGAACACAAAGTTTGTCGAGAAAGAGGAGACTCCAAAATTCATCGGTCGATATGAGAAGATAAGAGATCACTGGCCCGCATTTGTGGCCTACAAGAAATCGGAGAAGGGTAAGAAAAGGTCACTGACAAACAAGCAAAATACCGCAAAGAAGAAGTATCACCATCACACGGGGTCAGGTGGCTACTACAAAGCCCGGCCGTTGTGGGACAAAGCTGAGCAAGACCTGCTTGCTAAAGGGGTCCAACCAGCGACATTGCACTGGCCAGATCGTTCAAGGACTTGGTTCTTCGGGGTTGGGGGAACTTTGGACCAAGAAACAGGGGAGTGTGTTTGGACGGATGAGCAACTTGCAATACCCATCCGGAAGCTTCAGAAAGCAATCAAGGCAGCGCAGGAAGGGACGTTCATTCCCGACAGAGAGAAGGACGAGCTGACAGAGGCCCTCGGGAATCCTGAACACCCTGGACGAACACGAGGCACATCAGGCTCCGTTCCGTGGGTGTATGGGTTTCCCGACAGCGGTGGTTATAGAAGCCGAGAGAGAAAGAGGAAAGAGGAAGCAACCGAAATGCAGAGGCTCAGTGTAAGATTAGCAAAACTAGAGGAACTTGAGAGCCAGCGAGCTACCGGCCAACCATCTCAGCGGCACGAAGATCCTTGCTTCGACGCTGCCCCAGAAGCTACCCCACCATCTCAGCGGAGAAGCAGTGTGGCCTCCACGGAGCTCGTTCAGCCTGATTTCACGGCTCCTCGCTACCCTGTGAATAGTATAACGGAGGCTGAACATTGTGTTCTAATGATGAAATGCCAGAACCTGACCTTGAAGGCGGCGGTCGGCTCTGTTGTACCTCCTCAAGCCAAGGGAACTTTTCATTGCCGTCCGATTCCACATGGCTATGCTATTGTGACGGTGGATGAAATAATGGAGGGATTTGAGGAGCTGGAGCTTGACTACCCTACAGGTGAAGGGGAGATTCATCTGGAAAATGCTTTAAGGAGTACCTGTCTATGGAGAAAGGAGTACATCAAGCTTCCAAACTGGACGCCTCAGCATACTCAGCCTCCTCCGGCGCGTCAGGGCACTCCGCCTCCTCCTCCTCCTCCGGCGAGTCAGGGCACTCCTCCGCCTCCTCCAGTGCGTCAGGGCACTCTGCCTCCTCCGACGCGTCAGGGCACTCCGCCTCCTCCTTCGGCGTGTCAGCGGACTCTGCCGCGTCAGCAACGGCGGAAGAGAGACGCCGCTGCTCCGGCGGCTAGCAGTACAAGAGGCGGGAAGAAATACAAATTTGGTCCAAGCCTGAAGCCTCTTCCAAAGTTACCATATGAGAGGACTGACGAGGAAAATGCGGACATCGGTGCTGCCGAAGTGAAGGCCCATTTTGAACAGAAACCTCCACCTCCGAAGGAAACGGCAGATCCGGTGAAAGTGAAGCGCACTCTGGATGCCCTTAAGCGACCACAACCGCCTCCGCCGCAATCCAACTATGACCGCTGTATTGCAAAGACATATGATGAAGCGCGGTGGTCGGGAAGTACTTCCAGTGATGCAATATTAGCAAAACGAAGAAGTGGGAAAACAATTCCCCAGCTCGGTGAATAGGCGAAGCAATCGTGCCCCCCGCTCAAGGTGTCTAGTGATATCGTCGCTAATTATCCGGGGCTACTGCCCGGTACCAATCTTGGTGATTACCTGGGCGATGATGTACAGTTTGAAACATTAGAGGTAGTAGAGATCTTTAGATACGAGCACAGGAAGCCTCTCGTCAAACCTGATCATCCTCCTCTAACAACGATGATGCGAAGATTGCATGAGTGGTACATGGAAACCTGCAGGAAGTCTGGGACCAACAGTATGTTGCTGAGAATTAGAGATGAGCACGACCTCATTGGAGTTGAGGTGATGCATGTTGAATTTGTGGAGTTATTTCAATTATTCAATCAAGAGGCCCTCGACAAACAACTCATGACTTGCTACTGTCTGTAAGTATTACTTCTGTAATTAAGTCTCTAGCTCAGCTCGTTCATTGCATGTATATATGATTATCCTCACTATATTATGCAGATTGAAGATCGTCGAATGCAAAAGAGGACAAATTTATGACATTGGGTTCATTAGCCCAAATACCGTAAATGAATGGACGGTAGGAAACAGAGTTGAAGATGCCGAAGAAAACTTGCTACAATCGTTCCTTCGACATCAAAACAAAGGGAAAATACTCTTTCCTTACAACTTCAAGTGAGTGTTACTGTCTTGTGCATATTCGATTTCGCTTACTCGAGGTTAAGTAATGTAATTGATGAGTTATGCGTGCGCAGGTTCCACTTTATTCTGCTATCCATTAAGCTTGACGGGGGAGTAGTAACTGTCTTAGACTCGAGACGTAAAGATCCCCAGGATTATGCGGACATGATTGCAATGCTCCAGAAGTAAGTTCAATCATTATCGCACCATATCGGCAACTTTCGTTCATTTCCTGATATCAAGTAATCATTTTCTTTGCCTGGCAGGGTTTGGAAAAAGTTCACCGGAATGGTTCCAGGTCTGCAGAAGGAGCTGCGATTTACACACCCCAAAGTAAGTAGTACTAGCTAGTTCCGCGCATCTCTCATTGATTCTAGTTTCATCAATACCATTTATCATGCTTGATTATCAGTTTGATTGAACTCTATTCTCGTAAAGTGCTTGTTGCAGCCACCCGGGACGAATTTATGTGGATACTACGTTTGCGAGTTCATGCGCCACTCAATCTCTGAGCGGGGCTACTCTGACAAACAATTTGAAGTACGTAAACAATATTCACAATTTTATTTTATTACCATCAATTGTGTTGAGTTTCATTCATATATATGTATTGACCCCCTTCTTTAAATTAGATGTGGCAGATGCGGGATGAACTCCTACCACATGATCGCATACAAGCAATTCAGGAGGAATTGGCAGGATTCTTTCTTGACCACGTCATAAAAGAGAATGGAGAATACCATACGGAAATTCAAGCTGATTTTCGGTAGATGATGTCAGGGATCGTAAGAGATGTTATATTGTATATATGTAGTAGCGTCGGATAGATATACGAAAACTTGTTGTTCGACCAAGCACGGAGAAAGAGATGTCACTTCTCTCTATATATGTTCATGATCATGATGTTGTGTAATTAATGGTTCCTTCATTTGCTTACTAGCTAGCGTCGAGTTCTCTCTCTATATATATATGTAGTAGCTACCGTCGACCAAGCATGGAGAAAGAGAGGTCACTTCTCTCTATATGTAGTAGCTATAGCTAACACAATATGAAACCCCTAAACCCTCCAAAACCCCTACCCCCACCCCCCCCCCTTAAAAAAAACAAAAACAAAAACCCCAGCGTCTGCGAGCTGCTGACGCGTGGCTGCCTTTTGGTCCCGGTTGGTGTTACCAACCGGGACTAAAGGTCCTCCTGCCTGGGCGCCCCACACCGGCCACGTGGAGGTCCTTTAGTCCTGGTTCGTAAGCAAACCGGGACTAAAGGTTTTGGGCATTAGTCCCGTTTGTTTTGTCCCGATTCCAGAACCGGGACTAAAGGCCCTCTGAAACCAGGACTAGTACCCTATTTTCTACTAGTGTTTAATTCCATTTTCACTATTTAGATTGTTCATATCTTCAAAACAAAAATTTTGTTTTCAAAACTTTGTATATATTTGCACTCATGGAGCAAAGACCTTTAGAACAAGATCAATCTTGAATACATTCAAACAAGTTTAAATTTCAATGTTTGAAATGAGTGAAATCAGCTTTCTAAAAATAGTGAAATATGATCTTTGAATTGGGTGAGACCAATTTTTTAAAATGAGTGAAATATGTTTTTCATACACATGACACATTTTTGGGTGTGAAATGCGTGAAACTTGTTATTTCATAATTTTGAAACTAGTCATGTAAAACATGTGAAACTAATTATTTCAAACTTCTTTTTAAATGAGTGAAATCTGTTTTACGAAACAAGTGAAATTGTTTTTTGAATTGAGTCAAATAAGTTTTTTTAAAATATTTGAAATCAGTTATTCGCTTTGAGTGAAATCAAATAAAACATTTAAAAATATATAAAAGATTTAAAAATAAAACATTCATTAAAAAGATATCAATCATTTAATAGCTAACAAGAAAGTAAAATGTTAGTACTATAGGTTGAGTGGTCTGAGAGTACACATGCATGACTAAATGGTAAGGTTGTGGGGGCATGTTCACGTATTAGTCAGGTGGTGTCAGACTAGTATAGAGATGTATTTCACCCCACAAAATATTTCTTAGTTTATTAGTCAAAGGACAGTGTACATCTTGACGTTGACATGGACGGTGGATGCTTCACCGGTACATACCGGTTCCGGTAAATTTACTTATTCGAGTTCCATTTCTTCTGCAAGGTCCGCGGTCGATCCCCGGAGGGTTTATACTTGACCGGTCGAGACCTGCCCCAGCCCAAACAAGCTGGACTATACTTTTATCAAATTATCACCAAACATCCCACCTAAATCTAAAAAAAACAAACAAACAGCCCACCTGCGTGAAGCCCAAATCCGAGTGCCACAATTGCCTGAACCACGATCCATGTCAAAATAATATAGTCCCTCTAATCAATATTAATTGTCGCTAATTTTGTATAAATTATACTAAATTAATGACAATTAATATGATTGGAGGGAGTAATATCTTTTACGAAAACCATGATCCATGGCCATGGCCTCTCTCATCATGCTTGTCTCTTGGGCAATTTGGAACGAAAGGAATGCCAGGGTCTTTGGACATAAAAGTGCACCACCCCCGATCGTCCTCAACATCATCCTCGAGGAAACGAAGCTATGGGTCACCGTGGGTGCAAAGAAACTAGGGGAAATCATAATACTCGAGTAATTGTCATGCGGTGTTGTATGGACACTTGTAAAACTCTATTCTCCTCGTAATTAATATATGAGGCAAATCTTTTACCTCCGTTTAAAAAAAATTCCATGTAGTATTAAACAGTGTAGGTCGCATGTAAAAAAAAACAATGCAGGTCGTAGTCCATAAGGTGAGTATTTATAAAAAATGTTTGTGCTTCACTGAAATTTAAGGAAACACAACTTATGAATACAGTACAACTGTATTTTTCCCCTGATTGAGGATACCAGTTTTGCTGGTGAAGCCAAAATGCGATCACACACGATTCATCTGAAAACCTTTCATGGCTAGGAGAAGACCCATCACATTGGGAGCACCCCTGGTTCGGAAGTGGATCCTCTAACATGAAGGAGAGAAGTCACCTAAACTACAGTGCAAACTAGTGTAAAACAAAGAAGGAAAGGCACGGGTACTGTAGTGGACACTGTATCCATCTACTGTAGCAGTTCCTGTACACAGTTACTGTTGATATAAATAAATTCAAAATTAATTTTATTGCACCATAATTTTGTTTGTATGTAATTTTTGTAAATGTATACAGTAGATTTGTAATTTGCAAATTAATTCAACTCATTTTAGTCTTAATCATAAGGATGTGAAGGAGGGAGGTTAGGGAACTGTTGATTAGGTGACTTCTCTCCTTCATATTAGAGGATCCACTTCCCCTGGTTCACGCCAAGTTTCTTGTCAAACGTCGTCATACTAAAAAAATACAAACCATTAGTTAATATGTATTGTGAATCATTAGTTGTTCGCCACATGTCTTTTTTTGTGAATCATTGGTTCAATGTCTTTTTTTTGTGATAAGGCATGTATCTTACAGCATCGGACTCTTAGAGTAAGTACAATAAGGTGACATAAGCAGGCTATAAGGACTAAAATATTATATATTTGCTTAGTTGGAGGAGAGAGAAGGAAAGCGGGTTGTAGAATATGAGCCGGCTACAGCATAAGGCCCAAGACACTTTATGAGAATGTATGATGGGCCAACTATTAATAAAGTACTTCATATTTATATCTTATTATTGTACAAATCGACTATTAGGTTGACTCTAGATGAAATGACAACTTCTTATAGCCAACTGTTGGCTATATTATTAACCATGCTCTTAGCATAAAACACTGAACCAATAAACGGGAGAGTACCGAGAAAACAACGTACCTACATGCAGTTTGGCATGATCAGAAAACAACTAAAGCCATGGTGAACCACTTGGTGCAAAGGCACGAGATAATAACAAGAATAAAAACCCTATCAGTCCTTGGGCCGTCTTCTTTGTGTTAAATTATCATACATGCATAGGCAAAAAAATTGTCCTTGCTCGTTTCAAATAGAAAATAAAAAATAAAATTGTCCTTTTTTTCGCGGAGAAAATAAAATTGTCCTTGACGATCATGCCAACCTACTCTCCGAAGATGCTCAAGTGCACTGCCCTTCTTTCAATCTGCTAGGATGGTTTCATCTCGACGATGCAAGTGCAGACCCACATACCAACAACACCCCCTCACTCTTCTTGTTATCTTGTCGTGTGTACTGTAGCCAGAGGGTTGGCCTATGCAGAGCTAGCAATCAGGGCGTCTCATTGCTACCAACCTTAAATATTGTGAATCATGAGTAAATAGTACTGTAATTTGTATTGCCAATAATTAGCTGTTCACTACATGTCTTTTGTAGTAAGACATGTACCTTCATTACAATATTGGATTCTTCGGAGAAAACACGGAACCAAAAAATTACTAACACGCAACTTGGCATGAAGAAAGTGAGTAATGCAGTGGTGAACTACTTGACCTATTGTTCATGTGATGACGATTAATTTATCAAACTACAACAATAACAAGAATACTTTTTTTCCAGGGGTACAACATAATAAGAAGAATAAAAAGCCTAGCGATCCTCACGATAGTTTCTTCGTGTCAGAGCGCTTTACATGCATGCATTTACCCGCTACTAAGCCAAAAAGTGAAGAACTCTGTACCCGCTACTAAGCCAAAAAGCGACATATTCCCCCTTTCCTCTGCCCCCGCGTCGCTCGGCTCAGGCGACACGGGAGGCGAACCCTAGGCGCCGCCACACCCGTCCCCTCCTCCACCTCCTCCCCTCGCCGCCGCCGGTGCTCGCCGCAGGGCAAAGCCCGTGTGGTGCGGCGGCGGCGGGGCATCTCCTCTCGAGTTCCCTCGAGCTGGCGGTGGTGCGTCCATCCCGTGCGGCACCGCGTTCTCGGATCTGGCGGACGGCCGGCATGCGGAGGCTCGGCTTGGCGCAACTGGCCGTGGTGGCCAGGGCGCATCGGCGCGCGGGCGGCTTGGTGCCGCGGACGCCGGGGCGGCGGCCCCGGATGGGTGGCCTGCGGCGCGGCGCGCAGTCGGCGCTCGGCTATGTGGTGGCTGGCGGCGATTCGGTCGGCGTACGTGGCTACGGCGGGCAGTGGCAGAGGCAATGCGCGGCGCTACTCGGGCGTCGGGCGGCGGCGCGGCCGCGATTGGTGGTTCCGGCAAGCTCCTGGCGCTCCTCCCTCCTCGTCGTACTCCCCCGTCCAAGCGGCGCTTCCCAACGCCGTGGTCACGGAGCATGGGGCTCGGCCTCTGCCTCCGGTTGGCGCGCCTCCCACTCGGGCCGGCTGGGTGGGCGGTGTTGTCTTGGTCCGGGGTGGGGGTGGTGTGTGGCGATGCTGTGGAGGCTGGTGCCTGTGGTCTTGTCGATTGGGAGGTGGATGCTAAGGCAGCGGCCTCAGGCGGTGATGCAGGTGTGCTGCAGCGAGTTTGGACGCCGGAGCGGCGGCTCCGGAAGCGGCGTGATGGCTTTGGCTCTAGGAGGAGGAGTTGCGGGCTGCGTTGTTTGAGTGACGGCGGATGCTGCGGGGGCAGCAACGACGTCGGCTCGGCCAGCACGGCTCCCTGAGGCGGACTGGCTTGGAGATCAGGACGGCGGCCCTGGACCTGGTGCGATGGCCGGGGTCTGCGACCGGTCGTCTAGTGTAGCTTGTGCTACGGGATGGTCATGTCGTGCGGCATTGCAGCCTCATGTAGGCGGTGGACGTCGGGATGGCGGTCCTGGATCTGGATTGTTGGTGGTGGTGGTGTGCCGTGCGTCGGCTTGTGCTCGCCTCCGTCGTGTTGTTATAGCTCGATTGGCAGGTTTTGCCATGGGGGCTGTTGGTGTGGCCGGCCTTTTTTCAGTGGTCTGGCGGGGATGGTGTGGGTGGCTCTGGGCGAAAGCCTCAGTCTTCGACGGGAGTCGATGCCGGCGGCGACGGCGTCCATGGGCGTCGTTATCCTTCTTGAAGGCGTCTCCGTAGAGCTCGCCCACACATCTCCGGGCTGTGGGCATGTCGGCGGTGGAGTTCGAGTTGGCCGATGTTGGCACGGTCGTGGGGTCTTTGCACGATTGTCCAGTAATCAATCGTGTGGTCGGGGTTTTTGCACGGTTGTCCCTTAATCAATCGTGTGGTAGGGGTTTTTGCACGGTTGTCCCTTAATCAATCGTGTGGTGTGTGGTTTTCGGCCTAATTTCCCTTATAAACCGGGCCACCTTGTGCGGTTTTTGGGTCCAGTTTTTCCTTATAAACTGGACCAACTCTTTTCTTCTTTAATGCAATGTGGGAACTCCCCACCCTCTGATGAGGTTTCTTCAAAAAGAACTCTGCCAGTCCATATCTAGCGCGTTTCTTCAAGAATTGAGCTGGTCCAACCAATTCGTCTCCTCTCCACAACTCCAGTCTCAAGGTCATCACCCCTTGTACACGTGCACCTTGCTGTCATAGCCCCGTCGCCGCCGGCCCATGTACGAAAACCGTCTTCAAAGCTCGATTTTGTATTAGCGCCTTCTCTCTGTTAGGGTGGTTTTAGCTCTAGCACACGAGTGCAAATGCGCCCGACAGCAACACTATCCTTAGTACTTTTGTTGTCTTGCCGCCCATATATGTGTAGCTGGAGGCCTGGCCTTTGCAAAAATAGCACCGAGAGCGTCCCATAGTTGCAGCTCCTTGTAGGTAAGGGAAGAAAGGTAATTTGTCGAATCCAGGATGTAGAAGACTAGGCTTAGGCTGTGCAACATGCAATGCATTGATCGGGTGCACTAGGCACGTATATATCATGTACAAGAGGGGCCACAACCTCAACTATACAGATACCTAGGAGGTGGGCCCATGACACAATATTACAAGCACAAATATATTAAACACCCCCCCGCAGTCGAAGCGTCGCTAGAGACACAGAGACTGGAACGAAACTCCTCGAAGATGAAAGTGGGCAGTCCCTTAGTCATCACATCGGTGAACTGTTGTGCGGTCGAAACATGGAGAACCCGAATGCGTCAAAGGGCTACCTGTTCGCGCACAAAATGGATATCAAGCTCGATGTGCTTCGTCCGGCAATGATGAACGGCGTTGGCGGAAAGGTACACAACGGAGACGTTGTCACAATAGACAACCGTGGCCTGTGAGACGTCGTGATGCAACTGCTGAAGCAACTGTTGAAGCCAGGTGCACTCGGCGACGGCGTTAGCTACCGCTCGGTACTCTGCCTCCGCGCTAGAGCGCGACACCGTGGGTTGTTGCTTGGACGACCACGAGATGAGGGAGGGACCAAGGTAGACGCAATAGCCAGAAATGGAGCAACGTGTATCGGGACAGCCAGCCCAATCAACATCAGAGTAGGCCACCATATCCATGGAAGGAGATGCCGTCAGTGTCAGCCCAAGAGACATCGTACCACGGATATAGCGGAGAATCCGTTTCACGAGGTTCCAATGGGAGTCACGAGGAGCGTGCATGTGGAGACACACCTGCTGAACGGCATACTGCAAGTCTGGTCTGGTGAGCGTCATATACTGGAGAGCACCAACAATGGACCGGTAGAACGGGGCATCCAACGCAGGGGAACCATCCAGAGCAGAAAGCTTGGCCTTCGTGTCAACAGGAGTAGCGACGGGGTTGCAGTTGAGTATACCGGCATGCTCAAGCAAGTCATATGCATACTTCTGTTGATGAAGAAAGAAGCCGTCAGCTCTCCGAATGACCTCAATGCCAAGGAAGTAATGTAAAGTACCCAAGTCCTTGATGGCAAGCTCATCACGCAACCGGAGAGTGATCTACTGAAGAAGTGATGCAGTGGATGTCGTCAGGATGATGTCATTGACATAGAGCAGCAAGTGAGCAGTAGTGTCGCCATGATGATAGACGAACAACAAGGCATCCTAGCGGGTAATGCCGAAGCCCACTGTCTGAAGAAAACCGGCGATGCGCTGGTACCAGGCACGGGGCGCTTGCTTGAGGACGTAGAGAGACTGAGAAAGCAAGCACACGTGGCCAGGATGAGTGGCGTCGATGAAACTGGTGGGTTGCTCACAATAGACCTGCTCCGCAAGATGGCAATGGAGAAAGGCGTTGGAGACATCCATCTGATGAACCGGCCAGCCGCGAGAGACCGCAAGCTGTAAGACAGTGCGGATCCTGCCCGGTTTGACCACCGGTGCAAATGTCTCGGTGAAGTCGACTCCAGCACGCTGACGAAAACCACGGACCACCCAGCGAGCCTTATAGCGCTCAAGAGTGCCATCCGAGCGGGTCTTATGGCGAAAGACCCACTTGCCGCTGATAACATTGGCATGAGGGGGCCGGGGAACCAGTTGCCAGGTGCGGTTCCGCTAAAGAGCGTCGAACTCTTCTTGCATCGCGGCGAGCTAGTGAGGATCACGGAGGGCGGCCCGGGCGGATGCAGGAAGCGGCGACAGCGCGGAAGTAGATGCAGCGAGAATATACTCATCGCTGGAGTACCGCAAGCTCAGGCACTGGATGGCGGCCCTAAACCGTGTCATAGGGCGACACGGCAGCTCGGGCACCATGGCGGGCGTAGGTGGCGAGGACGAGCCCGTCTCGGTGGTGGCAGCGGGTGATGGCGTCGAGGCGGCGGAGCTCGAGGAAGACGCCAAAGAGGCCCCGGCCGCGCCAGAGGCCGAGGGGGCCGGTGATGTGGCAGCGGCCGACGACGTGGGCGACACTGAGGCACCCGCGGGCGTAGCCGGGGCGGAGGGCGCGGGGGACTGATACGTCTCCAATGTATCTATAATTTTTTATTGTTCCATGCTGTTATATTATCATTCTTGGATGTTTTACAATCATTTTATAGCAACTTCATATCATTTTTTGGGACTAACCTATTGACATAGTGCCCAGTGCCAGTTGCTGTTTTTAGCTTGTTTTTTACTTCGCAGAATATGAGTACCAAACGAAGTTCAAATGCCACGAAACTTTTTGGAGATTTTTTTCTGCCCAGAAGACAACTTGGGAGCCAAGGAATTGCACCAGGGGAGGCCCGTGGGGCTCACGAGACACCAGGGCGCGCTAGAGGCCCCTGGCTTGCCCTGATGGGTTGTGGGGCCCATGGGGGTCCTCTCCACCGCCTCTCAGCTCTATAAATATCCAAATATTCCAGAAACCCTAGGGGAATCGTCAAAACACAATTCCAGCCGCCGCAAGTTTCAGAAACACGAGATCCAATCTAGAGCCCTATTCCGGCACCTTGCCGGAGGGGAACACAACCACGAAGGGGTTCATCATCCTCATTGGTGCTTCTCCGATGATGCGTGAGTAGTTCACCATAGACCTACGGGTCCATAGGCAGTAGCTAGATGGCTTCTTCTCTCTTTGATCTTCAATACCATGTTCTCATCTAAGAGATCTGTTTGATGTAACTTTTGCAGTGTGTTTGTTGGGATCCGATGAATTGCGAGTTTATGATCAGTTCTATCCATGAATATTATTTGAGTCTTCTTTGATCTCTTATATGCATGATTGTTATAGCCTCGTATTTCTTCTCCGAAACTTTGGTTTGGTTTGGCCAACTAGATTGATTTTTCTTGCAATGGGAAGAGGTGATTTGTAATGGGTTCAATCTTGCGGTGTCCTCACCCAGTGATAGAAGGGGTAGCGAGGCATGCATGTATCGTTGCTATTAAGGATAAAAAGATGGGGTCTATTCCGACATGAATAGATCTTGTCTACATCATGTTATCATTTTTATTGCATTACTACGTTTCTCCATGAACTTAATACACTAGATACATGCTGGATAGCGGTCGATGTGTGGAGTAATAGTAGTAGTGCAGGCAGGAGTCGGTCCACTAATCTTGGACATGATGCCTGTATACATGATCATTGCCTTGGATATCGTCATAATTATTTTCTCTTCTATCAGTTGTCCAACAGTAATTTGTTTAACCACCGTATGCTATTTTATCGAGAGAAGCCACTAGTGAAATCTACGGCCCCCGGGTCTATTTTCTATCATATTGTTTTCAGATCTATTATTCCAAAAACCCAAAAATACCTTGCTGCACTTTTTCTTTATTTATTTTATTTTGTGTTTTTGCAAGATCTATTTATCCAATCTCATACAATTTAATCTATCTCAATACCGTGGAGGGATTGACAACCCCTCTTACGCGTTGGGTTGCAAGTTTTTGTTATTTGTGTGAAGGTACCATTTACATAGTGTTGCTTGGTTGTCCTACTGGATTGATACCTTGGTTTCATAACTGAGGGAAATACTTACCGTTGCTGTGCTGCATCATCCTCTCCTCTTTGGGGAAATACCAACGCAGATACAAGCAATCAGGGATGCCGAGGGCGTCGAGTGGGCGACCGCCCCGGAGCCCGAACCACCAGGCGTGGTTGGCGTCGAGGGGGCGCGGCTGGAGTCGGCAGCCGCAGCTCGGCCCGCGGCGCGAGGAGCACCAAATCGTGGGGGCGGTCCAAGAGCCGCACGGGGCCGTCCACCAGACGGCATCGCCGAGGGGTGATACGTCTCCGTCGTATCTATAATTTTTGATTGTTTCATGCCAATATTATACAACTTTCACATACTTTTGGCAACAATTTATATGATTTATTGGACTAACATATTGATCCAGTGCCCAGTGCCAGTTCCTGTTTTTTGCATGTTTTTTGTTTCAAAGAATATCCATATCAAACGAAGTCCAAACGCGATAAAAAATTACAGAGAATTATTTTGGAATATATGTGAGTTTTGGGAGGTAGAATCAATGCAAACGGAGGCCCGCGGCCTCCACAAGACACCAGTGCGCGGCCCAGCCCCCAGGCGCGTGGTGGTGGGTGGTGGCCACCTCGTAAGGCGGTTGCTGCTCTACTTCGAGCGCAAAGAAGCTTATATCCGGAAAAAAAATCGTGTTAAAATCTCAGCGCAATCGGAGTTACGGATCTCCAGGAATATAAGAAACAATTTTCGGCCAGAACACAGGAACGTGAAACAGAAGAGAAGAGAGAGGGAGATCCAATCTCGGAGGGGCTCCTGCCCCTCCGCCGCCATGGAGGCCATGGACCAGAGGGGGAACCCTCCTCCCATCTAGGGGGGAGGCCAAGGAAGAAGAAGAAGGAGGGGGGTCTCTCCCCCTCTCTCCCGGTGGCGCCGGAGTGCCGCCGGGGCAAGGATCGTGACGGCGATCTACATCAACAACCTTGCTACCGTCAACACCAACTTTCTCCCCCTCTATGCAGCGGTGTAACCTCTCTATTCCCGATGCAATTCTCTACTTAAACATGGTGCTCAACACTATATATTATTATCCAATGATATGTGGTTATCCTATGATGTTTGAGTAGATCTGTTTTGTCCTATGGGTTGATAGATGATCATGATTGGTTTGAGTTGTATGTTTTATTTTGGTGCTGTCCTATGGTGCCCTCCGTGTCGTGCAAACGTGAGGGATCCCCGCTGTAGGGTGTTGCAATACGTTCATGATTCGCTTATGGTGGGTGGCGTGAGTGACAGAAGCACAGACCCGAGTAAGTGGGTTGTTGCATATGGGAGTATAGAGGACTTGATACTTAATGCTATGGTTGGGTTTTACCTTAATGATCTTTGGTAGATGCGGATGCTTGCTAGAGTTCCAATCATAAGTGCATATGATCCAAGTACGAAAAGTGTGTTAGCTCATGCCTCTCCCTCATATAAAATTGCAATGATGATTACCGGTTTAGTTATCGATCACCTAGGGACAAATGACTTTCTTGTGTGACAAAAGCTATCTACTTTTATTATCTAGCAAAGTATTCGTAGTTTTATTCTCACCAAGTACTCCTAGTTTTATTCTTGTTCTAGGTAAAGCAAATGTCAAGTGTGCGTAGAGTTGTATCGATGGTCGATAGAACTTGAGGGAATATTTGTTCTGCCTTTAGCTCCTCGTTGAGTTCGACACTCTTATTTATCGAAAAAGGCTACAAACGATCCCCTACACTTGTGGGTTATCAAGGGCCGCCGGTGGTCGGCGGCGAGATGACGACCGAGGGTGCCTGCTAAAAGGGAAACACCTTCTCATCAAAGTAAACGTGTCGTGAGGTAAACACGCGATGTGAGACAGGATCGTAGCAGCGGTAGCCTTTGGTGTTGGGTGGGTAGCCAAGAAAGATGCACACAATAGAGCGAGGCACAAGCTTACGAGGGGAGGTGGCGGCGATACTGGGGTAGTAGAGACACCCGAAGATACGAAGCTCATCATAGGAGGGTGGGGCACCAAAGAGAAGATGATGAGGTGCAAAGTTCCCGCGGGTACGGCAAGGACGAATGTTAATGAGGAGTGATGAAGTGGCAAGGGCGTCAGGCCAGAAGTGTGGAGGCACATTGGCATGAAAGAGAAGCGTACGAACGCAATCGTTAAGAGTGCGAAGAACGCGTTCAGCGCGCCCGTTCTGTTGCGAAGTATATGGGCAGGTGAGACGAAATGTCGTGCCATGTGTGGAGAGAAGAGTGCGAACAGCCAATTTGTCGAACTCCTTCCCGTTGTCGGTTCGTAACGCAAGAATGGGATGCCCAAACTGCGTGAAAACATAAGAGTAAAAGGCAGCGAGGGTGGATATGACATCGGATTTGCGCCGCAACGGGATGGTCCACACATAATGCGAAAAATCATCAAGAATGACAAGATAGTAAAGATAGCCCGTGTTGCTAGCAATAGGCGAGGTCCACACATCACTATGAATTAACTCAAACGGGTATGATGCAACATGAGAAGAAGCCCTAAAAGGAAGACGGGCATGTTTGCCGAGGCGACAAGCATGACAAATGTGATCGTCGATCTCATTACAAGTGAACGAAAAACTCCGAAGTATATGACGAAGACGGGCATCACCCTCGTAGGATTCCCACCTGACGTAAACATCAAGGTGAACGAAGGAGGAATCACCCTCGAGGTCCACTCTTGAGGAGTTGCGCGACGGAGTCGTTATCGGGGGTGGTGTAGGAGGAATCACCCTCGCTGACCACGACTGATTAACTAACCTACAAGGTTATCATCAGAGGTGCTGACGAGGTATCACCCTCGGCACTCGATAGTAACCCAGTAGTGTCGGGCAACTAAGGGGAAAGTGATGTGCGGTGCCGGGCCTGGTCTTCGATCCCGTTGATCGTGTCTTCTGATAATCCAGCGAGGCAGTCGGGATAAAGTGGGGTCTCTGTTGGGTCTCTACTTCAACTTATACTAAACAGTTTAGGATAAGCAGGTAGGTAACAATAGCAGGTTACAATAAACAGGCTATGCAGCAGAAATATGATAACAGCAGCAGCAGTAACTTCTAATGCAAGCATAAGAGAGAAGAGAGTGGGCGATATCGGAATGCTCAAAAGGGGGGTGCTTGCATGGAAGCTCTGCGGCAAGAGTCTGATCGTCAGGGGCGTAGTCGACCTTCGGAGCTGCGTCGGTCTCGGGAGCTACGTCGACGTCGGAGTCTACCGAGAGAGAAGAGGGGGAAGAAACATATAAATACACAGCAAACAATGCAATACAGGGCATGCCATGCCTAGGATGCAGTGCAGGGTTGCCTAAAGGTTTGTCTAAGTCCTTATAGTTATTTTAGGATTTAAGTTGGATTTATTAACAGATGAATATGCACTGGGTTCTCCTACATTGGGGTTTCCGACATAGAAACAGACGACACGATTAGATTCGTCTCGTCGTTCTAAGCAACTTTCATGTACAAAGTTTTTCGATCTGAGCTACGGTTTATTTTCTACGATTTTCTAAAGATTTTAGTATTTTCTGGAATTTATTTATTTAACAGAAATGAATTATGACGTCAGCATTGCGTGGGGATGACGTCAGCAGTCAACAGACTCGCTGACCAGGTCAAACCTGACCTGTGGGTCCAGTGGGACCCACATGTCAGCCTCTATTGAATTAACAGTGGATTAAATCATCTAGCAGGGTTAATTAGGGATGTGGGCCCAGCCTGTCAGTGAGACATTAGACTAAACTAATTATTTTATTTATAAAATCGTTTATTATCTAATTAACCGGGGGAGCCCACATGTCAGTGGCTGGGTTGCGCAATCAGCACGTTGACTGGGTCAACCCAGTCAACGGGGCCACCCGGACCCACTGGTCAGCGACCCAGGGGCGGGGCCCACTGCGCCACGTCGGCGTCGGCGCCGGAGACAACTCTGGCGACCAAAATCGCGGCGGCGCGTCGGGTTTCATCTACGGTGGGTAGTTTCGCTCGCGCTTGGGCGCGTTCGAACGAGCAGCGAGTGCCGCGTCCATCTGTGCTAGCGCGAGGCGTCGAGATCGACCGGAACGGCGCCGGCGATGAGCTAAAGCGGCGCTGGAGCTCGGGAGTTAGGGGTTGCAGCGCTAGGGGGCACGGGGAAGCTCGCGCTCGAGCTCGTTGGACTCCTGGGAGCACCAGGAGCACGGTCGTGGGCTCGGGCGAGCGTGACTGGGGCTGTGGCCACGGCCACGAGCTCGTCGGCGGCGAGCAGAGCTCGGGCGCGACGGCAGCTAGCTATGGCGCGTGAATGGGCTAATGGAAGGGAGCTAAGACAGGGAAGCTCACCTAGCGGCACACACGAGGGCCCTTGGCAGCTTAGTAGCAGCAGAGGCCGGCGCCGGACACGAAGAAGACGGCGGCAACCGGAGATGGGGACGGAGGAATTCCGGCGTTGCGGTGCCTCCAGGCTCCAGCTGCGACCACCAGACGTCGAGGAAGACGACGACGAAGACGACGGACGCGTCGACGAAGCGATGCGGTGGCTGTGGCCGCGGAGACGAGCGAGGCACGTCGGCGAACGCGTCGGGCGTCGGTGGATCTGAGGGGAAGAGGCGAGGAGCAAGCTAGAGAGAGGGAGAGAATGACAAGGAGGAGGCCAGGGGGGAGGAACGGGCCGGCCTTATCCCCTCGCGGCGTCGGTGTCTGTCGCCGTGTCGGCGCCTCGCCGGCGCGGCGCGCGGCGTCCATAGGCGCGACGACACGCAGGGGAGAGAAGGGAGAGATGGGCCAGTGGGCTGGTTTCGGGGCACTGTGCACTTAGGCCCAATGCACAGTGCCTCAATTCCTTTTATTTTCTGCTTCTTTATTTTCTTTTCTGTTTAGTTAATTGTTAGGCCACTTTTGCACTTATGTAAAATATGATTCTTGGCCCAAATATTACAGTGCAATGTTAGCTTTCACCAAAAACTAGTTTGGGGAAAATATGATTTCATTTGGATTTGATTTAATTATAAATGAATCAAATACTTCTGTTTTGGTGCTGCTTCATGTTGTTAGAATCATTTGGCTAACTCAATTATCTTTGTTTATATTTTTATAATTGCTTCTGGATTATTTTTTATTTAATGAACATTTTTCCAACAGGTTTTGAACAACTTTATTTTGCACTTTTGAATTTGAGTTGATTTCCAGAATAGAATTTGAATTGAATATTTAACCAAAGTGGCTAGGCACTGCAAATGAAGATGACTTGGCATACTTAGCAGAGTGTCACAGTGCTTATTACATAGAGGTGTTACATGTTGATTGTTTTTTTGCCACGACATCCACGAATGCCATTTTCTGATGAAACTTGGCAAGCACTTAAAACATTTGTCATTCTTTGCCACCAATTTTTTTTTTTGAATTTTTTTAGAATTTACTATTCATGGTGGCATCATAAGAGTTAAAACTCGGATGGGCACTTTCCAACACTGTTTCATGAATGCAAATGACACTGACATATAGGTGATGTTTTTTCGAACATTTTGGTATCTTATTCATATTTTTCTGATTTATTATGAATTAGTTATGAAGTTTTCAAACTGACGGTCAAACGGTCAAATGGCAAAAGCATAAGAGGAGTGAAATGACTTGGACAGAACCGGTGACTTTTGAAAATTAGGGGTAAAACTGCCGAGTGGGACACAACTAATTATCCCACTATTTTTCTTTCTACGAATATACACTGTATATCGAGTTGCACAGGGTATGGGCCCCTGCTCGGGCTGGGCCCTAGGCCGTCGCACTCGCCGCCATGGCCCAGGGCCGGCTCTACCGTATGCTTATAGAAGAGGTTAGTTACGTCTCTGTTGAGTCACAAATCCATCTTACCATCTTACACATGGGCCAAATAGATAGGCCCACGACTGCGTGAAGCCCACATGCTGGCAATGGCCCAAGCAAACCTGAAATATAACAGCTAGATTTTATCGTGAGGTAAGAATCAAGAGGATCGAACTACCTACTCATTATCCAAAGGTGAATCATAGAACACTAAAAGCTGTGCTATCTTATGGACCTAACATAGGTCACATCCCTCACGACATAAGATTGAAAGATCAAAACCTTCCTCTTTGGAGCGGAAATGGACGTGGCCAAAACATATAAAAAAATATCGGTCTAGTCGCTCATAGGGACATATCTATCCGGATAGAGGATAGTCTCCTAGATTTCTACCGGTTCTGTTCTCCACGCAAAGACCAAACCAGACAAGCTAGACTTCAGAAGATGCCGCGTGACAAAAGGAAGCGACCCAGGCAATGGAACAGAATCGGCGCCTTTTATCATGTTACTAATATAATACCATCCTCGACTCAAAACTAATAATAACTAGTAGAATGACCGTGCGTTGCTACGGGCTACATTGCTACTAAATGAATTAATCAAATAATTAAGGTCGTCTTCAAAGTTGAAACTCATTTCTTTCTCATACGTCCTTTTGTGTTCGGACATCAAACGCGTCCAACGGGACTCCTTAAAATTCATTCGTGTGACAGTCAAGACTCTTCTAATCCAGTCCATATATGATGGAGAAATGTAGTTATCCGGACTATCCATCTTGTTATCTCGAATACGAGGTCCAACACAAAAATCTACCACCATGTTACCTTCACCACGCTGTCCAACACAAAAAAAATCATCCCATGACGCACCCTTTCTTTTTTCTGCAGGACATTTCTCGCTAAAGCCCTCTTCTTTAAAACCAGATGAGGCCCACGTCACATTCGTCATACCATCTCTCCTTCACACTATACTTCCCTACGGACCACTAAGGATGGGTCCCCCACCAACCACCCCGCTCTTTGCTCTGATCCCCGTGTTCGTACCGATCCGCCACCGCCATCAAGGGGAAGAAGGTGTGCACTGCTCATGACGCCCCTGAGCCAAGAAGGCACACCCGATGTCTCCTGACAATTACCACGTTGTACCATACAGTTGAATGTCATGCATTACCACGATACGCCAGCGTGTCCATTATTAACTCTTGAAAAAACAACCAATGCATTTACCCTTCTATCCTAACCAAAAAATTGTATTACTCGATGAAAAACAATGAACAGCTCACTCATGCAATTTTCTGTGAAGCCATTTCTAATGAAATACAATTGGCCACATTTTCTAAAGTAGAAAAATTATTCCGGTCATGTAGCATTAGACAAACCCCACCCCCCATCCTGCTCACTCTCAACCCTCAACGTAATTACAATATCCGTTAACTTGTGTTCAAGTGGGCCAGTGCACGCCAGCAGCAAGGGAAAAGGGCGACAACCGCCTTCGGATGTTATTCGCTATGGCCTAGAGCAAATTTTCTAGACAACAAAGATAATGCTAGCTCAACATGCATTTAATAAAAAAATGAATTACAAATCACAGTGAAAAAATATTTGACGACTTAAAGCAAACAAATACTAATCTTTCTTGTTTTCTTTTCCATTTCAGTAAGAAACAAAATGAGTACATGAGTCATCCCCATGAAATGCATCAACAAAGCAGACAGGAGCAACAAAATTAAAGCAAACTTCTTACTGGGTTGGCAACTCATCCAAGTATTTTTACATGGACCATCATAATGCAAGACAAATAAAGTTCACATAAAAAACAACAATGATCGGACGCATTACATACATCATCATATGTATGTGTAATACATGACCATGTTTAGTGTTGCTGGAAGACCACTTTCCTTCTCGTCCTGAGCAACAACTTCAGCTTTGTTTCCACACGATCTCTTTATAGCATAGGTCAGGGCACTTCATGGATAATCTGGATAGCACTCACATGTTCATTCATTTTGTCATATAACGGTCAAAGAAAAAAAGTACACTCAATTTATCATTTAATTAGAGCACCGGTTTAATCCATAAAGGCAGCGTGTAGGGCACTCTCTCACACACACACAGGAATGCTTGTATTCCTTAGTTTTTCCACCTACCTATGGCACATCATTTCAAGAATATAGTTGTTGAAGCAACTTATATGCAAAGCACGACTACTATCACGACATCCTTTTTGAGGAGAAAAATAACTAATAACACGACATTCTATGTCTCATTGCTATCTTATTTATTTGATCATTTTGGGAGCTTCAATTCCTTGAATAATTCAGTGAATGCCATCTGCAATGACCCGTTGTCTGCCAATGCCAACACTCATCTAGCCTTCTCCTTCGCCAATGTCAGCCTCCCACTTAGCTTCTCCCCTTCTTCTCCATGTCCTCAGCCTTCACAAGTTCCTCGTCATACTTCTCCATCACCTCCCCGACATTCATATCATCCACCACGAACATAATTCATAACATTCAGGCGGTAAAGGTCAATGTACACCAAGCCGGTCAAATAAACAGTACTTTAGCATCTCTCAAGGGAAGTTTCAAATTTCACCTAAAAATTTCAATTAAAGTCATGTTGGAAATTTAATCTACTACCAATATTAAATACTATATGATAAATGTGATAGCTTAAATTCAAAGTAATAGATTGGATCCTCCCTTAACAATATGACTGGTAGATAGTTTTGAGGGGAAATCTGCATATATTTTAGCATAGACTTACCCAAAGAAAAAGTCATTATAACCGTTCAACAAATGACCTATAACCTCTAATGTACCGAAGGGGAACAGATCAGATGACATGTTTTTGTAAGTCCTAGGATAACCAAAAAGCACATCATCATGACATGTCATCAGTTGGAAGTGTGACACTTATGACCGTGGTATGTAATTGATATATTCCAGTTGGAAGTGTGTCATCAGATGCAATGTGGAAGTGTGTCATTAGATGCAATGTGGAGGCAAGATATCAAGGATACTCATCGGAGTATGCGGTGGCACTGGAGCAGCTGCGTACCGGTAGGAGAACGGTAGCCCCACTCGTGTACTGGTCGGCGGTCACAACCACGCACTTGTACCCGTCGCTACTGCGTGTCTTTGCAGATTAGAGAGATATAGATTCAGGATCCAGAGATGGAAGAAGATACCTGGGTCGCCAACGTTACTGTCATTGATCCAAAAATCCCTAGGACTGCCTCCAGCAGCGGGCCCTCCAGTAGCATGGCACCGAGTGTGCGGCCCTCTCATCCTCTTCAACACCGCCAACTGCCTCACACTACTCCTTTCCTCGCATATCTCCACCGCTGCTCACCTTCCCGCCGGCGCCATCCGTCGTGCCCTTCATCTGACAACAAAAATATTTTTTTATCAATAGATAAAAGTAAATTCACTGATCAAAAAAATACTAAATTAATAATCCATATACGTGTCCATGATCTTATTCCATAGGCATGTTCAGAAATGGCCCTAGAACAAATAAATTTGATCTCGCTATACATACGGAATGTAAAACTTAGATGGTCAGCCTGAAATAGTTCATTTCTGAACGCAAGCAGTACCGGAAACTACATAGCATTCACAACTTCCATAGTAGCCTATGGCATCGGACACTTGCATATTTGAAAGGCTCGCAAGCTGAAAGCTACACGTATCACAAAAAAAACTCCAAGTACAGTTGATTATACTCTAACCCAGCCGGCAGTGCCACTCCCTTGATCAATCATGAGTTTGTGCTCTAGATTCACAAGTTTGCTCATTCTACACACTGTACACTGCACATTAAAATACATGGATGAAAGGAAGAGAACCAGGTAGACTTGGTTCTCAAAGCATCTGAATAAAAAGAAGCAACATTTGCTTTTTACGTAACCCATATAACTCATATGTGAGTCAAGGATGCATATTAGTTTGGTTTTCTTAGAAATACATGGATGAAAGGGAGTAGCACAAGGTAGACCAGTATATGAAAGAACTTGAATTAAAAAAAATAGCACCTGTTGTGTGCTTCAAGAATGAACAAAAAAAATTCTATGAATGTTGCAGCTCTTATGTACCCCTAATGAGACATAGTATAATTATCCCTATGATTCTCCAAACAGATTACAAAATCTTTGGAATTCTTGAACAAGCCCCAACAAACAAATCATCAAAAAATAGACCTACAGCGATATAAAAGGGAGCAAACATTACCAGGAAATTTGCAGGTGAGGTTGAGATTTGCTTTGTTGTTTGTCCGGCAGCGATCAGTGATGGAATAGGCTTGGTGGACTTGGTGACGCACACATGAGCCTCTTGGTCCTCGACGGCGGCGATGGCGGACGAATGAAGCTATGAATGGATCACTTGTATAATACATGAAGCATGAATCCTCAACATGCCAATTTAGTGTACCTCGGAAGAAGCACATACAGTATGGGCTGATTTAGCTTTGAAGAAGTTATGGATCTGAAACGACCACCAATACCGAGCTCACCAATAATCCATTATACATATTTGCAATATAGACCAAAAATCCATTCGGTCCTGGAATTTTACAATATATATTTCCGATTAGTCATGAACAATCATTACAAACCCAAAATTCAATTACTTTAAAATAAGGAGCTCGATATCAGATTGCCTGATCTTTCGTAGAGAAAAACAAAATACTAAAACAATCTTTGCTAGAACAGCAAGAGGTCAGCCCAAAATAGTTGCTATCATCATCTGCACAAATATAAGATAATTAACGATTCTGCACATGCATCAAGCTTCATTCTATGGGGTTGCGGCGCCCGGACAGGTGAGCACATCGAAATTTCCAGAAACACATCTCAGAAGTAACCGGCCATTTGGCAGTATCAACTACCCCCTTTCCAGAAATACAAAGTGTATTTTGATTTTCTAGGCTCAAGCACTGATCAACGATTAATCTAATAACACATACTTTATGGCGGCACAAATTTGATATCATTAGCTTTGTGCCTCATGTTGTGATTTTCTGACTATTGCACTGTCAATGTCTGAACTCGGACGATTATGATATGTAATGTTTTTGAACGGAGGGTATGAAGCAACTGCGGATGCATTAGTTACCTCACGCATTTTATGCGCCTCATCAGGAGTACTGCAGTTTGCGGCAGATTTGTCGAACATTTCAAGTATCCTGAAGACTCGATTCCTGGCGTCATTCAGATCAGAAGCGGACGACATCTCCTTGACAATTAGCTCCGCCCATTCAGTGCTGTTGGCTGGGGTATTCATCACCGGCACATCAGATGCCACTGCGATTAACAATCGTTCAAGAGTTAGACAAGATGCAAATTGTACGAATGGTGCTGTTTATAAAAAATATACATCTCTAGACATTACTATCACTATCAGGCAACAAGAGAAAGAAGCAGTCAGGGTTATTTTTCAGTCATGTCAGCCATACCTCCAGATGAGGAGGCACCAGCATTGGTCGTTGCTGAATCCGATGCCAAATAATCCCTGAAGCTTCTGATGACAGCATCCAGGACATTTCCCGACGCTTCGAGATAGCCCCGCAGAACCTAGAAATTCCCCAAAATTACCCATTAGACATGTATAGAGAAAGACGGTACAAATCGGGGTTCTCAAGTCCACTGTTGTGACATAAACCAAAGCTATACCAGGATTTCAGAAAACCATGGCAGAACTTCTGTGCACAAGGAGAGAACAGATGTGCAAGCTATTTGTTTTCAGTTATTTAGTTCAGACAGTTTACTTCTGAATCCTAAATTTAGCCATCATATGTGAGAAGAATTCAAAGTGGCGGGAGGGCAGGTGATCCTGTCGGGTCGAAAGCATGTACGATAATTGATCAGCAGAGGAATAATCCTCATGGGTGATTCCTACCCTGCTTCTCTGTAACGGTATATACACGAAGCGCTTGGCACGCGCAAGAGGGAAATCGTGGTGGATGATTCTTCTGAACTTTTGATTTCCAATTCCATCAATCTCTGAACTTAGTCTATTCTGATTCAAGAAAGGGGATATGAATCGACAACAGAAAATTCGTATCAAGATTCAAGGCACTATCTTTCTTGCGGTGTAACCAAGTTCGATTGGTTCTTGTGATGAACTGAATCGGCGGGCTCTACTACACGTCTGCGCACGACCTACCAATCAACCGAAAGAACAAGAAGCGAAAGAAAGAGGCACGGAGCGGCGGCGGGGGCACCTGCGGATCGGCGCCGGGGAAGACGGACTGGAGCGCCTCGACGGGGTCGAACTCCATGTTGATGCCGAGGTCGGCGACCGCGGCCGCGGCGGCGGACGGCGAGCACCGGCTCCGCTTCGCCTGCAGCACCTCGAAGGGGTCGTCCAGGAAGGCCGCCGCCCCGCGCTTCCGGGTGCCCTCGACCTCCGCCGCCATGGCCCGGCGAGAAAGGGGCCGGGGCTTGGATGGCGACGAGCTTGGCGCGCGCTCCTCTGCTAGGTGCCCCTGCCCTCGATGGTTTGCGGTGCGGCGAGGCGAGCTGTGTGGCCGGTGGATGCTGCTGCTCCTCTGCTAGGTGCAGCGAGCTGCTGGACGATCTTGGGCTTCCACCTTCAATCGGGCTGCTGCTGCTCCACCGACGTGGAGGCTCTACGGCGGCTCCCCCGGCCGGATCTGGCACTCTCTCCGTCAGATCGGATTGGGGAGGGGAGCTCCTAGCCTTGGACGAAAGGAGGAGGGAAGCCGAGACCTACCGCCAGGCGCGTGGTCGCCGCCCCACTGTACATGGTCGTTGGGGGAGGGGTGGCGACGACCGGCTAGGCAGGGTATACATACCTGGACTCTTATGGCTGACGGCGGCGGCGGCGATCCGGACAAACGGCGGGGGCGGCGATCCGGAGAGGGGATCGATCGAGAGACGGTGTCGGGGTGGCGGCGAGGGGATCAACAGACGTGCGGGTGGGGGGTTGGGGGGAGATGGCGGCGCCGAAACCCTAGAGGAGAGAGGGCAGGGGGTCGTGCCTTCGTTTGGTCGGGGGATCGGGCCATCGGGGACGGGTGCGATGCGATGCGAGCAACTGATAAAAAACGATGGAAAATCGGTGGCGCTGATAGGTGGAGGCGGGGTGGTGGGAGCTGCGAGAAAATAAAACCGGAGTCAGGGACGAATCTAAGGGGGGGGCGAGGAGGGGCGAGACCCCCCCCCCCCCTTCCCAACGATCGTCGCTTCCCTCGATAGCGATCAGTTTATCGCTACTTTTTGGCTTGCCCGCTTGTCCGCGCTGCTGTTTGCCCCCCCCCCCCCCCCCCCCCCCCCCCCCCCCATCCCTTCCTCACGCCTTTCTCATTAACCTGAAAGCTTCAGCCCATGTACAGCCCATTGCACGCTAAAGTAAAAAAAACATCATAAAGAATATTGCCAAACAGGCCATCGTGGAAGGAAAAGTGGCCTGTTAGTTGCAGCACGCATCCACGACCTGATTACGCATTCCCATATCGCTAATCTCTCCAAGCCGCCGCCGCTAGCTATCGAAACTGACGCCCGATGGCTGCTGTGATCAGATCTCTCCATCCCATCGGGTCACCATCGAGAAAAGTGGAGAAGGGAAGGGATCACCGCCTCGCCGGGATACGCAGGTGTTGATCCACGCATATGTCGCCGGTTCCCAGCAGAGCGGACGCACTTATGAACAGCAACCACACAAGGGAAAAAGGTAATTGATTCTCACATCAGATTAGTTCTTTGCTTTAAAAATTATATAGATGTATAGTCAGACAGATTTAGAATCAATTATCACACTCCTACTTGTGCTTGTGTAAACATGAAGAAGAAGAGATCAGAATTGATTCATAAATTTTCGATTCTGATTTTGGGACTGTGTTGAATCAGTGAGGTCCATCTCGCCAATTCCAATAAATAATGACATTAGGTAATATATTATTTACCCACATTGCATTTCTACAAATTATTATTTCTTAAGATTATCCGGTGTTTCTAGTATTGTGAATTTGTTTTGTCATTTGTCAATTTTCTATCAAGTTTTGATCCTGTGAATGCAATGAATAGACACAAAAAGGTATGTTGACATCATGGCATCTTCATTAGACCAGACCCTAATTTTTTTATAACATAGCCGTTGCGTATGAGACTTAGTGTGAAACCTCGCCCCCCCTATGTCGAAATCCTGACTCCGTCCCTGACCGGAGTACAAGGCTACCAACTGCTTCATCAGGAGTAGAGATACCATCCTCGAAAGAAAAGAAAAAGAAAGATGTTGCCAATACTAATTGTCTAATTCACAGGATACACACAGGACTATGCACATACACACACCAGGCCTCCGCACGCCAAAATCGCCGAATGGAGCAAAAACGGAAAATACATCCGTTGACAGAAAGCTACAACAACGAACACCCAAGGGTCACAGGGACTGTTGCCTCATAGGGTATATATATGGCAAAGCTATGTATATATGGACATAAGTGGAGGTCACACGGTGTTCCACTTGATCTCGAGCTGCAGCTTGCCGTTCCTGGAGTTGATAAGGTGGTACTTCTCGTTGATCCGCCCGTTGTTCACCACGTCCACCAGGTTTATGTTCACATGCCCCAGCGACTCCTGCAAACCAAAACAACACACACAGAGAAGCTCCACCGGCGTCAGAGACTCAGAGGGAACGACGGCCGGCAAAGACAAACTGTTAGGAAAGAAAAAGTGGGAGCAGCAAACCTGGGTGCGGAACGGGAGGAGCCTGCGGCGTCTGCTTCTGATCTCGATGTGGATCTTCTCGTCCATGGGGGCCTCGTCCACCACAAACTGGAACTCCTCGTTCCACCTCGGATCTCGAGCCTTCCTGATCACCTGCAAGTAAGGCACGTAACATCATTGAGTAGGTAGCCGGCGATAGAATCTGTGACTGTGCTGTGGGTTTTAGTACATGGACTGCGAGTTTATATTCAGAGGTGAGACACTTCCTAGATTAAAACAGACTGCTACATTCAGATGTGTCTGTTTTAATCCTGAACCTGTTTCCTCTGAAATTTGTATGCACAGTTGTTTACGCAGACAGGTCGTCATTAGCAATGTGGCGCACTTTCCCAGTTAACCGTCGGCCCTTGGCGACTCCATGGACAGGATCTGGACCTTTTTTGTTTCATGACAGTGAACTTATTCTAGAACCTGCTCTGCAGTCTGAACGCTATTACTTCTGAACTCAGACATGGTTAACATATTTTTTTTATAGAATCCATGGTTAACATATTTGTAGGGTTATCTGCAACTTGATAGTGCAGCGATTCACAACTGTCAACACTCAGCAGCCCAGCACCCTTTATCGAAAAAAAAGCAGCCCAGCACCTGTCAGTTACTGCTGCTATCCCAAGTTTCCACTTAGAATGGATAGCTGATAACAGAGACCTGGCTAAGAAATCTGGCAACCTCCCTCTCTAAAATGAAATAACAATTCAGTTTCTGCAAGTTAACATGCAGTGCCTGTCCGAAGAATTAACGCGCTGATTCCATTCACCTCTACATAATGATAAATTGCTCTACTCTGGCTAAACATATTAAGCCATCATTTTCTGTTCAAGAAATGTATATGTCTCAATCCTCGTAAAAATGCTACTAGTAAGTGATGGTATGTAGTAGTTACTCTAGAAAGCAACTGATGTACAGTATTAAATTAGCCTGTCATTGTGTTTTATTTACAGTATAACATAATGACTGTTTTAAGACGGTGATTTATCATCGTAAATTAGCCTTTTCTGCAAACTGGAACTAACAGCAATATGTCACATAGGTTTGAACTGAAGAAGCAGCTATGCTAGGTTTGACAATGGTCATTCAAAAATAAAATAAAATAAATTCATGGAAGTAGCAGGATTAAAGCTAACCTTGGTTTCCCTCTTTTCGCCCCTAAAAAGAACCACGGCATACGGATTGGTATGACGCTTCCCTTCAACATCTTCTGCATTTTCGACCGAAACTAACAGCACCCCACCACCGTCCGGGACATCCCTTTTCAGACTGATATTGCCTTCACCATCTGAAATCAGAGGACTCGTGCTGTTTTCCTCTCTGAAAGGATCAAATGTCAGTTCCACGACGAGCTTTCCTCTATTCTTCTTGTTTTGCTGATCATTTGGGTTCATGCTTCTGAGAAGATCTAGTGTGAACAGCTTGCTCTCGTAAGGGGTAAGCAAGCGGAGGGGAATTACTTGCACACCCATTTTATCATGCATTTTGACCTGCACAATCAGAACAGGAGAACTGGTTAGTATCTGACATCTATGGCAAATTTTCAAAGCAGAAAAAACATAGCAAATGGATTATTTTTCGGAACGACAAGAAAACCTGTCTTCAGCACTATAGTGTGAGGGTTTAAGAAATACTTTTAAAAGGACAGATGGTAATTAAGTTGCATACAGCATGCTAAACCTTTTCCCAATCAAACATCTGGAGCTCGAGGACTTGTGTCTCAGGATCCTTGACTACGAGCCTGAAATGTTCGTTCCATTCAGGATTCAGGTTGCTCATCTTAACAGAGGTTTTCTTCGAGGGCAGTCTCTCGCCACTCAGCCGAAGCTTGACATAGGGATCAGATTTCCCAAGCAAGTCCATCTTGGGAAGATTCATGGCACGAATTACCTTGACATTCAATACTCCCACTGGTTTCTTTGTAGCACCACTGCAGCATGATTCAAATTTCGTATCAATAATTAATGCTCACATACATTAAACCGGAGAAAGTCATAGCCAAGAATAATGCTTGTTTCAACTGTAAGAAAGTGTATATATAGCACTTTAGCAATATAACTACTTTTCACCAAACAAAACAACCTATCGTTTAGCTACCCTACCGTTTCTTTCCTTGAATAAAGGTAAGTGCATATCTGTTTATGCCAAACCCAAGGATCGCTATTGAAGGTTTCGATACTAAACTTTCACCCCTCCAGATTTAATGTTATTTCCAAATATATGGGGTATATATAGGTTTTAAGAATAATGTGTTAGGAATATAATGACTCATATATTAATATAACTGAAGATAATCAAGGGGCTTGAATTCATATTTATCTTCATAAGGAAGGACGAAATCGATATGCAACTTAGTCTATTTTTAACGTCAGACACTGTTAACTTTATATCAGCAGAGGGATATTCAACTTGATATATATATACATATATATATATATCATAATTTGAATGACGGTAGATACTTGTTCGGATATCATTAGAGAATATCACCTTGCTCCATCTAAAATGGGAACTTCTATAACCTTAGGCCAATGATACAGGATTGCAATTTGCTTTGATATTTGCTCCTGCGAGATAGAAATGATATAGGTAACTAAGTAAGTCCAAAAGGTCCCGAGTATATATACCAACATTAATGAGGTAGTAATTATGAAATTATTCAGGAACTTTTTAATTCAATGTCCACCCAGTAAAATTATGTAAAGGATAGAATAGCAACTACCTGGATAAACCGATACAAGCCAGGAATTGCCATGACATCTCCACCCAGTAATTTCAATCCAAAGTCAACATGCGGCTTCATAATTACAGCAGTTGAGTCAGTTTTTCAGTGAAGCTTTTAGGAACCTAGTTGATTGTTGCTTGCAAACATGATAGAAGGCAGGTGCACATCTGCACAGCAAAGAAACAGATTTATACCTTCTCCATTAGTGATACACACAAGCTGGCAAAGCAGGGAAAGCTTGGCACAAGTGGCTTCAGAGTCACACGTGGTGTCAGCATTACGTGCAAATCCAAAAGCTGAAAATAGCAATATGATCAAGTCAGAGATCTTGTATAATGAACAGTATCTAAACATCTTATCTGTATAATGCAGCGAGGGACAAAACTAACCTGTGCGGACAATTTGAAAGAATGCACCTTCACATCCACAGTTACATTTGCTATGCTAGCCCACCGAATCACAGGTTCGATTACCAGTTCTTTTTCTCGCATTTCATAAACTTTAATTCCTGTTTGTTCAAACAAGGAAATGTAAAGGGAGATCATCAGACCAAGCATCTTAAATCTAAGTGACGATCAGAAGCCTTTGGGAATACAAAAGGTTGGAACTGAAGTAAAACAATCCTTTTATGCGCGGCTTAAATAAAATATATAACAACAGAAGTATGAAATGCATATCCCAGATTCAAATTGTAGGAACAATTGGTTTTAGACGTCAATTTCTTAACAAAACACCTCCTTAAAATAGTCTTATATTATGATTAAATGAAGGTTGGTATGTTCAATCACATCATTAAAATGATACTGCGGTGAGGAATGAGTGTACATTACAGATTTGAATTGGCGTACTAATTTAATCAGTTTGTATCATTTAGTTGAGGTTTATAAGAATGAAAAGCAATTGCATTTTTGTTTAGTGACGACAGGCATCATTTGAGGAGATAATCTTGTTGTCCCCACTGAAAGGATTGCATCAGAAATTCAGAATAGTAAGTGGTTTAAAAGAAATTACAGACCTTGGAGTGTAGGTGGAAGAGCGCCAAGTGTTAAGTTTCCAAATTCAATTGATTCAATACCATATTTTCCAACATACTGATCACATATTGGCTTTGCTACACCTCTTATTATTTTGCATACTGCCTGTGATAAACAGAGGAGAACTATTAGGCTGATCATGTTTGTAACCAAAATTCATACATCACACAAATCGATGTAGCAATGAATAACACTCTAAAACATTAGTTAGAAGAACCTTATCAAGGAAAGGCCACATATCACAAATAAACTTGTTCATCCAATCAATCTGCGAAAATAAGTAAAATGGCATGAGTTAACCACTTGCAGTACTTTTGACATAAAACAGAGGTTGAACTACGACAAATATAAATCTGAAACAACAAAGGATAAATAGATGACACGGTAGTGTACCGACTACCAACCCGTTCATAGTCTGGATATTTCACCCATAACGGAATGTCATGTACCATCGTCTGTAATGTCTCATAATCGAAATCTCGCAGAGGTCTAATGACAGGATCCTGCAAAAGTCAATCATGAAAAAACAGATTAGCATATAAATGCTGATTATCTTGCATAGTCTGACTATAAGAGAAACCGTCGACCGACCCCGACACACTATCGTTAACTACAAGAACAGTCTCACCTCGCATAGTTTCGTAGTGAAACTGGGCTGTTTGTCGATTTGGTGTAAAACATGTATGTAATTCCATCCAAATAAACTGCTAATAAAGGGAACATCTGTCATATGTAGCCAATCACACAAATTACTTTGGCAGCATGTTCTTTAAATGTGTCGGGGCCTTTAGGGTCGATACTGTCATGCTGAACAGAATTTCATTCAGCAATAGTATGATGGAGAATACCCTAGATCCACTGAAGCCTAACAAAAAAGGGAATCTCAAATTGCGTATCGAGAGAAAAGAAGGGCACTAAAATCGCTTCCGTCGTCCCGCCCGCCAAGCTCCACCAGCGCCGGCGCGGTCACGAGTTGCTGGCCGCCTATGCCGTAATGCCGATGCCGGCGCGAACGAGGCTGCATGCGCGGGGGTCTTGGATGCGCCGCTCTTGTAGATGACATCGTCGGCATGGACGAGGATCGGAGGATGGGTGGAGCGCCGCGGGGCCGTCTAGATTGGAGCATCGCGCTCGGGACTCGGAGGGAAGGAGTGGCCTCTGCGTGTTCAGGGAAGCGGTGGTTGGTGGGCTATGCCTACTGCTCGGGGCCTTGTGTTTCCTTCCATTGCTGCTCGTGGCGTGCCGGAGGAGACGATCGTCGGAGGTGCGGAAGCCACGGCGGAGGGGGGTGGGGCTGGGGGAGAGAGAGGTGGGGTTGAGGAATGAGGAGGAGGTGAGGTGGCAAATGCGGGTGACATGTCAATCCACATAAAAAAAAGTTACTGTCCACGTCATCAAAACCATGGCCGAAAACCGCTCGGAGGTGAAATGGCCCAATAGTATCCTCGAAAAAGAAATGGCCCAGTAGAAAGAGAGTTTCAAAATTTTATAAAAGATACTCCCTCTGTGTACTGTTATAAGATGTTCTGTTTCTCTTTTCCTGGTTCGGATGTGTATAGACGCATTTTAGTTTTGTTCACTTATTTTAGTCCGTATGTAGTCCATATTGAAATATCCAAAACATGTTACAATAGTGACTAGAAGGAGTAGTTTCGGACATTTCTTTTGGTTGGGTGTACTAAAGCTACACCAAGTTTCGTGGTACATTGAGCATTATTAAAATAGAGGTCTGGAGGTAGGACCGCTTGTTGGTTGCGCCGGATTTCTAGCAGTATTTCTGAGTTTGTATTAGCAAATTGTGATGCCCAAAAAATTATTATTAGGAAATAAACCAAACTTTATCTTGAAAAAACAACATAAACTTGTCCCAAAAGTCAAAACTTGATGGGTGTAAAGGTGGTTATGACCTATGATTTGTTTTACTTAACGGCGTGGATTTGATATATACATTTCGAGTGCAACATGAATGAACTTGTCTCAGAAGTCAAAATTTGGTGGGTGTAAAGTACTCCTATGTGGGCTTTTGGCCCGGACTCATTTTGACCCAAAATGGTCGTGGACGCTGGAGTGTCAAGTTGGTATACTGCTCCAACTGCAATTGGTGGCAAAGTGCAATGGTCTTACAAATTTCATTACTACCTTCAGTAAGATCGAGTCAGTGTAAAACAGGTGGTTATGAGCTCTGACTTTGCTTTCGCTTAACGCCGTGGATTTGATTCCTCTTTTCTCTTCTGACGAAGCAAGCAACCAAACTGTCATTTATTCCTCTCAATGAGAATGAAAAGGTTTCAACAAAGTAGGCTGGATTTCTGTGGCGAATCCAATCCCCAAGCTTTTCCTTATCATATTGGTCCATCGCATTCAACCAGCACACGTCATTCGCATCCCTATGGTCCTATACCAAGAAAAAACAATACTGCACCGTCAACTGAAGCCGTTTCATATCACGCCGATCGATCGACTATGGCGCCACGCGTCCGTCCATTTGAGTAGTCATCTGCAGCGATCTGATCATTTCGCACCGAAAGCAATCGCTCCTCTTATAAACAACAAAGTCCCCACGGGGATTTCGCACCGACGTGCATAGACTGGTCACATTTGTTCTCGGGTCTAAATCGGTGTCAGGTCGCCATCCTCCACCGCGCCGGAACTCGACATCCTAGCCAAAACTTGTAGAGCAACAGCTAGTCCCATCGTCGTCGGATAAAGGGGCCTGTCTGTCTACCTGGCCGGCAGTACGAGATCGATCGCTGACAGCCAGGAGAATACGGCAAAGTCGGAACCGGATACGCAAGCGAGCGGGCGGCAAGCTATGCCCGGATCGAGCTGGAGAATTGTACGTTTGCCAACCAACAAAAGGGGCCGACGACGTGCCTGGTCAGAGCAGGCGGAAGCACCTCGGCGAATCCATGGGGCTTTTTGAGCACGGCACGGCACGACGCACGAACCGAAACTAGACTAGATTACTGGACGCCGGCCGTATCCCGCCACGTCGCATCGCGTCCCTGTCAAATCCATGGGGAGTCGGTGGCCAGCATGCACGGCCTCGACCGATCGGTGTGCGTTGGTGGCTGGTACAGGAGTGGATGATTGATCCGCGTGGTCGGTTGCGACAAAGCTGTAACACGACGATCGGCTTAGAGCTAGCAAACCCGGCGACGGAACTCACCTGGAGATGGCGGCGGGGCGCGAAGAAGCGGAGGTAGACGAGGCAGGCGGCGGCGAGCCCGAGGGGGAGGCCGAGGCCGAAGCCGAGGAGGCCGCCCACGAGTCCCATCGTCGTCCACGCACCCGCATGGAAGTCACGATCGGGCTAGCGCCTGCCAGCGCCGCCCGCGCCCGTCGGCAATGGACGGCCGGAAGGCTGCTCGTCCCCGGAGGCGTCGAATGGCGCCAGGCGAGTGGGGTTTCCCGCGTTTATGTGCTGGAGTGGGCGGCGAGTTGGACGCGCGCGCGCGGGGGCAATCGGAGGAAATGATGGAAATGGCGCGTGTGGGATTTTGTATGGGGTTTTTTGCGAGCGCGCGCCCGCCGATGACTTGTTGTAAATAATACATACCAATGTATGCGGTCCGATGAGTGTTGAAGCACGCGGCGGCTATCATTATTTTCTGACCTTCACAGATAATTTGAATAGGTATGGGTATATCTACTTGATGAAACACAAGTCTGAAACATTTGAAAAGTTGAAAGAATTTCAGAGCGAAGTGGAGAATCATCGTAAAAAGAAAATAAAGTTTCTACAATCTAATCGTGAAGGCGAATATTTGAGTTACGAGTTTGGCCTTCATTTAAAATAATGTGGAATTGTTTCACAACTCACGCCACCTTGAACACCACAGCGTAATAGTGTGTCCGGACGTTGTAACCGTACTTTATTAGACATGGTGTGTTCTATGATGTCTTTTACCGATTTATCACTATCGTTTTGGGGTTATACATTAGAGACAGCCGCATTCACGTCAAATAGGGCACCGTCTAAATCCGTTGAGACGACACCGTGTGAACTGTGGTTTGGCAAGAAACCTAAGCTGTCGTTTCTTAAAGTTTAGGGATGCGACGCTTATGTCAAAAGGCTTTAGCCTGATAAGGTAGAACCTAAATCGGAGAAGTGTGTCTTCATAGGATACTCTAAAGAAACTATTGGCTACACCTTCTACCATAGATCCGAAGGCAAGATCTTTTTTGCTAAGAATGGATCCTTTCTATAGAATGGCGACGAGTTGGACGCGCGCGCACGGAGGCAATCGGAGGAAATGGTGCGCGTGGGATTTTGTATGGGTTTTTTGCGGTCGCGTGCCCGGGCACGACTACCAAAGCAGAAACCGCTCTCCCCCAAAACTCAAAATGACAAGCTGGGCCCACTATAACAATGTGATGTTTATTTCTTGCGGGAGTGATGAATTATGTCCAAAAAAATATCCAAGTTTCATTACATTTTTTAGTTTTGAAAAATTATGGGAAAAGAATCATATGTAAAGAATGCACATAACTAAAAGAATTCATTTTGTGTTTTTCATAATTCATGAATGATCTCTTTTTCTTTAAAAAGGGACAAATTTTGTACTTATGCCCTACATTATTCTTTTTATTTTAGAGAAAGAAAAAACTAGAATTAGTTTTGCTTTGTTTTCGAGAATTAGCTCTAGTTTTCGCCAACTCCTTTTGACTCTAGAAAGGCAAGTCATCAAATTATTATATTGCTTGATACTTTAAACTGGCCATGGGCAACCCGGCCTGACAGCCCAAACCCAAAGCCGACGGTAGGGCCAGACTCGGGCTCCAAATAAGCCTGACAAACTGGCCCATAAGCCCAAGAGAGCACCAAATGCCCAAAAACCGATCCTAATTGAAATATAGCAATAGTAATATAAACCCTAAAAACATTTAAAATATTATTATTAAATAGAGAAATAACCTTTATTATTTATTTTAGACAAGGCCTAAGTTGTGATTTTAGGGCCGGTAATTTTAAAGCCCGTAGTAAAAAAGCCCAGCCCGACAAATACGTGGATACTCCCTCCACACCAAAAAGCTTATCTTAAATTCGTCTACGTACAGGTAACGGGTGTATCTAGACATATTTTAGTGTTAGATACATTTATATCTAGGTAAGTCTAAGACAAGGTTTTTAGGATGGAGGTAATGCTCAATATAGATTAATCTGTGGCAAACGAGTATATTTGTTGGGAATCTTATCAACTTATGTAACATAACGTCACTGTAAAAGCTTTTGGTTATGACTTTTCTTAACTTAACATGGTGTATCTGATTCTTTCCTACTACCTTATTATAAAGTAACCAACTCATCTTTTTTCTTGAGAACCACTTTTTTATTTTCTCAACGGAAAAGGTTTCAACAATGTGCGGTGGATTACTATGGCAAGTTCCCAATTTGAATTTCCCCTCTTATCACATTTTGAGCGTACTCCACTCCCTCCTTTTCAGTTTAGTAGGTCATCTAATTTTTTGGAATTTTCAGTTTGTGTGGCTCGCAATAACTCTTGGCTCTTTATTGGCTTGCTCATTTTGGCAACGCGCAAGTACTACTATTAATTCCAACTGCATTATCTTTTCTAAAAAACCTGCATTATCCCCAAAAAATCCAATGGCATTAATTTTTATAAATGTTTTGCGGGGGAACTGCATTATTTTTTTACATCGTATACTAAAATAAAGGGCCTAGCTATATGCTGGCAGTTGGTCAGAATTGATGTCGAATCAGCCGGGAAGCAAGCAAGCATGTAGAGGCAGATTGAGGAATATGGCAAAATGGGAATCGGATACGCAAGCCAGCAACCTGGAAAATGATCCTACTCCGTCGCCAACTAAAAGCGGGTAGGGGTCGTGTGCCTGGTCAGAGCCGGAGTAAACCACCTTGGCTAAGGCATGGACCTTTGAGCATCGCACGACTGAACTGGTCAGACCCGTCTCCCCCCGCGTCACATGATTTGGCAATATCCCACTGGACTAGAAACTGTAGTAGTAGTATACTCCTAATCAAGACATCCCTATCAAACCGAATCCCATGGAGGATAGATGGGGGTCGCCGGGTCGGTGACCGGCATGCACGCACGCACGGCGTCGGTCGGCTCGGCGGCCACCGATTTCGATTCGCGTTGGTACTCCGGCGTGTGGGATTGAGTTGGTCGTGGAAATCGAAGTGCACTGATTAATCCGCGTGGTTGGTTGCAAGTTGCGGCACGACGATCGGCTAAGGAGCTAGCAAATCCGGCGACGGAACTCACCTCGAGACGGCGGCGGGGCGCGAAGAAGCGGAGGTAGACGAGGTAGGCGGCGGCGAGGCCGAGGGGGAGGCCGAGGAGGAAGCCGACGACGCCGCCCACGAGTCCCATCGTCGTCCACGCGGCCGCGGACGCAGCACGCGCATGGAGAGCGCGAGTTCAATTCACGACCAGCGACGAGGCGCGCGCCCGCACGCCCGCCGCGCTTGTCGGAGTCTCGGAGATGGACGGGACGGCCGGCGGTGCGCGCCTCGGTGCCGTCGCGCGCGCTCCTCCTCGGAGGCGTCGAACGGGGACAAGAGGCAAAGATCACGGGGGCCAGCAAGGTAGGTAGGTAGCTAGCTAAGCAAGTGCTAGGATGCGCCAAGCGAGCGCCGAGCCGGGTTTGTTTATGGGAGGGAGCGGGCGGAGAGTGGGATGCGCGCGGCGGGGGATCGGAGGGAGGAACGGATATGTGTGTCGGGCGTGGATTTTGTATGTGTGCTGGCGTGTTGCGGGGGCGCCCCGGCCGGCTGCGGGTGCCACCAGGTTCCAACCGCCCAAACGCTAAAATGCAAAGTAGAGTTCAAATAAAAGTTCTCCTTTTTCTTAAGCAGTGTTCATACAAGATGCCAGATACAGCGTCACAATTTATGTCAGACTTTGGTCCACAGCTCAAGAAAAGAAAGGGATAAATCTGACTGCAAGTCTACTCCATATCTTTTTTTGGTATTATTCACGACCTGATTTGCCTCTTTTTTGAAGGAGAGAAATAACGAGCGAACGTTCACTGCAGGGGAGTCTCGGCGCGACGGAAGATAGGTTCGTCAGGCGGGTTCCTATATGGCACATAGGGCGCCGCCGAGCGACCTGGCGCGTACCCCCGGCGCGCCGGGCGTTCCTATGGGCCGGCCCATATCCCTTTTATTTATTTTTTCATTTTTTCTTTTTCTTTTTTTCTTTTCTGTTTCCCTTTTTCTTTTTCTTTTTTTCTTTTCTTTCCAAATTCGTGAACATATTTTTGTATCAAATTCAAAAAATGCTTGTAAATGTGTAAAAATGCTCAATGATTCAATTTTTTTTCATAAAATTCCTTTTGTGTTCATCGGATTGAAAAAATGTTCATCAAAATTCAAAATTTGTTCATCAAATTCAAAAAATGTTCATTGATTTAAAAAATTGTTCACAAAATTCAAAATTTCTTGATTGATTTTTTAAATTTTTTCATGATTTAAGAGAATGTTAACAAATTTCTAAAAAAATTCAACATTTCGAAAAAAATGTTCATGATTTTGAAAAAATGTTTGTTATTTTTAAAAATTGTTCAAAATTTCGAAAAATCTTCATGAATGCTTACAATTTCAGAAACAATGTTCATGATTTTAGAAAAATGTTCATGATTTAGAAAAAAATGTTCATGGTTCTGAGAAAATGTTCACGATTTCAAAAAATTGTTCATGAGTTTTAAGAAATGTTCACGGTTTCAAAAAAATGTTTATGATTAAATAGAAATGTTCACGAATTTGCAAAAGCAAAACCTAAAAAAAATCACATATTTAAAAAATAATCATTATTAAAATAATCATGATTTTAAAAGATTTTTGCAAATTGAAAAACAAGAAGAAAAATGATAACAAAAAAGGGAAAACTTCATCGATTTCAAAAATTGTTCACCAAATTCAAAATTTATTCATCGATTTCAAAATTTGTTCATCAAATTAAAAAATTGTTCAATGAATTCAAAATTTGTTCATCCATTTTGTCAAAAAAATATTCATGAATACAATTTTTTTTCATCAAGTTTAAAAAATGTTCATCGTATTGTAATTTTGTTCATCAAATATAAAAAAATGTTCTTTATTATTAAAAAATGCTGATATAAATTTGTTCATCAAAATAAAGAAATTTTCATTGAAATTCAAAAAATGTTCATTTTTGTGAAATCACGAACATTTTTTTTACAAAAATCACTTTTGTTGAAATTTGGAACTTTTATAAACTACGAATTATGTTGAAGAAAAACGAAAAGCCAAAATATTAAAAAAATGAATTAAAAAACTGGGGCGTCCAGCCCCGTCATCGGCCGACCCACTAGGGGCGCACGGGAGTGAACGGGTGCGCGCTGGCATGTTCGCTAGCGCGTCACGCGCCATATAGGAGCACTCGCTGGTCTGGCAGGGAGGATCCTAAATTCCTAAGCGTGATTGTGCGCCTACCGAACACGAGAGTGAAAACGGCCCAGACCCATTTAGCTCCCACGGTCGGCCACTACCTACGCTTATATCATGAATTTGGGCGGAAAAAATAATTCAAAAATGTTATCTGACAAACGTTCACTAGGAGATCAACCCTGGCGAACGCGTTTCCAACAGTCGCGTGGATCTAGGCGCAAGGCCATTGTCACGTAGATTCCCTATTGTCATTCGCTGGAAGCTGCTCTGTGGTGAACGCGTGGTTTTCTTTTTGTCCAAAATTTGCACAAGAAAGGTGATCGAGGTGTGTGTGGGTGTGTCGAGGGATACTCAGGTGCGCAAGGTGCGTGCAAATTTTTGTGCTGTTTGGACATTCCAGGTGCTCGTGGTAAAGGAAAATAGTAAATCTTTATGCCTGTGAACAGTAAATTCGAAAAAAATAGCAATAAAATTCAAAAAAATATGAAATTTTTTGGCATCCAAGATTCTCGGGTGCGCAAGGTGTGTGCAAAATTTTGTTGTGGTTAAACATTGTAGGAGCTCGTGGAGAAAAAAACAAAATTTAGCTCAAAAAAAAACTTTGAAAAATGCACTATTTTGTTTTTTTGCTAGAGCTCCTCGCATGTCATTTGATCACAAAAACTTGCAAGCACCTTGCATACCCAAGCCTATTTGATGCCAAAAAATTTCATATTTTTTTGAATTTTCTTGCTATTTTTTTCGAATTTACTGTTCACAGGCGTACAGATTTACTATTTTCCTTTGCCACGAGCTCCTGGAATGTCCAAACAGCATGAAAATTTGCATGCACCTTGCGCACCTGAGTATCTTTGATCCCACAAAATTTCAGATTTTTTTGATACTGTTCACCAGACGGTCAAAGCTCTTTGACCGGACGGTAAAGGCACGGAAGGGCATTTCTATAAGGTGACTTGACGGTAGAGGGGCAAATCTGAGCATACCCAAAAACTAGGGGCAAAACTGAGTAGTGGGTTCCAGTTAGGGGCATAAATGTAAATGTCCCTTTTTATTATACTCATTCTAAATTTATAAAATTAGGGAGATGGCAGTTTTTTTTATAAAGTAGCATGGCATTTTTTTTCATAAATTATATCATGGCAATTAGGGTCTTTTTTGTTGATGTCATTTAAAAAAAAATAAATGGGCCTCTGGGTGAACTAGGTGTCGTGCTAGAGCGGACGAAGGGCGAACCACCTGGAACATTTGTTGGAGGGAAGTCATCCACCCCCCCCGGCGGGGCGCTGGCATGGCCCAACTAAGGGTGGAATCTGAGTACCATGTTTTGATCACCTAAAAATTGCCATGTCCATGTAGCAAACTAGCTAGATATGCCGAGGACTAATTACCATCCTAAGAAATATGGAACATGAATAAAACACCCCAAAAAGCACACACAAAAAGTTTTATGTGTTATGTCTGCAAAATTCACATGGACAAATGTTGCACTTATCATCTAACACATGGAATTGTCGTGGTCTAGGCATTGAAATTACCACATACACTTATAATTTGCAATTCCACAAATTATAAACTAATCTCATAGCCTATCCCCTAAACGAAGTAGAATCATATAATTTTCCATTCTTTAAATCACGGGCGAATCTCGCATCACTAGTCCTAGTTGCCACCTCAGCCAAGAAAAGTGCCCTAAGTTTAGATCTGTGCATTTTAATATGGAGAAGAAGTTGTCATGACAGTGTGGTATGACTAACCAAATGAATAAGGTGTTCGTTGACATCCTAAAAAACATGTAACATAAATAAGACCTCCAAAAAATCACACGGAGAAGAAACGTTGGTGCCATATGTATGCAAATTTCACATGAATTGCGTTGCACCTCTAAATTCCCACAAAAAAGTTGTCATGTTCTAGGAATTTAAAATCCCTACATCATCTTTCTCTATCGGCTATGGGCCATGGATGACACCAAGTATGAAACGCCCAAATGCAAATATGTACAAAAGTTAGTTTTGTTTTTTAGTGTTTTTATCACTATTCATACAACGTAGCAATTTTATACCAAGATCTCATCCATAACTCAAGAAACAAAAGAGGAACAAAGGAACTTGAAGGAATAAAGGTCTAAGCAATCCAACAAAGTAGTTAACAACTTCTTCATCCTTTGATTTTCTTTCTCTACCATGCTTCCTAGAAACACAATCTCTTCTATCATATCTTTCATTCCTAGGAGGTGGGTCATCAAGGTCAACTTGAGGTTCTATTTCTACCTCCTTATCAAGTCCATTATTATCATTGGTGGAGCATCATCATCAACATTATTGTCATCAATAACATCATCATCAATAGGTTCATGCTCATTATCAAATTGAGTTTCGGCATTAGAGATAGAAGTATTATTACGATTTTCAACAGGTTTTTCTATAATAGGTTTACTAGAAGTATGCACAGTTTTATTCCTATGCTTCTTCTTCTTCTTAGTTGAAATAGGCAATATCATTAATTCTTTAAGAATCTTGTTAAATCCTTTTAGGATGACCCTCAGGATATAAAGGATCCCGAGTAGATTTACCTCCTTTAGTGTCTACTCCATAAACATGTTTATTTGGTTACTTAAGCATATCTCTAAACAAATCTTGATGTGATCCAGAAACTTGTTCAAATGAGTGTGAACCATAGTGAAGTGTTTATATAAACTTTTAACATCATTTGAAATTCTGATTAGCACATCACTCAACTTTTCAGTGGATTATCGTGATAATGTCTCGATTTTGGAAGAGGCCTTATTTGAGAATACTTCAACTTGCATTTTCCTTTTATATTGAATATTAATAGAGTGGAAACTATCATATGTATAACTTGAGTACTTTTAAAACTTTTGTGTTCAAAATATGACCTTAATAATTATTTTTTATATGAAGAAACAACTCTAAAAAAATAAAGAAAAAAATGTCTCTAGGGCCAACCATCTTCTTCCTTTCAATTGGCACTATGGAACAATCCGCTCCAACACACTAAAAAAAGGTATTCCCTCTATAAACTTTTATAAGGCGCTTTAGGTCACTAGTACATTTGGGCAATTTAAGAATGTGCGCACTGGTTGCTTGACTGTAAGGGCCCGTTCAGAAGCTCTCTGGCTTCCTAAAACTGCTAGCTCCAGCTCCGCATCTAGCCAGCCAGCTTCACGAAGGAGTAGCGAAGAGTTTGGTGGCCCAACCGGTACTTCGGGGTGGCACATGTATGTAATTTTGAGGAACTCGTACTTCTGGTTTTAGAGAAGTTGAGCTTCCGCTGCTCCTCAAAATTTCATCGCTGGATCCTTTTCTTGCGAAGCTGGCTTCTCGGAGCATGATCATTCAGGATGGCTTCACGCAACAATTATAGGACGCTGGCTCGTGGAGAGCTTCCGAATGGCCCCTAAGAGCATCTCTAGCAGATCCCGCAACTGACCGAGCCGCAAAAGTAACGAAATTTACGGGATGACATGCGATGAGACAGAACATATCCTGCATACATCACCTGAATTCAACACGATTTTAAAAACTAGTAGTTCGCGCTATAATTTACATCACCAGAGTTCCACACATAGTTCATACAAGCTTAATTAAACATAGTTCAAATGGAAATTAAAGTAGTTCATACTACAAAGGGTTCTACTTCTAAATCATACTTGTTCTATGCGTCCGCACCGGAGCCGTCGTCGCCAGAGCCATCCTCGCGTGGCGGCGGCTCGTTGCCGTGGAGGGTGTGGTAGATCAGGGTGCTAGAGAGCATCTGCTAGAGTTGCTAGTCCTCCCGGAGCTCCGGCAGGCTCACGATCACAGCTACATCGCCAGTCGCGGTGGCCTCCCTCGCCTCCACCACGCGGTCTCGGCCGCCAGGAGCCGCCGGAGGGCCGGGTCGAAGATCCTCCCAAGGCGCCAGAAATTCGCCCACGCCCGCGACCAGGCACTGCGGGACTTCACGCTGCGAATGCGTGCCGCCTTCCTTTGCGCATCCGTCACGGGAGAGCGGAGGGAATAGCTGCTGGCCTCGTTGTCGTTGTGACGCTTGCGGCCGGCGAACCTGCTGCACCCGAGCCCGCCCCGCCATCCAAAATCCCCGCGGCCACCATGCCCTGCACCTATGGTCGCCATCGCCGCCAAGATCCGATGGCTGGAGGCGCCAAAAATTGCTGCCGGAGGGGACGAGATATCTCGCCGGAGGAGTGGAGTTTGCGGCAGAGAGGGATGCGGGGAATGCAGGATACAAACAATAAAATCCCCCCGCGCTCGCATATATACCGGAAACACGGTCGGTTTACGGCCGACCTATAGAAATTTTACGGGACATGCCTCGTTTATAGGATGTGGGCAGGCCGTTTTTTTGGGCCGTCCTGTATAACGTCACGCAAAATGCAGTTCGCTGGAGTTATACGAGATCTGCTAGAGATACTCTAAGTATGTAACAATGCATTATATTCCTCAAAAGAAAATAATGCATTATTATATTTATAGTTTTTTACACTATTTATTTTGACACTACGTAGTACTACTGCATGATGCATATCTAAAAAGAATCATTATTCATATTACGGAAAAATATCAAGTGATACGGGAGCTTAGGTGCACCCGTGATATGGGTTCCCGCGAGCCATTGGATCTGAGATCCAATGGTCACAGGATGAGCTGCTAGACTTGCAAGTAAATATACTCGTCTAATGATCTGTGAGAGCGAGAGCAAGAGCCCCCCGACGCCGGCGTCCACCCACCCGCCGAAGGCTACTCCGGCCCCGGCGGCCACCCACCCTGCCGTCGGCCACTTCAGCCCCGGCAGCCACCAAGCTCTCCCCTGCGGCTCTCCCCTGTTGCCGACGGCGTCCCGGCAAAGGTGTCCTCTTTCCTCGTCCCCTCCGTTGACTCCCTTCTCGTGGAACATGGCGAGCAGCCCTGTCTCTGTGAGCTCGTCATTCCCCCAGGAGTGGGAGCGCCCGGTGGTCTCTGGTCTGGGTTTCTCTTCGGACTCGGAGCGGTCAGCCGCTCGAGATCTGGATGAGGACCCGCCTGCCCCTGGTGCGGAAGTGAACTCCTGTCAGCGGCTGGAATCTTGGCATCCGGCGCCGGCCACGAAGAATACCCTCTGGAAGCGCAGGACGGGACAGGACCTGGCGGCTACGGCGGTGGCGACGGCTGGTGCGTCTCGTCCTCTCGGCCATAGGGAGATCTCGCCGGACATGAGGGGCAAGTGATTTCGTTGCTTGGAGAAAGGGCACTTCCTGAAGGACTGCACGAACAACATCGTGTGCTACCGGTGTGGGCTTCCCGGGCATGGCTCCAAGGATTGCAAGCGCCCCCGCAGCCCATCGCCGGTGGAGGAGCTCAGGCGTGAAGCGGCGGCCAAGGTGGCGAGGCGGTCGGCATCCGGCTCGGGAGCTGGGGTGGACGAGAGACATGGTCAGGTGGCTCCGACGCCTACGCCTCCTCCTCCGCCACCTCCTCCGGCGGTTGGGACGGCGCCGCCAGTTTGGCCCTTTCCGACGGCCCCGCGGCTCAATGTGCAGCAGGATCTGGAGATGGAGGCTTCTGAGCTATGTGTGGTTAGGCGCTCCAGCACGATGGACGACCTGGAGAGGCGCCCGCGGTTTGCCATGGTTGCGTACGCGGGTGGTGCGTGCAGAGGCATCTCGCTGGAGTTTGTGATGCAAGCACTGGAGGCAAGGCTCGGCATCTCGCCGGAGTGGGTTTCTGTGCACAAACACATGCCAGAGGATTTTCTGGTGGTCTTTGCGTATCAAGGCCACCGGAATTGCGTCGGAAGGTAGCCGGAGCTGGAGCACAGGGGTGTCAGGTTGTTCTTCAGGCAGTGGACTCGGCAGTCTCAGGCAGTGCATGCGGTCATGAGGTTCAAGGTGAAGTTGGAGATCGAGGGCATGCCCCCACATGCTTGGGAGCGAGAGGTTGCAGAGGAGCTGTTAGGTTCGGCTTGCTTGGTGGACAGTGTGGCGCCAGAGACGAGCTCCAGGACAGACTTGTCCTCGTTTAGGCTGTCGGCATGGACTGCTGACCCTGACTCCATCCCCACGCGAAGATGGCTGGCGGTGCCGGAGCCGTCCGGGGAGGTGATACGTCTCCAACGATCTATAATTTATGAAGTATTCATGCCATGTTTACAACAATTCTATATGATTTTGGTATGATTTGATTAGAACTAACCCGGACTGACGCTGTTTTCAGCAGAACTACCGTGGTGTCATTTTTTGTGCAGAAATAAAAGTTCTCGGAATGGGCTGAAAATTTACGGAGAATATTTTTGAAAAATATAAAAAATACTGGAACGAAAAGATATCGGAGAGGAGTCCCGAGGCAACCACAATGGTGGAGGGCGCCCCCCTAGGGCGCGCCCCCCTGCCTTGTCGTTGCCTCGTGGGCCCCCTTGACTTGTCCCCGACTCCAACACCTCCTATAAATACCAAAACCTCCAGAAATAAACCTAGATCGGGAGTTCCTCCGCCGCAAGCCTCTGTAGCCACCAAAAACCAATCAGGAGCCCGTTCCGGCACCCTGCCGGAGGGGGAAATCATCACCGGTGGCCATCATCATCATCCTGGCGGTCTCCATGACAAAGAGGGAGTAGTTCACCCTCGGGGTTGAGGGTATGTACCAGTAGCTATGTGTTTGATCTCTCGCTCTCTCTCTCTCTCTCTCTCTCTCTCTCTCTCTCGTGTTCTTGATTTGGCACGATCTTGATGTACCGCGAGCTTTGTTATTATAGTTGGATCATATGGTGTTTCTTCCCCCTCTACCTTCTTGTGATGAATTGAGTCTTGCTCTTTAAGGTTTCGTTATGTTAGATTGAGTATTGGATTTGAGAACACTTGGTGTATGTCTTGCGATGGGATATCTGTGGTGACAATGGGATGTTCTATTGATTCACTTGATGTATGTTTTGGCACTCAACTCGCGGATTCCTGAGGTGACATTGGGGTAATCTATGCATAGGGGTTGATGCACGTTTTCGTCCTACGTTCTCCGATAGAAACTTTGGAGTGATTCTTTGTTGCACGTTGAGGGATTGTTATATGATCCGATTATGTTATCATTGTTGAGAGAACTTGAGCTAGTGAAAGTATGAACCCTAGGCCTTGTTTCCAAGCATTGCAATACCGTTTCCGCTCACTTTACTACTAGTTACCTTGCTGTTTTTATATTTTCAGATTACAAAAACCTATATCTACTATCCATATTACACTTGTATCACCATCTCTTCGCCGAACTAGTGCACCTATACAATTTACCATTGTATTGGGTGTGTTGGGGACACAAGAGACTCTTTGTTATTTGGTTGCAGGGTTGTTTGAGAGAGACCATCTTCATTCTACGCCTCCCACGGATTGATAAACCTTAGGTCATCCACTTGAGGGAAATTTGCTACTGTCCTACAAAACTCTGCACTTGGAGGCCCAACAACGTCTACAAGGAGAAAGTTTGCGTAGTAGAAATCAGGAGGCGCCGCTATTTGGGCCACATTTGCTACAGTACAAGACGCTCATTCATCTGGTGACGGACTACTGGAGGCAGAGGAACCATGCTTTTTGCGGGGCTCATCGGACAATGGGCAGAGTGGGCTGCCGGAGGAAGACAGGGACTTCGGTGGCGGCGGCGGTGCTTCAACAAGAAGACTGGGCTGGCAGTTTGGAGTTCGCGATTGACGCGGCGGCTCAAGGGCGAGTGCTAGCGCAGGTGAAGGTACGGCTGGTGGCCGGACGCACGCCGCCGGCGAGGACCCCAACCTGCCTCAGAGGCCATGGAGAATTCTGCCGATGACAGTTGAGAAAGTAAAAAGGTTGGCTGGGAGTGGGACTAGGGTCCAGGAGAGGTTGACGCTTCGTAAATCAGCTTTTGACTGGATAGGCTCTCAGCATGGCCGGATAAGGGAAACATCTGTTGGACCGGTTCAAATTTTGAACAGGGAGCACGCGGTGCCGCCAATGGCCAGTTCTGATGCTGCGGGCCACAACTCGGGTGTGGGCGCGGGCCCGCTGACAGGCGTGACACCGACCAGCGCAGGGCTGGTGGACAAACCGAGCGGATCGGTGGAAGAGTTGGTAGCTTCTCGCGCCAATGATGAAGCAACAACAGTGGGAACTGGGACCGAGGTGGGCTTGGTAGTCATGCCACTGGTGGTTGGGGAGTTGGTAGCTTCTCGCACCAATGGGGAAGCAGCAGGAGTGGGACCTGGGACCGAGGTGGACTTGGCAGTGAGGCCTCTGGTGGTGGGGGAGTCTAATGCCCTGACGGCCCCAGCGGGCGAAAGGGCCAAGGAGAGTACAGACAAAACAACCACTGGGGCCTGCAACATGGCGGGGGGAGAGATGACCCCCGCTTCAGCTGGCCTGGTTAGCAGCACAGAAGATCCGGCGACGCCTAGCTAAAGGTTGTTGGAGCCAATCATTGAGGAGATGCGATCGGCTGCCCCGGAGGAGACAGTTGCTAGGGAACAAGTGGCGAACACTAAGTAGTTGGAGGCAAATGAGATGATTCTGGACGCTCAAAGCAACATGCAAATCGTCCAAGCTACATGCAATGCTGGTATGACGGGTCAGGAAGTGGAAGCATATGGGAAGCTCAAGTGATTCTGCTCGCAGTTGGTCAAGAAGATCGCCCCGCCCCTACTGAAAGAAGTGCAAGTGTCGGTATTACGGCCGAAGGCAGAGCCGTTCACACCAAGACGTACCACTAGAGGCTCTAAGAGAGCAGCCACGTCATTACACCCGAAGGCCACCCAAGCAGAGAATGTGCTCATGAGAGCGCTTGGATTGGCTCATGAAGACATGGAAGTGGACGAGGGAATCATATCAGACCTCAAGGAGCTGTTTGACTTTCCACTAAGGGAGCAACATGTGCGAGTGATAGCTGCCCTCTTTGGGAAGGAGATGCTAGCGAGGAGTGAGCTTGCGACGGGCCCGAGCACAGTGATGAGTGCAGCCTAAGGGCACCCTTGGAGGAGATGGGGGCGCATAGGTTATCTATGGATTTAAATCCTAAGGTACTATGCTGGAATGTGCGGGGGTTAAACAACCGTGCAAAGAGGAAGGCAGTTAGGGAGTTTATTACCTCGGCGAGAGTAAATCTAGTGTGCTTGCAAGAAACAAAACTTGATGTAGTTGATCGTTTCCTAGTGATGCAATGTATCAGACCATCTTTGGATGGCTTTGACTACTTAACGGCGTGCGACACTCGAGGGGGGATTCTCGTGGCTTGGGACACAACGGTGATGCACGTGGATAATATCAGTCGAGATACGAACTTCATGACAGGCCTAGTTCATAATAAGGACGGATCATCTTGGTGGATGACGGTGGTATATGGACCCCAAGGGGATGACTTGAAGTTGCAATTTCTTTCAGATTTGCAACAACGTAGGGCCACGTGTCCGGGGCCATGGATGGTGCTCGGCGACTTCAACATGATCACTAGCGTCGCGGATAAAAACAATAGCAATCTTAATCACCACATCATGAGAAAATTCAGGGAGTTCATCGATGATAATGAGCTCAAAGAGCTATACATGCACGGTAGGAGGTTCACTTGGACCAATGAGAGGGTTACCCCCGTGATGACCAAGATTGACAGGGTGTTAGTCACGATGGACTGGGAGCTCATGTTTACGAACAATCTGCTACAAGCTCTGTCGACCAATGTGTCGGACCATGCGCCACTACACCTATCTACCTCTGCTCCGTTTTGCCAGCAGAAGAGGTTTAGGTTCGAGATCTACTGGACCAAACTAGAAGGGTTTGAGCAAGCTGTTAAGGATGCTTGGGTTTGTGATGAAGCAATAGTTGACCCGTACAAACGGCTGGATGCATTACTCAGGACCACGGCAATGGCTTTACAAGCATGGGGCGAGAGAAAGACGGGCAACATTAAGCTGAAACTGGCGGTGGCAAATTATGTTATACTCCGATTGGACTGTGCGCAGGAGCTAAGGGACCTTACTCAGGAGGAGCTATGGTTACGAAGAATGCTCAAACTGGTACTACTGGGTCTGGCATCCTTGCAGCGCACAATCGAGCGGCAATGGTCACGGCTGCGTTGGATTAAGGAAGGTGACGCTAGTACAAAGCTTTTTCAGGCTATTGCCAATGGTAGGCAGTCGAAGAACTTCATTGCGCATGTGAAGTACTAGGGGGAGATCATCTCTGAGCAGGATAGAAAGGGGGAGATTTTCACGGATGCATACCAGCAGCTCATGGGACGCGCCACATCACGTCACGATGGGATTGACCTCAACTTCCTGGGCATGGACTCGCACGATCTAGGGGAGCTAGATGAGATATTCACGGAGGAAGAAGTTTGGAATGCCATTAAAGAGATGCCAGCAGATCATGTGCCAGGGTCGGACGGATTTATTGGTGCATTCTACCAACGCGCGTGGCCTATAATCAAGCAAGATGTCATGGCTGTGATGTACAAGCTGTATGTAGGAGAAGGCAAAGGATTTGGGAAGCTCAATAAGGCACATATCATATTGGTCCCGAAGAGGCCGGACGCGGAGGAAGTAGGAGACTTCCGCCCTATCAGTTTGACCCATAGTGCAGCCGGGCTAGAAGAAGAATGAAGGAGATAGTGGAAGTTATGAAGGAAATATTCCCTAGAGGCAATAATAAAGTTGTTATTTTATATTTCCTTATTCATGATAAAGGTTTATTATTCATGCTAAAATTGTATTGATCAGAAACTTAAATACATGTGTGAATACATAAACAAATACCGTGTCCCTAGTAAGCCTCTACTAGACTAGCTCGTTGATCGAAGATGGTTAAGGTTTCCTGACCATAGACATGTGTTGTCATTTGATAATGGGATCACATCATTAGAGAATGATGTGATGGACATGACCCATCCGTTAGCTTAGCATATTGATCGTTCAGTTTATTGCTATTGCTTTCTTCATGTCAAATACATATTCCTCCGACTATGAGATTATGCAACTCCCAGATACCGGAGGAATAACTTGTGTGCTATTGATACGTCTCCAACGTATCTATAATTTTTGATTGTTCCATGCTGTTATATTATCAATCTTGGATGTTTTACAATCATTTTATAGCAACTTTATATCATTTTTTGGGACTAACCTATTGACATAGTGCCCAGTACCAGTTGCTGTTTTTTGCTTGTTTTTTTACTTCGCAGAAAATCAATACCAAACGGAGTCCAAACGCAGCAAAACTTTTTGGTGATTTTTTCTGGACCAGAAGACACAAGTTGGGCCAAGGAAGTACCAGAGGGGTGCCCCGAGGGGGGCACAATCCACCTGGGCATGCCTGGAGGCCCAGGCGTGCCCTGGTGGGTTGTGCCCACCTCGGTGGCCTCCCGCATCGCCTCTTTGTTCTATAAATACCCCAATATTCCAGAAACCCTAGGGGAGTCGACGAAATACAATTCCAGCAGCCGCAAGTTCTAGAAACCACAGATCCAATCTAGACACCATCACGGAGGGGTTCATCATCCTCATTGGTGCCTCTCCGATGATGCGTGAGTAGTTCATTGTAGACCTACGTGTCCGTAGTTAGTAGCTACATGGCTTCCTCTCTCTCTCTCTCTCTCTCTCTTTTGACTCTCAATACAATGGTCTTTTGGAGATCTATTTGATGTAACTCTTTTTGCGATGTGTTTGTTGGGATCCGATGAACTTTGAGTTTATGATCAGATCTATGTTTTTATCCATGAAAGTTATTTGAGTCTTTTGATCTCTTATATGCATGATTACTTATAGCCTCGTATTTCTTCTTCGAATCTTTGGTTTAGTTAGGCCGACTAGATCAATTTTTCTTGCAATGGGAAGAGGTGCTTTGTGATGGGTTCGATCTTACGGTGCTCAATCCCAGTGACAGAAGGGGAAATGACACATATGTATCGTTGCTATTAAGGATAACAAGATGGGGTCTATTCCTACATGAATAGATCTTGTCTACATCATGTCATCGTTCTTATTGCATTACTCCGTTTCTCCATGAACTTAATACACTAGATGCATGCTGGATAGCGGCCGATGTGTGGAGTAATAGTAGTAGATGCAGGCAGGAGTCGGTCTACTAATCTTGGACGTGATGCCTATATAATGATCATTGCCTGGATATCTTCATAATTAGTTGAAGTTCTATCAATTGCCCAACAGTAATTTGTTTACCCACCGTATGCTATTTTTCTCGAGAGAAGCCACTAGTGAAATCTACGGCCCCCGGGTCTCTTCTTTATCATATTTGCCTTCGAGATCACAAATCTCATCTACAACATCATCAACATCTACAAGGTTCCTAATCACAAATCTCATCTCCTTGCAATTTCCATTATTTGCCATTTGCCTCTCATTTTCATCTCCCCCACTTCACAAACATTTGCGGTTTTATTCGCCCTCTTTTTCGTTCGCCGTTTTCTCGTCAGATCTGTTTATGTGTGTGATCTTGCTTACCCACCTTGTCACTATGTCTGGCACTACTACTCCTCCTTTATCTCCAGATTTTGAAGTTCTATACTTCAAGCAGAGACAAGGAGAAAATTTGAAAGATGCTTGGTATAGATTAATGGAATCTTATCGCATTAGCAATCTTAAAGGAGATGCAAGGATTTTGCTTCGAAATTTTTATATAGGATTAGCTTTGCATCATATACAACTTTTGTATTTTGCCGCTAAAGGGAATTTTATTGAACTTGATGCTAATACTGCTTATGAGATCTTAGAGGGGATCTTGGGAATCCCACTAATCAAGAAAAGGATTTCTTTTACTCAAGAAGGGGTTCAAATTTTAGACAAGTTGAGTGATTTGCATAAACATATGGTCGAGTTGCAAAAATATAATGAACCTCTCAAGCATATTAGTGGAAACCTCAATCGCATGAATACTTTGATTACTCTTTTCAATAAACGATTGGATATTTTAGATCTCAAAATGGTTTCTTTCCCCGAGAATTTAGGGAAGCATAAACAGCCTCCTGGTTTTGAGAAATCCCTTGCAAAAGTTGCCAAAACTACAAATGACGACACTTAGATCTTTGCTTGATGCCTAGCTAGGGGCATAAAACGATAGCGCTTGTTGGGAGGCAACCCAATGAATAAAATTTATTTTTTTCTTTTTCTTCCTATTCTTGAGTGTTTGCACAATTATGCTACTGTTATGATTGTGTTTTTATGTTTTAATTAGTATTAGTGCCAAGCAAAGCCTTTGGGATCATGTTGGGTGATAGTTGATTTGATCTTGTTGGAAAACAGAAACTTTTGCGTCCAGTAAAATAATTTTAGAAATTCGCAGAAGTGACAAAAAATTCTTAATTTTTTACAAAATATTTATATACAAATTTTCTACGTTTTCCTAATTTTTCAGAATTTTTGGAGTTACACAAGTATTCGAAGTTTTCAAATTACTACAGACTGTTCTGTTTTTGAAAGATTCTATTTTCTTTGCGTTGTGTGCTTATTTTGATGAATCCATGGTTTGTATTGGAGGGTATAAGCCATAGTAAAGTTGGAATACAGTAGATATAATGCAAAAATAAAATATGAATGGGTTTGCAACAGTAATTATAGTAGTGATTTGCTTTGTTATACTAACGGATCTCACGAAGGTTTTGTTGACTTTTGTGTGATTGAAGTTTTCAAGTTTTGGGTGAGATCACGATGGATGAAGGAATAAGAAGTAAGAAGAGCCTAAGCTTGGGGATGCCAATGGCATCCCAAGCTATTATATAAAAGTGAAGCAAGCAACTAAGCTTGGGGATGCCCGAGTGGCATCCCCTCTTTCTTCTAACGACCATCGGTATTTTACTTGGAGCTATATTTTTATTCGTCACATATCATGAGTTTTGCTTGGAGCGTCTTGTATGATATGAGTCTTTGCTTGTTTTACTTTTTATTTTTAGTCAAGTATCCTTGCTGGACACACCTATTTGAGAGAGCTAAAATTATGCTATGATTTGTTAGAATTGCTCTCTATGCTTCACTTAAATCTTTATGAGCTATGGAATTGCTCTAGTGCTTCACTTATATCTTTTTGAGCACGGTGTGCTTTAATATTTTTGAAGAAATGCTCTCATGCTTCACTTAGATTTATTTGAGAGTAGTAATTTTGAAGAAATTCTCTCATGCTTCACTTATATTATTTTGGGAGAAGGAAATTTTTATGCTCATGTTCTTCACTTAGATTTGTTTGAGCTATCAAAAGCAACACATTAAACTAGTCCCAAAGTGATAGATATTCAAGAGGGATATAATAAAAACTTTCATGAAGATCATTGGACAAAATAAACTTGATTCCTTGTAATAGTTTTGTGATATGATGATATAATATGTGAGTCATGTTGATGAGTAATTATGCTTTAGTAAGAATATTGATGTTAAGGTTTGTGATTCCCTATGCAAGCACGAAAGTCAATAGTTATGCAATGAAATTATATCCTACTTGTGGTGCATTATTCGGTTTTAGTTATGCTTAATGCTCGCTTATGAGATTTTTCGTTTCTTGGTTGGATGCTTCTCAATCTTTTTCTAGCCTTCATTTGCACTAAGTATGATCACTACTTGTGCATCTAAAATCCTTAGACCAGTTTTGCCATATGAGTCCACTATACCTACCTATATGCGGTATTTCCATGCCGTTCTAAGCAAATTTGTATGTGCCATCTCTAATTTTCAAAATAAATTTCTCTTTTGTGTGCTCGTACCGCTCATGAAACGGTAGGGGGTGGCTGATATTTTTCCATGCTAGATGTGTTATTCTCAAGATGAGTGTTTATTCACTTGTCATTGCACGAGAGTACGGCAAAGGTATTAGGGATGCCCAGTCCCAAAATGAAAAATGAATTTACTTTATGTTGCAAATAATAAATTCCTTGGAAAGTGTTGGTATGGACGGCACCCGTGGATTCGGTTAGCCGTGGAATGTGAAAGTATGGTGGAAAAAGGAATAAACTTTATTTTCTATTTGGGAACTGTCGGTGTCAAAACCGGCAGATCTCGGGTAGGGGGGCCCAAGCTGTGCGTCTAAGGATCGATGGTAACAATGGACAATGGGGACACGATGTTTACCCAGGTTCGGGCCCTCTTAATGGAGGTAAAACCCTACGTCCTGCTTGATTGTATTCGATGAGTATAGGGGTTACAAGAGTTGATCTACCTCGAGATCGTAATGGCTAAACCCTAGCTGTCTAGCCTATGATTATTCTGATGGCCTCTACGGACTAAACCCTCTGGTTTATATACACACCGGAGGGGCCCAGGGTCGTACAAAGTCGGTTTACAGAGGAAGGAAAGAGTACATCCGGACACCAAACTTGCCATCCACGCATACAGGAGTCCCACCCGGAGACGGGGGATAGTCTTCTGCTTTATCTTCACGGCCCATCAGTCCAGCCCATATCGAATAGACCGGACACCCGAGGACCCCCTAATCCAGGACTCCCTCAGTAGCCCCCGAACTTGCCTTCAATGACGATATAGTATTCGACTTATGTCTTCTGCTTTGCAAGGCGGGTTCTTCATCATACTCCGGATTGACGACAGTCCGGCTTTGACCTCCATGTTCTGCCTTTATGATTCCTCCCTGTCGTCGCCTCGATTTCCACGCGTCGGGCAAATGTGAACAGTCCATAATTTTTTACAAATAAGCCCCTTATCATGCAAGGGCGGTATCTATATAAGGAGGTTAGATCTCCTAATGTCGTCCCATATCGCGCAAAGAGCATCAAAGCAAACCATGAAAAATCAAAACATGGCAAAAGCCCCTGGCTCTTCCTCGCGCCCTCAAATGGGTGATTGGCGAAGCTGCTCAGTGTCTCACCCTCAGCTGAATCAACTTCAGACCAGGGATATCTCCCTCCCGCAGATCTAGTCTCCGTGCGGGCGGGATTGGCCTCGATTGGCCATGACGTGCTAGCAGAGAACTTCCCCAATCCCAACAAGGAGGAGAGGGTGTGCTTCATCTCGTTTCTTCTGAGGGGCTTAGGATTCCCAATCCACCCCTTCCTCAGAGGTCTATTGGAATTCTATGGGATCCAGCTGCACAACCTCACACCAGGTTCTTTTATGCACATTTCTGGTTTTGTCGCTCTCTGCGAACTATTCTTAGGCTGCGAGGCTCATTTCGAACTATGGAGAAAGTTCTTTTGCCTCGTCCCCCATCATAAAGGGGGTTCTATATTTGAAGTGGGCGGCGCCGAAGTATGGCGTGTAGCCGGATCAGGTTACCTCGTCGGAACTCCCAAGAAGGCATCCGAAGAATGGGCTTCGGAATGGTTTTATATCGAGGATGTTCCCCTTCCGGACCAAGTTCGACGTGGACTCCCCGAATTTTCCAGTGCTCCTTTAAAGAAACGGCTCAACTGGCGCCCCCGGAGCCCCAAAGAAGAAGACAGTGCGGAAGTAAAGAGGTTAGTCAGCAAGGTCAGGTTACTTGCCCATTCCGGACTCTCGATAATCGAAGTCATGGCTATCGCGATAAAGCGATGCATCCAGCCCCTTCAGTCCAGAGTGACCCCTTTATGGTGTTACAATAGGGAGGACGACGCATCTCGCTATAGGTGCGAGGGCCCGGATACCCCCGCCGCTCTGGCCGCCATTCTGGCAGATCTTTATAAGGGGGAGAAAGAAGAATTGCTCCGTTTAAATTGTCGGGAAGGTTTCTCCATGTATAACCCCATTGAATGGGTGAGTTTTTTGATTATCAGCATTGTCCTACCTCATTATCGAGGCATACTAATCGTATTGTTCAGGTCGTCTTTAAAACAGACATGGAGGAAGGTCGTCGAAAATGGGCACTGCCCCTCTCCACAACCAGAGGACTATGCTCGCCACGAAGATCCCGGCCTCTGCGAGGATCCGGATATATTTATAGAGTTTGATGATGGAGTCTTTTATCAAGCAAGCCATGACGGTTCGGAAGTGGCCATTATAGCCGACTACCCCGGCCTTCTCCCTTTCTCTAAGGTAAGTATTCGGAAATCATCCTCAGAAAGAGGAGTCCCCACTTGCACCTCACCCATCACATTGAATCGTGCTTTATAGGATCGGCGCTCGGTGAGCCGTACTCCATCGAAGGCGGCCCCTAGGAAGGTAGCATCTGCGCAGGGTGAGCCTTTAAAACGAAAGGAAGCCGGGAGCGCCGTCGACCCCCCTCCTTCATCAAAGAGGTATAACCTTTAATATATGCCTAGGCATAGAACTAGATTGTCATATTTCTCCTCCCATCCTATTCCAGGAGGAGCACACGGCGAACCGTGTCCAAAATCCCTGTTAGCCGATCATCAGCTAATCCAGCGCCGGGTTCATCACCCAGGACAAGAGCCAATACGGATGCAGCGCCAACTCATCCGCCTCATGAAGATTCGGATGATGTGTCCGTCACAAATTCCGAAGTAGAGAGCGTGATGAATCATCGACGACTGAAAGAGACCATGCGCACTCCAGTTTTTTCGGAGCAAGAATTTAATGCCCTCAGCACCGTGGATGCATATATCCGGGCCGCCCGGGACGGACTTGCTGGAGTTGCCCACCTGTTTTCAAAAGATATGCAGGTAATGGTTTGTGTAAATTTAATAGATATATGCCAGTAGCCCCCGAGACTTGAAGCAGTTTAAGCCAACCAATTTAAGGATCGTTATGACCGTAGGTCCTCAAAGAGAATAACAACGCACTGTCCCAGGAGCTTGAAACGAGCCGAACAAAGCTAAACGCCGCCAACACGGAGCTAGAAGAACTGAAGAAGGTCACGAGGACTGTTGATCAAAAGAACAAACTGGAGGAGGAAAATGATAAGCAAGCCGAAGAGATAAAGAGCTTAAAGGCTCAATTATCGGACGCTCAAAAAGAGAATAAAAAGTTAAAAGGTGGCATATTCAGTATGACCTTTGAACCATCCAAGTTGCTCATATTATCCCAGAATTCGGTGTGTTATAATGTTGCTCGTGCAGGTCTATTAACCAGGCGTCATGAAGAAGAAGTATCCGGATTCCGAGGCGACGCTTTAAAAGAGCTGTCTGTAGTGCATGAGCGAGCCCGGAAAGCCATGAGAAGTATGGCCAAGGCCTTGTGGGCATCCGATGCCCCTCCAGAAAGTATGGAGGGGTTGGTAAACCTATTCAAAGGTGCCCGGCGCCGTTTTGAGCTATGGAAGACATCAACATGCCGGGAAGGTGCACGAGAGGCATGGACAATGGTGAAGACGCGCTACACCGGGCTTGATCCGAATCGTATGGCCTGAGTTGGACCGCAGGGACCGGACGGAAAAGAGATTCCCGTGAACTTGGTATATGACCAAGTGATGACAGCTGCGAAATATTCACAAGAAGACTGTAGCTTAAGTAGTCTTATAGATGACATAGATAAAGAGTAGGCGTTCGATTCAATGTATCAATGTACTTTATCATCGAACTTATCTCCAACCGAACTTGTAAAAAATTTGTCATCGCAGGCCTTCGGCTTCAACCTCCAAACCAAGAAGCTGGAGTGTTTCCGGATACCATGTTAGAATGTAATAATCATTCACTATGTCCGGAAACTAGGCAATCCGGTCATGTTGCTCGAACAGACAAAATTTGTTCGGGGAGTTATGTTATATTACTTTTTAACGTAAGAAACATCTTCCAGGGAAAATAGTTCCATTAAGGATTCCTTTCCTTGGGTCGGCACGCTTAAGTATGCATGCCTAGGCTTTGATCCGAGTTACGGGCAGCCTATTCCGTATTTGTTAGGAGAATTACACAAAAGTAAATAATCTGTCGTTGCTTGCCGACCAATTATTCCCTTAAGAACGCTAGCTTTCGGCTTCACCCGTCTGAGGTACAGATCCGGAGTACCCGGTTGTAACAATCGCAGAGGTGCTCCCTTTACACCCTAGCGGAACAATCGGGAACGTAGGGTATAAACACAGGAGCGAGGTAACCCGGCTTGGCAAAAACTTAAGTCATAGTGGTGCATATAATGGCAAAAGATGTATAGAACAAACGACGCAAACAATGTAAGCAACAAGCTTTCAGTAATAAGCTTCGTCAAAGAAGCCCCCAGTTATAGTGGGGTGTATACATTTAAAGATGTGTACCCCTAACAGTTCGGTAGATCCGAACATACCCTGGGATAAAAGAAGGAAAAAATAAAAAAAAGAAGAGGAGAAAAAAGGGACCTAAAAAAGAAAAAAGATGCGACCGAACTATCCGTAGAATCATCGGAGCCGAGCAGCGTTCCATGGATTTGGCTCAAGGCGATTATCCGATGCGTTACGAAGGCGATAGGCTCCTCCTGTGAGAACTTCATCGATGATGAAGGGGCCCTCCCATCTTGGTTTGAGCTTATCCTTCTTCTTCTCTGGGAGACGCAAGACGAGTTCACCAACGTTATAAGTCTTGGCCCGCACTTCTCTGCTTTGGTATCGCCTGACCTGTTGTTGATAAAGTGCAAAACGGGCTTGTGCAATATCACGCTCCTCTTCGAGACCGTCTAGGTCGTCCTGCCGATTGAGCTCGGCTTCTCGCTCTTCGTACATGCGCACTCGAGGTGAGTCATGAATAATGTCGCAGGGCAGAACAGCTTCCGCGCCGTACACCATGAAGAAAGGTGTGTATCCAGTTGTCTAGTTAGGTGTAGTCCGCAGCCCCCAGAGCACGGAATCGAGTTCCTCAACCCAGTGTTTATCTGACTCCTGTAGGGAGCGCACCAGTCGGGGTTTGATGCCGCTCATTATCAGGCCATTGGCTCGTTCAACCTGACCGTTTGTTTGAGGGTGGTAGACGGATGCATAGTCGAGTTTAATGCCCAATTTAGCACACCAGTTTTTCACCTCATCAGCTGTGAAGTTGGAGCCATTGTCAGTGATGATACTGTGCGGGACACCATAACAGTGTACCACGCCGGATATAAAGTCAATCACTGGTCCTGCTTCAACCATTTTTACTGGTTTGGCCTCTATCCACTTAGTGAATTTATCCACCATAACCAGCAAATATTTCTTTTTATGGCTTCCCCCTTTAAGGCGTCCGACCATATCGAGCCCCCAGACCGCAAAGGGCCAAGTAATGGGGATTGTTCTTAAGGCGGTGGGAGGCATATGACTTTGATTGGTGAAAAGCTGACATCCCACACAATGCTGGACAAGGGATTGTGCGTCTGCTCAAGCCGTTGGCCAGAAAAAACATGTCCGGAAAGCTTTGCCTACGAGGGCCCGAGCTGCGGCGTGATGGCCGCCCATACCAGCATGTATTTCAGCCAAGAGTTGCCGTCCCTCCTCTTCGGAGATACACCTTTGGAGAACTCCGGTAGTGCTTTTCTTGTACAGTTCACCTTCGTGAACTTTATAAGCTTTAGAATGCCGAACTATGTGACGGGCCTCATTTTGATCATCAGGAAGCTCCTGCCTATTAAGGTAGGCTAGGAAGGGCTCAGTCCATGGTGCAATAACGGCCATGATTTCATGAGCAGAGGGTGTTATTTCGGTATCCGAACCCCCGATGATACCTGTATCATGTTCGGCTGATCGGGGTGTAATCAGGTCCGTACTTGCGTCTCCGCTCTCGTCCTGCCATACCACGGATGGCTTGAAGAGCCTTTCCACGAAGGTATTAGGTGGGATGGGGTCGCCCTTGGCGCCCATGCGAGCGAGTATATCCGCTGCCTGGTTACTGTCTCTAGCGACGTGATGAAATTCGAGCCCCTCGAACCGAGCTGATATTTTTAATACGGTGTTTCGGTATGCCGCCATTTTTGGATCTTTTGCATCGAACTCTCCATTTACCTGAGATATTGCGAGGTTCGAATCGCCGCGCACCTCTAGGCGTTGTATGCCCATGGAGACAGCCATGCGGAGACCATGTAGAAGTGCCTCGTATTCGGTTGCGTTATTGGAGTCCGTATACATGATTTGCAGCACGAAGAGGACTATGTCCCCCGTAGGGGATGTCAAGATAACGCCAGCCCCCAGTCCGGCTAGCATTTTAGAGCCATCGAAGTACATGATCCAGTTAGAGTAGGAACTGTACTCTTTGGGGAGCTCGGCTTTCGTCCACTCTGCGATGAAGTCGGCCAACACCTGAGATTTAATAGCTCGGCGTGGCTTGTATGTTATTTCAAACGGTAAGAGCTCAATGGCCCATTTAGCTATGCAGCCAGTGGCGTCCTTGTTATTTATAATGTCGTTAAGTGGTACTTTGGATGCCACCGTGATCGAACACTCTTGAATATAGTGTCGGAGTTTTCGGGATGCCATAAAGACCGCGTAAGCTATCTTTTGGTAGTGAGGGTATCGGGATTTGCAGGGTGTAAGGACCTCCGATACGTAATACACTGGCTTTTGGATGGGGAATTTATGTCCCTCTTCCCCTCGCTCGACGACGAGTATGGCGCTCATTACCTGGTGAGTCGCGGAGATATAAAGCAACATAGGCTCGCCAACACTTGGGGTGGCTAGGATTGGATTGCCTGCTAATAGGATTTTTATTTCTTCCAATCCAGCTGTGGCCGCTTCCGTCCATTCAAAGTTGTCAGTGCGTCTGAGCAGTCTATAAAGTGGTAATGCTTTTTCTCCTAATCTGGAGATAAAGCGGCTCAAGGCCGCTACGCACCCTGCTAGCTTTTGGACCTGTTTTAGGTCTGTTGGCGTAGCCAATTGCGACAAGGCTCGGATTTTGGTTGGGTTTGCTTCAATTCCTCTATGGGAGACAATGAACCCTAATAGCTTTCCGGCTGGAACGCCGAAGACGCATTTCTCTGGATTGAGCCGTATGTTGTATGATCGGAGGTTATCAAATGTGAGGCGGAGATCGTCCACCAATGATTCGACGTGCTTGGTCTTGATGACCACGTCGTCCACATATGCTTCTACTGTCTTGCCGATTTGTTTTTCCAAGCATGTTTGAATCATGCGTTGGTAAGTGGCACTAGCGTTTTTGAGCCCAAAAGGCATAGTGTTGAAACAGAAAGGCCCATACGGGGTGATGAATGCCGTTGCGGCCTGGTCGGACTCCTTCATTTTAATCTGATGGTATCCGGAGTAAGCGTCGAGGAAACACAATGAGTCGTGTCCCGCGATCGCATCAATAATCTGGTCAATGCGGGGCAATGGGAAAGGGTCTTTAGGGCAAGCCTTATTGAGGTCTTTGAAATCGACACAGAGGCGCCAAGACTTGTCCTTCTTCGGTACCATGACCAAGTTGGCTAGCCAATCCGGGTGTTTGATTTCTCTGATGAACCCGGCTTCGAGTAGTTTGGCTAGCTCCTCCCCCATAGCTTGTCGTTTGGGTTCGGAAAATCGCCATAGGGTTTGCTTGACTAGTTTGAACCCCTTAATTATGTTGAGGCTGTGTTCGGCCCATCTACGTGGGATACCGGGCATGTCCGAAGGGTGCCAGGCGAAGATATCCCAATTTTCATGTAGGAAAGCGCGTAAGGCGGCATCTACCGTCGAATCCAGCTGTGCTCCGATGGACGCTGTTTTGTTAAGATCTGTCGGGTGCACTTGAAATTTAACTATTTCATCTGCTGGCTTGAAAGAGGTGGATTTAGGTCTCTTATCGAGAATCACATCATCCCTGTCCACCGTGGATCGTAGGGTGGTTAACTCTTCGGCCGCAAGGGCTTCGGAGAGTGCCTCAAGGGCCAAGGATGCGGTTTTGTTTTCGACGCGGAGTGCTGTATCCGGATCACTTGTAACTGTGATTATTCCATTGGGCCCCAGCATTTTAAGCTTCATGTACCCATAATGGGGTACGGCTTGGAAGCGTAAAAAAGCGCCCCGCCCTAGAAGGGCGTGGTAGCCGCTATTGAAGGGAGCGATGTGAAAGAGCAGCTCCTCCGACCTATAATTTTCAGGCGTGCCGAATACTATGTCGAGTTTAATTCTCCCCGAGCATCGTGCTCCTCGACTGGGGATGATACCTCGAAAGGTGGTACTGCTTTGCTTGATGCGTGTTCTATCGATCTGCATTTTGTCGAGCGTGTCCTCGTAGATGAGGTTAAGCCCGCTGCCGCCGTCCATGAGCACTTTGGTAAGTCGAAAGCCGTCCACAATTGGGTTTAGGACTAAAGCGGTGGGTGCTCGGACTGATCGGGCCCTTGGTTCGTCGTCAGCGGTGAAGGTTATTGCTGCGTCATTCCATGGGCTTACTGCGGTTACTTGGTGGACTTCAGAGAGGTTGCGGAGTGCCCTCTTACGCTGATTATTTGAGGAGAAAGTCTCGAAGACCATAAGGGCGTTAAAATCGTCATCCTCCGGAGAATGCTTCTCTGGAGTGGTGGTGGTGAGGATGGCCTCGCCACTTTTAGCTACCTGCCGGAGTACCCAACATGCTCGAAGGCTGTGGGTTGAGTCAGTGCTCGGCGTTGTATGTACCAGACAGGGCTTGTCGAGGAGTTCGTCAAGAACGGACCTGTATCCCGTAGAGGGTTTTTTCTTGCCGACGGGCTTATGGTCGGATGCCTCGTAAGGGTGTATCCGTTTTGCCCGGGCAGTGCACTGCTTAAAGGCAGCAGGTTCCAATTGGGTTTTCTGTGCTTTCCAAGTGCTTGCCATCGCGCAATACTTCCGTACTATGTGCGATAGCTCCGTGAAACTCTGTATGCGACGGCGGTTGAGGGCATTCTGAATTCCCTCGTCGGTACAATTGTGATGAAAGACTGAGACTGCATCATCATCGCAGCAATCTTTAATCTTGTTTTTGACAAGTAGGAATCTGGCCCAGAAGTGATGGACCATTTTCCCGAGGTTGCTGCCGTACATACGTTAGGTCGCATATGTCTGGAGGGCCAGAATTACTTGGAGAGTATTGATTGTGGTGGGTGGGTGGGCAAAAACTCGAATCCCAACCCAAGATTGCATCCGGAGCCTGTAAAATCTCCGAAGTCACCAGTTCGGGTCCAGGGAGATCCAATTGCTCCCCGGACCCAATGTCTATGATATATCTAGCATGGAAAGTATTGCGAACTACTCGATCGTTTTCGTTGACAGGAAAAGCATGCCACCCAAAATGTTTTTATCTCTATCTTTTTCGCTTTGAGCTCTGGCACCTCTACAAATCCCTACTTCCCTCTGCGAAGGGCCTTTCTATTTACTTTATGCAATTTTTATTTTTGAGTCTCCATCTTCTCTTATAAAGCACCAACTAATGGGCACTATGATCGTACTTGAGCATTGGGTGTAGCTAATATGCGAGTGTGTTTCATGAATGGATCAATGATTGAGCATAATGGGCTAGGGATAACTTGCTTTAGTGTTGAATATTTTGAAAGACATGGTTGCTTGTTGATGTGCTTGAGTATTGAAATCTTCATGTCAAAACTAGACTATTGCTTTGAATCATATAAAAGTCTAAATGTCCATGCTACAAAGAAAAGATTATGTGATGAACATGTTAGGCAGCATTCCACATCAAAATTTCTGTTTTTATCATTTAGCTACTCGAGGACGAGTAGGAATTAGGCTTGGGGATGCTGATACATCTCCAACATATCTATAATTTTTGATAGTTCCATGTTGTTATATTATCAACCTTGGATGTTTTATAATCATTTTATAGCAACTTTATATCATTTTTTGGGACTAACCAATTGACATAGTGCCCAGTGCCAGTTGCTGTTTTTTGCTTGTTTTTTACTTCGTAGAAAATCAATACCAAACGGAGTCCAAACGCAGCGAAACTTTTTGGTGATTTTTTCTGGACCAGAAGACACAAGTTGGGCCAAGGAAGTACCAGAGGGGTGCCCCGAGGGGGGCACAACCCACCTGGGCCCGCCTGGAGGCCCAGGCGTGCCCTGGTGGGTTGTGCCCACCTCGGTGGCCTCCCGCACCGCCTCTTTGCTCTATAAATACCCCAATATTCCAGAAACCCTAGGGGAGTCGACGAAATACAATTCCAGCCGCCGCAAGTTCCAGAAACCACATATCCAATCTAGACACCATCACAGAGGGGTTCATCATCCTTATTGGTGCCTCTCCGATGATGCGTGAGTAGTTCATTGTAGACCTACGGGTCCGTAGTTAGTAGCTAGATGGCTTCCTCTCTCTCTTTTGATTCTCAATACAATGGTCTCTTGGAGATCTATTTGATGTAACTCTTTTTGCGGTGTGTTTGTTGGGATCCGATGAACTTTGAGTTTATGATCAGATCTATGTTTTTATCCATGAAAGTTATTTGAGTCTTTTGATCTCTTATATGCATGATTACTTATAGCCTCGTATTTATTCTTCGAATCTTTGGTTTAGTTAGGCTGACTAGATCAATTTTTCTTGCCATGGGAAGAGGTGCTTTGTGATGGGTTCGATCTTACGGTGCTCAATCCCAGTGTCAGAAGGGGAAATGACACATATGTATCGTTGCTATTAAGGATAACAAGATGGGGTCTATTCCTACATGAATAGATCTTGTCTACATCATGTCATCGTTCTTATTGCATTACTCTGTTTCTCCATGAACTTAATACACTAGATGCATGCTGGATAGCGGTCGATGTGTGGAGTAATATTAGTAGATGCAGGCAGGAGTCGGTGTACTAATCTTGGACGTGATGCCTATATAATGATCATTGCCTGGATATCGTCATAATTATTTGAAGTTCTATCAATTGCCCAACAGTAATTTGTTTACCCACCATATGCTATTTTTCTCGAGAGAAGCCACTAGTGAAATCTACGGCCCCCGGGTCTCTTCTTTATCATATTTGCCTTCGAGATCTATTTTTATTTGCTTTTATTTTCAGATCTATTAATCCAAAAACCCAAAGATATCTTGCTGCAATTTATTGTTATTTATTTTATCTCGCGTTCCCGCGAGATCTATTTATCCGATCTACTACAAATTTATCTATCTCTTTACCCGGGAGGGATTGACAACCCGTCTTTTACGTCGGGTTGCAAGTATTTGTTCTTTGTGTGCAGGTGCCGTTCACGTAGTGTTGTGTGGTTCTCCTACTGGTTCGATAACCTTGGTCTCATCACTGAGGGAAATACCTACCGTAACTGTGCTGCATCATCCCTTCCTCTTTGGGGAAATACCGACGTAGTTCAAGCGACATCAAAAGGAATTTCTGGCGCCGTTGCTGGGGAGGATCGAGTCAAGATAGTCTCCCGACAACTCGTGAATTTTTGGCGCCGTTGCCGGGGAGACATCATCAACATCTACCAGGTTCCTAATCATAAATCTCATCTCCTTGCAATTTCCATTATTTGCCATTTGCCTCTTGTTTTCATCTCCCCCACTTCACAAACGTTTGCCGTTTTATTCGCCCTCTTTTTCGTTCACCGTTTTTCTCGTCAGATCTGTTTATATGTGTGATCTTGCTTACCCACCTTGTCACTATGTCTGGCACTACTACTCCTCCTTTATCTCCAGATTTTGAAGTTCTATACTTCAAGCAGTGACAAGGAGAAAATTTGAAAGGTGCTTGGTATAGATTAATGGAATCTTATCGCGTTAGCAATCTTAAAGGAGATGCAAGGATTTTGCTTCGAAATTTTATATAGGATTAGCTTTGCATCATAGACAACTTTTGAATTTTGCCGCTAAAGGGAATTTTATTGAACTTGATGCTAATACTGCTTATGAGATCTTAGAGGGGATCTTGGGAATCCCACCAATCAAGAAGGGGATTTCTTTTACTCAAGAAGGGGTTCAAATTTTAGACAAGTTGAGTGATTTGCATAAACATATGGTCGAGTTGCAAAAATATAATGAACCTCTCAAGCATATTAGTGGAAACCTCAATCGCATGAATACTTTGATTACTCTTTGCAATAAACGGTTGGATATTTTAGATCTCAAAATGGTTTCTTTCCTCGAGAATTTAGGGAAGCATAAAGAGCCTCCAGGTTTTGAGAAAGCCCATGCAAAAATTGCCAAAACTACAAATGACGACACTTAGATCTTTGCTTGATGCCTAGCTAGGGGCATAAAACGATAGCGCTCGTTGGGAGGCAACCCAATGAATAAAATTTATTTTTGTCTTTTTCTTTCTATTATTGAGTGTTTGCACAATTATGCTACTGTTATGATTATGTTTTTATGTTTTAATTAGTGTTAGTGCCAAGCAAAGCCTTTGGGATCATGTTGGGTGATAGTTGATTTGATCTTGTTGGAAAACAGAAACTATTGCGTCCAGTAAAATAATTTTAGAAATTCGAAGCAGTGACAAAAAATTCTTAATTTTTTACACAAGATTGATATACAAATTTTCTACGTTGTCCTAATTTTTAAGAATTTTTGGAGTTACAGAATTATTCGAAGTTTTCAAATTGATACAGACTGTTCTGTTTTTGAAAGATTCTATTTTCTTTGCGTTGTGTGCTTATTTTGATGAATCTATGGTTTGTATTGGAGGGTATAAGCCATAGTAAAGTTGGAATACAGTAGATATAATGCAAAAATATAATATGAATGGGTTTGCACCAGTACTTATAGTAGTGATTTGCTTTATTATACTAACGGATCTCACGAAGGTTTTGTCAAGTTTTGTGTGATTGAAGTTTTAAAGTTTTGGGTGAGATCACAATGGATGAAGGAATAAGGAGTAAGAAGTGCCTAAGCTTGGGGATGCCCATGGCATCCCAAGCTATTATCTAAAAGTGAAGCAAGCAACTAAGCTTGGGGATGCCCGAGTGGCATCCCCTCTTTCTTCTAACGACCATCGGTATTTTACTTGGAGCTATATTTTTATTCGTCACATATCATGAGTTTTGCTTGGAGCGTCTTGTATGATATGAGTCTTTGCTTGTTTTACTTTTTATTTTTAGTCAAGTATCCTTGCTGGACACACCTATTTGAGAGAGCCAAAATTATGCTATGATTTGTTAGAATTGCTCTCTATGCTTCACTTAAATCTTTATGAGCTATGGAATTGCTCTAGTGCTTCACTTATATCTTTTTGAGCACGGTGTGCTTTAATATTTTTGAAGAAATGCTCTCATGCTTCACTTATATTTATTTGAGAGTAGTAATTTTGAAGAAATTCTCTCATGCTTCACTTATATTATTTTGGGAGAAGGAAATTTTTATGCTCATGTTCTTTACTTAGATTTGTTTGAGCTATCAAAAGCAACACACTAAACTAGTCCCAAAGTGATAGATATTCAAGAGGGATATAATAAAAACTTTCATGAAGATCATTGGACAAAATAAACTTGATGCCTTGTAATAGTTTTGTGATATGATGATATAATATGTGAGTCATGTTGATGAGTAATTATGCTTTAGTAAGAATATTGATGTTAAGGTTTGTGATTCCCTATGCAAGCACGAAAGTCAATAGTTATGCAATGAAATTATATCCTACTTGTGGTGCATTATTCGGTGTTAGTTATGCTTAATGCTCGCTTATGAGATTTTTTGTTTCTTGGTTAAATGCTTCTCAATTTTTTGCTAGCCTTCATTTGCACTAAGTATGATCACTACTTGTGCATCCAAAATCCTTAAACCAGTTTTGCCATATGAGTCCACTATATCTACCTATATGCGGTATTTCCATGCCGTTCTAAGCAAATTTGTATGTGCCATCTCTAATTTTCAAAATAAATTTCTCTTTTGTGTGTTCGTACCGCTCATGAAACGGTAGGGGGTGGCTGATATGTTTCCATGCTAGATGTGTTATTCTCAAGATGAGTGTTTATTCACTTGTGATTGCACGAGAGTATGGCAAAGGTATTAGGGATGCCCAGTCCCAAAATTAAAAATGAATTTACTTTATGTTGTCAAATAATAAAGTCCTTGGAAAGTGTTGGTATGGACGGCACCCGTGGATTCGGTTAGCCCTGGAATGTGAAAGTATGGTGGAAAAAGGAATAAACTTTATTTTCTGTTTGGGAACCGCCTATGATATATCTAGCTTGGAACGTATTGGGAACTACTCGATCGTTTTCGTTGACAGAAAAAGCATGCCACCCAAAAATGTTTTTATCTCTATCTTTTTCGCTTTGAGCTCTGGCACCTGTACAAATCCCTACTTCCCTCTGCGAAGGGCCTTTCTATTTACTTTATGCAATTTTTATTTTTGAGTCTCCATCTTCTCTAATAAAGCACCAACTAAGGGGCACTAGGATCGTACTTGAGCATTGGGTGTAGCTAATATGCGAGTGTGTTTCATGAATGGATCAATGATTGAGCATAATGGGCTGGGGATAACTTGGTTTAGTGTTGATATTTTGAAAGACATGATTGCTTGTTGATGTGCTTGAGTATTGAAATCTTCATGTCAAAACTAGACTATTGCTTTGAATCATATAAAAGTCCAAATGTCCATGCTACAAAGAAAAGATTATGTGATGAACATGTTAGGCAGCATTCCACATAAAAAATTCTGTTTTTATCATTTACCTCCTCGAGGACGAGCAGGAATTAGGCTTGGGGATGCTGATACGTCTCCGGCATATCTATAATTTTTGATTGTTCCATGTTGTTATATTATCAATCTTGGGTGTTTTACAATCATTTTATAGCAACTTTATATCATTTTTTGGGACTAACCTATTGACATAGTGCCCAGTGCCAGTTGCTGTTTTTTGCTTGTTTTTTTACTTTGCGGAAAATCAATACCAAACGGAGTCCAAACGCAGCGAAACTTTTTGGTGATTTTTTCTGGACCAGAAGACACAAGTTGGGCCAAGGAAGTACCAGAGGGGTGCCCCGAGGGGAGCCTCCAGGGCGCGCCCATGCGCGCCCTGGTGGGTTGTGCCCACCTCGGTGGCCTCCCACACCGCCTCTTTGCTCTATAAATACCCCAATATTCCAGAAATCCTAGGGGAGTCGACGAAATACAATTCCAGCCGCCGCAAGTTCCAGAAACCAGAGATCCAATCTAGACACCATCACGGAGGGGTTCATCATCCTCATTGGTGCCTCTCCGATGATGCGTGAGTAGTTCATTGTAGACCTACGGGTCCGTAGTTAGTAGCTACATGGCTTCCTCTCTCTCTTTTGATTCTCAATACAATGGTCTTTTGGAGATCTATTTGATGTAACTCTTTTTGCGGTGTGTTTGTTGGGATCCGATAAACTTTGAGTTTATGATCAGATCTATGTTTTTATCCATGAAAGTTATTTGAGTCTTTTGATCTCTTATATGCATGATTACTTATAGCCTCGTATTTCTTCTTCGAATCTTTGGTTTAGTTAGGCCGACTAGATCGATTTTTCTTGCCATGGGAAGAGGTGCTTTGTGATGGGTTCGATCTTACGGTGCTCAATCCCAGCGTCAGAAGGGGAAATGACACGTATGTATCGTTGCTATTAAGTATAACAAGATGGGGTCTATTCCTACATGAATAGATCTTGTCTACATCATGTCATCGTTCTTATTGCATTACTCTGTTTCTCCATGAACTTAATACACTAGATGCATGCTGGATAGCGGTCGATGTGTGGAGTAATAGTAGTAGATGCAGGCAGGAGTCGGTCTACTAATCTTGGACGTGATGCCAATATAATGATCATTGCCTGGATATCGTCATAATTATTTGAAGTTCTATCAATTGCCCAACAGTAATTTGTTTACCCACCGTATGCTATTTTTCTCGAGAGAAGCCACTAGTGAAATCTACGGCCCCCGGGTCTCTTCTTTATCATATTTGCCTTCGAGATCTATTTTTATTTGCTTTTATTTTCAGATCTAGTAATCCAAAAACCCAAAAATATCTTGCTGCAATTTATTGTTATTTATTTTATCTCGCGTTCCCGCGAGATCTATTTTTCCGATCTACTACAAATTTATCTATCTCTTTACCCGAGAGGGATTGACAACCCCTCTTTTACGTCAGGTTGCAAGTATTTGTTCTTTGTGTGCAGGTGCCGTTCACGTAGTGTTGCATGGTTCTCCTACTGGTTCGATAACCTTGGTCTCATCACTGAGGGAAATACCTATCGTAGCTGTGCTGCATCATCCCTTCCTCTTTGGGGAAATACCGACGTAGTTCAAGCGACATCAGCTATCAAACGTCACAACGTAACTGGGTGATCATAAAGATGCTCTACAGGTATCTCCGAAGGAGTTTGTTGAGTTGGCATAGATCGAGATTAGGATTTGTCACTCCAAGTATCGGAGAGGTATCTCTGGGCCCTCTCGGTAATACACATCACAAGAAGCCTTGCAAGCAAAGTGACTAATGAGTTAGTTGCAAGATGATGTATTACGGAACAAGTAAAGAGACTTTCCGGTAACGAGATTGAACTAGGTATGAAGATACCGACGATCGAATCTAGGGCAAGTAACATACCGATGGACAAAGGGAATTACGTATGTTGTCATAACGGTTCGACCGATAAAGATCTTCATAGAATATGTAGGAGCCAATATGGGCATCCAGGTTCCGCTATTGGTTATTGACCGGAGAGGTGTCTCGGTCATGTCTACATAGTTCTCGAACCCGTAGGGTCCGCACGCTTAACGTTCATTGATGATATAGTGTTATATGAGTTATATGATTTGGTGACCGAATGTTGTTCGGAGTCCCGGATGAGATCACGGACATGACGAGGAGTCTCGAAATGGTCGAGATGTAAAGATTGATATATAGGACAATGGTATTCGGACACCGCAAGTGTTTCAGAGTGTACCGGATAGTCATCGAAGTACCGGAGGGGGTACCAGACACCCCCGGGAGGATAGTGGGCCTATTGGGCCACAAGAGGGGAGCACACCAGCCCACAAGGGGCTGGTGCACCCCCCATGGCAGCCGCCCGAGTGGGCGAAAGGAAAGGGGAGGGATTGGGCCTCCCCCTTCCTTCCCTCTTCCCCCTTTCCGTCCCCCCTCCGACAAATATGGCAGGGGGGCGCGGCCAAGGGCAGGAGCCCAAGTAGGATTCAGACCTACTTGGGGCACCCCTTGGCCTCTCCCCTCTTCCTCCGACCTATATCTATGTGGGAGGTGGCGCCCAACACACCGAGAACAATTGCTTAGCCGTGTGCGGCTCCCCCTCCACCGTTTACACCCGCGGTTATATTTTCGTAGTGCTTAGGCGAAGCCGTGCGAAGATCACTTCACCGTCACCGTCACCACGCCGCCGTGCTGCCGGAACTCATCCACTACCTCGCCGTCTTGCTGGATCAAGAAGGTGGAGGATGTCACCGAGCTGAACATGTGCTGAACGCGGAGGTGCCATACGTTCGGTACTCGATCGGTTGGAGCGCGAAGAAGTTTGACTACATCAACCGCGTTAACAAACGCTTCCACTTACGGTCTACGAGGGTATGTAGACACACTCTCCCCTCTTGTTGCTATGCATATCCATGGATAGATCTTGCGTGTCCATAGAAAAAAATTTGTTTTCCATGCAACGTTTCCCAACAATGGTATCAGAGCCAGGTCAATGCGTAGATGATATGCACGAGTAGAACACAAAGAGTTGTGGGCGGTGATAGTAATACTGCTTACCACCAATGTCTTATTTTGATTCAGCGGTATTGTGGGATGAAGCTGCCCCAACCTTACATGTCCACGCACATGAGACCGGTTCCACCGACAGACATGCAACTAGTTTTGCATAAAGGTGGTTGGCGGGTGTTTGTTTCTCCTACTTTAGTTGAATCGAATTTGACTACGGCCGGTCCTTGAAGAAGGTTAAAACAACAAACTTGATGAATCACCGTTGTGGTTTTTGCGTAGGTAAGAACGGTTCTTGCTAGAAGCCCGTAGCAGTCACGTAAAACTTGCAACAACAAAGTAGAGGACGTCTAACTTTTTTTTGCAGGGCATGTTGTGATGTGATATGGTCAAGATATGATGTGATATATGTTGATGTATGAGATGATCATGTTTTGTAATATCGACAACCGACAGGAACCTTAGGGTTGTCTCTTTATTGTATGAAGTGCAAGCGCCATGTAATTGCTTTACTTTATCACTATGCGTTAACAATAGTTGTAGAAGCAATAGTTGGTGAGACGACCCCGACGCAACGATGGAGATCAAGGTGTCGAGCCGGTGACGATGGAGATCATGACGATGCTTTGGAGATGGAGATCAAAAGCACAAGATGATGATGGCCATATCATGTCACATATTATGATTGCATGTGATGTTTATCCTTTATGCATCTTACGGCGGTAGCATTATAAGATGATCCCTTCACTAAATTTCAAGATAAAAGTGTTCTCCCCGAGTATGCACTGTTGCCAAAGTTTGTTGTTTCAAAGCACCACGTGATGATCGGGTATGATAGACTCTACGTTCACATACAATGGGTGTAAGACAGTTTTGCACATGCAGAATACTTGGGTTAAACTTGACGATTCTAGCATGTACAGACATGGTCTCGGAACACTGGAGACCGAAAGGTCGAACGTGAGTCATATAGTAGATATGATCAACATAGAGATGTTCACCATTGATGACTACCCCATCTCATGTGATGATCGAACATGGGTTAGTTGATTTGGATCACGTATCACTTAGATAACTTGAGGGATGTTTATTTAAGTGGGAGTTCATTAGTAATTTAATTAATTGAACTTAATTTATCATGAACTTAGTCTTATAGTTTTGCATATCTATGTTGTAGATCAATGACCCGAGCTACCGTTCCCCTGAATTTTAATGCGTTCCTAGAGAAAGCTAAGTTAAAGATGATGGTAGCAACTACACAGACTGGGTCCGTAACTTGAGGATTATCCTCATTGCTGCATAGAAGAATTATGTCCTTGATGCACCGCTAGGTGACAGGCCTGCTGCAGGAGCTGAAGCAGATGTTATGAACGTCTGGCAAGCTCGATCTGATGACTACTCGATAGTTCAGTGTGCCATGCTTTACGGCTTAGAACTGGGACTTCAAAGACGTTTTGAACGTCATGGAGCATATGAGATGTTCCAAGAGACTTCAAAGACATTTTGAACGTCATGGAGCATATGAGAGGTTCCAAGAGTTGAAGTTAATATTTCAAGAAAATGCCCGTGTTGAGAGATATGAAGTCTCCAACAAGTCCTATAGCTGCAGGATGGAGGAGAACAGTTCTGTCAGTGAACACATACTCAAAATGTCTGGGTATCATAACCACTTGACTCAGCTGGGAGTTGATCTTCCAGTTCATAGTGTTATTGACAGAGTTCTTCAATCACTGCTACCAAGCTACAAAGGCTTCGTGATGAAATATAATATGCAAGGGATGAATAAAATGATTCCTGAGCTCTTCGCAATGCTTAAGGCTGCGGAGGTAGAAATCAAGGAGCATCAAGTGTTGATGGTTAACAAGACCACTAGTTTCAAGAAAAAGGGTAAGGGAAAGAAAGGGAACTTCAATAAGAATGGCAAGCAAGTTGCCACTCCCAGGAAGAAGCCCAAAGCTGGACCCAAGCCTGAAACTGAGTGCTTCTACTACAAAGGGAATGATCACTGGAAGCGGAACTGCCCCAAATACTTGGCGGATAAGAAGGATGGCAAAGTGAACAAAGGTATATTTGATATACATTTTATTGATGTGTACCTTACTAATGCTCGTAGCAGCGCTTGGGTATTCGATACTGGTTCGGTTGCTCATATTTGTAACTCGAAACAGGAGCTGCGGAATAAACGAAGATTGGCTAAGGAGGAGGTGACGATGCGCGTCGGAAATGGTTCCAAGGTCGATGTGATCGCCGTCGGCACGCTACCTCTACATCTACCTTCGGGATTAGTTTTAGACCTGAATAATTGTTATTTGGTGCCAGCGTTGAGCATGAACATTATATCTGAATCTTGTTTATTGCGAGATGGTTATTCATTTAAATCGGAGAGTAATGGTTGTTCTATTTATATGAGTAATATCTTTTATGGTCATGCACCCTTGATGAGTGGTCTATTCTTGTTGAATCTCGATCATAGTGATACACATATTCATAATATTGATGCCAAAAGATGCAAAGTTGATAATGATAGTGCAACATACTTGTGGCACTGCCGTTTAGGACATATTGGTGTAAAGCGCATGAAGAAACTCCATGCAGATAGACTTTCGGAATCACTTGATTACGAATCATTTGATACTTGCGAACCATGCCTCATGGGCAAGATGACTAAAACTCCGTTCTCCGGAACAATGGAGCGAGCTAATGACTTATTGGAAATAATACATACCGATGTATGCGGTCCGATGAGTGTTGAGGCACGCGGTGGGTATCATTATTTTCTGACCTTCACAGATGATTTGAGTAGGTATGGGTATATCTACTTGATGAAACACAAGTCTGAAACATTTGAAAAGTTCAAAGAATTTCAGAGTGAAGTGGAGAATCATTGTAACAAGAAAATAAAGTTTCTACGATCTGATCGCGGAGGCGAATATTTGAGTTACGAGTTTGGCCTTCATTTAAAACAATGTGGAATTGTTTCACAACTCACGCCACCTGAAACACCACAGCGTAATGGTGTGTCCGAACATCGTAACCGTACTTTATTAGATATGGTGCAATCTATGATGTCTCTTACTGATTTACCACTATCATTTTGGGTTTATGCATTAGAGACAGCCGCATTCACGTTAAATAGGGCACAGTCTAAATCCGTTGAGGTGACACCGTATGTACTATGGTTTGGCAAGAAACCTGAGCTGTCATTTCTTAAAGTTTGGGGTTGCGACACTTATGTCAAAAGGCTTCAGCCTGATAAGCTCGAACCCAGATCGGAGAAGTGCGTCTTCATAGGATACCCTAAAGAAACAATTGGGTACACCTTCTACCATAGATCTGAAGGCAAGATCTTTGTTGCCAAGAATGGAACATTTCTAGAGAAGGAGTTTCTCTCGAAAGAAGTGAGTGGGAGGAAAGTAGAACTTGATGAGGTAATTGTACCTTCTCTCAAATTGAAAAGTAGCACATCACAGAAAACCGTTCCCGTGATGCCTACACCAACTAGAGAGGAAGCAAATGATAATGATCATGAAACTTCAGATCAAGTTACTATTGAACCTTGTAGGTCGACCAGAGCACGATCTGCACTAGAGTGGTACTGTAATCCTATTCTGGAAGTCATGTTATTAGACCAAGGCGAACCTACGAACTATGAAGAAGCTATGATGAGCCCAGATTCCGATAAATGGCCTGAAGCCATGAAATCTGAGATAGGATCCATATATGAGAACAAAGTATGGACTTTGGTGGACTTGCCCGATGATCGGCAAGCCATTGAGAATAAATGGATCTTCAAGAAGAAGACTGACGCTGATGGTAATGTTATTGTCTACAAAGCTCAACTTGTCGCAAAAGGTTTTCGACAAGTTCAAGGAGTTGACTACGATGAGACTTCGTCACCCATAGCGATGCTTAAGTCTGTCCGAATCATGTTAGCAATTGCCGCATTTTATAATTACGAAATCTGGCAAATGGATGTCAAAACTGCTTTCCTTAATGGATTTCTTAAAGAAGAGTTGTATATGACGCAACCAGAAGGTTTTGTCGATCCTAAAGGTGTTAACAAAGTGTGCAAGCTCCAGCGATCCATCTATGGACTGGTGCAAGCATCTCGGAGTTGGAATATACGCTTTGATGAGGTGATCAAAGCATATGGTTTTATACAGACTTACGGTGAAGCCTGTATTTACAAAAAAGTGAGTGGGAGCTCTATAGCATTTATGATATTATATGTGGATGACATATTGTTGATTGGAAATGATATATAATTTCTGGATAGCATAAAAGGATGGGTTTTTTACATCTGTGCCCCTGGTTCCTTAGCTGTACTCATTCATCCCCACGCTCTTAACTTTTGCTCACTTTTCCCCACTCCCTTGCCCGAAACCCTCACAAATGGGCAAACTGGACGTTGCCGTCGGGTCAATGGTTTGACCGTTAACTCTGACGAGTGGGGCCGTGCTGGACTATGTCGCCCGTTGGACCTGACAAGTGGGGCGGCCTTGGACGGTGGCACTGTTCGACCGTTGGGCCGTGGTTTCGTTGAACTGTTGGGCCGTTGCATGAAACGCCTGCGCGCGCCGCCACCACAGAAGCCTGCAATGCATGCACGACGTATCCAGCTAGCCTGCTATGCATGCACGCAGCTAGCCTGCCTGCATGTGCCGATGCATGCCGACCGAGCCGCTTTCCTGCACGCTAGCCGCCACGGACGCAGCGACGGTCGCTGTCGCTGGTTCGCACCCAGCTAGCCGGCCTGCATGCGCCGATGCATGCTGCCACGATGCGCGGACTGAGCCGCTTTCGTGCACGCCAGCCGCCACGGATGTAGCGACGGTCGCTGCCTGCATGCGCCGATGCGTGTCTCCTCGATTTAGAACATTGTTTGATCCTTTTCGATCGACTCGCATCTGCACCCGTTTTGCTACGACAAATAAATTGAACAATATTTTTTTAATTATTTTTGGCTGCATGCACTAGGTGGCTACATATCTTAATTCTTTGTGGCTTCCTCGACGTGGTGGTGGCTTGTGTAGCTATGCATGCACTAGGTGCTTACGAACAAAGCGAGCTCTCTCAAAAAACAATCAATAATTCAAAAAAAGTACAAACTAGCAAGAACTTAATAATAGGATAGATAGAAAACTTAATAATAGAACTTAATAACATAACATAGATCGGGCCAACAAGCCCAGAGCATGATCATATAGTTCAATTACAACTTAAATAACATAACATAGATTCCAAAAAAAAAGAAAAAAAGATAGAGGGTTCTAAACCCTAGCCGCGGCCTTCTCCACCTTGCTCCTCCTCCACCTCGCTCCTCCGGGCGCCCTTCACTGCTCCTCCGGGGTGTTGTCGATGGGGTACGGCAGAGTGTGCATGCGCGACGCGGTGGGGAAGATGTTGCTGTACTCCGTGAAGATGTTGTGGGTGGTGAAAGCCATGAACTCGCAGCCACACCAAAACACAGGACCGAGGAGGTAGAAGGCATCAAAGGGGTTGGTGAAGTGAGCAAGGATAGCAACCACCACCCCGTTTTGGATGACCTCCTTGACGCGGAATATCGTTGGAGATCCCCGTGGGAGGTGGCGGTAGCCGGCCATGAGAAAGAACTCGGTGAAGCCCCTTGCGGTCCTCCACCTTGATATCGCCCACACACGTAGTGTATGCTCAACATATGCGCCGGCAGGGGAGAGCCTCTCCGGCACGGTGGGTGGGAAGTGGTAGGTTGGTCCGGTGTACTGCATGGCTGAGGGATGTGAAGAAGAAGGGGAAGGGGTCGAAGAACAAGAAGGGCAGATGGCAGAGGATGGGAGATAGATGAGGGATGTGAGAGGAAGAAGAAGATGATGGGTGACTTAAATATCCATAGTGCGACGTGTTATTTCGCCGTGGCAGTAATGGGGTCAAATGTGAACTAGCTGTTTTCACACCCACCGCGGCATCGGGAACTCAATCTCTGTAGGTGCAATCAAAACAATCAAGCAAAAAAAAAACAGAGCCAATGCGACGGTCCAACCAGAGTTTGGTTTCATTTTGGGCCCAATAACTACGTTTTTTTCGTGGAGTCAATGGTGGGCGAGCACAACCAACGGGAGAATATCTCGCGGATCGCCCCATGATCCAACAATGCGGAGCTGTCCATCTGATCCAACGGCGCGGAGCCTACACGCAGCCAGCCCTTCTAGAAGACCACATCTGAGGGCTGTCGCTTGGCGCTAGTGTATGATCGGATGGCTGATGTTCGGAGCTAGGATTAGGCGAAACCCCATGGGGTTTAGAGGGGTTTTGAGCTGTTCAACGGGGTTATCTAGGCTTTGACTGAGCATAACTAATTTTAAAAAATCAAAAAAAATATGAAACCTTCGCCGTTTGTCGTTTTATAAGACACACTAACGAGGAAAAATACTAAACTTGGTATACGGAAATTTTCAAAAAAAAACCTAGATGGCACGATCGAGGTCAAATGAGCACCATTAATTTAAAAAAAATAAAAAATATATAAAATCTGCGCATAATGTTGTCTTATGTGACATGTTAGCAACCAAAAATCATAAACTTGGTCTATCGACATTTTCATGAAAAAACCTTCACACATATGAGTTATCACGTATAATGTTGCAGAGAGTTCAAGGAGAGGAGGTAGGGTTCCCTTAGGTTTTTGAAAAATTAAAAAAATAAAAAAATTCACCAAAGCTTGATTTCAAAGTGAATAAGAAGGATCTGAACTTAGTTTTCCATTTTCATATTTTAAACGTGTTTTTTAATGTTTTTCTATTAAAGCATAATTTTTTCAAAAAAAAAGTAAAAATATGAAGATTAATTCAATAAATAGTGAGACTTCGAATCTACACTATATAGATTGAATAGGTGTTAATAAAAAATATTTGGCTCATTTGGAGTAGGTCCAAAAAAAACTTGATTACAAATGGAGCTCATTTGGAGCACATTTCTCATGACTATAAGTTTTACCACGGAAAAGACATCGGATTGATCACCTAACGTTTATAATAGTTCAACAAACTTTGCAACATCACACCACAGGGCAATGGACTTCAAGTGTTGGTTCAAATTCAAATTTTGCCTCAAATTCAAATTGGAATATTTGATCTGTTATTGGAATATTTGATCTGTTATTGGAATACTTGATCAAATGATGGACTATCTTCATTCAAATGTTGTTTTTTTGCTCTGTTATTGGAATATTTGATCAAATGATGGACTATTTGCTCTTTTTGCTTATTCTTTGCAGCATGTCTGATCAATGAAGCAACACTGAAGTAGCATGTGTGATCATTGCAGCACCTAAACTCATAGCTCACAACATCTAAACAGAACATACCATACACCACAGGCAAATTTAAGGACAAACAAATATAGATAGCATAATACATTACTACCATAGATCACACACAAAGTTTACTATAGATACCACCACACAATGTTTACCAAACAGTCACATTCAATTTACCAAAAGTAAATGATAAAACATCATCACATCATCACATCACTTGGGAAGAGGAGTCAGGGCCTTCACGAGGGCAGCATGCTGCCCCCTGATCTTGTAGTCCTCCCCGCGAATCGCTACATCCTCTGCATGAGACACAAGGTGATCGAAGCGGCCATCCTTTGGCTTTGGCTTGGTGGTGCAGTAGGGGCAGTGCCACTTCTTGATCTTGAGGTTGTAGAAGGAAGCAACTCCCTTGGCCTTGATCTTCTCCTCCTCCTTCGCTGTGAAGGACACGACGTTGCCGTTGTCCACATCTTCTCCAGACTCATACTGCACACATGAATGAATTACATTAATACATTATAGATTCATATACACCATGTTAAAGGAACTAAATGAACAATCTAAATTTCAAGTAGGCTTACCTCATATTCTTCATCATCACTATACTCTGGATCGTACGGGTCCTTGAACCGAGTAAGGTCCAGCTTCCTCTTATTCCCCACAGAATCATCCACCTGAATATACAATTACACCCATTACTAGTAAATACAGAAGCCAACTGATAATTTAGATATGCACACATGACACATTGATCATATTATCCATACTATGATCCTATTTGCATTTTCCATTGTCATGCACACACATTGAACAACAAAGCTAATATAACTACATATTGTGGACAAATTTATATACTGATGAATCAAGTAAGTTCTTAATCAATTGATAGGTACATCAAAATTAATGCATTCCATTTGGGGATATGACATTCAAAACACCAATCTGTGTAGCATTCAAAAACAAATCTAAGCATACATGTCTATATCATTCAAAACCCCAATCTGTGTAGCATTCAAAAACAAATCTAATAATCACGTGTAGCATTTAAGCACAGAGATCCGTATCTCTCATTAAGATCTGTCTAGCATTTTTGCAACGAATGTAATCCAAAAAACCCTAATACAAACAACCCCCATCCCCCCATACAAAAAACCCCATCCCTCAAACCAACTACTCTAACCATCTGTACTACCCTATGAATCACAATCCAACCAATGAAACTAACTCTACAATCTAAATATTGCAACTAGGGTACAAGCAAATGGAAGTACCTCCTGTACCACCTTCTCCTCGCCAGGCTGCGCATCTGGATGGACTGCGCCGCTCGACGCCGTCACCTTCAGCTCCGGCAGCGCCGAGGCGGAGCCCGCCACCTCCTTCTCCACATCCATAGCCGCGACAGCGGTTGCGAGTTTCCTCGCACCACCGTGGACGCCGCCAATGTCCTGCACTGCATCTGTCGTGGTCACCGCGCCCTGCAGATCTCCGGTTGCTGCGCTGGCGTCACCACGAGCGTCTGCCATCGGTATGAGGAAGGCGATGAAGGTGAGGAAGAGGATGCGGTGGGGAAGAGCGAGACGGTGCGGTGGAGGAGAGCGAGACGACGCGGTGGGGGAGAGGGAGACGATGCGGCAGGGAGGGGATTTGGGAGGAAATGGTAGGGGCGATGCGCCCGTAGGTGGTTCCCCCTCTTATACGATGGGACGTTTTTGGCATGTTCCATGGACACGTGCTACCCCACGACCACGGTCAGTTGCATGCAAAAACGAAACGCCTACGCGACCCCACTAGTCAGAGTTAACGGTGAAGCCATTGACCCGACGGCAATGTCCAGTTTGCCCATTTGTGAGAGTTTCAGACAAGGGAGTGGGGAAAAGTGAGCAAAAGTTAAGAGCGTGGGGATGAATGAGTACAACTAAGGAACCAGGGGCACAGATGTAAAAAACCCTAAAAGGATACTTGAATAAGAATTTTTCAATGAAAGACCTCGGTGAAGCTGCTTATATATTGGGCATCAAGATATATAGAGATAAATCGAGACGCTTAATAGGACTTTCACAAAGCACATACCTTGATAAAGTTTTGAAGAAGTTCAAAATGGATCAGTCAAAGAAAGGGTTCTTGCCTGTGTTACAAGGTGTGAAGGTGAGTCAGACTCAAAGCCCAACCACTGCAGAAGATAGAGAGAAAATGAAAGTAATTCCCTATGCCTCAGCCATAGGTTCTATCATGTATGCTATGTTGTGTACCAGACCTGATGTTTGCCTTGCCATAAGTCTGTCAGGGAGGCACCAAAGTAATCCAGGAGTGGATCATTGGACAGCGGTCAAGAACATCTTGAAGTACCTGAAAAGGGCCAAGGATATGTTTCTCGTTTATGGAGGTGACGAAGAGCTCGTCGTAAATGGTTACGTCGGTGCTAGCTTCGACACTGATCCGGATGACTCTAAGTCACAAACCGGATACGTATTTATATTGAATGGTGGAGCTATCAGTTAGTGCAGTTCCAAGCAGAGCATCGTGGCGGGATCTACGTGTGAAGCGGAGTACATAGCTGCTTCGGAAGCAGCGCATGAAGGAGTCTGGATGAAGGAGTTCATATCCGATCTAGGTGTAATACCTAGTGCATCGGGTCCAATGAAAATCTTTTGTGACAACACTGGAGCAATTGCTTTGGCGAAGGAATCCAGGTTTCACAAGAGAACCAAACACATCAAGAGATGCTTCAACTCCATTCATGAAAAGGTCAAGGATGGAGACATAGAGATTTGCAAAATACATACGGATCTGAATGTAGCAGACCCGTTGACTAAGCCTCTTCCGCGAGCAAAGCATGATCAGCACCAAGACTCCATGGGTGTTAGATTCATTACTATGTAATCTAGATTATTGACTCTAGTGCAAGTGGGAGACTGAAGGAAATATGCCCTAGAGGCAATAATAAAGTTGTTATTTTATATTTCCTTATTCATGATAAAGGTTTATTATTCATGCTAGAATTGTATTGATCGGAAACTTAAATACATGTGTGAATACATAAGCAAATACTGTGTCCCTTGTAAGCCTCTACTAGACTAGCTCGTTGATCAAAGATGGTTAAGGTTTCCTAACTATAGACATGTGTTGTCATTTGATAATGGGATCACATCATTAGAGAATGATGTGATGGACAAGACCCATCCGTTAGCTTAGCATATTGATCGTTTAGTTTATTGCTTTTGCTTTCTTCATGTCAAATACATATTCCTCCGACTATGAGATTATGCAACTCCCGGATACCGGAGGAATACCTTGTGTGCTATCAAACGTCACAACATAACTGGATGATCATAAAGATCCTCTACAGGTATCTCCAAAGGTGTTTGTTGAGTTGGCATAGATCGAGATTAGTATTTGTCACTCCGAGTATCGGAGAGGTATCTCTGGGCCCTCTCGATAAAACACATCACAAGAAGCCTTGCAAGCAAAGTGAATAATGAGTTAGTTGCAAGATGATGTATTACGAAACGAGTAAAGAGACTTGCAGGTAACGAGGTTGAACTAGGTATGAAGATACCGACGATCGAATCTCGGGCAAGTACCATACCGATGGACAAAGGAATTACGTATGTTGTCATAACGGTTCAACCGATAAAGATCTTCGTAGAATATGTAGGAGCCAATATGGGCATACGGGTTCCGCTATTGGTTATTCACCAGAGAGGTGTCTCAGTCATGTCGACATAGTTCTCGAACCCGTAGGGTCCGCACGCTTCACGTTCGTTTATGATATAGTGTTATATGAGTTATATGATTTGGTGACCGAATGTTGTTCGGAGTCCCGGATGAGATCATGGACATGACGAGGAGTCTCGAAGTGGTCGAGAGGTAAAGATTGATATATAGGACGATGGTATTCGGACACCTGAAGTGTTTCGGAGTGTACCGGATAGTCATCGGAGTACCGGACACCCCCAGGAGGATAGTGGGCCTATTGGGCCACAAGAGGGGAGCACACCAGCCCACTAGGGGCTGGCGCACCCCCCATGGCAGCCGTCCAAGTGGGGGAAAGGAAAAGGGGGGATTCGGCCTCCCCCTTCCTTCCCTCTTCCCCCTTTCCTCCCCCCCTCCGACAAATATGGCAGGGGGGGCGTGGCCAAGGGCAGGAGCCCAAGTAGGATTTGGACCTACTTGGGGTGCCCCTTGGCCTCTCCCCTCTCCCTCCCACCTATATATATGTGGGAGGGGGCGCCTAGCACACCCCGAACAATTGCTTAGCCGTGTGCGGCGCCCCCCTCCACCGTTTACACCCTCGGTCATATTTTCGTAGTGCTTAGGCGAAGCCCTGCAGGGATCACTTCACCGTCACCGTCACCACACCGTTGTGCTACCGGAACTCATCCACTACCTTGTCATCTTGCTGGATCAAGAAGGCGGAGGACGTAACCGAGCTGAACATGTGCTGAACGCGGAGGTGCCGTACGTTCGGTACTCGGTCGGTTGGAGCACGAAGAAGTTCGACTACATCAACCGCGTTAACAAACGCTTCCGCTTACGGTCTACAAGGGTATGTAGACACACTCTCCCCTCTCGTTGCTATGCATCTCCATGGATAGATCTTGCGTGTGCGTAGAATTTTTTTTGTTTTCCATGCAACGTTTCCCAACAAGTTAATCAATCTGCGTTTATCCTGGGACGAGCTCTGCATGACAACTTTCTCTTAGTCAGGCAAGTAGCTAGAAAGATCCATGCCCGGAAGGAAAAAGGTGTGTTCTTGAAATTCGATATCTCTCGTGCTTTCGACTCTCTCAGCTGGCCCTTCCTATTTGAGGTTCTACGCGTTAAAGGGTTCGGCCAAAAGTGGCTGCAGTGGATCTCGATATTGCTACGTACTCCTTCAACAAAAGTGGTTGTTAATGGAGTACCTGGCTTGAGTTTTAACCACGCACAAGGGCTACGACAGGGCGACCCAGTCTCGCCGCTGTTATTTGTAATTGCGATGGATGTTCTGACCAAGATTATCACCAAAGGAGAAGAGGTTGGGGCTGTTAGCTCATTCATGGGGATCGCGGCGTTGCAAAGACTTTCCATATATGCAGATGATGTCTCCTTGTTTGTGAGACCTTCGATGCAAGATCTCGGCTTTGTGAGAGAAGCACTGCAGGCTTTTGGAGATGCTTTGGGGCTTAGAGTAAATTACACCAAATCTTCTGCCATTCTTATCAGGGGAGACGATCTAGACAAGGATCGGGTGGCGGCTATGCTGCACTGTAACATGGCAGATTTCTCGTGCAGATACCTTGGACTCCAGCTCACCATTCGACAACTGACGCGAGCGGAATGGCAACCGCTCCTCAACTCTACGCGGAAATTGGTTCCTGCTTGGCAGAGAGGATTGATCCAACGACCTGGCCGTTTGGTACTGGTCAAGTCAGTCATTGCAGCCAAACCAATCCATCACTTTCTGGTGTCAGACGCACCTGCTTGGGTTTTTGAGGAGCTTGATCGCTGTATGCGTGCCTTTTTCTGGGCAGGGAAGGACAAAGTCAATGGTGGTCAGTGTCTTGTGGCCTGGAACAACATTTGTCGGCCCTTGAGTATGGGAGAACTTGGGGTGAAAAACCTGCAGTTGCAAGCTCTATCATTACGAGTCCAGTGGGAGTGGCTCCGCAGAACAGATGACACTAGACCTTGGAGTGGAATTCCAATGACAGAAGATGAGGATGCAAGACAGGTTTTTGACAGTATGGTGCATATTGAGGTAGGGGATGGCAAAAATGTGCTGTTCTGGAGAGACAGGTGGATCCATGGGTTTGCGGTGGTGGATATTACCCCATCGATTGTTGCAGCAGTGGACACCCGTGTCAGAAATAGACGCACGATTGAGCAAGCTTTGGATAATAGCAGGTGGACACAGGATGTAAGAGGAGATCTATCTTTCACTATGCATATGCAACTCCTGCATTTGAATCATGCTATACACATGGTCGACAGAGAGGCAGGTGGCCCAGATGTATTCTCATGGCCTTGTGATCCTTCAGGAATGTACACAGCCAGATCCACCTATCAACGACTCTACGTTGGTGGTGTCACACCTCCTTTCGCCGCTTGCATCTGGAAGAGCTGGGCACCCCTTAAGTGCAAATTTTTTGCGTGGCTGGCTGTTTAGCATCGCCTGTGGACCTCTGACAGGAGAGCACGTCATGGGCTGCAGGACCAACCGTCCCCTTGCTACACTTGCTTGCAAAACGAGGACAATGCAGAGCACATCTTAGTGCAGTGCGTGTATGCCGGAGAGGTGTGGGAGGGCTGTTTTAGTGATTTGAACTTGGCAGTCCCACGGCCGACCCCTCAGGGTACCTATCTCCAATGGTGGCTAAACGGGAGAAAGCACTATCACAAAGCACAAAAAAGAGGATTTGACACCCTGGTGATCCTGGTGGCTTGGGCCCTGTGGAAGCAGCGAAACGCAAGGGTGTTCAATAGGGCAAACCAAGTGCTAGCGGCGCAAAACCTCAAAGACATGATTTTGCAAGAGATAGAGGAATGGCGGAGAGCAGGAGTAGGAGTGGAGGGTTTACAACCTTTTGTGAGAGAGTAGCTTTCGAGTATGGTAGCTGGTTGTGGGTGTGTGTACTGGCTTAAGGAATGCTCGCATCTCCTTAAACTTCTTGTAAATACGTTTGCTCTCTTCTATATATAGATAAGGTACGCTTTTGGCGTACTCTCGAAAAAAAATATACTCGTCTTTCATATTACTACTATAGCTTTTTGACACGATGCCGGTCCCTCTGTCAACACGCGCACGAACGCCCACCGTTCTTCCCATCGACGCTTTCCACACCAAAACCAGAGTGCGCTTCCAAAAACCCTCTCACCACCAAAATGGCGAAATCCATCCCCTGAGCTCGTCCCGGATCTGCACCTCCTCTCCACCGCAGGCCGCCGCTGCCGTCTCTCCTTAGGCCGCGGTCCCGCGCTTGCTCCACCAGATCACCGCCCGCTGCCGAGTTGGGGGGAGGTCGCAGCGGCGCGGCGGAGTGGAGCAGATCTGCGCCGAGGTCAAGGGGAGGCTGCGACGGTTCTCCCGCGGTGATGGTCGGCGCCGGCCTCAGTGCCAAGATCAGGAGGGCGATGGCGGCCCTGCTCCGAGGTCGCAGGCTCTGGCTGCTTCGAATCGCTTCACCAGGCAGCAGAGCGCCATGGTCGAAGCTCCCGGGGGACCCGCTGGCCCTCGTGCTCTCCCGCCTTCCCTCCCAAACTGACCGCGTCCGCCTCCGCGCCGTTTGCCGGCCGTGGCGCTCCGCCGCATGCCTGTGGCCGCTGCCCCCGCCGCACCCGTGGCTCTTCGTCCGCGGCGACACCTTCCTCACCCTCCCCGAGGGCGCACCCCACCGCATGCCCCTCGACCTCGACGAAATCCACCTCCGTGTCCCCACTGGCAGCATGTTCTTCCTCGTGCACCGCGACGGCAGATGCTCCCTGATGAACACTTCTTCCGGGGAGATGACCCCTCTACAAGTACACGTCAACAGCAACAGCCTCAAGATCGAGCTCAGTTTGCCGCAGCTACAATTGGATCAGTAAGGTGGTGGTGTCTGATCGCATCGTCGCCGTCGCTGTTCCATACAGTGGCATGGTCACAATCTTTCCTCGCACGGCAACGACGTCGTCAGTTGCCGGATTGTGCTGGATGCCCACTGCAAGCACCGATGTTGTCGATACTGACATTGCACTCTTCCAAGGTGAGCTTTACGCAGTCCTCACCAAAAAGCACAACGAGAGTGGTTTTGAACTACCTGATCCACCAAAAGACTGGGGAGTGGGGAGCCGCGACGGAAATGGCAACTGCCCTGGTGCGCGTACCCGCGCGGCCGCCGCAGCCTTGATCTCCTCGCTCCGGTCTACTCCGCGTCCGGCGTCCCCAGATCCGGCACCCCCCGTGCCGCGCTCTCTCCTCTCCTCCAGTCTGCCTCTCCGTTCATTCGCCCGCCATGGCTCCCCAAGCTCCGACGTCGGCGGCCGCCCCGACCTCTTGGGAACCTCCTGCCGGTGTCCTCCCTGCTTCAACGACGGCGCCCGCTCCGGCCTCTCGGGCGCCTCCTACCGGCGCCACCACCGCTACGACGACGGAGGCCGCCCCGGCCTCTCTGACTCCTTCTGACCGCACCACCACTGCTACGACGACAGAGGCCGCCTCAGCCCGTCTGCCGCTGCCCTCTGTGGACGGCGCCGCCGCGACTTTCCTTGCCTTCCGCAAGGCCGACCCGGCCGTGCAGGGACGCCTGCAACTGCTGCGGCCCTCCACAACCAAGACGTGGGCCAGCTCCGATCTGAACCTGGTGACTCCGACGCCTACCACGCCGCCTGTCACTGCTGCCGAAGACGATGGTCTTCATGGAGCTCCCTTTGTTGGCCCCGATTTAGGTGCAGCCCCCGACGCCGTTGTGCGGACCCCGCAGCTGCCGTTGGCCGTGTCGTGGGCTTCCCTCGCCGACGACGTCTGCAGCATTGACGATGACGATGAGCTCGCCCCGCTGACGCCGTTGGCTGCCAGGTGCTCCAGTGGGGTGAGCGATCCGGCTGCTGCTGCTGTTGTCATTGCTGCTCCTGTGGCGTCTTTGGACCAGGGATGGGTGAAGGTGGGGGGCCGGCGTCGTTCGGCGTCGCCGGCCTCGGCTCTGGCTCCCCGGCCTATCCCTGCCTGGCTCCGCGGTCGGTGCTGCAGATGCCTCGCCCCTGGACACCGTGCGGCGGTTTGCAGAGATCCCTTCCGATGCTCTCGTTGCTTGGAGAACGGTCATCGTGCTCGTGACTGCCGCAACCCATGGCGTCCTCTCAGCTCGCTGGCATGTCTTGTCGTCCCGCCCGTCTCTCGCCTCGGCATCCAACATTGTCAACTCCTACTCCAAGAGAGGCCCAATTAAAATCCACACTCCCTTCCGTTGCGCTTCGCCGTGGATCTTGGGCGTCTGTGGTTTCTGCTTCCGCTAGCCCGGCATCCCCATCCATTGATGTGCTTCAGACCGCTCTAGCTGATCAGACCGAGTTGCTTCAGGGTTGGCAGACACGAATTGAGAGCTTCCTGGAACGGGCTGACGCTGCTTTGAGCAGGCTCTCCTTTTTGCCGGCTACGTTTCTGGCCACGCAGACGCCACTCCCTCCTGTTGGCTCCACGGAGAACGAAGGGGCAGATCCTTATGGTTGTTTCTCCCCTCGTGTTCGGGACAATTCATCGTTGATGTCTGCTTCGTCCGTTGTGCATGCCGCTGTGGACGAGTCCATCGCCGTGCTTGCGGCTCCGGTGCTACAGCTCATGCCCGAGCTTCGGGATATATGTTCGAGCCCTGCTTCGCCTCTGTCCTTGGAGCAGTTGGAAGTGGACTCGTCGACGACCTTGTGTGAGGGGCATGTTTTGCCTCTGTCGTGTGAGCAACTGGAGGCGCCGAAGTCCATTGTGTCGATGGTTCCTGTGGTGGAGGATGATGTGTTGGGGGTTCCTCGGGTCGATGATGTCGATGCGGCTGGTCTGTTGGTGCCTGCCCCTGGTAGGAGCCCCTTGGTTGATGACAACTACATCAAGAAGTACAATGAGTTCTATGATTTTCTTGACAAATGGGTGGCGGATCAGCCTGGACCCGGCATCACAAGTGGCTGCCTCCCCAAGAAGAAACCCAATAGGGAGAAAGCAAAGAGAAACAAAAGCAAGAAGGGCGGTGCCATTCGGAAGACGCGCACGATTTCATGATGGAGGGTGCTCCGTTTTTATCGTGGCCGGTGTTCTTGTGTGAAGCTCCGTTGTGTTGTACAAGTGTCGAGGGTTTCGGTTGTGGTGCATTGGGAGGGCCACATGTGCGGTCACGGTGTTTCCTGTTGTGTGAGTAATACGATCTTGGGTCGTTTGTATCGGTTTTCGCCCGGTTTTTCAAAAATTAACTGAGCAATTCTCTTCTTCTTAATTAATCGATGAGGCAAATCTTTTGCGTCCATTTCGAAAAACTACCCGAGCTCCATCGCTTGGAAATCGACGAGCAGCAGAACTGCGTCAGGTCAGTCCAATGCATACGCGGCACGCCAAGAAACGGCGTGGACGACCCTGGCCTGCGTGAGCGCCAAAGCTGGCACTCCGTCTCCTACCACATCGAGTGCGGCAATCGGCTGCTAATTGCGGAAAGGTGTAGTGTTGTTGAGAAGTTCGTGGCCTGGGACGGTGCCTTCCGAGAGAGCGGTTCGAGGACCATACGGACCCAGATCAAGGTCTGGGAGGGGGTGGACCTGTTGGTGCCGCCTCCTGGCAGCGCCGCTTCGTCTTCCTCCCTCTCGTTGCATCTCACAACTCTTCTGGGGTTTCTCTCTTCTCTTCTCTCACAAACACACATGGTGATGAATTCTATACACACTGATATACATCAAGGAAGAACACTCAGGCTTTGCCGAGACTCTCCCTTGGCACCCACAAGCACTACATTGTTTTCTCAGCCCACACCGGCTTTCATTCACGTACTCAACTTAAATAGGCATTACAAGAGTATCTCCACTACCAACTAATCCTAAACTCACGTCACGCCCACCATGCACAGCTAGTAACTAACTAATGCATGGGCTAACTCTACGGCCATTTCTCACGGCCACTAACCAACTCCACGGCTTGACCAATCTTGCATGCACTAACTAACTGGAGTCTAACTCAAACTACGTACACAACGCATACCTACAGACTCGGTAAGGCCACGAACCGATGCCCAGTTCCACCAGCACGCACACTTGCCATGGCGCTGCGTCCCGCACGTCCCGCGCGCACCCGACGCGTCCGATGAGCCCGACCACACCAGACGCCGTGGCTTATTCCAACACACACCCCCTAAGCCACGGCCTCGCCATCGCCGGAGTAGCTCATGTCGATGCCGTCGCCACGACCGTGACCCGGCCCGCGGACCCGACCTGACGCACTGACGCCGGTCGCACCGTGCTCCGTCACGTCTCCGGCGACATACGCCGAGCTCCTTCTCCGCCGGCGACACACGCCTAGCGTCCCTCGGCGACAAACGTCGTCCATGCCATCGCGCTCAAACGCAAGTCTTCCCGGACGCCACTTCAAGACGTAGCACCGCGCCGCTGCATCCTCCGCCGACGCACCGCATCTCCATGCCACGCGCCACTGCGCCTCCAAGGTCGTCGCGCCGAGCCGCCGCGGCCTCTGCGCCACCACGCAGGTCCTCCGCGACCTCCTCGCCTCCGCGACCGCCGCTGCTCGTCGCGCGCACGGCATTACACTGCATCGCCGCGGACTTGCCGCGCACCGCAGCCGATGCCTCCATGTCCACCGCGCGCGCCGCCGCACGCCACGGCCGCCCCTCGAACCTGGTCGCTCTGATGCCAATTGTTGGCGCCGCCTCCTCGCAGCGCCGCGTCGTCTTCCTCCCTCTCGTTGCATCTCACAACTCTCCTGAGGTTTCTCTCTTCTCTTCTCTCACAAACACACACATGGTGATGAACTCTACACACACACACACACTGATATACACCAAGGAAGAACACACAGGCTTTGCCGAGACTCTCCCTTGGCACCCACAAGCACTACATTATTTTCTCAGCCCGCACCGGCTTTCATTCAAGTACTCAACTTAAATAGGCATTACAAGAGTATCTCCACTACCAACTAATCCTAAACTCACGCCACGCCCACCATGCACAGCTAGTCTAGTAACTAACTAATGCATGGGCTAACTCTACGGCCATTTCTCATGGCCACTAACCAACTCCACGACTTGACCAATCTTGCATGCACTAACAAACTGGAGTCTAACTCAAACTACGTACACAACGCACACCTACAGACTCGGTAAGGCCACGAACCGATGCCCAGTTCCACCAGCACGCACACTTGCCACAGCGCTGCGTCCCGCGCGCATCCGACGCGCCCGACGAGCCCGACCACACCAGACGCCGTGGCTTATTCCAACAGGACCTGACCGGCAGCCATGGGCATTGAAGCAAGGTGGATACGTTGATGGGGCATGCGTCGTCAGCCGATGCTGCTCTCAGTCGCTCCCAGCAGCCCAATGTGGAGCTCGACAAGATTGCATCTACTTTGTGATGACTGAGCACCCCAGGCTTCATCCTAGACGGAAAAGGGAGCCTCAGGATGACGTCCTGCGCTGTGTTGTGTACAACGTTAGAGACAGGACAATGGAGCCATTGGAGACGAAGGCAGCGACGGCCAGTCCATGGGAACCGACATGGTTTTTCCCGGCCGATGCTTGAGTGACATATATCTGTCCTCCTTGGTTAGCCGTTTACTAACTACTAGTAATACTAATATATGATTTGACAATGTATGCCAGTTAATCACTTCTCTTGTAAAACGAGGAGTATGCCCGTGATGAAGAACATTTATCTGGATAGAGTGAATTTGTATTGTAATTGGAATCAGTTAACATTTTAGCAGTGAAGGGTCAGTTGTATGACGATGCTCTAGTGAATGAGTGAGAATCCATAAGCCAAGGTTGCATTCAGTATGTTTGTTATGCACGGAATATTACCGAATGAGATTCTTTTTTGCTCATGATCACTTCTGATGTTTTTCTTTCTCGAGAGGGATGATGCTTTTGGTTACAACTCTATTCCTGAAGAATATACTACTCCCTCCGGCCCAAATTAATTGACGCAGACTTAGTATAAAATTGTACTGACTTTGTACTAAGTCTGCGATAATTAATATGGATCGGAGGGAGTATGAGATTTTTTCTAACCATGTCCTGCTACCTAGCATAGTCTAGCCAGAGGGCAAACATTTTCATGGACATTTGTTGATGTACTTAGCGCTGCTTTTCCGATAAAACCAAGACAGAAATGAAGCCATCAGCTTTGGAGATTCCTTAGACCTACTATTCGGAGTGAAAATTTGAGATTTGACCATCAGAGGTTAGATCCGTCGACAGCAATGCTTGCATGTCGTACCCTTCTTGATGGTGTTGTTTTTGGATAACCTTTCCATAGTTCACGAGTTGTCAAGTGTGGTGGATGTGTTGCTGCTTGTTTGCTTTGTTGTGCGTCATTAGCCGTGTCAGCTATCTTTACTTTGCCTTCTTCTTTTTATCTTTTTTTGTCTGTCTGCATCATCAATATTTTGATTAGATGTAATTGGTATCATCTTGATATTAATAGGTTTCCTTTATAAAAAAGACAATGAAGAAGAATAGTTGTACTTTCTACGGCTCAAAGCAATGTGTATTTGTTTGTGCGTCTCGCAAGTATCAAATGGTTCATCTTGCATGAAGTACATTTTAGTAAATGATGAAAAAACTTTTATTTGGAAAAGAAGATAAAGAACAATAACTAATTTACCTAATCTTGTTGGCCAGTATATTGGGGATAAGAAGTTTGAAGTAGAAAAACGAAATGACACCTAAGTTGACGCGATCGGGCTTGAAATCATGGACCAACATGTGAAATTTCAGATAAATTCATCGCCCATAGGCGGACGACCATAGTTTTGTTTATGTTCATGGAACATGATGCAAAAAATTGTTTTCCAAAATTTTAATCTGATGTTGTATGCCCTCACTTTTTAAGCAATGACGGATACCAGAGAGCATAGTTACTTGTGAGGACCCCGGCCTAGCTGACCGAAGCCACCGATTGTGCATGCACACTGATCTCATGATAAATGTTCACTGAACACAACGAACTAAATATCACAAGTTACATCCATATATAACGATAAAGTATTACATAAATATGACCATTATGATCAAGTCTTACACATCATTGCCTCATGGGCGGAACTCCAAATGAAACAACAGTGGAAACTCCAACGGTAACTTGGGCCCTATCAATCATGCTATAACCCTGCATGCATTCTGACTAGGCAACTTTCTAATTCACGCGGGCGTCGTCAATGAACTCATCTTCTGGAATGAAGTCCTTAGGCCTGACAAGTTAATAGTCAGGGACAACAATGTCAGGTGAGTACTTTGAATGTACTCGCAAGCTCCTCAAGGAGTTGATAAAAGATATTTATGCACTGGGTCAGTACAAAGGAAGGTTGCTATGCTAAGTTTCACATTTTGCGAAAAGCCAGCTTTAACTTTGATGTAATCAAAATGACTTACAAAGCATCTGTAAAAGCAGTTCACAAAACATTAATGATAATAGAGCCAGGGGCAGAATTGGGCCTGGGATAGCTGAGGCTACAGCACCAGGCATGTCCCAACTAACACCTATACGCCAGTACTATCTTTTTTTGAATTCTAGACTTAAAGCCCAGCCCCAGGTGTGTAGTGCAAGCCTAGCCCCAAGCTCTGGGCAGCGCTATGTCTCGCTTATAGTGAGAACTAACATGTCCTCACTCCAAGCGCCTCCTTAAATGGGTCGGCCCAACACGCGGACAGCCACATGCCACAGCCTCATTTTTTCTGTTCTTTTCACTTTTTGTTTTTATTTTTTATATTTTTTTTACTTCCAAATATTCTGAATATATATATTACAAAAATCACTTTACATAAATATTTCAAAAAATGTTAACCAACCATTTAAAAGATGTCAAATGTGTACAAAGAAAATGTTTCACATGTATATGAAAAATCTAGAACAAATATAAAATGTTATGAAAAGAGTTGATCATGTATTTACAAAAAAAGGTAATCAAGCATTCCAATTTTTATTAAAAAGTGCTGAAAAATGTTAATCAAGAATTAATGTGAATATAAAAAATGTTTGTCATATATACAAAAACAACAATGTGTATGAAAAAATGATTATCATGATTTTTAAAGATGTTAAACGAGTAAAAAAAATGTTCCTGGTGTATACAAAAAATGTACATGTACATTGGGTGTGAAAAATGTTTATTGCCATTAATAAAGTGTTGACCGTGTGTTGAAAAATGTTGACCATGTATTCCAAAAATCTTAATCTTGTATTTGAAAAATATTAAACATGTATTAAACATATATATATAGACACACACACATACCAGAAACGTACAATGTGTATGGGAAAGTAGACATAAAAATATTAGTTTTCCAAAAAATTTAATCGTTTATTACAAAAATGTTAAATGTGTACATAACATATGTTTTTGAAGTATACGAAAAATGTTGAATCTATGTTGAAAAAATTTAACCTATGTTGAACAAAATGAAATTGAAATCGATGAAAATGGAGAAACGTACAAAGAAAAAGAAGAAAATCAATAAAATAAAAATAAATAAATAAATAAAACCAAAAAAGGAAAAAAATCATTGCAAAAAGAATGAAAACAATGAGAAGTGCGAAAGAAACAAAGAAAAGTGAAGAAAACTAAGAAAAAATAAAGAAAAATGAACAAAAATGAAGAAAGAAAGAAAAAAAACTATGAAACCGAAAAAACAAAGAAAAACCAAAAAAGGAGAAAGAAACAAAGAAAAACGAACAAAAATGAAGAAAGAAAACAAAAAAAACCTATGAAAACCAAAAATCAAACAAAGAAAAACAAAGAAAAAAGAAAAAAACTATGAAACAAGGAAAGAAACGAGGAAAACAAATGAAAAAGCAAAGAAACACAGAAAAATGAAGAAACCCTTTGAAGAAACATAAAACCGAAATAAAATAAATAAAATAAAACGAAAAACCGAAGAAAACTATTAAAGGAAATCCACCGAAACTGAGCGAACGAAATCGACGAACTCAATCGAAATGCAGCGAACGAAAAGAAAATAAACAAAAATGGGCCGACCCAGTAGATATTGGTAAATGGAAATCCTTTAGCGAAACGTAATACACTCTCGCTAGAAGCGAGAAATAGGGTTTGCACCAAGCTCTATGCCGACGACCTCTCCATCTAGCCGAGGCTACAAAAAATGATTTGGGTCACATTTTGGTGGGTCGAGAGCGCGCCAAGTGTCACGTGCTCTCAGCCTCTGCCACGTGTCGCGTGCTAGGCGCTCTTTCCGGCTTTTTTTTTCTTTTTCTATACGTGCTTTCAGGGTTTAGATGGGTTTATTCTGCTTTCTGGTTTTTGTGACGACCCCGGCTTAATCGTGCACTAAACATACATGCAAATTGTGACGACCCCGGCTTAATCGTGCACTAATCATACACCTAAATTTAAACGATCAAGCCTAAGGACTCACTTGAAGATATCACAACACAACTCTAAAACATAAATAAATTCATACAAGCTTAATATTACAAGCCAGGGCCTCGAGGGCTCGAATACATAGCTCGATGGCATACAAGTGTCAGCGGAAGCGTCAGATATCTGGGTACAGATATAATACAGAACATAGAGATAAGCCTTCACAAAGGCGGGGTAAAAATAAAAGCTACGATCGAAAGGCGTATGCCTCCTGCCCTGGACCCTCCGATCCTACTCCTGGTCGTCAGACGGCTCCTCGTAGTAGTAGTACTCTCCGGGCTGGTAGTAGTAATGGTCGTCGACGGGGACAACTGGCTCCGGGGCTCCGTCGTCTGGATGCGACAAAGGGATAAAGGGGAAAAAGAAAAATAAAGCAAACGTGAGTACTCATCCAAAGTACTCAGCAAGCAAGGATCTACACTACATATGCAACATTTTCAAAGGATGGCTGTATATGTGGACTGGGCTGCAGAAATGCCAGAATAGAGGGAGAAAGCCTAGTCCTATCGAAGACTAGCATCTTCAACGGTCTCGCAGCATTAGAAGAGAGCAGACCAACATAAGGTAAAGTATAGCAGTAATGTCATCAACCTCGGCCGGGGATTCTTCCTCGACTCCCCGCGAGAAAGCAATTCCAGAGCCGTACTATCCAGTTCTCATCACATGTTCTAGTTGTACCGATCGGGATACAATTCTGAGTGTCCGTTACCGTAGGACAGGCTATCGATAGAAGTTTCTTCCCTGCAGGGGTGCACCAACTTACCCACCACGCTCGCTTAACTCCGGCCGGACACACTTTACTGGGTCATGCCCGGCCTCAGCTAAGCAACACGCCGCAACCCGACCAAATACTTAACAGAGAGGTCAGCACGCCGGACTAACCTATGCCCCCAGGGGTCTTGGGCCATCGCCCCGGACGCTCCTGCACGTTGCGTACACCGCCGGTGAGCAGACCTAGCAACCCCTTATACAAGCGCGGTTGCGTTCCCAGTCCAACCCAGCGTGTGCCGCTCAGTTGATGACGTCTATTAAGCTTTGGCTGAAGTATACGACGCAGAACGCCCATACTATGCCCACGTGATGGTTAGTGCTATCAGGCCAGAGGCCCCTCGGATCAAATATCCAAACCGTAGTGGATTAGGAGCACGCGGTAACGAGCAGAGACTCACGATCGATGTGACCCCGTCGCCCCGTCTCGAGGACTTGCGGCAGGGGCTAAGAATGCCCGGCCACGCCTCGTGTTATCTCGCGGGCACCATCCAGGTCAACCCGACTCCACATCACTTTGCATTAAGCTCGCGCGGGTGCCCCTCAGGGCCGACCCGTCTTTAGTATCATAGTATCATGGTATAGTGTTCAGTCATAATAACCAAGTCTCCGTGTGTCTGACACCAAGGGGGAACCCTGAGGAATCACCCTCGATGGAATTCCCGCTCGATGTTATCATCAAGGTGAACGAATGAGGAATCACCCTCGAGGTCCACACTTGAGAGGTTGCACGACGGCGTCGGTATCGGGGGTGGTGTAGGAGGAATCACCCTCGCTTACCACGACCGATTAACTAACCTACAAGGTTATCATCAGAAGTGCTGACGAGGTATCACCCTCGGCACTCGATAGTAACCCAGTAGTGTCGAGCATCTTAGGGGAAGTGACGTGCGGTGCCAAGTTCTAATCTTCAATCCCGTTGCTCGGGTCTTCTGATATCCAGCGGGGCAGTCGGGATCAAGTGGGGTCTCTGTTGGGTCTCTACCCAGCCTATTCTAAGCACTCTTGGATAACAGGCAGGTATCAACAGTAGGCTACAATTAAACAGGCTATGCAACAGATATAGGAAAACAGTAGCAGTTGCAGTTCTAATGCAAGCATAAGAGAGAAGAGATTAGGCGATATAGGCATGCTTAAAATGGGGGTGCTTGCCTGTCTGCTCGACGGCAAGGGCAGGGTCGTCGGGGACGTAGTCGTACTCCGGAGCGGCATCTGCCTCAGGAGCTACGGCAACGTCGGGGTCTACCGAAAGAGAAGAGGGGGAGGAAACAAGTAAATATAATGCAAACAGATGCAACACAGTGCATGCGATGCTATGATGTAGTGCAGGGTTGCCTAAATATGCATCTAAGTCATTTTAGTTATTTTCAGAATAAACCTGGGATTTATTAACCCGTGTGTGTGCACTATTCATTTACTGGATTCGTGCCCGGAGTTACGAGTTCTTCTACGTAGGGGGTTCCGACAAGGAAACAGAAGGCACGATCAGACTCGTCTCGTCATTCTGAGCAACTTTCATGTTTTAACTTTTTCGATCCGAGCTACGGTTTAAAAGTTATTAATTTTTAAAGAGTTATTGATTTTCTGGAATTATTTTATTTAACAGAAAAGAGAATTATGACGTCAGCATGATGACATGCTGACATCAGCAAGTCAACAGCGGCTGACCAGTCAATCCTGACATGTGGGTCCACAGCCTCTGTGACTTTAACAGAGTTAATTTAGTCTAACAGAGGGTTAATTAGAGGGTGGGCCCACATGTCAGAGGCTAATGAGGTTAAACTAATTAGATTTTAACTAAAAACTATTTATTTAGACTAATTACCGAAGAGGGCCCACAAGTCGGTGTCTACAGGTGAACAGTAATCAGCGTTGACTCGGTCAACCTGGTCAAACTCACGTCGGGACCCACTGGCAGTGACCGTGGGCGGGCCCCACACGGCGGATGCCGGCGTCGAGCCGCTCCGGCGAGCTCCAAATACGGCAGCGCAACTCCGGCGGCATCGGGTTTCTTCTACGGCGCGTCAAATCGCGCTTACTCGGGCTCGTTCGAACGAGCGAGAGATGCCGCGTCGAACGGAAGCTACGGCAGGGGCGGAAGGGGACGGAGTTGAGCTCTACGACAGCGGCAAGCTTCGTCGGAATTCGGGCTTCTCCGGAAGTGCGGCTACGCGGCGCGCTCGAGCGGACTAGCAACGCGGGCGAGCTCTACGGGTCCCCGGAAACTCACCGGAGCCACGCACTTGAGCAAAACGGATCGGGAGCGAGGAGATCACCAGCAATGGCGGCGGCGGCGTGCGGGTCTCTGCGGTGCCGGCGTTCTAGCGCGCAGGCAAGCAATCGAAGAAGGTTAGGGAAGAGGGGAAAACTCACCGGGCGGCGCAAGTTGGCCCGTGTAAGTTTTGTAGCAGCAGGGGGTTGATTCGACGTCGGCGGCGCACGGTGGCCGGAGATGGGGAAGAGGCCGTTGACGACGATACCGGCCTTCCCGACTCCAGCTGAAAGGGCGAGGACGAAGAAGTGGAGGACGGCGCAGCTCGCAGGCGTGTCGGCTGAGCTCGGGGACGACGATGGCCGCGATAACGAGCGAGGACGGCAGCGATGGCGTTCGGTGGCCGATGAGATCGAAGGGGAGAGAGCGAGGGGAGAGGGGCAAATGGTGGGGAAGGACCAGGGGGGCGCTCGGCCTTGCCCTTATCCCCTCGGGGTGGCCGCGGTGTCGCGGTGTCGCCGTTTGGCTGGCGCAGCGCGCGCGACCACGGTGGCGTCGACACGGCGAAGGAGCGAGAGAGGGAGGAGGGAGAAACATGCCAGGTGGGCTGGAACGGGGCACTGTGCACTCAAGCCCAGTGCACAGTGCCTCTTTGCATTTTTATTTTCTGTTTTAATTCACAGCAGCTACTTTGCATTATTTTAAGATGGCTTAAAACATTTTGCAAAAGTGTGAAACTTGGTCCCACATGTGCATTGCAATTTCCAACCCTGCCACAAAAAGTCTGGACATTTTTGAAAGCCATTTGAACTTATTCAAAAATGATTTGGCAATTAAAATTGCTGGAATAGCAATGAATTAATTCCCAGGGGCAAGTTGAGATTCCCAAAAATGTTGGTTACAATTTTATAATTGCCTTGGGAATATTTGAAGCATTATGAACAATTTAATTCTGCCATTTGAAGAAATATTAGTTTGACTTGCATTTGGAATTGGAATTTGAAGTTGAATCATTTCCTAATGCCATTTTATGAAGATGATCGTGATGGCATGGCAGGTTAAGTAGCTTATCCAGAGTGGGGTAACCTGGGGATGTTACACAAATGCACATGATTAAGCCTAATGACTCACTTGAAGATATCACAACACAACTCTAAAACATAAATAAAGTCATACAAGCTTTATATTACAAGCCAAGGCCTCGAGGGCTCGAATACATAACTCGATGGCATACAAGTGTCAGCGGAAGCATCAGATATCTGGGTACAGATATAACAGAGTTACAGATAGGCCTTTACGAAGGCGGGGTAAAATAAAACACTACGATCGAAAGGCGGAGGCCTCCTGCCTAGGACCCTACGATCCTACTCCTGGTCGTCGGACGGCTCCTCGTAGTAGTACTCGCCGGGAGGGTAGTAGTAGTAGCCGTAGTCGTCGACAGAGGCAGCTATCTCAGGGGCTCCGTCATCTGGCGGCGACAAATGGATATGGGGAGAAAAAGAAAGTAAAGCAAATGTGAGTACTCATCCGAAGTACTCAGCAAGCAAGGATCTACACTACATATGCAACATTATCAAAGGGAGGCTGTATATGTGGACTGGGCTGTAGAAATGCCAGAATAGAGGGGAGAGCCTAGTCCTATCGAAGACTAGCTTCTTCAAGCATCTTCATCGGTCTTGCAGCATTAGAAGAGTGTAGATTAACATAATGTAAAGTAGTAGTAATGTCATCAACCTCGCCCAGAGATCCTTCCTCGACTCCCTGCGAGAAAGCAATCCCAGAGCCATACTATCCATTTCATCTCAAGTCACCAGTTCTAGTTGTACCGATCGGGATACAACTCCGAGTGTCCGTTACCGTAGGACAGGCTATCGATAGAATGTTTCTTCCCTGCAGGGGTGCACCAACTTACCCACCACGCTCGCTTAACTCCGGCCGGACACACTTTACTGGGTCATGCCCGGCCTCGGCCAAACGATACGCCGCAACCCGACCTAGGCTCTAAAGAGAGGTCAGCACGCCGGACTAACCTATGCCCCCAGGGGTCTTGGGCCTTCGCCCTGGGAACCCTGCACGTTGCAAGGACGCTCCGGAAGCAGACCTAGCCCCCTTAATACAAGCGCGGGCTTAACCAGTCCAATCCAAAGCGGGCCGCTCCTCGCTGACGTCTAAAGAGCTTCGGCTGATGTATACGACGCAGAACGCCCATACTATGCCCACATGATGGTTAGTGCTATCAGGCCAGAGGCCCCTCGGATCAAATATCCAAACCGTTAGTGTGTTGGTAGTGCGGTAACGAGCAGAGACTCACGAAAGATGTGACCCCGTCGCCCCGTCTCGAGAACTTGCGGCAAGGGCTAAGAATGCCCGGCCACGCCTCGTAGTTATCTCACGGGCACCTTCCAGGTCAACCCGACTCCATATCACTCTCATCATAATCTCGTGCGGGTACCCCTCAGGGCCGACCCGTCTTTATCTAGATTAAACAGTATCAACAGTAATGTAAAGGCATCCGTGTGGCTACCATATCAAGAGGGAATCCGAGGCATCACCCTCGTTGGATTCCCACCTGTCGTAAACATCAAGGTGAACGAAGGAGGAATCACCCTCGAGGTCCACGCTTGAGAAGTTGCACGACGATGTCGTTATTGGGGGTGGTGTAGGAGGAATCACCCTCGCTGACCACGACCGATTAACTAACCTACAAGGTTATCATCAGAAGTGCTGACGAGGTATCACCCTCGGCACTCGATAGTAACCCAGTAGTGTCGAGCAACTAAGGGGGAAGTGATGTGCGGTGCCGGGGCCTGGTCTTCAATCCCATTGATCGGGTCTTCTGATAATCCAGCGGGGCAGTCGGGATAAAGTGGGGTCTCTGCTGGGTCTCTACCCAACCTATACTAAACAGTTTAGGATAAGCAGGTAGGTAACAATAGCAGGTTACAATAAACAGGCTATGCAGCAAATAGGATAACAGCAACAGCAGTAACTTCTAATGCAAGCATAAGAGAGAAGAGAGTGGGCGATATTGGAATGCTCAAAAGGGGGGTGCTTGCCTGGTTGCTTTGCAAACACCAACGGGTCTTCGACGAGGTAGACAATCATCGGGTCATCATGAGTCTTGGGGTCTATCGAGAGAGAAGAGGGGGAAGAAACAATAAATAAAGGCAGACAGATGCAATCACATAAGCATAGCATGACAACACGTTATTCGAGAGGAGCCCTAATGCAGTACTACGCAAGTTAGGGGGAGCGAAAATTATCCGGGAGGGTTCTCCCAGCCCCGGGTGATTATCGGACAGATGAAACGAAAGGGAATGTTCCATGTTCAGGTAGTTAGGGGCACCTGACAGGCATGTGGAGGGCATATTCGGATTCGTCTCATTTTTCTAATCGTTTTTCATATATAAATCTTTTTCATCCGAGCTACGGTTATTTTTCTATGAATTTTCAAAGGTTTATCAATATTCTGGAATTATTTTATTTAACAGAATTAATTATTGCGTCAGTAGGTCAACAGATCGGTCCAGGTCAAATCTGACCTGTGGGACCCATCTGTCACTGTCACAGGGCTAATTAGGAAATTAGTTAAACTAACAGCAGCTAATTAGAGGGGTGGGCTCCCCATGGCAGTGTCTATGTTATTTATCAGATTAATTTTTAAAACCTAATTAGTTTAGTTAATCACTGGGGCCCACATGTCAGTGTCAGAGGGGTGAACAGTGTCGCGCGTTGACCGTAGTCAATGCGGTCAACTACGGCCAGGGGGCCCACTGGCAGTGGCTCGGGGTGGACCCCACGAGCAGCCAGGTCAGCACCGGCGCCGGAGTTGTGCCGGTGAGGCCATTTGCGGCGGCTGCTCACCGGAGTTGGCCGGAAATGGGTTACAGGGGGTTTCCGGACCCGGGGTTTGGCGCATTCGACTGCGGGTGATGTCACGCTTCCAATGGCGGTGGCTACGGGAGCTACTGTGGCCGGAGTTGGCGCCGGTGAAGACGGCAGGCGGCAGCCGGATCGGGAGCTCGGGGAAAACGGCGATGCGAGCGCGCTCGAATCGAATGGATGGCCCAGGGGGCACCTTGGCGCGCGTGCGAGTTCAACGAGCTCGGAGGCGGGACCATATGGTCGCCGGATGGTCGCCGGCGACGAGCTCGAGCGGCGAGGGGTTCGGGCATCGACGGCGAGCGGCGCTAGGCACGGCAAAACGGAGAGGAGACGGAGGGGATTCGCGGTAAGGCTCACCTAGCGGCACACGAAAGTCCTTTGGAGGTTTAGTAGCAGCCGAGGCGTTGCCGGAGACGAGGGAGGCGGCGGCGACAGAAGGGGAAGGAGGCCGTTGGCGATGGCTCGAGGGAGCTCCGGCTCGTGTGCGTCAACGAGGAGGTCCAGGACGGCGAGGCGCAGCCGCTGGACAACAGATGGCGGCTCGAGGAGGCCGGTGGATGCGGCAATGGCGAGCGACGGCCACGGTGGCGCTCGACCCCAGTCCAGACCGAGAACGAGACGAGGCAGGGAGGAAAAAGAGGGGGATCTAGGGTTCCATCGGCGAGGGGAGGCTCGGGGCCGTCCTTATCCTCGTCGGGGAGGCACGGATGGCTGACGTGTGGCGATCCGCGGCCGTGCGCACGTGCGGTGGCGACACGACGATGGAAGAGGGAGACGACGCAGGTGGGCCGGCTCTGTTGGGCTGGGCCTGCACACTGTGCACTGTGGCCCAGCCAACAGTGGCCCGTTTCTTTTTATCTACTTCTTACTTTTCTGTTTTCTATTTTTATCTCTGTTTTATTTATGTTTTGTAATTCCTATAGCACCATTTCAATTTTGTAATTTATGAGCCTTGTCCACAAAAGTTCTAGGCAATATACCTCACTGCCACAAAAAGGTTTAGAGGGAAATGGATTTCATTTGGATTTTTATTAAATGAAATGGGTTTAAATGGGTGCTGTTTGTTACTGTTTGAGGTTGTTAGAGTTACTTAACTAATTTCATTAATGTGGATTACAATTTTATAATTGCCTCTGGATTATTTTCTATTCAATGAACATTTTAGTTTCCACTTTGGAACAACTTTTAAATTCACTTTGAAATTTGAATTGGAATTAGAAAGGGGTTTTGACACTAAAGATGATCAAGCACTGTGGAACATGATGACTTGGCATTATCAGAGGGTGGTCACTGTAGTGTGAAGCTGGAGATGTTACAGTTTTTGCCCGGTTTTCCCATGGTTTTGGAGAGAAAAAATTGCGCAAAAAATATATTTTTTGCTTCCGTCAGAGGCACAATTTTGCTTCTTGGGGAGGTACAAATTTGCTTCCACGAGAGGCACAACACAGAAAGGAAAAAAATGAGTTTTTTCTTTCATGAGAGGCACAAATTTGCTTCTCGTGGAGGCATAGATGTGCCTCTTGGAAAGGGGGAAAACGTGTTTTTTTTTGCTTTCACGAGAGGCACATATGTGCTTCTCGTGGAGGCATTGGTTTGCTTCCGCGAGACGCACGTGTTTTTTTTTTTGTTTTCCGAGAGGCACGGCCATGACTCTCGCGGAAGAAAAAAAACAGAAAACGCATTTTTTCCCGTTTCCGAGAGGCACGGCCGTGACTTTCGCGAAAAGAAAACCGTGTCTTTCACGAAAGCAAAACCGTGCCTTTCGTTTTTTCGCATGATTTTTTTTCTTTGAAATTTGTTTTTGCTCCAAATGTTAAGGAAGACCCGTGGAAAACCGAAACGTCGAAAAAAACCCGGAAAGAAACCGTTTGAAAAGCCGAAAACGCATTCGGAAAAAAAAATCCGAAGGGAGCGCCCAGAGCGCGACACGTGGCAGGCGGCTGAGAGCGTACCAAGTGGCGCTGATCGTTGCGAGGCTCCCGAAGGAGCGCTCGTTAACTAGTTGCTCTCAAAATATATTCCCAAATTTAGGAAATGTCCATGAATTTTATTTTTTTACCATATTTTTAAAAAGTTCATGAATTTTACAAATGTTCCTTCGTATTAAAAAATATTTTGAATTTGAAAATTATTCATGAATTTAAAATTATCTCAAATTTCAAACAATTGTCCAAACTTTTAAAAAACAATCACGAATTTGAGCAATGATACAATTTTAAAATATTAACGAAATTTGAAGTTGAAAAAAAGTAGAGAAAAAGAAAATGCTAAAAAAAAGAGCCAGAACCAGTATAACCTGCAAAGAAAAGGCAAAAAAAGAAGAGAAAGCCGGTGGTGGGAAGGCTCTACAACCTTCCCAACACCGGAGGAGAAAATATGAAAGCCCGCAGATTCTACAGCTAGCGCGTGTGCGGTATCCAACATTGTACGTACGTGCTAATTGCGTGTTGCTCTTGTCGTGAAGCGATCGACGCCCTTTTCCTCCTGAAGGGAAGCCAGAAGCACCGGCGCATGGACCGCGAGCGCCGTGCCCAGGAAGGGGAGATGGAGGCCCGACGGAAGCGCCACCTCGTCGACCGCGAGATGACTTTGCGGGGGAAGAAGAGGATGAGCACCGACGACGATCCGCGTGCCGGCGGAGCGTCCAGCTCCAACGCGATGAGTTCCGATGCGTTGGCTGAGAAGGTTCACGCGGAGGGTGAGATGACCGACGAAAGCGCCGCGCCTACTACAGCGCTAGCGGGGCGGTCTCCATCCCCCTCACCCGGGTCGTCGTCCAGCACTGCCCTATCCGAGCCGTTGCCCCCGTACTCCCTGCCCCAGGAGATGGCAGACAGTTTGAGACAAATCGTCGCTGATCTTGCTGCTAACGAGCAGCTGCAAAGTATTATACTCTGAAATCACGTCTACGGACTTATTCCCTGCTAATATTCAGCTCTCTTTTCTGACAAAAAAAAATCAACTCTGTTGGACATTAGATTTTGTACATAAATCATACATACATATAGTTATGTATATCCTTATGGGAATCTAATAGGAAAACCCTATTTTGTTATAGTTCAAAGAGACGCCGAGCTGTCCAAACTTACAGTGGAGAGCGATTTCTGCGACATTGATGACGGCAGTTCCCGGAGTTGTAAAGCTCGGAAGGTGGCTGTGATAGCTTCACGGTCCGTCGTTGCTCTCTCTTCATTTTCAGGTATTTCCCCCCTTCTTTTACCACTCTCTCCAAATAGTGCAAGATTTACATCATGTTGACTACTACCTGCTTCTTTTTCAGATGAAAAGAGGATAAGAGTTTGCTCAGGATTCGTGATATCATCCGATGCTTGTACAGATACCTACAAAATCTTAACTTCGGCAACACTAATAAGGTCTCTTAACACGAATAACATTTTGATTCCAGATGTAAAGGTGGGCGCATGATGTAGTAGTTCCTCGTGAATCTACTTTTAGTATTAAAAAGTGGAGTACATAAGTATTTTTTTTCCTTGCCTAATTTTTTTGTCGGATAACTTATTGTAGATCAAGGTGTGTTTACCAAATGGGGATATCTCTGATGGCGTCATATCCATGGTAGATTTTCACTATAACATAGCTGTTGTTAAAGTGAAATCTGATCAGAAACTTCCAGAGGCAATTCTGATTAGTGAAGTTATCAAAAGAGGAGCCATGTTAGCGATTGGACGTTTCTATGATCATTGTAGAGTGATGTGCGCACAAGGTAAAATCAGAAAACAAGCAAGTACATTCGATTGCTCAGAGCTTCTAGTATGGAGCTGCCAGACGACCATGGTAAGCCCAACTATAGCACTTTTATCTCTGCATTCACTGAACGAAATGCCGAACTCATGTTGGTACTTCCCTTTGTGCTATACTATCTTGAACTATTTTATTTAGTTCATATAGATGCTGTAGTGCCACTTTCATGCTAAAAGTTGTGGAAGTAAGTCAAAATGTGCTAGAGAATGATAAAATAGCAGCACATCCTTCTTTTGAAAGGGCCCAAACATGACCTTTATAGCATAATCAGATGCCTAAGAACACATGACTTACACCATTATAACTAAATATGTGACAGTGCTAATTCTTTGAGACATACCACAAGAATTTTTTTTATGCGAATATCTGTTAAGATGTACAATTGAAAACATCACTTGAATTGTTTTCTTGTCCCTATCACTGTTTGTTGTGAACAATGTGTTTCTGTTTATCGCGCATGATATTTGGTGCAATTTTCTATAGCTATTATCTTGTGCTTGGGATGCCATTTGGTCAGCCTATTCATAATTATTTGCTCCTTTTTACTAGGCGGGTGTTGGAGGTCCCCTTGTAAATTACAGTGGTGATGTCGTGGGTATCAATTTCTACGGAGAGAACCACACACCCTTTCTTTCAACGGGAGTTATTGTAAGATGCTTGGAACATTGGAGAAAATATGGGTAGACACATTTCTATACCAACACTGCTAGATATCTTATTTTTAGCACCCTTGCATATGATGATGCTTTGTTTTGATTTGTAGAAAAATAATTCGACCTTGGCTTGGAATCGTGTACAAGCCTATTGATATGTTGCCACTTCGAGTTTTGGAGAAATGTGCATATCTTGGCAAGGGTTTGTATATTTTAGATGTATGAATCTCTTCTTTTTATCGTTTCTTACTTATTACTATACTAGTTCATGAAAGATGAAAGCATTTTTTTTCAGGATGATTTTTTTGTGTGTGTATAGCATTTGTAGGCATTTTCACTATTATGAACACAAACTCTTTGGTACTCATCTTCTGTGGATTTCTCAACATTTACGGTATTGCTGCACTTGTTATAGCAAGATCTTCAAAGATAATTATGATAATTTCTGGGAAAACATAATTTTTAGTCGCAAAAGCATCCCAAATATAAGGGTGTGAATGGACTCGGTGGAGATACATTTTGAACGTTTTCATGCAAAGCTAGTTATTTAGTTTTTTCTTTCCTAAATGCAGGGTTGCTCAAAATGCTACTACTTGACTATATGTGCAATCTAAAATCTCAAGAGTGATGGTAGTGATATTCATATTTTGACAAAGCAGACTTAATAATTTGGTAATTAGGTGGCCAAGGGATCACCTGCCGATGTAGCTGGGGTTTGTGTTGGTGACGTTTTGGTCGAATATGCTGGAGAAGTTATATGTACTGCTCCAAAGGTGATTTCTATTTCAGATAATTGCCATTTTATTATTTATATTAGTAATGTGTTTTTTATCATATAAAATGAAAATTTTAACCACATTTTTTTGCATCATGCACAGTTTGGTGCAATGTTGATGGATATGTGCGAGGAACAAGTCGAGGCAGATACTTTAAGAAGCAAAGTGACTATTGAGGTATTTTTTCTATGTTATTCTAGCAATTAGGATTGTTGCCATATGTTCTAACCATCGAATATTGGACATTTTCACTAGGTCGTTTTAAGGAATGGAGGAGATGGCAGCATAGCAAGGAAGACGTTGCATGCTGATGTTTTAAGCGAGTTCAATTACTATAGGTGGTGTATCATTTTCTCTGTGTTGTGGAGTTAATTTTGTTGGAATTACTTTTCGTTTTGATAGTACTTTCGTTGACTTGAGATGGCTAGATCCATTGCCGAACTACAATCGCAATGTTTATGCTAGAGAACAGTTTATGGAATTATAATAAGGTACGGTGATACTACTACACTAACATTATTTGTTGCATTTTTTGTTCGATTTGTGTTCTCTTGACTATTTCCTCTTTGGTGGAGCCTGAAACTTGTGTGAACCCACTTCATGTATTATGTTCTTAAATATTCCCTCCGCTCCAAAATATAAGGTGTATTTGTTTTTAAAAAAGTCAAACACGTGCATGTTTGACTACATTTCTAGAAAAAATATCAATATCTACGATTCCAAATTTATATCATCTGATCCAACATTAAAAATATTTTTATATTTTATCTATTAAGTATTCAAGATGTTGATATTTTCTTCTATAACCTTAGTCAAACATACAATCATTTGACTTGCACGAAAACTGATGCACCTTATATTCTGGAACAGAGGGAGTATGTTGGTTCTTTTTCGACACTTGCAACTTATGTCCATGTGTTTTTTGCCCTCTGCCCCCCTTGCAGCATGTTGTTCTTTTATTGGTACTCATGCTCATGTATTTGCTATTGCTTTTATACTCAACAGGAGACAAAGTCTAGGTTTTTTTGAACATAATGGGATTTTCTTTCCTACTGCGTGTACTGACACTAGTAGAAAAATGCCCATTTGTCCCGGTTAGGGAAAGGGAGAGAAAAGAAAACAACACAGGGTAGGCAACAGGGGCAGGACCGAGAAAAGCTGGATGCCAGTAAAGCCGGCACGAGAAACCGGTGGAACGACGGCGGAGAGAGCAGACGAGGAGTGGGGGGGGGGGGGTTGGGGGGGTTGTAGGGTTAATTTAGGGGTTTCATATATTGTGTTAGCTAGCTAATAGCTAGAGAGAAGTGTCCTCTCTTATCTCCGTGCTTGGTCGACGCTACGTAATATAACGTATTACAGAGGACTCGACACGCTAGCTAGTAAGCAAATGAAGGAAACCATTAAGTACACAAGATCGTCATGAACATATACAGAGAGAAGTGATCGACCTCCTCCTTCTCCGAGAGATTGGTCGAACAACAAGTTTTCGTATATCTATCCGACGCTACTAGCTACATATATACAATATAAGATCTCTTACAATCCCTAACATTTGATGTCAAGTTCCACATGGTATTCTCCGGCTGGATTGATGACGTGGTCAAGAAAGAATCCCGCCAATTCCTCTTGAATTGCTTTTATGCGATCTTGTGGTAGGAGTTCATCCCGCATCTGCCAAATCTAATTTGAAGAAGGGGGTCAATACATATATATGAATGAAACTCAACACAAATGATGGTAATAAAATAAAATTGTGAATATTATTGCTTACGCACTTCATATTGTTTTTCAGAGTAGCCCCGCTTAGAGGTCGTCGCGTTGTAGATGTACTCGCAAATGTAGTATCCACAAAAATTATTCCCGTCTTCCTGCCACAACCACTTTACGAGAATTAAACGTCAATCAAACTGATAATCAAGCATTATAAATGGTATTGATGAAACTAGCTAGAATCAATGGGAGATGCGCGGAACTAGCTAGTAGTACTTACTTTCGGGTGTGTAAATCGCAGCTCCCCCGGCAGTCCCGGAGCTTCTGTGGTGAACACTTTCCAAACCCTGCGAGACAAAGAAAATAATTACTTGATATTAGGAAATGACCAAAGTTGCCGATATGGTGCGATAATGATCGATTGAACTTACTTCTGGAGCATTTCAGTCGTGGCCGCATACTCCTTGGGATCTTTTCGTCTTGAGTCTAAGACGGTTACTAGTCCCTGCTCAAGCTTAATCTCTGGGAGAATAAAGTGGAAGCTGCGCACGCATGCATAACTCATCAATTACATTACTATAACCTCGAGTAATAAGGAAACCGAATATGCAGAAGACAGTAACACTCACTTGAAGTTGTAAGGAAAGAGTATTTTATCTTTGTTTTGATTTTTAAGCAATGATTGTAGCAAGTTGGCCTCGGTTTCTTTGGCATGATATTTAACCGTCCATTCATCAATGAGATTTGTGTTAATGAACCCAATATCATAGATTTGTGCATTTCTGCATTCGACGATCTTCAATCTGCATAATATAGTGAGGATAATTATATATACATGCAATGAAAGAGCTGAGCTATATATAGAGACTTAATTACAGAAGTATAGTACTTACAGACAGTAGCAAGTAATAATTATTTTATCGAGGTCCTTTTGATTGAAAAACTGGAAGAACTCCTCAAATGGAACAGACAACAGATCAATTCCAACGAGGTCGTGCTCCTCTTTAACTCTCAGCGTCAAAATATCCTTTCCGGACTTGCAGGTGTCCATGTACCACTTATGGAATCTTTGCATCATCGTTGTTAGAGGAGGATCACCAGGTCTGACGAGAGGCTTCTCGTACTGGTATTTGTGTTCGTCCACCTCCATTGTATCAAAATTTGCATCGTCGGGTAGGTAATCACCAGGATTGGTACCGGGCAGCATCCCCGGCAGATTTGCGACAATATCGCTAGACACCTTGAGCGGGGGGCACGATTGGTTTGCCTGTTCGCCGAGCTGGGGAATTTTTTTCCCTCTTCTTCGTTCTTGTAACCTTTTGTCACTTGAAGTAGTTCCCAACCGGAGCGCTCCTTCCACTGCCTTTTTCAGTGCGCAGACATGGTTGTCATCCGGCGGAGGCGGTGGTGGTCGCTTCAGGTTCTTCAAAGTGCGCTTCAATTTCACCGGATCCATCTTCTCCTCCGGAGGTGGATTTTTCTTTGCAAAAAAGTCCTTCACTTGGGCTTGACAGATCTCCTCGTTTTCCTCCTCGGTCATCTCGTATGGTAATCTATCTAGAGGCTTGATAGATGGACCGAATTTGTATTGCCTCCCGCCTCTGGCTGTACTGCTAGACGCCGGCCGAGCAGCCGGAGCGGCTGCGGCTGTCTTCCTTCGTTGCTTACGAGGCGGAGAAGGAGGCGGAGTGCTACGACGCGCCGGAGCAGCCGGAGCGGCGGCGGCTGTCTTCTGCTGTTGTTGACGAGGCGGAGAAGGAGGCGGGCTGCTCGGACACGCCGGCGCAGGCGGAGAAGGAGGCGGAGTGCCGCCACGCGCCGGAGCAGCTGGAGAAGGAGGCGGAGTGCCGCCACGCGCCGGAGCAGCCGGAGAAGGAGGCGGAGTGCCCTGATCACTCGCCAGAGGAGGAGGCGGAGTGCCCTGACTCGCCGGAGGAGGAGGCGGAGGCGTCCAGTTCGGAAGGTTGATGAGCTCCTTCCGCCATAGACATGGAGTCTTCAGAGCAAGACCCAGCCGAGTCTCCCCTTCACCGGTAGGGTGGTCAAGCTCGAGCTCCTCAAATCCCTCCGTTATTTCATCGACCATCACAACAGCATAGCCTTCTGGAATCGGAAGGCAATGAAAAGTTGCGCCGGGTTGAGGAGGTGCAACAGAGCCGACAGCCGCCTTGACTTTGAGGTGCTGCCATTGCGCCATAAGGTGGCAATCTTGAGCCTCCGTGATAGCATCCACGGGGTAGCTGGGAGCCGTGAAGTGAGGCTGCTGAAGGAGCTCGGTGGAAGCCACGCTGCTTCTCCGCTGAGATGGCGGGGTAGCTTCTGGGGTAGCTTCGGCATGTCGCTGCCTCTGAACTAGTGCTTGTTCCTCTAGCGCTCATACCCTTGCATTCAGCTTATGCAGTTCGGTCTGCTCCACTTTCCTCCTCCTCTCCCGGGTTTTGTAACTGCCTGCGCTGGGAAACCCTTGCTTCCAAGCAACGGAGCCTGCCGTGCCTCATGTTCATCCTGGGTGCTCAGGATTCCCGAGGGCCTGTGTGAGCTCGTCGTTCTCTCTGTCGGGAACGAACGTCCCTTGCTACGCTGCGGCGATATACTTCTGAAGCTTCTTGACGGGTATTTCAAGTTGCTCCTTCGTCCAATGGCACTTCCCTGTTTCAGGGTCCAAGGTTCCCCCAACCCCGAAGAACCAAGTCCTTGAACGGTCTGGCCAGTTCAATGTCTCTGGTTCGACCCCTTTATCAAGAAGGTCCTTCTCAGCCTTGTCCCACAACGGCCGGGCTTTGAGGTAGCCACCTGACCCCGTGCGATGGTGATACTCCTTCTTTGCAGCATTTTTCTTGTTTGTCGCTGACATCTTCTTACTCTTCTCCGATGTCTTGTGGGCCACAAATGCGGGCCAGTGATCTCTTATCTTCTCAAATCGGCCGGTGAATTCTGGAGTCTTCCCTTTGTCGACAAACGTTGATTTCAACTCATTCTTCCACCTCCTGAATAGATCTACCATCTTCTTAAGAGCATGAGCCTTGACCAATGGCTCTATAACTGGCTTATCCGGATCCTCCTCTGGCGGTAGGGTGAAATTTGCCTTCAGCGCGGTCCAAAGATCATCTTTCTGTCTATCGTTGACAAAAGATACTTGAGGGTCTTCGCTCTTAGGCTTATTCCATTGGTGGATGCTGATCGGGATCATGTCCCTAACAAGAACCCCGCACTGAGCAGAAAATGCTTCCTTGGTCCGGCTGGGTTCAATCGGTTGGCCATCGCCCTTGATTGCTGTGATCGTGAACCTTTCATCCTGGCGCAACCTTTTCTTCGGGCCTCGTCTCGTTACCGAAGTTTGGCTCGATCCGGAGGGCTAGAAAAGAAGAAAGAAGAGAGTTAATATGTGTACATACCAAAACAATTAATGCATCAATTAGCTAGTCAGCACAGGCTTAATTAATATATATACCTCGCCGGACTTTGCAACATCTCCTTCCTCCGTTCGCTCACCGGAGCAGTCATCACGGTCTCCTTCCACCGGCATTCCGTCACCGGAGCCATCATAATCATGTCCTTCCACCTCCATTGTTCGATCACCGAAGCCTGCTTCACCCTCTCCTTCCAGACCATCGGTGTCGTTGAGAAACGACAAGACATCACCTCCGCCGAGGATTATGTCCCCCAACAACTGTTCTGCTTCGATGTCTCGGTGCTCCATAGTTTCTGCAAATATTACAACATGGCAGTTAATATACAAACATGACAGATGGATATATTAGTGCAAACATAGACCTAGCTAGCTCGACGCTTCTACGGTTTGGGGTGGCCTCGACAACGCTTCTAGGGTTTGGGGTGGCCTAGGCAACGCTTCTAGGGTTTGGGGTGGCCTCGACAACGCTTCTAGGGTTTGGGTCGGACCGCCTCTCTCATGAATGTCCGACGTCCGGACCGACAAGGGATTTAACAAAATGACGCCATTCTGGATGTGCAGAAAATGGTCCATATTTTTCCTGATCTCATCTACCCTTCTATATGTCACGTTGTCTAGTGTCAAAGAATTCAAGAAAACCATGACTTCATCATTAGCCGGAAATGACAGGCGTATAATGGTACGAAGCTCTTCAAAGTTGTTTTGGAACGGAGTTCCCGATAGAATAATTCGCTTTTTGGTACAAAGTTCAGCAAGAGCCTTCCGAATATCGCTATTTGGAAGGCCTTTGCTGAAATTCGTACCAAAAGGAGAATTATTCTATCCGGAACTCCGTTCCAAAACAACTTTGAAGAGCTTCGTAGCATCATACGCCTGTTACTTCCGACTAATGATGAAGCCATGGATTTCTTCAATACTTTGACAGACAATGTGACATATAGAAGAATATATATATATAGATGAGATCAGAAAAAAATTGGATCAACTTGTGCACATCCATAATGGGGGCATTCTTGATAAATCTATATATGTCAAAATTCAAACTTTGACATATGATCAAATGTTGCATATGTCAAAATTCAAACTTTGACATATAATCAAACTTTGATATATGATCAAATGTTGCATATGTCAAAATTCAAACTTTGACATATGATCAAACTTTGATATATGTCCACCGCGATATAAAATAATACATAGACTTGTTCGGGCGAGAGGGGGTTGATCGACGTCCCCCCTCATGTCGAAGTTACCGGAGTTATCTTCTAGTGGTTTGGGTGGCCTCGAGAGTTTGTCGGGTAGGGCCGGGAGGGGTTAGGAGATCGACAACGCTTTTTTTCTAGGGTTTGGGTGGCCTCGAGAGTTGGTCGCCCGGTATATCGAGAGGGGGGTGAACATTTTACCTTAGTAACTTAGAAAAAAAATGTTATCGGGGAGGGGGTATATCGACCCCCCCCCCTCATGTCGAAGTTATCGGGGAGGGGCTATATCGACAACGACATACATATAGCCACATACATATAAAAAAATTCTATGAACATCCATACATACATATAGCCACATACATATATATGGCTATGAAAAAAAATTCATCATATAAAAAAAAATTTATCGGGGAGGGGGTATATCGCAAACTTTGACATAAATGACTTTGATCATGCACAATTTTCCTATACATACACAATATGAACATATACATAAATTGACAAAGAAAATTCTATGAACAAAAAAAATCATAAAAATTCTATGAACATAAAAATTCTAACTTTTGCATATTCTTTGCATATGAACATACATACATTTTCTTATTTTTTCTTAAATGTAACTTTTGCATATATGAACATACATACATGGAAAAAAAATTGCTATAAACAAAAAAAACATCATATATGAACATTTTGTATATACATCCATATCCATCCATCCATACATACATACATACATGGACAAAAAAATGCTATGAACAAAAACATCAATTTTGGTCCAATCTTGGCATTGAACTACAACCCAATTTTTCCTTGCTAAAAAAATTCTGAATTTTTTACATCTTGTAGTCCTTCCAACTAAACCCTTAAGTCCAGAAGGGCAGCCCCAATTTCATCTAGCAAGTCCACCAAAAATATTCATGTAGTTTCTGTCCAGCACTAAATTTTAATAAAACTTGCACTAAGAAGCTTTTCCTTTTATCAAACCAACTTAACCATCTTCACTAACATCCAAGGAGACATCATCCTGCCAAGTTTCACATAAAACAAAGTTCCCTAGCAAGCCCTAGCATTTCATCAAACACCTTGTGGACATGGCTGAAACTTTGCACTGAACCAACTTCACCATCATCACATACATGGAGGAAGGACAGAGGAGAGGGGTGGGAGGGAGGAGGGAGTACCGGCCTGGCCGGCGGGCACTGGTGCGGCGGCGTTGACGGCAGGGTATGGGCTTGGCGCGGCGTCGGGGCAGGGCAGGGGCGCGGCGGCGTTGCCGTCGAGGTCGAGGCAGGGGCGCATGGTGTCGGCGTCGGGGCAGGGCAGGGGCGCGGGGCGATGGCGACGAGGAGCGGGCGGCGACGGCGACCTCGGGGCGGCGACGGCGAGCACGGGCAGCCTGGCGGCGTCGATGAGCTCGGCGTCGTCGGGGGGTAAATGGTCGATGAAAACTGAAAAATTCCTAAGTCCTGCTTATATACACAGAGCATTGGTCCCGGTTCGTGGCACAAACCGGGACGAATGCCACCCTTTGGTCCCGGTTCGTGCCACCAACCGGGACCAAAGGTCTCTTTTCAGCAGCCCAATGGGCGGGAAACAGAGACCTTTGGTCCCAGTTGGTGGCACGAACCGGGAACAAAGGGGGGGCATTGGTCCCGGTTTGTGGTCCCGGTTTGTTCCACCAACCGGGACCAATGCCCCCCCTTTCGTCCCGGTTGGTGCTACCAACCGGGACCAAAGGCCTTGCGCTGGCGCGGTGGGATGTTTAGTCCCACCTCACTAGTTGAGAGAGCTCGAGAGTAGTTTATAAGCGCTGCTACGCCGACCCTCTCGAGCTCCTCTCAACTGCAGGCTTTCGGGCCTTCTCTGCTACTCTTTGCCGTGGGCCTGCTGGGCCTCTGCGGGCCTGAATCCTGGCCCATGGATGGGTTTCTAGTCGTATTCAGGCCATGGTGGCCCAGTAGGTGGCATTTTTTTTATTTTTTTTCGAGTTTTTTTGTTTTCTTTTTTGCTTTATTTATTTTATTTTGTTTCTACTTACAACAAAATACAAACTGTTTTTCAGTGATTCTTTTTGCTTTTAGGTAATAAAAATTATAAACTTGCTGTTAGTGCCATTAGTTTTCCAATTTGAATAGTTTAAATTTGAATTCTTTGAAATTTGTGTGAATCACTAGTTTGTGATAAACTTTACTATAAAAATAGATTTTGGAGTGATTCTTTTTCCTGCTATTTAATATTACTGTGTTTTATCATTATATTCAAAAACAGTTTTTTTATTTTAGTTTCTAACAAAAAAAATCTTTATGATAATTCCTTTTGCTATTAAAGTTTCTAACAAAAAAAAGTTCTTTATGAAAATTCTTTTTTGCTTTTAATGTTTTGAACAGAAAATACTTTGATAATTTTAGTTGCATAAATTTTAGTTGATTCCTTTTGCTACTAGAGTTTCATTAAAGTTTTCTAATTCATTCTTTTTTTATTAGAGTTTCATTAAAGTTTTCTAGTTCATTCTTTTAGTTTATTATTTTTGCTATTAGAGTTTCATAAAAGTTGAGAGGGTTACGGCAAAAACTGGATGCACTTCGTGTACAAAATGGACAATCTCTTTCGAAGTATCAGGGTTTCGGACGAAAACTCATCTGTTACAAAGGGATTTCATTTTTTTGAACTTATTTGAACTCCAGACTTTTTGTGTGTTCAAAATGAACCATTCAAAGCCACATCATCAATTTTCAACCCTTTCTAACTTCATCTGTTATTTTTCATGCATTTACTGATTTTTTTGAGCTAAATGACCCTGAAATTGAAAAGCACTTCACATGAACTCTGAAGAGGTTGAAAATTGGCATGATATCATCATTTCACCCACATAGCATGTGCTAAAAAGTTGAGAGGGTTACGGCAAAAACTGGATGCACTTCGTGTACAAAATGGACAATCTCTTTCGAAGTATCAGGGTTTCGGACAAAAACTCATCTGTTACAAAGGGATTTCATTTTTTTAAACTTATTTGAACTCCAGACTTTTTGTGTGCTCAAAATGAACCATTCAAAGCCACATCATCAATTTTCAACACTTTCTGACTTCATCTGTTATTTTTCATGCACTTACTGATTTTTTTGAGCTAAATGACCCTGAAATTGAAAAGCACTTCACATGAACTCTGAAGAGGTTGAAAATTGGCATGATATCATCATTTCACCCACATAGCATGTGCTAAAAAGTTGAGAGGGTTACGGCAAAAACTGGATGCACTTCGTGTACAAAATGGACAATCTCTTTCGAAGTATCAGGGTTTCGGACAAAAACTCATCTGTTACAAAGGGATTTCATTTTTTTAAACTTATTTGAAATCCAGACTTTTTGTGTGTTCAAAATGAACCATTCAAAGCCACATCATCAATTTTCAACCCTTTCTGACTTCATCTGTTATTTTTCATGCATTTACTGATTTTTTTGAGCTAAATGACCCTGAAATTGAAAAGCACTTCACATGAACTCTGAAGAGGTTGAAAATTGGCATGATATCATCATTTCACCCACATAGCATGTGCTAAAAAGTTGAGAGGGTTACGGCAAAAACTGGATGCACTTCGTGTACAAAATGGAAAATCTCTTTCGAAGTATCAGGGTTTCGGACAAAAACTCATCTGTTACAAAGGGATTTCATTTTTTTAAACTTATTTGAACTCCAGACTTTTTGTGTGTTCAAAATGAACCATTCAAAGCCATATCATCAATTTTCAACCCTTTCTAACTTCATCTGTCTTCACTTTTTCTTCGCTTGTGTCCTTTGCTTATTGCGCCGTAACCATGGATATTCTTCATCGCTTAACAGGGTGCTTGGGTCAGCCTTGACTTTGAAGGGAGGAATTTCATGAAACTTTTCATAATCTTCAGACATGTCTGTCTTACCCTCCACTCCCACGATGTCTCTTTTCCCTGAAAGAACTATGTGGCGCTTTGGCTCATCGTATGATGTATTCGCTTCCTTATCTTTTCTTTTTCTCGGTTTGGTAGACATGTCCTTCACATAGAAAACCTGCGCCACATCATTGGCTAGGACGAATGGTTCGTCTGTGTACCCAAGATTGTTCAGATCCACTGTTGTCATTCCGTAATGTGGCTCTACCTGTACCCCGCCTCCTAACAGATTGACCCATTTGCACTTAAACAAAGGGACCTTAAAATCATGTCCGTAGTCAAGTTCCCATATGTCCACTATGTAACCATAATATGTGTCCTTTCCCCTCTTGGTTGCTGCATCAAAGCGGACACCGCTGTTTTGGTTGGTGCTCTTTTGATCTTGGGCGATCGTGTAAAATGTATTCCCATTTATCTCGTATCCTTTGTAAGTCAATACAGTCGAAGATGGTCCCCTGGACAACGAGTACAGCTCATCAGAAATAGTGTTGTCACCTCTGAGACGTGTTTCCAACCAACTGTCGAAAGTCCTGATGTGTTCACATGTAATCCAGTCGTCACACTGCTCCGGGTGTTTGGAGCGCAGAATGTTCTTGTGTTCATCGACATACGGGGTCACCAAGGTAGAGTTCTGTAGAACTGTGTAGTGTGCTTGAGACCAAGAATGCCCGTCCCTGCATATTATTGAGTCCCCTCCTAGCGTGCCTTTTCCAGTCAGTCTCCCCTCATACCGCGATTGAGGGAGACCAATCTTCTTAAGGTCAGGAATGAAGTCAACACAAAACCCAATGACATCCTCTGTTTGATGGCCCATGGAGATGCTTCCTTCAGGCCTAGCGCGGTTACGAACATATTTCTTTAGGACTCCCATGAACCTCTTAAAGGGGAACATATTGTGTAGAAATACGGGGCCCAGAACGACAATCTCATCGACTAGATGAACTAGGACGTGCGTCATGATATTGAAGAAGGATGGTGGGAACACCAGCTCGAAACTGACAAGACATTGCGCCACATCACTCCTTAGCCTTGGTATGATTTCTGGATCGATCACCTTCTAAGAGATTGCATTGAGGAATGCACATAGCTTCACAATGGCTAATCGAACGTTTTCTGGTAGAAGCCCCCTCAATGCAACTGGAAGCAGTTGCGTCATAATCACGTGGCAGTCATGAGACTTTAGGTTCTGGAACTTTTTCTCTGGGATATTTATTATTCCCTTTATATTCGACGAGAAGCCAGACGGGACCTTCATACTGAGCAGGCATTCAAAGAAGATTTCCTTCTCTTCTTTGGTAAGAGCGTAGCTGGCAGGACCTTCATACTGCTTTGGAGGCATGCCGTCTTTTTCGTGCCAATGTTGCAGGTCCTCCTGTGCCTCCGGTGTATCTTTTGTCTTTCCATACACGCCCAAGAAGCCTAGCAGGTTCACGCAAAGGTTCTTTGTCACGTGCATCACGTCGATTGAAGAGCGGACCTCTAGGTCTTTCCAATAGGGTAGATCCCAAAATATAGATTTCTTCTTCCACATGGGAGAGCGTCCCTCAGCGTCATTCGGAACAGATAGTCCGTCGGGACCCTTTCCAAAGATTACGTGTAAATCATTGACCATAGCAAGTACGTGATCACCGGTACGCATGGCGGGCTTCTTCCGGTGATCTGTCTCGCCTTTGAAATGCTTGCCTTTCTTTCGACATTGATGGTTGGTCGGAAGAAATCGACGATGCCCCAGGTACACATTCTTCCTGCATTTGTCCAGGTATATACTTTCGGTGTCAGCTAAACAGTGCGTGCATGCGTGGTATCCCTTGTTTGTCTGTCCTGAAAGGTTACTGAGAGCAGGCCAATCATTGATGGTTACAAACAGCAACGCATGCAGGTCAAATTCCTCCTGTCTGTGCTTATCCCACACATGTACACCGTTTCCATTCCACAGCTGTAAAAGTTCTTCAACTAATGGCCTTAGGTACACATCAATGTCGTTGCCGGGTTGCTTAGGGCCTTGGATGAGTACTGGCATCATAATGAACTTCCGCTTCATGCACAGCCAAGGAGGAAGGTTATAGATACATAGAGTCACGGGCCAGGTGCTGTGATTGCTGCTCTGCTCCCCGAAAGGATTAATGCCATCCGCGCTTAAACCAAACCATACGTTCCTTGCGTCACCTGCAAACTCCTCCCGGTACTTTCTCTCGATTTTTCTCCACTGCGACCCGTCAGCGGGTGCTCTCAACTTCCCGTCTTTCTTACGGTCCTCTCTGTGCCATCGCATCAACTTGGCATGCTCTTTGTTTCTGAACAGACGTTTCAACCGTGGTATTATAGGATCATACCACATCACCATCGCAGGAACCCTCTTCCTGGGGGGCTCGCCGTCAACATCACCAGGGTCATCTCGTCTGATCTTATACCGCAATGCACCGCATACCGGGCATGCGTTCAAATCCTCGTACGCACCGCGGTACAGGATGCAGTCATTAGGGCATGCATGTATCTTCTGCACCTCCAATCCTAGAGGGCATACGACTTTCTTTGCTGCGTACGTACTGTCGGGCAACTCGTTATCCTTTGGAAGCTTCTTCTTCAATATTTTCAGTAGCTTCTCAAATTCTTTGTTAGGCACATCATTCTCTGCCTTCCACTGCAGCAATTCCGGTACGGTACCGAGCTTTGTGTTGCCATCTTCGCAATTGGGGTACAACCATTTTTGGTGATCCTCTAACATGTGATCGAATTTCAGCTTCTCCTTTTCACTTTCGCACTATCTCCTTGCATCAACAATGACCCGGCGGAGACCATCATTGGGCACATCGTCTGGTTCCTCTTGATCTTTAGCTTCCCCCGTTGCAGCATCACCGTATTCAGGGGGCACATAGTTGTCATCGTCCTCTTCTTCTTCGCTGTCTTCCATCATAACCCCTATTTCTCCGTGCCTGGTCCAAACATTATAGTGTGGCATGAAACCCTTCTCAAGCAGGTGGGTGTGAAGGATTTTCCGGTCAGAGTAAGACTTCGTATTCCCACATATAGGGCATGGACAACACATAAAACCATTCTGCTTGTTTGCCTCAGCCACTTCGAGAAAATTATGCACGCCCTTAATGTACTCGGAGGTGCGTCTGTCACCATACATCCATTGCCGGTTCATCTGCGTGCATTATATATAATTAAGTGTGTAAAAAACCGGTGACGAGAATTTTTTTCTTTTAGAAAGAAGATAAGAACAAGAGGCTCACCACGGTTATGCCGGCGACGAGATCGGCGCGGGCGATCGACGGCGGTGAAGACGGGGACCGGACATGACGGACCGCTAAACCTAGACAAATCTTGAGGAAAATGGAGCTTGAAGGTCGAGCTTCGAGAGGAGAAAGCTTAACTAGTGTGGCTCGGGCATTTCATCAAACACCTCATGTGCATAGGAGGTGAGCTAGAGCACCACAAAGCTCTCCCCTCGCCAGCCAGAAAAAACAGAGCAGTGTGGAGTGCTCTGCTCGCCGGCGATGGGGTATATATAGCCACCTCATTGGTCCCGGTTCGTGCGTGGAACCGGGACTAAAGGCCCCCCTTCTGTCCCGGTTCAAGCCACGAACCGGGACCAATGGATGTGGGCCTGGAGCGAGGCCCATTGGTCCCGGTTCGTGCCAGGAACCGGGACAAATGGGTCCAGACGAACCGGGACCAATGCCCACGAGGCCCCGGCCGGCCCCCTAGGCGCATGAACCGGGACGTATGCCCCCCATGGGTCCCGGTTCGTGACTGAATCGGGACTAATGGGCTGGGCTGGCCCGAACCAAAGCCCTGTTTTCTACTAGTGTGATGTCTATGAAGCTCCCTCTCTATTGCCATTGCCCTGAGGAACGTCAGCCTCATGACAAGTAATTTTTTGTTCATGGCGTGTTTACAAGAAAGTGGTATTGCATCAACTAATACGAAGATGCACCCGAGAATACGTCCTTATGGGTGAAAAAACAAATAACAATTTTCTCGTGTGAAAAATGTTTTATCAATATTAGTCATGTAAATATATTTGAGCCACACACATTGCAACTTTTCATGAAAAATAAATATTTGAGCCACAAATGTTGCAACTTTTCATGAAAAGGATTTCTATTTTGGGGCACTGAATTTTTTCTTTTTTGTTACGGGGTGCAATACAATACGAATGTTCTTCTACGAGAATGGACACATATATCATAACATTTGCATGTGTAAACTTATTTTGACTTTTCGTGATTTTAAAAATTGTTTTGAATATGTGATTCATCTCGGAAGCATGTAAAGAGCAGCCTTTACCAGACTCCGTCAAAATTTGACAACTGATTTAACCAGGAAAATATGAGTTATGTTCCCTAAAAAGTATACTATCGGAAACATCTTTCAAATCCAATATAAATCCAATAGTATAATGTGTGGGTGGGGGGGTGATCTATGGCATTCATGTCACATGTTGCCTTCAACTTCAAGAGATGTTGACTTCCTATTTTGGTTAGATCTTAGTGAAAAGAAAACTAGATTACTCGAGTGTCGGCCAATCTCCTTAATTACAACCTTGTTTTGGCAAACGTTGCTACACAAAGTTTGGTTGAGCAGAACAACATAATTAGTTGCAAGAACTGAAATAGCATTTTGCACTGCATTAGTAGGAGTCCAATGGAAGAGCCGTGCTCGGTCAAGATGCATAGTAGGCTAGTCATAGTGGGAGTAACTTATTTAGTAACATAACACATCCTAATATAAGTTTACTTATGTGTCAAGTAGTTAATGAGGAGAGAGGTGTTTGCGATAACAATATGTTATCGTAACATAACGCAACCCAAGCAAAATGAGTCTATAACCTAATAAATGGAACCATCTATGATACTACTTCTATGATACTTTGCACTACGAATATAGTAACGTAGAGTAGTGTCATATGCATGACACTAATCGATAATATTGAACTGAGGGGATCTCCAAAACTGACCCCTAAAAGTGACGGAACACGCATATCGCTTTCTTCTCTTCCAAGAGAAGAAAGAAAGGCAATCTCGCCTCCAGCCGCCAGGGCACTTCCCTCCGCCGCCGTCCACTGGCGACTCCCCTCCACCGACGACCTCGGTCGTGGGTGGTGAGGGGTCGCCGGAACCACGCGTGTGGATCGTCTTAGGCATTGGTAGCTTAGGGTTTTGGGCTATTGATCGTCTTGGCTACGGCGGTGGCGATGGCGGCGCCGAATAATAATTCTGCAGATACTTCCCTGATGAGGCAATCCACGTGGGGGTTGGATTTGGAAACTAGTTTGTTCAAGTAAGGATGGTGTGGCGGCGGCAACCTCGTGGTGGACCTGTGTCCTCGGGCTCCGCCCTTGCGACGACGTTTGCTCCAGCGCCGGCGCGGAGCTTGGGAGGTAGTCCAGGAGCGGATGCAGATTGTTGTCTGCATCATTGGCATTCGGAAGATGGCGAATCGTGTGCTGGGTTCGTGGTTCGTGACAAGAAGGTATGGTTTCCTCCTCCGACGTCTTAGTCATGCAGGGGTGCCAGATCTGGAGTTTGATGACGTGTCCAGAGTGTTGTTCCGGTCTGATTCGTTCAACGACAATGACTTTACCTTTATTGGCGAGCCACCTTGAAGGTCCGCAAAACTGTATATCAGTGACGGAGCCGCGTCGAGCTCGGGTATGGAGATGTTCCGTCATTTTTCCTTTGGTGACTGTTGTGATGGTGGCAGAGACAGGTGACGGGCGTTGGTGTCAAGCTCACAGGATTTTTCGGTCTTGTTTGTATTTTTACTTCTTGGCTCGTGTTTCTGTGTGCGAAGGATAGCGTTCTGCTATCTTTTTAGTTTTGCCAGATCGGTACGTACGCGACTTGTACTATGATCCTTATAATATAAATGAGACACCTTTCTTTCCGACAAAAATAAGACGTATTACCATAATAAAAAATATGCATGACACTAATCTACTCCCCACTATGACTAGCGGTAGGAGTAACATGCATGCATTGCACAAAAGTCAACTGTGTAAAATGGCGTAGTAACATGCATGCATTGAGTAGTTTACATATATGGCATATCTACGCATATTTCAGTGATGACTAGCACCTAGAGCTGGGTGCCTATAAAGATGCATCTCGGCTCCTTCCATGCAGTACACCAGCAGTTACAGTTCTCTCGTGTTTCTTCTCTGGCTAGCTCAAGGTTTGCTTCCCGTGTCCACGGCGCAATGGCTTCAAGAGGTGCATCCGCTCTCACTTTGAAGCTGGCCGTCGTTGCTGCCGTTCTCACCCTGCTGGTCATACCTTCCTTGGGACGCTGTCCGTCCCTTGGTCCGGCACCACCGCCACCACCGGAGGCCATACCACCACCACCACCACCGGCGCAGGCACCACCCCCACCACCGGAGGCGATACCACCACCACCACCGGCGCAGGCACCACCCCCACCACCGGAGGCGATACCACCACCACCACCGGCGCAGGCACCACCCCCACCACCGGAGGCGATACCACCACCACCACCACTGATGGCGATACCACCAGCGCCTGCGCTTGGTCCGGGGCTAGGACCGCGGCTCGGATGCGGTGAGTGTCGCGTACAGTGCTTCCCGGCGTGCCAAGCCTCCCATTCCATGGACTGCAAAGAGGAGTGCGACAAAGATGAGAGCCGCTGCGAGGAATGCAGGACCCCAGTGATCAAGAAGTGCACGTCCGTCTGCACGGGCAGCTGTGACTGCAATGCTGAAGCCGACAAGTCATGCACGCCCGAATGCTCCTACAAGGCATGCAGCTACTGCGGGTACAGCCGTGGGAAGAGTTGCAAGAACGACTGCGACAACTACTGCAACAGCAACTGCTGGGGACCATAGCCAGCCGGTCAGGGCTATCCGGCTATACATGTACTCATTGGTCAACTGTGTGCTTGTTCACGTATGTATGCATGTATCTACAGGAGGATCTGGTACGTAATAATAATATAATCCCTCCATCCCTAAAGTTGTACTAAGTCAGCGGCATTTATTTTGGAACGGAGGGAGTATACACAATGCTAGATCCATTCTGATTGTAGTACCTTCTTTGCCTTCAGATGAGTAGATCAATTGCGCAACTAAACTCACAAAGGTTTTGGCTTGAAAGCAGTATATGGAATTAATTATTATAAAGGAACAGTGATACTATGCTAACATTATTCCTTGCATTCCTAGCTCATTTGTGTTCTCCTTACTATTTGCTCTTTTTGGGGGGCCTGGAACTTCTTGTCCCAACCCACTTACTGCATTGTGTTCTTAAATATGTGTTGGTTCCTTTTTCGACACTTGCAAGTTAATTATGCCGATGTGTTGTTTGGGTTCATGGCTGAGATTATTCTTGGCATACAGCCATACGCCCATACACACCACCATGACCACAAAAGAAACTCCAAATACACTATAAGCTTCGCACCATGTTATTGTTTAATTGGTACTCATGTATTTACTCTTTGCTTTTTTACTCAAACTCAACAGACAACAGGAGACAAATCTAGGTTTTGTGCAACATAAGGGATTTCCCTTCCTACTACGTGTATTGTTGTCTGTGAAGCTCCCGCTAGCACCATAGCCCTGAGCACTTGTCAAACTCACCACAAGTATTTACTATTAATACTCTCTTAAAAGAAGGTGGTATTGCATCAACTAATACGAAGATGCACCCGAGACTACGTCCTCTTGGGTGAAAAAAAATTCATAGTGTGAAAAATATTTCATCGATATTAGGCATGTAACTATATTTGAGAGCCATGCATGTTGTTGCAACTTTTCATGAACAAGAAATAATTTTTACATTGTTTGGCAAAAGCATAAGTTTTAGTGCTTAAAAGATTGCTATTATGGAGCACTGAATTAGTGTTAAATTTTTGTTTCCTAGGCTACAATAAGAATCATCTTCTATGGGAATGTACAGTCATACATATGACATAAACATTTGCATGTGCAAACTTATTTAGACTTTTTGTGTTATTCAATTTTCACTTGAATACGTGCTTCATCCTGGAAGATTGAAAAGGCCGCCCATACCAGATCCCCTCGTATTTTGAGTCAAACTTTGACCACCGATTTCACCAGGAAATATGAGTTATACTTATGTTCCCTAAAACTTATAATGTTGGAAACATCTTTTGAACACAAACCCAATAGTATAGTTTTTGGGAGTATATAACTTGTACTCCCTCCGTAAAGAAATATAACATGATCTAAACGCTTTTATATTTCTTCACAGAGGGGGTATTTTGTTAAATCGGCGGTCAAAGATTGACTTGAAGTACAAAAGGTCATATATACCAGACTAAACTATACCCAAGGTATGCATATCTATACGAATTGTACCAACTTGCAAGTTAAGATCAATGCCATTCATGTCACAAGTTGCCTTAGACTTCAAGATATGTTGACTTTCTATTTGGGTTGGACAGTGGAGAAGAGATACTAAATTACTTAGACTATGTCGGCCAGTTACATGGCAAATATAGGTATGCAGATTTTGGTTGGACACAATAACATAATGGGACAATTACAGTTTTGCCCTTAGTTGTGCCAGACCGTGGGTTTTACCCTTGCTTTTCGGCTCTGCTCAGTTTTGCCCTTAGATTTGTCTCTGAGGTCGTTTGAGTGCCCTTTGACCATTTGACCAATACTTTGAAAATTCATAACAAATTCATACGAAGTCATAAAAATGCAAATAAGATATCAAAAAGTTTAGAATGACATTACCTTTATGCGCATGCCATTTGCATTCAGGAAAAAAGTACCGTTTAAACTACATATGGTTATTAATGTTATAGACATTATTAAAAATAAAAAGGTATAAATAATAGTTTTTTTGGGAATAAAAATTGCAGGCAAATGTGGTTGATGTTTTCTGAACATCCCAATATCTTATTTGCATTGTTCTGAGTTCATATCAACTTGTTATGAAGTTTCAAAGTAATGGTCAAAGTCACTTGAAAATTCATAGCAAGTTGATATGAACTCAGAAGAATGCAGATAAGATATCAGGATGTTCAGAAAGCATCACCTACATTTGCCTGTAAATTTTATTCATGAAAAAGTATTATTTATACCTTTTTAATTTTAATAATGTTTATACCATTAATAACCTCGGGTAGTTTAAACGGTACTTTTTTCCTGAATACAAATGGCATGCACATAAAGGTAATGTCATTCTAAACTTTTTGATATCTTATTTGCATTTTATGACTTCATATGAATTTGTTATGAATTTTCAAAGTATTTGTCAAACGGTCAAAGGGCACTCGGACAACCTCAGAGACAAATCTAAGGGCAAAACTGAGCGGAGCTGAAAAGTAAGGGCAAAACCCGTGGGCGACTAAGGGCAAAAATGCATTTGTCCCTAACATAATTAGTAGGAAGAACCGAAAAAGAGATATTGCAATGCACTATATATGTGCAATATTTGGAAAGTGACAAAAAAAAAAACTTTACCCTATGAGTTTCGATCTTGCACAACCCCCTTGAAATTCGTCAACCAATTTCTGCACAGAAGGATATACTTTGTGCATTCCTATTTGTGTGCATGTTAGGTTTGTCTTAAGTCAAGCATTTGGAAGTTTGACCAAGTTTATAGAAAAAAATATATCAACATTTACAGGACCAAATTGATATCATTAGATCCTTCATGGAATATATACTCTCTCCGGTCTTTTTTAGTTTGCATATAAGTTTTGTCCGAAGTCAAAATATCTCAACTTTGACCAAATTTGTTGAAGAAAATATGAACATTCACAATGTGAAATCAATATTGTTAGATTCATTACGGAATGTAGTTTCATGAAATACATATTTGATATTTTAGATGTTGATATTTTTTAATATATATTTGATCAAACTTTGGAAAGTTTGACTTGACAAACTTTACAAAGTTTGAGTTAAGACAAAATAATGTCCGGATTAAAAACAAGGAGGGAGTACTAAGGTGGTGGAAGATTTTTATTTTTTTATTTTTTGAGGGTGAAAGGTGGTGGAAGATTGAAAGCTATAGCAATGCAGAATAGCAAAATGACCCCTTTCCAAAGTTTTTTTTTCCCGAGAAAACTTGTATTACTCATAGTCATAATGTCTGGATACAATCAGCATTGCATAGTTGTGCAACACTCGGAGGTCCCACACCAAGCCATACAACAGTATGGCTATTTGATCTACCAAAGTTTGCCATTAAACGGCGTAGAGAATTCTGACGTACATGAGTAATACAAGTTTGTCGTTCTAGCAGCTTCAACTTGATATCTTCAATCAAGACAAGAAATCTATGAAAATGCAAGGTAGTAGAATTTTTAATCTCCAGAGAGGGGCTTGCCATTTCAGATGTACCAAGGATAACCCCTCCAATCGACAGAAACAACTCTCCTGCATGCCATGCTGTGGCTCTATACACAGGGTACTTTTCCTAAGCCATGTCGTGCGCAGTACTTCCATGGATTTGTCAAAGGGTGTAATCAAAGCACGGTTTCAACCATGTCTACTCATTCAAACTTCAATTTAAAAAGGTATAAGATCGAGCTTGTCTTGTGGAATCCAATCGAAGAGCCGTGCCTGGTCAACTTGAGTGATTAAGTCAACTTGTAATCGCGTGGAACCGTGCCCGGTCAAGATGCGTAGTAACATGCATGTATGCATGCTTTGCGCAGATCTCAACCTGTAGTTTACATAGATACACATCTACGCATATTTTCTACACATATTTCAGTGATGGCTAGCACCTTGAGCTGGGTGCCTATAAAGAAGCATCGCCCGCTCCTTCATAGGTACTCCCGGTCGAGTTTCTTCTCTAGCTAGCTCTAGCTACCTTCGCTTGCGGTGTCCACGGCGCAATGGCTTCAGGTGCAGCCGCTCTCACTCTGATGCTAGCCACCGTCGCTGCCGTCCTCGCCCTGCTGGTTATGCCCTCCTTGGCACGCTGTCCGTCCCTTGGTTCGGCACCACCACCACCAACGCAGGCGCCGCCCCCACCACTGGAGGCGACACCACCACCACCATTACCGGCGCAGGCGCCGCCGCCACCACCGGAGGCGATACCACCACCACCGGCGCAGGCGCCGCCACCCGCGCCGGGTCCACCTCGGCCCAGATGCGATATCTGTAACAGAGAGTGCTACCCGGCGTGCACAACCTCTCACCCTGATTCCAAGGCCTGCGACGAGAAATGCTACAACGATAAGAGCCGTTGCGACCAGTGCAGGACCCCCAAGATCGAGGAGTGCACAGCCAACTGCACCGGCAGCTGTGACTGCAACACCGAATCCTACAAGTCATGCAGCGACGCCTGCCTCTTCCAAGAATGCAGCCGCTGCTCGGCCAGCCATCAAAAGGATTGCAGGTACCAGTGCAACCTCGACTACTGCAACGGCAATAAGTGCTGGTGACCATAGGCCATGCGGTTGTATGCATGTACTACTCCATGGTCGACTCTATCTGCTTGTGCACTTGTCTACGTACGTATGTACCTACTGTATACACGCACGGGAGGACCTGGCAATAAAAAAACAATATACTATCAATTTCACTATTGTTCCATCTCGTTGATTAGCTACACGATTTTAAGTTTCTCTCGCTCACTTTTTTTTCCTGACTGATATTATGAGATTTAGGGCCAGTACGGCTCCTGCGAATGTCAACTTCACTCCCATATAACTCCAGTGAAACATAGAAAGTTGAACAAGAGCAGCATAACATTGGCTAACATGTGAGATGTGACGCCCATATATACACGGCACTCTGTACTTCCCGCGGAGCCAGGATCCTGATCAGATGAGGACGACAACGGTCGGCGCAGAGCGAAGGGCGGGCAGACGCGCGAACAACGACCGGGGCGGGCCGGGTCGGGGAGGAGGCCGGGTGGTCGCGCGCGGGTGTCGACGGCGGCTACGGGCGATGCAAACTGATCTTAGATCGGAAAACCAAAAAATAAACGCCGATCAAAACGACCTTCAAGAGAGAGAAAAATCCGGATCAAAGGATCGGGAAAAAGACTCTCTAGGGCAACCGGTCAACACGACCGGCGGACGAACCCTAGCTACGGGCGATGCGACCCCCTGCGGCGTTTATGGAGGCCGACCGCCCCCGGGGCGGCGCGGAGCGGAAGCGGCAGGCGGTGGTTAGGGTTGGATCGGTTAGACAGATACCATGTTAGAAGGGATAGAGAGATATAGTGAAATTGATGTCTATTGCTTGAGCCTCACAGGCATATATATATAAGAGTACAATGATCAATTTGACAAGACCAAATCCTAGTCTATCTTATACTTCCTAATAATCATAACACTCAACACCATTCAAAGAAGTTGGAGCTTCAGTCATGTGGAAGAAGATCTCCCAGACGATTCAGTAAGAATGAAGATTACCCTTTGTGGTACTGGTGTACCACAAGCAACCATCAAATCCGTGACATATGTGACTGAGTATTTCATCATTCTTGACAAATGATTCAAACGAGGATCGATACCTCTCAACTATGTCTTCACTTATTGCTATCTGTTGTTGCATAGCTTGGGATGCCTTGGAATTTGTTCTTGTCGTCATCTAGAAGTCTCCCCAGCCTCTTCCTCTTTGCAACGGCAAGAAACTCATCTTGGTACTCGTCCAAATCACCATTTTGTATTTCATCAGTGTTAAAAATTAAATCTTATGGAGCCTAGAGTGCTGGAGGATTCCGGTGACATGTGCTACCCCCTTCGTTTCATACTGTAGTGCATACATATTTTTGAAAAAGTCAAACGTCACAAGCTTTTACCAGGCTTGCGGAGAAAAACATGTACATCTAAAATGACAAATATATATCATTAGAATCATCATAAGACGTAGTTTCATATTCATATATTTGGTATTGTAGGTATAAATAGTTTTCTCTATAAAATTGATCAAAGTTGGCAAAGTTTGACTTTTCGGAAGAAAAAAAACTATACGCACTGCATTATGGAACGGAAGGAGTATCACTTTTGATGTCCTCAAACATGATGGTCAAGTTGTCCTCGTTGTAAATGTCATGCTTTCGGAACTTGCCACAACCACTTCTCATCGCACAGTTGACTTCATGATAAGAATAACTGTAAATGTCAACTTACTTACCTAGCCTTCTTCGACCATCCAACAACCTGCTTGATAGTGTTCCTCTCGTAATACTACCTACCACCCGTCTCGTTCATCTTCAAAAAAATTCCAGATGCCATACTCTGCCAATTCAAATTACTTCATTTTTTCTTCAATAGAGATTTGTATACTCCAAACCAATCATGGTTTCAAAGTCCTTTGCTACATCATCAAAAGTCAAGGATGTAAGGGTGTGTTTGGCTATTTGCCAACACATACTTGTTGGTAAACAATTTTGGTCAAACCCAAGTGTTCGCCTCACTCCATACGATGGCCATTCTTCAAATGAATAAGTGAAATTAATAGGAGACCACGCTGGTTCAAAATCATTTAGCAATTTCACAGACAACAATAATGGCTAGCTAGTCAAGAGTCAAGATTACTGGTGGTGGTTAAGAACTGATCTAGAAAAGGAGCTAGGGGTCGAGGAGAAGGATATGGAGGGGGCGGGACTACTGGTGAAGGCCTACTCCTATTAGTGCAAATCTACTGATGATGATGAATTACTGAGCCAGACAAGGAGGAGCGAGTTGAGAGTGGCGTTGTCAACTAGGGATGAAGGAAGATAAAGCTAGAAGTGGAGCAGTGGAGGGCGGCAACCTCAGTGATAGTAGGAAGTGAAGAGGGGTGGAAGTCCGATGATGAGTACCAAAGAGCGGTGCCATCAATGATGGAAGGGAACAGAGGGCTTGGGATCTAGCCGAGTGTTTGGTACTACTCCTATTGTTGGTAGCCAATCTAATGGGCCCTTATTACTTCAATCTGGTTGGATTGGGTAGTATCTTCCTTCTTCCATGATAAACTAGATGATATCATGCACGTTGTTGCGGGAATCAGTTGCAATTTTAGTGAGATTTGGTAATATGAAGCACATATGTTTAAATTAACAATATGTGAAATAAAACTGAAGTTACATACTATATATATTGTATTAGTGAAAAATATTTACTTAAGATAGTAAGTATCATAATATAATGAAAATCTTTTGTCATGCATGTTATGGTGGACCTTTGAGATGTGACATTTATGGTGAGATGGCACATGTGCATGTTGAGCTAAATAGAAGTAGTGAGAATCAATTAATAATGGAAAACTTTTTTTCATGCATGTTGAGGTGGGCTTTTGATGGGTTGGCATTTTGCGGTGAGGTGGCATGTGTGTTTGTTAAGATAAATAGAAGTAGTGGGAATCAACTACTTAGATATATGGGATACAAGATTTGGGAGCGGTGAGGGCTATATGGGGGTTGCACCAAAAGACCCCATCCCCATGGGAAAACCTCTATGGGTCCCACACAGTACTCATGTGATTCCCACGCGGTAGGGCGGCATGACCCCTCCCTGGGCCATGTGGGAAGTGGCACGGATCCCCCTTTGTCGTTTAGTCTTCCGAGAAGTTTGATCTTGATTTTTCTAATGTAATTTCTGAGTTATAGAAGTTTCAGGGAAACCTTCCTTGCATTTTATTAGTGTCGGTGCAATTTTCAGCAATAATAATCATGGGGCGTACACATAGATAATAGGTGCACACGAGGCAAGGATTTACCCAGATTCAGACCCTTGAGATGCCCTACATCCCGCCTTTGTGGAATGTACTGATGGTTTCCTTGTATGAGCGCTAGGGTTTGTGTGATAGCACATATGTTGTGCCGCATGTTGAGAGATGCGGTAAGGAGATGTGTTAAAAGGCTATGAGGCGTATTGAGCATACTGATCGGAAGGCCCCTTACCTCCTCTATAGATGGACAAGGGAAAATGTTACATGGGCACGAGTCGATTTATATGGATCTACTAAATATACATGCAATGGCGGCGCTAGGGGTCTTCCCTGGACTTCCATGGAATACCAAAGAATTGCTGATCCATTGGTATCCTGCTGCTAGCTAGCTGTATATTTGTTGTCATATTGCTATAAAATTGCACAAATGAATACCAAGCAAGAAATTCCTGGCTCCGCCATTGTATACATGTCATGTACCGAAATCACAAGTCAGAGGGCGTTTCTCTTGCAAAGTTCACTCTCACCTTCTCTTGTGATGACAAGTGGCTCACTGCATGTGTGACACTTGTTGTAACCTGAGAGTTTTGTGTTTTTTTTGTTCATGTATTTTCAAAACATTTTGCTTCATGTGAGTTAACAAAAAAATCACGAAAATCTAACAAAAGGCAAGCAAAATCCCACCCCCTCCCCCTAGAAAAAAAAACTGAAAACCCCCAATATGCGTGCAAAAAAATATATAATGCGTCCCACGGATGCGCTCAGCGGGCGACACGTGGCGGTGGCTAGGAGCACCACATGTCAGCGCATGGACCGCTCCCTAGTGACCGCCTGAGGTCCCCAGGAAGGGGTACCCTCCAGTTAGTCGCTCTTTTTTTAGACAAAGTTAATCGCTCCTGTATTGTACTTCAAGTAGAGATGTGCCCGGTATACATGGTGGCTTCGAGTCGCAGGCCCAGGCCACCTCTTGGTGGGCTTTGAGCCACAAAGTTTACCATAATATATATTTTTAGACATATAAATCATATTTTGATCATCTAATTAATGATTTTTTTTCCTGAAGTACATGTGAGCCTTATAAATAAATCCAAACAGAGGGAGCACCATTTTGTACTAAGTCATTTGATCTCGTGTAACCTCCAACTAAGTATGCAAGGTGAAACGACGATGGAATGACAATATAAAATAAACACAGGAAAAACGAATATTCATTTCTGAGCCCAAACTCATCTGCACCCGGTTAAGAGAAAATTTAAAAGAAAATACATAAAAAGTTCAAAAAATCTGAATTTCTTTTTTACATGGAGGATGATTTGGCGTGTGAGGTCTTCCCTAAATTTCAGATCGTTTGGACATATGAATAGCTAACTCCGCCTATGTTTTCTCAACATAGCCGGTCCCAAGCCCAGGTAAAGGAGAAGGGTTGTGATAGGCTTGGCGAGCCAACGTAAAAACTCAGCCACTCTTATGGAGATGAAACCCAAAAGATTTTCGTTGGGGCGTAACCCTCTCAGCGACGCGCCACATCGGAACCCGGGTGTGGTGGAAAATGGGCAAGGGCCGGGCCGTCACCCCCCAGGTGGCGCGCCGTATCTTGATCCGGATACGGTGGCAAGTGAGCGAGGATCGGGTCGTCGCATCCTTAGTGGCGCGCTACATCGGCGCCCGGATGTAGTGGAAAATGAGCAAGGGTCTTCGCATTTGACTCGACGAGTGCGAAGGGTAAGGAAGCTAGCCGAGCCTAGGAGGATTCGCTTAGGTAGCTGGAACGTAGGGTCTCTGACAGGGAAGCTTCGGGAGCTAGTTGATGCAGCGGTGAGGAGAGGTGTTGATATCCTTTGCGTCCAAGAAACCAAATGGAGAGGACAGAAGGTGAAGGAGGTGGAGGATACCGGCTTCAAGCTGTGGTACACGGGGACGGCTGCAAACAGAAATGGCGTAGGCATCTTGATCAACAAGAGCCTCAAGTATGGAGTGGTAGACGTCAAGAGACGTGGGGACCGGATTATCCTGGTCAAGCTGGTAGTTGAGGACTTGGTTCTCAATGTTATCAGCGCGTATGCCCCGCAAGTAGGCCACAATGAGAACACCAAGAGGGAGTTCTGGGAAGGCCTGGAAGACATGGTTAGGAGTGTACCGATTGGTGAGATGCTCTTCATAGGAGGAGACCTCAATGGCCACGTGGGTACATCTAACACAGGTTTTGAAGGGGCGCATGGGGGCTTTGGCTATGGCATCAGGAATCAAGAAGGAGAAGATGTCTTAAGCTTTGCTCTAGCCTACAACATGATTGTAGCTAACACCCTCTTTAGAAAGAGAGAATCACATCTGGTGACTTTTAGTAGTGGCCAACACTCTAGCCAGATTGATTTCATCCTCTCGAGAAGAGAAGATAGGCGTGCGTGCCTAGACTGTAAGGTGATACCTGGAGAGAGTGTTGTACCCCAGCATAAGCTGGTGGTTGTTGACTTCCGCTTTCGGATTCGTGTCCAGCGGGATAAGCGTGCCAAAGTCGCTAGAACGAAGTGGTGGAAGCTCAAGGGGGAGGTAGCTCAGGCGTTCAAGGAGAGGGTCATTAAGGAGGGCCCTTGGGAGGAAGGAGGGGATGCGGACAATGTGTGGATGAAGATGGCGACTTGCATTCGTAAGGTGGCCTCGGAGGAGTTTGGAGTGTCCAGGGGAAGGAGAAGCGAAGATAAGGATACCTGGTGGTGGAATGATGATGTCCAGAAGGCGATTAAAGAGAAGAAAGATTGCTTCAGACGCCTATACCTGGATAGGAGTGCAGACAACATAGAGAAGTACAAGATGGCGAAGAAGGCCACAAAGCGAGCTGTTGGTGAAGCAAGAGGTCGGGCATATGAGGACCTCTACCAACGGTTAGGCACGAAGGAAGGCGAAAGGGACATCTATAAGATGGCCAAGATCCGAGAGAGGAAGACGAGGGATATTGGCCAAGTCAAATGCATCAAGGACGAAGCAGGCCAACTCTTGGTGAAGGACGAGGAGATTAAGCATAGATGGCGGGAGTACTTCGACAAGCTGTTCAATGGGGAGAATGAGAGTTCTACCATTGAACTGGACGACTCCTTTGATGAGACCAGCATGCGTTTTGTGCGGCGAATCCAGGAGTCTGAGGTCAAGGAGGCTTTAAAAAGGATGAAAGGAGGCAAGGCGATGGGCCCTGATTGTATCCCCATTGAGGTGTGGAAAGGTCTCGGGGACATAGCGATAGTATGGCTAACCAAGCTTTTCAACCTCATTTTTCGGGCAAACAAGATGCCAGAAGAATGGAGACGGAGTATATTAGTACCAATCTTCAAGAACAAGGGGGATGTTCAGAGTTGTACTAATTACCGTGGAATTAAGCTGATGAGCCATACAATGAAGCTATGGGAGAGAGTCATTGAGCACCGCTTAAGAAGAATGACAAGCGTGACCAAAAATCAGTTTGGTTTCATGCCTGGGAGGTCGACCATGGAAGCCATTTTCTTGGTACGACAACTTATGGAGAGATATAGGGAGCAAAAGAAGGACTTGCATATGGTGTTCATTGACTTGGAGAAGGCCTATGATAAGATACCGCGGAATGTCATGTGGTGGGCCTTGGAGAAACACAAAGTCCCAGCAAAGTACATTACCCTCATCAAGGACATGTATGATAATGTTGTGATAAGTGTTCGTACAAGTGATGTCGACACTGATGACTTCCCGATTAAGATAGGACTGCATCAGGGGTCAGCTTTGAGCCCTTATCTTTTTGCATTGGTGATGGATGAGGTCACCAAGGATATACAAGGAGATATTCCATGGTGTATGCTCTTTGCGGATGATGTGGTGCTAGTTGACGATAGTCGGACGGGGGTAAATAGAAGTTAGAGTTATGGAGACAAACCTTGGAATCGAAAGGGTTTAGGCTTAGTAGAACTAAAACCGAGTACATGATGTGCAGTTTCAGTACTACTAGGTGTGAGGAGGAGGAGGTTAGCCTTGATGGCCAGGTGGTACCCCAGAAGGACACCTTTCGGTATTTGGGGTCAATGCTGCAGGAGGATGGGGGTATTGATGAAGATGTGAACCATCGAATCGAAGCCGGATGGATGAAGTGGCGCCAAGCTTCTGGCATTCTCTGTGACAAGAGAGTGCCACAAAAGCTAAAAGGCAAGTTCTACAGGACGGTGGTTCGACCCGCAATGTTGTATGACGCTGAGTGTTGGCCGACTAAAAGACGACATGTTCAATAGTTAGGTGTGGCGGAGATGCGTATGTTGAGATGGATGTGTGGCCATACGAGGAAGGATCGAGTTCGGAATGATGATATACGAGATAGAGTTGGGGTAGCACCAATTGAAGAGAAGCTTGTCCAACATCACCTGAGATGGTTTGGGCATATTCAACGCAGGCCTCCAGAAGCTCCAGTGCATAGCGGACGGCTAAAGCGTGCGGAGAATGTCAAGAGAGGGCGGGTAGACCGAATTTGACATGGGAGGAGTCCGTTAAGAGAGACCTGAAGGATTGGAGTATCACCAAAGAGCTAGCTATGGATAGGGGTGCGTGGAAGCTTGCTATCCATGTGCCAGAGCCATGAGTTGGTTGCGAGATCTTATGGGTTTCACCTCTAGCCTACCCCAACTTGTTTGGGACTAAAGGCTTTGTTGTTGTTGTTGGACATATGAATAGCTCTTAGCAAAAAAGACCAATTGGGTCAGAACAGTAGATGAACAGTAAACTGTTTCACAAACCTCAAATTTTGTCTTTTTCGCTGAAAGCTACTCAGATGTCCAAATGAGTTGAATTTAAAGTGGACCTCACGCACCTAAGCATCTTCCATGCAAAAAAAAAAAGATTTTTTTCAATTTACTATTCACCACGGGAGCAGATGAGTTCGGGAGCCATAGCCGTAGTCCAAGAAAAACCGTCATCTTTTACAAAAGGGATATGTGTGAGGAAATGAACGGACAGTTAGTGGGCAAGAAAGCTGCTGTAATACACAGCTAAACGCATACACCACTGACGAATGACTCATTTCCAGACATTACTGATTACTGAATATAGCTCAGATCGGTGCCCATGGGATGTAATTAATAGAATAGTCTCCCTCGTCTCTCCAGTTAAGCTAAAATTGTGACTCAACAACTAAATGTTCAACAGACCACCCACCGTTCCAAAACGGCAGCAGGAAACCAAGTAACCGCGTGCATGCAAAATGTATCATAAGGCATCACGACATGGGGATACAGAATACAGAAAATGGTGCACTTTAGACTCCGAATGAACAAGGAGAACGTCCGCCAGCCCCTCTCCCCCCTCCAACCCGCCTACGCATCATCGAAACGCGCAACCAGGGCGCGGTCTATTTCAGTCATCAGACACCTTGGGGGAGCTCTCAGGCGTCTTGGGCATCGCGTCCGAGGCCTTCTTCGCCTTGTGCGCCTCCACCGCGGCTTTGAAGTCATCCCTGACGCCGGTATCCTTGAACTTGAGGGCGAACGTGGTGAGTCCGCCCGGCGAGTCGCCGGTGCTGTTGACGCAGGCAAACGTCACGCCCTTCTTCTCCATGTCCTTCAGTGACATGTCGTCGTACAGGCTCGCGTTCAGGACCAGCCGGTAGTTGCCCTTGGCCCTCATGACGAGCCGGGACCTCTTGCCGCCGGACACCGGGACATTCAGCTTCAGCTCCCCTTTTCCTCTTTCTTTCCAGCCCCCGTCGAGGTACTCGTACATTGCGGAGTCTGCGGTGAACACGGCCATCTCGTTCTCTTCACCTGTCTCCACTGGGCCCTCTGGCATGGTGAATTTCTTTGGTGCTTCTGCTGCAGCGACAAGCGATGGAACAGAACTCCCGTTGTTGTTCATACCACCGATATTGAAAGAAGGGAAGGATGAACCGTCGCTCTTTAGCCCAAATAGGGGAGCGTTTGTGCTTTCTTTAGAAGCTGAGCCAAAGGAAAAAGATGAGGCTGAAAACCCAGTTCCAGCCAGTCCCGTGAAGGCATTATGGCCACTCGACACATTCATAAAAGAGAAGAGAGGTGTCGGTGATGATGACTGCCCTTTGTTATCAGCATCCTTCTGCTCAGATGATACGTCCTTGGTCCCTGATTCAGATTCATCTTTCTTCTCTACACCATCCTTGCTGCTTTTATCTTCATCTCCACCTTCATTCACTTTAGCACCTTCATCTTCTGTTTTGCACTCGACTCCAGATGTCTTGCTGTTATCTACCTTGGGCTCTCCAACCAGCACTTTGTCCTCACCAGTTCCATCCCCTGGGTCGTCTGCCTTGTTATCAGTTTCAATAAGTGGAGAGTGTGCTTCCATTGGGGCATCCGACTCTTTCAGGCCCGATTCATCCTTTTGAATCTCTGCTACCTCATCAGAATTTGCATTCATGTCAGCTTCTTTCCCACTTCCATTGCTGGCCTCATTTGCTTTCTCACTTGAGCCCCTTACATTTGACGTTGTGGCATCAGAAGGTGGAGGTTCTGAGACAGGAATACTTGCTTGAACACTAGAATCACTTGTGGTAAACTTAATTGCAGAGAAAGGATTAGAAGGAGCTGACGACGGCTGCTGGCGCCGAACCTTTACAATTTTTCGGGTTGCCATCACTTCCTCACTAGCTTTCTTAAATGTTCCTCCCTCTTGCTCCAGTGAGTCATCATCAAGCTCAGGATTGTCCTTGTTGATTTGTTTATCTGCAACCCTCTTCCGAGAGGTTTGAGCATGTTCCTCATCCGCCATCTTAGGAGCTTTGAATACCTGGATATCAAAACATCAGAACAAACTAAGCAAACAGTAATAAACAACTGCATACAAGTGACCTTCTAATCATTATAGGGCATGGCACAGTTTATGCACATATTTGACTACGCAGGCTCCATTTTTTGAAATACACCAAGCCATTCACAGAATAAACTTCAAATAAACCAGGAAAATTGAAAGGCAATTATTGTTTTATGTCAGAAAAATAAAGGGTAAAGTAGGGAAAATGTAACCAAGAGAAGACAACAGGCATACACAAAATGAAAAACCATAATGTAGCCAAACTAGGTTACCCAAAGTGCAAAGATGAATGTGTAATCTCATATCATGTATTATGGTACTTGTGTGACTAAGAAACAAACATAACGGCAGTTTTCCAACTTCACGTAGCAACTGTAAGAGCATCTCAGAAGGGATCCCAATCCCACCAGCATTGCTACTTTCTGTCTTAGCTAGATCAAGCTTGTTTTCCAATAGTCTTTGTATTTCTCATTCTGCTCCAGATTGCATCCGGGAGACTCTTTGTAAGTTTGTTGCTTGATCAATAAAGGCCGACGTTCTCTAAAAAAAAAAATCCCACCAGCCTTGCTACTTTCTGCCTACAACCATCCTCATCAGTGGAGTATCTATATTATTTCTGGGTAAATTTTGTTTAGAGTAATTTTAACATGCTCCCTCTTACCCCCTCTTTCCACATGGAAGGTAAAAAGGTAAGAGCTAATCGGACCACTATTTAATCAAATCAATGGCTCAGATTTATTATGTACTCTTACCTCTCATGTGAAAAGGGGAGGTAAGGGGGAGCATGCTAAAATTTGCCTTTTGTTTATTGCTTGAGCAACAAAGATAAAATACAGGTCAAACAAAAAAATTAATTTCTTGTGCGCAGTTTGGTTTTGACTGGACTGTTTCAAAGATCAGAGGGGTTTACAGCCAAATATGTTGTTAGTTAACATGTAAAGATTGCTCTTATATGTTGTTAAAATCCACAATATGCCTAGGGGTGTTAATTACATAGAATTATTTCAATGGTAAGCAACCCTGGCATGCATAGTTCCTTCCGTCCAATTACCTGACATCTAGGAAGGAACAGAACCAGCATGGTGTGGGGCATTCAACCGCGGATATTCTGTGTGTGCTAGGTAAGATGTAGCAACAGTGAGCTCATCATTGCCAGATGAAGATGACTACGAATCCAAGATAAAATGCATGAGGAAGCTATGATGACACATTGCGATGTGGTGGGGGAACAACCAAGAAGGAATGGCTTTGCATATATAGATGAGACAAAAATATGACCATTAGACTAGCACTAACAAATAGCACCATTACAAATACATTTTTATTTAAAGGATATCAATTAAATATGGGAGGGTGGAATATAGGTAGTGGAAAATTGAGTTGGGAGTCAGTTGGAGCATGAAGAGATATGGATGGAATTGTTTGGAGACGCCCTAGCAAAAAATACTACACAATATTCATGAACGAAAGAATATGTCTCCTCTATATATATCAAATGGTAAGTTCTGTGTTCGCGGAAAACAAATATTCTCCTGCATTGCGATGTTGGCATGGTACTAACATACCACGGGCAGGTAATGTCTCCTAAAACTAGAAGTGTGCATGTTATATGTGCAACATTATGCTTAAACATGTAGGTGGTATTTTAACATCTAAAGCAGGAGAATTTCTATATATGAGCAATGAGAAATATTTTACTGAAAGGTACAAGTTGAAATCCAGCCTACACAAATGTATACTGATGCACGGAAACTCCCTAGTCCTAATAGCTCCCAAGCTGCAGTGGTCCGAGGAGAACTTTATCTTTTGGATATTGCAAGAAGTTTAGAAAATACACATACGAATATAAAATATTGCAATATTATGTGGAATGGCAATTTTTCTTAGAAAAAGATACATCTCTGTAAGCTATGCAAGAAAAAAAAAATACTCCCTCCGATCCAAATTAATTGTCGCTGCTTTAGTACAACTTTGTAGTACAAAGTTGTACTAAAGCAGCGACAATTAATTTGGATCGGAGGGAGTAGATCGAAGCACTAGTCTTGTGTTTGTTTGCACATGGTAGAGACGAAAATATTTGTTTTGCGGAATTTTGAGGATCTATAGTGTATTCCCAGTTTCCCACATATGTACAAGTGGGACTTCTCGAGGGTTTTTTTTCTACTTAAAATGCTTCTTAAGCTTTTGGGTCAAAAAATGAAGCTCCCCGCAGCTCAGGAGCCAACTGTCTACTGTCCTGATGTGGTGGACAAGGAGCGGATGGCTTGGAGTCGGGGTGCTTGGGAAACGACTCTCACCGCCGCATCGATCCAAGCCATCTGCTAGCGTACGAGCATCAAGACACATCCTTTCCGTCGGGCACAAGAGGCCTACTGTTCCCCCAAAAATTTCAACCGTGTATGACAAATAATTTCTGCAAATCTATACACCCACGCATGCTGTTCTTGTTTCATTCATACAGGCATAAAAACAGAACATGAACACATACATGAATCAAGCAGCAAACGTACATCCACGGGCAATTTAATGGAACTTTTACCTCGGGACGAAGCTCGGCAGAGACTGGGAGTCGGGGCGAGCTTGGGCCGCGACCTGGGCTCGGCGGAGGGCTGGGGCTGAGATGCGGTCCGACGGAGGGAGGGCTCGGGAGTGGCTGGGGTCGACGGAGAGGGGGGCAGGGGAAGGGAGTGGGTGGTGGTGGTGGCGGCGGCGCAAACCCTAGCAACGGTCTCTGCTCGCCATGTCGCCCGCGGTGGTGGGAAGGAGCAGAAGAAAACGGTTCAGAGGTGCGAGGGGAGGAGAGAAACAGGTGTGAAGTGTTCAGTTTGCGCTTGTGCCCCCTCTCCACGCGACCAACCCCGATGCAGGCCACGTGAAGGTCGCCGTACTGGGACGCCAGGGATATCCTCCGGTGCACCCGGTGCGGGCTAAAATCACTGTTTGACCGTTTAATCGAAAATTTGCACGAATTAATCCTGTGCTCGGGGTTATTGATGAGGCGGCTTCTTTTGAATGAATAGGTCAATGCAAAAAAAAGTAACTTATGACTAAATGCATGACTTGACGTTGTTGCGTAGAGAAGAGAATAAGGTAGTGGGTTGCAACTACTTCCTCCGTGTCAGCGAATCCGACGGCCAAAAACGACTAAAAGTGACGATCTAACGGCTAGAAATGCTAATGGCCTGAGAGGGCTGGGAGGGTGCTCAGTTTTAATATATCTAAATTTGACAGTATGATAGCCAACCCGATGGAAATAAACAGAAGGCAAATATTTTTCTTAGTACTTTGCACGTAGCCACGTACTATATTCTTAGGTATAAATTCACAAATCAATCGTATGCTCATCGTTTTGTACACATATTAGGTATAAATTCACAAATCAAGCCTATGCTCGTTGTTTTGTATGCATATCGCATACTCTTTGGATGTAGGAGGCAAATTGGCGGTATGTGTATTTATTTGTGCATACAAGGGAAACAAATCTTTATACCTGGAACTTTTGTCAGAGTATCAATAAAGTTACAAGCCATTTTTAAAGAAAGAGTGCATTTATTTGAACATGAGTATCCTTTATCTATCGTGGAACATAGTGGTTTTCGTAGATTTTGTTCTTCTTTGCAGCCGTTGTTTAAGATGGTGTGCAGAAATACTATTAGGAATGATATTGCGGCTATGCATTCTACTCAAAGGGAGAATATGGTGAATTTTTTTGCAACATTTAAACACTGAGTGGCAGTCACTGCAGATTTGTGGAGAGCAGGCTATCAAAAGAGAGGTTACATTACCATCACTATATTGATGATTCTTGGAATCTAAAGAGCTTTCTTATGACTTATGAGGTATAAAATTTGTACATAGCAAAAAAGTAATTATTATCAATTAGTCATTTACCATACTATGCTTATGCAAAACTCAAAACTTGGAGTGGCTGGGGTCGATGGAGAAGGGGGCAGGGGAAGGAAGTGGGCGGCGGCGGCAGCGGCGCAAACCCTAGCACCGGTCTCTGCTCGCCCTGCTACCCGCGGCGGTGGGAAGGAGCGGAAGAAAAGAAAATGCTTCAGGGATGAGAGGAGAGAAACAGGAGTGAAGTGTTCCAGTTTACGCTATGCCTCCTCTCTCCAGGTCGCCGTACTGGGGCGCCAGTCGCCAGGGAAAGCATCCGGTGCACCCAGTCTGCCGTAGCGCGGCTATGTGCCGCTTATCACGATAGGTTACACATTTTCTCTCCTTTTTTTAGATTTAGGTTACACCTTTTTTTTTCTCCTTTTCACTTTATTTAGGGAAAAGCTTCGCTTCATCCGGCTGAAAACTCACTCGCGTCCGCCTCCCTCCCTGTTTGCCACACGTTGCACGTGGGGCACATCAACCGCTGACCTCTGTATCTTTATCCCAACAGTCACACATTCTCCCGTTGACCCTCCCATCCGCTACCTCTATCTCTCCATCCCCTGCATCTTTCCATGGATCTCATCCCCAGCTCTTCTCAAAACAAGCACGTTGTTGTAACCGCACCACATCGGTCGTGACCACTGTCGTCCTTCCTCTGTTGCAAAAACGCGGGTGCGGCAGAGACCACAGAGATGCTCTCTCTATTTGCAGCCGTCAGCGTTCTTGCAAGTTTTCGCAGCAACAGTCTTGTTGGAGGAATACATAGAAGACTGTTGGGTCTTGTTGCAATGAAGGTTTTGCAACAAGAGTCTTGTTGCAGAAAAATAGAGAAGAAGAAGTTTTGCATCAAGGGTTCTTGTTGCAGAAAAATAGACAAGGAGAAGTTTTGCAATAGGGGTCTTGTTGCAGCAAATTAAAGATGAGAAGATTTTGCAACAGAGGTCTTGTTACAGAAAATTAGAGAAGAAGAGATTTTGTAACAGGGATATTGTTGCAGAAAATTAGAGAAAAGAAGATTTTGCAACAAAAGCATTGTTGTGGAAAATTAGAGAAGAACAGAGAAAAAGAAGCCGACGGCTCGCCTCGTACAATCGGAGAGATGCCGACCCAAATCACTTTTTTGCTGGCAGTAGGCCGGCGCTCGTCCTGCTGACGTCAAGCCGACGTCCCCTGAATTTCCCCCCTTTTTACTCTATTTATATTTAAAATTAAATACGTACATTTCAAAAATTTAAATTTACTTGGGAAATTTAAAAATGTAACATAGTATAAAAAATTTGATAGCGCTGTTTTAAAAATGTTGATTACTGTCAAAAAAATGTTTGTGACAATTAAAAAAAGTTTCTGCATTTCAAAAAAATGTACACAAATTTTATTAAAAAGGGTATACAATGTAGAAAAATGTTTGCGCAATGTAAAAAAATATAATTTGTGCCAATTAAAAAAATTTACGTCACATTTGATGGAAATATTCCCACGTTCGAAAAAAACGTTGGTGACATTTAAAAAAATGATATATACAAATGTAAAAAAATGTACACTTAGTTTTAAAAAGGTCTGTTTCATAAAAAAATGTATGATGATATTTTGAGAAAATATCCGTGCATTTTCCACAAAATGTCCGTGAAAATTTCAAAAGGTTTATACAATGTCAAAACAATGTTTACATAGTTTAAAAAATGTGTATTGCCATTTAAAAAAGGTACGCTTTGTATTTGGAAAAAACGTTACCATATATTGAAAAAGTGTAAAAAAATGTATTTAAAAGATGTACATTACGTATATGAAAAATGTCCAGCGTGTATCAGAAAATGTATAATGTGTGCTCTATAAACGTACACTGTGTACTGGACATATGTTAAAAGAAAGAAAACCGATAAAAAAGAAACAAAAAAACTATAGTGAAGAAATAAAGAAAAATAAAAAACAAATGAGAAAACAAAGAAACTGAAGTAAAATGAAGAGAAAAACAAAAACAAAAGAAAACCAGTGAAAAGGCAAAAAAACAAAGAAAAAAAGGAAAAAAAAACACGAAGATAACCAAAGCTAGCGAACCCTTAAACCAGATCATCATGTACTTACGATGCTAGCAAGCTTTGTTCAGGTTGAAGTGGCTAAGCTAGGTGATGAACACTGATGTTTCTTAGCCTGCACCTAGAGTAAAGAAAACCACTGATCAGGGGACATTTGAACCCCAAAAACCTTGGCTAGGGCAAGCTGCGGTGTTGTTTGGTAGGCACCGTCCATCATGTTGTTGCTCGCTGAGATATCAGCGCCATAGTGCCTCGATGAAGCAGCGGTGACGTTGTACGTCATCCGCGTCTGCGTCCCTCCCGAGTGAGGCTAGGGTTAGCTGCCTCGACGCGTGTGGCGGCGAGGCGCGGCGCAGTGGCACCTCTTGGAGAGAGGGGTCACACCATATTTTGGAGGCGAGAGTATGGCTGACAATAGGGGCCTGGCGGGAACGGCGGGGAGTATCGGTGCTAAAACGGTGGATCTTGGGTAGGGGGTCCCGAGCTGTAGGTCTAGGAACGATGGTAATAGGGGACGAAGGGAGACGATGTTTACCTAGGTTCGAGCTCTCGAAGAGGTAAAACCCTACGTCCTGCTTTTGATTGTATTGATGTGATGAAGTACAGAGTACAAGATGATCTACCTCGAGATCGTATGATTGTGTTCTGAACCCTAAGGCTGGTAATCGTGCCTCTAAATACTGAACCCCCGGCTTATATATGCATAGGGGGTACCTAGGTTACGCATATGGTCGGTTGTCTACACGCCAGCTACAGAGTAGTCTTTGAAGTGCACGCCAAGTCTTCGGAGATTTCCATCTTGGTTACGCTGAGGTTCGCAGCCTCGGTAGTCCTTCCTTTTAGTGATCGGCGGGGAATAAACCCGGCCCATGGACCGCGGGCCGTATAAGTTAGTACGCCTTAGTCCAGGACACCGTCAGGGAGGCATCGGTAATTTTGCGAGAGGAGAGAGAGACGAGTTTGTTGTTGTGGCTAAAGAGAGATGTGAGGAACGGGAGAGGACGAAAGGTGGTATTTGTTCGCGTGTTTTTTTATGTAAGCTAGGATGAAAGCCAAAAAAAACAAGAGGAAGAACCACGTCCACGTATGAAAAAATTCAGAGCAAAAGGTGGGTAGCTAAATACGTTGCTAGCTAAACGGGAAGCCTACACTTTTTTTAGATAGGAAGGAATAAGAGAAGAGAAGATGTATGCTAGGATGAGTGCCCACAGATGAAAAATCAGAGAAAGAACCATGTACATGTACGAAAAAAAATCCAGAGCGAGAGGTGGGAGTGAGACGATGGCTGCTAGCTAAACTGGAACCCTATGTGTTTTTTAGATATACTAGGTGCATTTATTTTTTAATAAAATTTCACAATGTAAGATGCATTTATTCTAATTCCTTGTAATTCTGTTCTTTGTCTTTCAAAAAAAGAAAAACTTCTCTCTCAATGTAAGATGCATTTATTCTTCCGTTTCTAGCCTAAATGATTTACTTGCCGCTAATCAACGAATTAGACTAAGGTAATTTCATCTTAAATTGTCTATAATTGTGTGCCATAATTACCGTGCCGAAAATAATACAAAGGAATGGAGAGAGTATATAGAAAAAGAAAAATTGGCTTTGGTGGAGTCCGAGTCCGTGTCCGTGTTTATTTTGTAGCCACGCCGTGTTAGTTCTGGATTGGTATCTACGGTGGGAGTCCTATAAGCAAACGACAAACCCTCGATGTAAAGACGGACGAGAATCTCTGGGTACCGTAGGGCACGGAGGAGTACTTGCGGCGAAAGGATAAACCAACCGTAAACGAGTGATTAATTACGATACCGATCGATGGAGCCGGCGAACCAGCGATCAATGGTCTCCGCCGCCCAAACCGGCGGCGAGCTGCCTCCGGACCTGGCGTGGGAGATTCTGCTGCGCGTCCCGGCCTCGTCGTTGTGCAGCTTCCGCGCCGTCTGCCGGTCGTGGCGCTCCCTCCTCTCCCAACCGTCCTTCTCCAAGGCACACGCTAGCTCGCGTCCAGGCGTCATCCTCGCCCTGGCCGGGGCCGAGGACCGCATCGACGTGGTGGACTATTCCGGGAACGTCGTCAGGCAGATAAACATCCCGGCGGCCGAGGAGGAAGGGGTGCCACCACCACCACTGCCAGCGCACCCGGGCCCCTTCTATCTTTTCCGAGCCCGCAAGCGTACCCGCGTGCTCGACCCGGACACCGGCGCCGTCGCGGCCTTGCCATTCGACGACCTCGACGTGCCGTCGCGGGAGGGGACAAGCTGGTACGCCTCCGAACCTTGTTACACGCTCTGGGGGGGCTTGTCCACTGGGCACCTCAAGGTGCTCCGCGTCGCAACCTTCGCCAGAAATGCGCGCCTCGAGCAGCTGTGCGACGTGCTTACCCTCGGCGACGACCAGAGGTGCTGGAGGCGGAGGCCAAGCCCCCCGATCTGCATCACGTCCGACCTGGGCGCCCAAGGCGTCATCATCCAAGGTCTCGCCTACTTCATGGCGGACAAATCCTTTCCTAGCTTTATCATGGATGCTTCCCGTGACGGCAGTAGGAGGGCGATGGAGCTGATGAACTCGGTCCCGTCGTTCAACCTCGAGAGGGAGGAGTGGAGCTCGTCCACGCTCCGAGGCCCATCGGCGATCAACACCGGAACCGGCAAATGCCGGCTTAAACTCGCAAAACTAAGCAATACATTGGTGATGATGCATTTCGACCGTGATCGCCATGAGGTGGACCTGTGGTTCGCGACAGACTTGAAGAAGAGTCTTTGGGTTAAGAAACTCAGTGTGCCACGAGAATTGCTACTGCCGTATCAGCAGATGTCTATACACAGAGGCACAAAGCTGCTGAGGGCGTTAGATGACGAAAGGATCGTCTTTTCATGCATTGCGGATGCCTGGACACCGGAAGGGCCACGCTGGGTTGCACGGATTTATGATTCTAGGACCGAGGCTTGTACTGATGTGTCGCATCAGCTTGGTGTTCTTGCTATTGTCGGTGTGTACAGAGGAAGTTTTTCTATGCTTGGAGAGTGCAATGCGCGCTTCGCTTCTCAACCAACTGAAGCTCCTTCTTTGAGAGAAGGACGAACCTCCATCTTGTGATTATTGGTGGTGGACTTCATCCCCCTACAAACTTTTGTGATTTTCTACGTAGATCGGTAGAAAAATATAGTCATGAGTGGAGTATATAAGAGAGATTTTAAGATGGTCCCAACCTATTTGGACCAATCATTCTCTTTTTTTTTTGATCCAAGGGTTTAGATTGAACATGGTGACCTATAACCTCCTATATAGGTCATCTATAAGACTGTTAATTAGGTAGTTTCTGCTTTTATATTTGAAATATGTTGTATATAAGGAAATAATGCATCTGGTAAGTACCAATATGAAAATGAGCGTACTTGTGCGTTGACATGGTTGCCACTGTAATATACATGGTAGCATCTGATGCATACATGCAATTATTATTATATTATTCTCTAGAAAAATAAATTTTAGATAGGACTTAAGGGCCTATTGGGAGTGCTCTGCTCTAGAAAACACAAGCCAAATGAGATATCTTCACGATATGCCGCTCCAGACAAAAATACTAGAATCTATAGTACAACTCCATGCTTTTTGTAAAACTCTTCATGGGTACTTCAAAAACTCTATAAGCTGGAGTTGGAGGAAATTATCCACCACTGCCACCAGTAAGAGGATATCCCTTTGTTTTTTCCCACGCCATCCAATCAAATAGATCATTTTCAGCAAATTGAAGGGGAAATGTTAGCACTTGTACTTTGAATACTCGTGCTCCAATTACAACACAAGATGACGTCGGCCCACGAGCCAGTCCAGGAAGAATACGAAGTCCAATTTCCTCAACTGCGCACATGGATAATACGCAAGACAATTTCTGAGGGATAGAAGTCTTGATCGGGCCAAGCCGGCATAACATTTAGTAGTTCGCATTACTTTCTCTTCTCAAGCGCAAGAGTCGAGTCGATTGGCAGGGAGAAGCATAACGAAACCCGTATTTGGCCGAAAAATATGCAACATTATGGATAGAGCCGGTGCCGCTACTGCTGTCTACATAGGGCCGTCCTCCACTCCGTCTCGGGGTTCAATTCCACAAGATCATGTATCAGCGATGCATCCTCCTTGCATTTATGTCGGAGCGGTGGACAAGTGCTTGCATGGTACGCCAACAACCTTATGAACCGGGCGGGGCACTCGATGAAGGGCCCGCACCCCCTAAAAATCAGGGGGGCAGGGAAATTACTTAGAAGGGAGCCCCGTAAAACGCCCTTAATAGTGCGTGAGTCAAGCATTATTGAGGGACACGTTGAGTAGGTACATAAAATTGGCGGAGGCAGTTGTCCACTGCATGCAAGCTGTGCGCCGCACCTGGGAGCAACTCCAACGTGTCGATCCAAACTGTCCGCGCCTGTCCGTTTGGGTCGAAACAGACACAAAGGTCAGCCTAACACTACTAGGAGAAACCTTATAGGTAGAACCTTAGAAGTAGCATGGGGTAAAAGCGCAGCGCTACTGCTATATAACAACAACTTGGGTAGTTAGCCGGCGCTACAGGTAGCTCCGTAGCAGTAGCGCTGGCCAGCCACTCCGTGCTGCTGCTAAGTGGCCCCAGCCTTAGCCCACGGGGCTTCCCGTAGTAGTAGCGAGGCCTGGGTAACCACCGCTACTGCTAAGCCTGTAGCAGTAGCGCTTGCCCGAGACAAAGCGCTACCACTATGTGTGTACTATGCTAGTAGATGGGCCCAACTTAGCAGCAGCGTGGGATACCTAGCCAGCGCTACCGCTACGACCCGTAGTAGTAGCGTTGGTCCCTAACCCGCGCTGCTACTAACCCAAGCTTATCGTCTTCCTCTCCGCGCGGCCGACCCTCACTCTCCCTCTCCGCTCTCTCACTCTCCCACTCCACTCTCTCTCCACGCCACGCCGCCGTCGCCCGCTGCCACTGGAAGAGATCGAGGTATCTCCTCCTTCCCTCCTCCTCCTCCCTCCACCTCTCTCCCTCCCTCCTTCCACCTCCCTATCCCTCCCTCCCTCCTGCCTCCTCCCTCTCCCTGCCTCGTCCGTCCTCCTCTTCCCTCTCCCTCCCTCCCTCCCTCCCTCCCTCCTGCCTCCTTCCTCCCTGCCTTGTTCGTCCTCCTCCTCCCTCAACCTCCCTCCCTCCCTCCCTCCTGCCTCCTCCCTCCTAGCCTCGCCCTCCTCCTCCCTCCACCTAGCTCCCTCCCTCCACCTCCATCCCTCCCTCGCTCATCCCTCCTTGTTCCTCCCTTCACCCCCCTCTGTTTTTGAATTTTTAGTAAAAAAAATTAGTAACCGAAATTAGTCAACTTAATACTTTATACTTTCTAGTTTACTTAATTAGTTAAAAAAATAGTTAGTAGAAACATGTATTGGACACTTAGTTGGTAGAGATTATAACTAGTAATAGAATAGAAAATAAATTATAGTAATAGAAAGTTTTAGTAAAAAAATTAAGTAATAGAAATTTTAATGTGTAGAAAATTTTCAATATAGAAATGTATTGGAATGCTATATGAGAAATTTTTAGGTATCACATTTAGTAATAGAAGTTTGTTGTAAGAAAATTTAGGTATAGCAATTATAGTAATAGAAATTTTTAGTAAGAGAGAGACCTAGTTTCTATATTGAACCATTGTGAATGAGCGCCAAGTTTGAATGCTCATGTGTGGCGCAGGGTATATCACCAACGAGCCGGTCGACGACGCCCAAAAGATCACCGACGACACCTGCATCCTCGACAACCATCGTCTATAGTGAGTAAACATGTATATCTAGTGTTGTGTACTAGTGTTGCTCAAATATGATGGAGATTTAGACATGTGATATGTAGTGTTGTGTACTACTAGTGCTGTCACACACGAATATTTGGAAAATGAAGGATATGTGCTTGCCCAAGTGGCCTATATATATATATATATATATATATATATATATATATATGTTTGTAGGGAACACCTCTGAGTGGCCTATGTTTTGCCGAAGTGTTGATTCATTTTCGTTCCGGCAAATTTCAGGCGCTCGATATGTCCAATTTTAGCAAAGGTCATGCCGGATTTTTCCGTGAATTTTATCATGACTTGTGCTAGAATATGTAGGAAATATCGAGTGGCTTGGATTTGCTAGAAAGATAAGTAAACGACATTTCGGGTTGACTTTAAGTCTGTCGGGGCTCCATACATGACAGTTGATGTCTACTACGCAACTTTATTCTTGTAGACTCGTGTTGGGCCTCCAAGCGCAGAGTTTTGTAGGACAGTAGCAATTTTCCGTCAAGTGGATGACCTAAGGTTTATCAATCCGTGGGAGGTGTAGGATGAAGATGGTCTCTCTCAAACAACCCTGCAACCAAATAACAAAAAGTCTCTTGTGTCCCCAACACACCAAATACAATGGTAATTTGTATAGGTGCACTAGTTCGGCGAAGAGATGGTGATACAAGTGTAATATGGATAGTAGATATTGATTTTTGTAATAGGAATAATAAAAAACAGCAAGGTAGCAATTGATAAAACGGAGCACAAACGGTATTGCAATGCTTGAAAATGAGGCCTAGGGTCCGTACTTTTCGCTAGTGCAATCTCTCAACAATGCTAATATAATTGGATCATATAACCAACCCTCAAAGTGCGATGAAGAATCACTCCAAAGTTCCTATCTAGCGGAGAACATAAGAAGAAATTGTTTGTAGGGTACGAAACCACCTCGAAGCTATTCTTTTCGATCGATCTATCCAAGAGTTCGTACTAAAATAACACCAAATAATTTCAGATTCATAATACTCAATGTTGGGGAACATAGCATGCAATTTCAAAAAAATTCCTACGCTCATGCAAGATCTATCTAGGAGATGCATAGCAACGAGAGGGGGTGAGTGTGTCCATGTACCCTCGTAGACCGAAAGCGGAAGCATTAGCTTAACGCGGTTGATGTAGTCGAACGTCTTCTCGATCCAACCGATCAAGCACCGAACGTATGGCACCTCCGAGTTCTGCACACGTTCAGCTCGATGACGTCCCTCGAACTCTTGATCCAGCAAAGTGTCGAGAGAGAGTTCCGTCAGTACGACGGCGTGGTGATGGTGATGGTGAAGTGGGTACGCAGGGCTTCGCCTAAGCACTACGTGAATATGACCGGAGGCGTAAACTGTGGAGGGGGCGCCGCACACGGCTTGGAACAATTGATGTGTGTTAGAGGCGCCCCCCACCCCCTTATATAAAGGAGGGAGAGGGGAGGAGGCCGGCCCTAGGCGCGCCCCAAGTAGGAGGAGTCCTACTTGGGCTCCTAGTAGGATTCGGCCCCCCTTCCTTTTATCGGAGGGGGAAAAGGGGGAAGGAGAGAGAGAGGGAGAAGGAAAGGGGGGCGCCGCCCCCTCCCCTAGTCCAATTCGGACTCCTCCCTTGTGGGGGGCGCGCCACCCCTATGTGGGCTAGTGTGCCTCCCTCCTATGGACCATATGGCCCATATCTTCCCCCGGGGGGTTCCGGTAAGCCCCCCGGTACTCCGATATGTACCCGATACAATCCGAAACACTTCCGGTCTCCGAATACTATCATCCAATATATCAATATTTACCTCTCGACCATTTCGAGACTCCTCGTCATGTCCGTGATCTCATCCAGGACTCCGAACAACATTCGGTCACCAAATCACATAACTCCTAATACAAATCGTCATCGAACGTTAAGCGTGCGGACCCTACGGGTTCGAGAACTATGTAGACATGACCGAGACACCTCTCCGGTCAATAACCAATAGCGGAACCTGGATGCTCATATTGGTTCCTACATATTCTACGAAGATCTTTATCGGTCAAACCGTAATGACAACATACGTTATTCCCTTTGTCATCGGTATGTTACTTGCCCGAGATTCGATCGTCGGTATCTTCATACCTAGTTCAATCTCGTTACCGGCAAGTCTCTTTACTCGTTTTGTAATGCATCATCCCGCAACTAACTCATTAGTCACATTGCTTGCAAGGCTTATCATGATGTGCATTACTGAGAGGGCCCAGAGATACCTCTCCGATACTCGGAGTGACAAATCCTAATCTCGATCTATGCCAACCCAACAAACACCTTCGGAGATACCTGTAGAGCATCTTTATAATCACCCAGTTACGTTGTGATGTTTGATAGCACACAAGGCATTCCTCCGGTATTCGGGAGTTGCATAATCTCATAGTCAAAGGAATATGTATAAGTCATGAAGAAAGCTATAGCAATAAAACTTAACGATCATTATGCTAAGCTAACGGATGTGTCTTGTCCATCAGATCATTCTCCTAATGATGTGATCCCGTTCATCAAATGACAACACATGTCTATGGTTAGGAAACTTAACCATCTTTGATTAATGAGCTAGTGTAGAGGCTTACTAGGGACACTATGTTTTGTCTATGTATCCACACGTGTATCAAGTTTCCGGTTAATACAATTCTAGCATGAATAATAAACATTTATCATGATATAAGGAAACATAAATAACAACTTTATTATTGCCTCTAGGGCATATTTCCTTCACTCAATCCAACACAAAGAACCTCAAAGAGTGCCCCAAGATTTCTACCGGAGAAACAAAGACAAGAACGTGCATCAACCCCTATGCATAGATTACCCCAATGTCACCTCGGGAATCCGTGAGTTGAATGCCAAAACATATATCAAGTGAATCAAAATAATACCCCATTGTCACCACGGGTATTCATATGCAAGACATATATCAAGTGCTCTCAAATCCATAAAAGTATTCAATCCGATAAAACGAAATCTCAAAGGGAAAACTCAATTCACAACAAGATAGAGAGGGGAAAAACACCATATGATCCGACTATATTAACAAAGCCTGCGATACATCAAGATCGTGACATCTCAAGAACATGAGAGAGAGAGAGATTAAACACATAGCTACTGGTACAAACCCTCAGCCCCGAGGGTGGACTACTCCCTCCTCATCGTGGTGGTCGTCGGGATGATGAAGATGGCCACCGGAGATGATTCCCCCTCCGGCAGGGTGCCGGAACATGGTCTAGATTGGTTTTCGGTGGCTACAGAGGCCTGCGGCGGCGGAACTTCTAATCTAGGTTAACCCTCGGGGGTTTTGGAATATTTGGCAATTTATAGGGTGAAGAAGGGGTACGGGAGGCCACCGAGGTGGGCAAAACCCACCTAGGCGCGCCTGGGCCCCCAGGCACGCCCTGGTGGGTTGTGCCCCCCTCGGGGCACCCCCCAGGTGCTGTTCTGGCCCATTGGATGTCTTCTGGTCCATAAAAAATCCACAAAAAGTTTCGCGGTGTTTGGACTCCGCTTGATATTGATTTCCTGCGATGTAAAAAACAAGCAAAAAACAGCAACTGGCACTGGGCACTGGGTCAATAGGTTAGTCCCAAAAAATGATATAAAGTTGCTATAAAATGATTGTAAAACATCCAAGAATTATAATATAACAGCATGAATACTTCATGAATTATAGATACGTTGGAGACGTATCAACAGTCAAAAAATTAGTGAGGGAAAGTCTCCACCATATATGAGAGAAGAAGAATTCCGACTGTTGTCGTGGGGGTTGCTTCTCCTTCTTCTCCTTGTGCTAGACCATTGTTATGCACTAGGGGAAGGAGGAGTAGCGACCATCATCGACGTCAAAAAATCAGTGATGGAGAGTGTCCACCATATATGAGAGAAGAAGAATCCCGACTGTTGTCGTGAGGGGAGCTTCTTTTTAATTTGAAGGTGCTAGACATTTTGGTGTAATGCACTTTCAAATGAAATTAGGAGCTTCCATCACCAACGGTCGCAAATGTCAGAGAGGAAGAATCCTGACAGACCCATAGTCAACCCGTGATGAATAATAATGATCTAATTTAGTTTTTGTAGTACATATATTGAATTTTTGAAGTTTAATCTTTGAATTATGAACATAGGAAATGGCCGACGATGATGATAGGATCCCTGAGTGCGACTACTGCAGTGACGACCGGGGTCTGTGCGACATGCCTCACCTGGAAGACGGTCGTCGCTTCAGTATTAAGCTCGATGAGACCTTCGACGATGTTGAAATGGTATGCAATGATGACAAGTCTTTTTTCGTAATTAAGCATGACTTCTACTTCTTCAACGTGTAATTTCTGTCTTTTACAATTCGACTAGTGCATCCCATGCCATGCAAGATGCTATGTCCTGGAGAAGCTGAATTTTGAAGATCATGAGAATATGAAGACAAAGATAGTTCACCTCAGGACCTGATAACCCACAAGTATAGGATATCGTTTGTAGCCTTTTTCGATAAATAAGAGTGTCGAACCCAATGAGGAGCTAAAGGTAGAACAAGGCCCAGTTCTTTTGCCAGATTCTCCCAGAATCTGACCCCTACCCAGATTCTCCCAGAATCTTTGAGCCCCATTTGTTTTACAATCCTATCTAGTTAGGGTCTAATTATTTAGGATTGTAAAACAAATGGGTATCAAAGATTCTAGGAGGAGCTAGGGAGGGGCAGATTCTGGGAGAATCCTACAAAAGAACTGGGCCCAAATATTCTCTCAAGTTCTATCGACCACCGATACAACTCTACGCACATTTATTGTTTGCTTTACCTAAAACTAGAAGTACTTTGTAGGTATGAAGGGATAAGTTTACAAGATACTAAAGAACATAAAAATAAAAATTAGGTGCTGTTTAAATAAAGAAACAATTAAATTTAGTAAAACGAGTGTGGATTGGTGGTGGTAGGATTTGCGGAATTGTCCCTTAGCAATTGACTACGTTACTAGACCGATAGCAAGTTTTTATGTGGGAGAGGCCACTGCTAGCATGTCGTCCCTTACTTGGAATTCTATGCAGTTATGATTGGAACTATTAGCAAGCATCCGCAACTACTAACGTTCATTAAGGTAAAACCCAAACATAGCATTAACATATATATTGGTCTCCCTTCAATCCCGTACGTATCAATTTCTATGTTTAGAAAGAAGCTTCTGTCACCCTTGCCCTCCAATGCATAGTCCTATCAACATACTACTAACCCTATGGTGTGATCCACACGCGTGCTCATATGATGGGCACCAAAGGACAACAACATAACCATAAGCAAATTAAACCAACCATAGCAATTCACCAATTACCGGTAGGACAACAAAAATCTACTCAGACATCATAGGATGACAACATATCATTGGATAAAAGTATGAAGCATAAAGCACCATGTTCAAGTAGAGGGTACAACGGGTTGCGGGAGAGTGGACCGCTGAATATAGATGGGGGAAGGTGAAGGAGATGTTGGTGAGGATGACGGAGTTGTTGGAGTAGATCGCCGTCAAATGATGATTGCCCCGGCGGTGTTCCGGCGCCACCGGGAGAGAGGGGGAGAGAGCCCCCCTCCTTCTTCTTCTTCCTCGGCATCCCCCCTAGATGGGAGGAGAGTTCCCCCTCTGGTCCATGGCCTCCATGGCGGCAGAGGGGCGGGAGCCCCTCCGAGATTGGATCTCCCTCTCTGTTTTCTTCTGTTTTTGCGCTCCTATTTTCTGGCCGAAACCCGTTTCTTATATTCCCGGAGATCCGTAACTCCGATTGCGCTGAGATTTTTTAACACGATTTTTTTCTGGATATAAGCTTCCTTGCGCCCGAAGTAGAGCTCCAACCGACTTACGAGGAGGGCACAAGACACCTGGGTGCGCCTGGGGCCTGGGGCGCGCCCTGGTGTATCTTGGGAGCTGTGGGCCCCCATTTGCGTTGATCCCACCTCCCAAAAATCACAAATATTCCAAAATAATTCTCCGTAAATTTTTATCATGTTTGGACTTCGTTTGATATGGATATTCTGCGAAACAAAAAACATGCAACAAATAGGAACTGGCACTGGATCAATTTGTTAGTCCAATAAATCATATAAAATATTGCCAAAAGTATGTAAAAGTTGTATAATATTGGCATGAAACAATCAAAAATTATAGATACGACGGAGATGTATCAACATCCCCAAGCTTAATTCCTGCTCGTCCTAGAGTAGGTAAATGATAAAAAGATAATTTTTGATGTGGAATGCTACCTAGCATAATCTTGATCATATATCTAATCATGACATGAATATTAAGACATGAATGATTCAAAGCAATAGTCTATAATTTGACATAAAGACATCAATACTCAGGCATCCCAACAAACAATCGTGTCTTTCAAAATATCAACGCTAAAGAAAGCTATCCCTACAAAATCATATAGTCTTGTCATGCTCTGTCTTCTTAACACAAAGTATTTATCATGCACAACCCCGATGACAAGCCGAGAAATTGGTTCATACTTTTTAACGCGCTTCAACTTTTTCAACCCTCATGCAATACATGAGCGCAAAGCATGGATATAGCACTATGGATGGAATAGAGTATGATGATAGGGGTATAGAGAAGATAAAAAAGTAAGAAAGTCTCACATCGACGCGGCTAACCAACGGGCTATGAAGATGCCCATCAATTGATATCAATGCGAGGAGTAGGGATTGCCATGCAACGAATGCACTAAGAGCTATAAGTGTATGAAAGCTCAACATGAAAACTAAGTGGGTGTGCATCTAATTCTATAATGAAAAATTCCCACTAGTATATGGAAGTGACAACATAGGAGACTCTCTATATGAAAAACATGGTGCTACTCTGAAGCACAAGTGTGGTATTTGCATGCCCCTTCTCTCTTTTTCTCTAATTTTTTTCTTTTCTTTTCTTTTTTTTTATTTTCTTTTCTTGGGCTCTTTTTGGCCTCACTTTTTTCCTTTTTTCCTTTTTTTAATATTTGTCCGGAGCCTCATCCCGACTTGTGGGGGAATCATAGTTTCCATCCCTTTCCTCACTGTGACATGCTCTAATAATGAATAATGATGATCATCACACTTCTATTTACTTACAACTCAAAAGAAATAAAAATTACAACTCGATACCTATAACAAAGTATGACTCTGTGAATGCCTCTGGCAGTGTACCAGGATGTGCAATGATCTAGCATAGCGGAGATATCAAAAAAATGGACAAGCCATGGAAATATCATGCTAGCTATCTTACGATCATGCAAAGCAATATGACAATGAATGCTCAAGTCATCAAAATGGAAGCGGTGGAAGTTGCATGGCAATATATCTCGGAATGGCTATGGAAGGACCATAATAGGTAGGTATATGTGGTGGCTATTTTGAGGAAGATATAATAAGGCGTATGTGTGATAGAGCGTATCATATCATGGGGTTTGGATGCACTAACGAAGTTTGCACCGACTCTCGACGTGAGAAAGGGCAATGCACGGTACCGTAGAGGCTAGCAAATTGCGGAAAGGTAAGAGTGTGTATAATCCATGGACTCACATTAGTCATAAAGAACTCATATACTTATTGCAAAAGTTTATTAGCCCTCGAAGCAAAGTACTACTACGCATGCCCTAGGGGGATAGATTGGTAGGAAAAGACCATCGCTCGTCCCCGACCGCCACTTATAAGGAAGACAATCAATAATAAATCATGCTCCAACAATCATCCACTAGTACCTCCCACATATTCCATCTCTATATCGCAAAACTATTGCAAGGAATCAAACATATCATATTCAGTGATCCAGAAGTTTTATGTAGGATTTCATGACTAACCATGCAAATGACCAATTCCTGTTGACTCTCTAAATAGATATAAATGAAGCATGAGAGTTTAATTCTTTCTACAAAAGACCATGCTCTAATAAGTATAAGTGAAGCAAAAGAGCATTCTACAAATAACGGTTTCCATGTGAAGAGAAACAGGCAATCCAAACTTCAAATGATATAAGTGAAGCACATGAAGCCTTCTATGAAGCCATACTCAAAAGACATAAGTGAAGTGCAGTGAGCATTCTATAAATCAACCGTGGACTATCTCATACCAGCATGGTGCATAAAAGAAAAAAATGAAAACTAAACACAAAAGACGCTCCAAGATTTACACATATCACATGAACGAAACGAAAATGAAAACATACCGATACTTGTTGAAGAAAGATGGGATGCCTTCCGAGGCATCCCCAAGCTTAGACGCTTAAGTCTCCTTGGATATTTACTTGGGGTGCCTTGGGAATCCCCAAGCTTGAACTCTTGCCTCTCCTCCTTCTCCTCATATCGAGACCTCCTCGTTCTTTGAACACTTCATCCACACAAAACATAACAGAAAACTCGGTGAGATCCATTAGTATAATAATGCAAATCACTACTTTAAGTACTGTTGCAAACCAATTCATATTTTATTTTTGCATTGTAGCTACTGTATTATAACTTCTCCATGGCTTATACCACCGATACAATCGATAGTTTCATCAAAACAAGCAAAACAATGCATCAAAAACAGGACAGTCTGTAGTAATATGAACATTCACCATACTTCTGTAACTCCAAAAATTCTGAAAAATTAGGAAAAAATAAAAAAAATTATATCAATAATGTCTTAAAATTTCAGAAACTTTTGACGTTCCAGTAAAAAATATAAAATCACGCACTACAACCAAAGTTTCTGTTTTTGCACCGCACATACCAACAAGAAATCTAATCATCCTAAAGGCAAATCTGTTGGGGAACGTAGTAATTTCAAAAATTTCCTACGCACACACAGGATCATGGTGATGCATAGCAACGAGAAGGGAGAGTGTGTCCACGTACCCTCGTAGACCGAAAGTGGAAGCATTAGCACAACGCGGTTGATGTAGTCGTACGTCTTCACGATCCGACCGATCCAAGTACCGAACGCACGGCACCTCCGAGTTCAGCACACGTTCAACTCGATGACGTCCCGTGAGCTCCGATCCAGCAAAGCTTCACAGGAGAGTTTCGTCAGCACGACGGCATGGTGACGGTGATGATGATGCTACCGACGCAGGGCTTCGCCTAAGCACCGCTACGATATGATCGAGGTGGATTATGGTGGAGGGGGGCACCGCACACGGCTAAGAGATCAATGATCAATTGTTGTGTCTATGGGGTGCCCCCTGGCCACGTATATAAAGGATGGAGGGGAGGAGGCCGGCCCCCTATGGGTGGCACACCAAGTAGGGGACTCCTACTAGGAATCCTACTCCTAGTAGGAGTCCACCAAGAGGGGAAGGAAGAGGGGAAGAGGGAGAAGGAAAGAGGGGTGTTGCGCCCCCCCAATCCCTTGTCCAATTCGGACCAGCAAGGGGAGGGGCGCAGCAGCCCCTGCGGCCTGCTCCTCTCTTTCCCGTATGGCCCAATAAGGCCCATAACTTCCCCCGGTGAATTCCTGTAATTCCCCGGTACTCCGAAAAATACCCGAATTACTCGGAACCTTTCCGACATCCGAATATAGCCTTCCAATATATCGATCTTTACCTCTCGGACATTCCGAGACTCCTCGTCATGTCCATGATCTCATCCGGGACTCTGAACAACTTCGGTACATCAAAACACAAAAACTCATAATACCGATCGTCACCGAACTTTAAGCGTGCGGACCCTACGGGTTCGAGAACTATGTAGACATGACCGAGACACGTCTCCGGTCAATAACCAATAGCGGAACCTGGATGCTCATATTGGCTCCCACATATTCTACGAAGATCTTTATCGGTCAAACCGCATAACAACATACGTTGTTCCCTTTGTCATCGGTATGTTACTTGCCCGAGATTCGATCGTCGGTATCTCAATATCTAGTTCAATCTCGTTACTGGCAAGTCTCTTTACTCGTTCCGTAATACATCATCCAACAACTAACTCATTAGTTACAATGCTTGCAAGGCTTATAGTGATGTGCATTACCGAGTGGGCCCAGAGATACCTCTCCGACAATCGGAGTGACAAATCCTAATCTCGAAATACGCCAACTCAACAAGTACCTTCGGAGACACCTGTAGAGCACCTTTATAATCACCCAGTTACGTTGTGACGTTTGGTAGCACACAAAGTGTTCCTCCGGTAAATGGGAGTTGCATAATCTCATAGTCATAGGAACATGTATAAGTCATGAAGAAAGCAATAGCAACATACTAAACGATCAAGTGCTAAGCTAACGGAATGGGTCAAGTCAATCACATCATTCTCCTAATGATGTGATCCCGTTAATCAAATGACAACTAATGTCTATGGTTAGGAAACATAACCATCTTTGATTAACGAGCTAGTCTAGTAGAGGCTTACTAGTGACACTCTGTTTGTCTATGTATTCACACATGTATCATGTTTCCGGTTAATACAATTCTAGCATGAATAATAAACATTTATCATGATATAAGGAAATAAATAATAACTTTATTATTGCCTCTAGGGCATATTTCCTTCAGTCTCCCACTTGCACTAGAGTCAATAATCTAGTTCACATCGCCATGTGATTTAACACCAAAGAGTACTAAGGTGTGATCAAGTTTTGCTTGTGAGAGAAGTTTAGTCAACGGGTCTGCCACATTCAGATCCGTATGTATTTTGCAAATTTCTATGTCTACAATGCTCTGCACGGAGCTACTCTAGCTAATTGCTCCCACTTTCAATATGTATCCAGATTGAGACTCTGAGTCATCTGGATCGGTGTAAAAGCTTGCATCGATGTAACCTTTTACGACGAACTCTTTTATCACCTCCATAACCGAGAAATATTTCCTTAGTCCTTTTAGGTAACTAAGGATAACTTTGACCGCTATCCAGTGATCTATCCCTGGATCACTATCGTACCTCCTTGCTAAACTCATAGCAAGGCATACAACTGGTCTGGTACATGGCATGGCATACTTTATAGAACCTATGACTGAGGCATAGGGAATGACTTTCATTCTCTTTCTATCTTCTGCCGTGGTCGGGTTTTGAGTCTTACTCAATTTTACACCTTGTAACACAGGCAAGAACTCCTTCTTTGACTGATCCATTTTGAACTTCTTCAAAATCTTGTCAAGGTATGTGCTTTGTGAAAGTCCTATTAAGCGTCTTAATCTATCTCTATAGATCTTGATGCCCAATATGTAAGCAGCTTCACCGAGGTCCTTCATTGAAAAACTCTTATTCAAGTATCCTTTTATGCTATCCAGAAATTCTATATAATTTCAATCAACAATATGTCATCCACATATAAGATTAGAAATGCTACAGAGCTCCCACTCACTTTCTTGTAAATACAGGCTTCTCCAAAAGTCTGTATAAAACCATATGCTTTGATCACACTATCAAAACGTTTATTATAACTCCGAGAGGCTTGCACCAGTCCATAAATGGATCGCTGGAGCTTGCACACTTTGTTAGCACCCTTTGGATCGATAAAACCTTCAGGTTGCATCATATACAACTCTTCTTCCAGAAATCCATTCAGGAATGCAGTCTTTACATCCATTTGCCAAATTTCATAATCATAAAATGCGGCAATAGCTAACATGATTCGGACGGACTTAAGCATCGCTACGGGTGAGAAGGTCTCATCGTAGTCAACTCCTTGAACTTGTCGAAAACCTTTCGCAACAAGTCGAGCTTTGTAGACAGTAACATTACCATCAGCGTCTGTCTTCTTCTTGAAGATCCATTTATTCTCGATGGCTTGCCGATCATCGGGCAAGTCAACCAAAGTCCACACTTTGTTCTCATACATGGATCCCATCTCAGATTTCATGGCCTCAAGCCATTTTACGGAATCTGGGCTCATCATCGCTTCCTCATAGTTCGTAGGTTCGTCATGGTCTAGTAACATGACCTCCAGAACAGGATTACCGTACCACTCTGGTGCGGATCTTACTCTGGTTGACCTACGAGGTTCGGTAGTAAGTTGATCTGAAGTTTCATGATCATCATCATTAGCTTCCTCACTAATTGGTGTAGAAGTCACAAGAACCGGTTTCTGTGATGAACTACTTTCCAATAAGGGAGCAGGTATAGTTACCTCATCAAGTTCTACTTTCCTCCCACTCACTTCTTTCGAGAGAAACTCCTTCTCTAGAAAGGATCCATTCTTAGCAACGAATATCTTGCCTTTGGATCTGTGATAGAAGGTGTACCCAACAGTCTCCTTTGGGTATCCTATGAAGACACTTTTCTCCGATTTGGGTTCGAGCTTATCAGGTTGAAACTTTTTCACATAAGCATCGCAACCCCAAACTTTAAGAAACGACATCTTAGGTTTCCTGCTAAACCACAGTTCATACAGTGTCATCTCAACGGATTTAGACGGTGCCCTATTTAATGTGAATGCAGCTGTCTCTAATGCATAACCCCAAAACAATAGTGGTAAATCGGTAAGAGACATCATAGATTGCACTATATCCAATAAAGTACGGTTATGACGTTCGGACACACCATTATGCTGTGGTGTTCCAGGTGGCAGGAGTTTGTGAAACTATTCCACATTGTTTTAATTGAAGGCCAAACTCGTAACTCAAATATTCACCTCCACGATCAGATCGTAGAAATTTTATTTTCTTGTTACGATGATTTTCCACTTCACTCTGAATTTCTTTTGAACTTTTCAGATGTTTCAGACTTATGTTTCATCAAGTAGATATACCCATATCTGCTCAAATCATCTGTGAAGGTCAGAAAATAACGATACCCGCCGTGAGCCTCAACACTCATCAGACCGCATACATCGATATGTATTATTTCCAATAAGTCATTAGCTCGCTCCATTGTTCCGGAGAACGGAGTCTTAGTCATCTTGCCCATGAGGCATGGTTCGCAAGTATCAAGTGATTCCAAAAGCCCATCAGCATGGAGTTTCTTCATGCGCTTTACACCAATATGACCTAAACGGCAGTGCCAAAAATAAGTTGCACTATCATTATTAACTTTGCATCTTTTGGCTTCAATATTTTGAACATGTGTATCTCTACGATCGAGATTCAATAAACCATTTACATTGGGTGTATGACCATAGAAGGTTTTTATTCATGTAAACAGAACAACAATTATTCTCTGACTTAAATGAATAACCGTATTGCAATAAACATGATCCAATCATATTCATGCTCAACGCAAACACCAAATAACTTTTATTTTGCAATAAACATGATCCAATCATATTCATGCTCAACGCAAACACCAAATAACATTTATTTAGGTTCAACACTAATCCCGAAAATAGAGGGAGTGTGCGATGGTGATCTTATCAACCTTGGAATCACTTCCAACACCCATCATCACCTCGTCATTAACTAGTTTTTGTTCATTTTGCAACTCCTGTTTCGAGTTACTAATGTTAGCAACTGAACCAGTATCAAATACCCAGGTGCTACTATGAACACTAGTAAAATACACATCAATAACATGTATATCAAATATACTTTTGTTCACTTTGCCATCCTTCTTATCCTCCAAATACTTGGGGCAGTTCCGCTTCCAGTGACCAGTCCTTTTGCAGTAGAAGCACTCAGTTTCAGGCTTAGGTCCAGACTTGGGCTTCTTCCCGGGAGTAGCAACTTTCTTGCTATTCTTCTTGAAGTTCCCCTTCTTCCCTTTGCCCTTTTTCTTGAAACTAGTGGTCTTGTTAACCATCAACACTTGATGCTCTTTCTTGATTTCTACCTTCATTGATTTCAGCATCACGAAGAGCTCGGGAATCGTTTTATTCATCCCTTGCATATTATAGTTTATCACGAAGTTCTAGTAACTTGGTGATAGTGACTAGAGAACTCTGTTAATCACTATTTTATCTGGAAGATTAACTCCCACTTGATTCAAGCGATTGTAGTACCCAGACATTCTGAGCATATGCTCACTGGTTGAGCTATTCTCCTCCATCTTGTAGGCAAAGTATTTGTCAGAGGTCTCATACCTCTCGACACGGGCATGAGTCTGAAATACCGATTTCATCTCTTGGAACATCTCATATGCTCTGTGGCGTTCAAAACATTTTTGAAGTCCCGATTATAAGCCGTAAAGCATGGTGCACTAAACTATCAAGTATTCATCATATCGAGCTTGCCAAACGTTCATAATGTCTGCATCTGCTCCTGCAATAGGTCTGTCATTTAGCGGTGCATCAAGGACATAATTCTTCTGTGCAGCAATGAGGATAAACCTCAGATCACGGAACCAGTCCGCATCATTGCTACTATCATCTTTCAACTTAGTTTTCTCTAAGAACATATCAAAAATAAAACAGGGGAGCTATACGCGAGCTATTGATCTACAACATAATTTGCAAATACTACCAGGACTAAGTTCATGATAAATTAAAGTTCAATTAATCATATTACTTAAGAACTCCCACTTAGATAGACATCCCTCTAATCATCTAAGTGATCACATGATCCAAATCAACTAAACCATGCCCGATCATCACGAGAGATGGAGTAGTTTTCAATGGTGAACATCACTATGTTGATCATATCTACTATATGATTCACGCTCGACCTTTCGGTCTCAGTGTTCCGACGCCATATCTGCATATGCTAGGCTCGTCAAGTTTAACCCGAGTATTCTGCGTGTGCAAAACTGGCTTGCACCCGTTGTAGATGAACGTTGAGCTTATCACACCCAATCATCACGTGGTGTCTCGGCACGACGAACTTTGGCAACGGTGCATACTCAGGGAGAACACTTTTACCTTGAAATTTAGTGAGAGATCATCTTATAATGCTACCGTCAAACAAAGCAAAATAAGATGCATAAAGGATAAACATCACATGCAATCAATATAAGTGATATGATATGGCCATCATCATCTTGTGCTTGTGATCTCCATCTCCGAAGCACCGTCATGATCACCATCGTCACTGGCGCGATAGCTTGATCTCCATCGTAGCATCGTTGTCGTCTCGCCAACTATTGCTTCTACGACTATCGCTACCGCTTAGTGATAAAGTAAAGCAATTACAGGGCGATTGCATTGCATACAATAAAGCGACAACCATATGGCTCCTGCCAGTTGCCGATAACTCAGTTACAAAACATGATCATCTCATACAATAAAATATAGCATCATGTCTTGACCATATCACATCACAACATGCCCTGCAAAAACAAGTTAGACGTCCTCTACTTTTTTGTTGCAAGTTTTACGTGGCTGCTACGGGCTGAGCAAGAACCGTTCTTACCTACGCATCAAAACCACAACGATAGTTCGTCAAGTTAGTGAGGTTTTAACCTTCACAAGGACCGGGCGTAGCCACACTCGGTTCAACTAAAGTTGGAGAAACTGACACCCGCTAGTCACCTGTGTGCAAAGCACGGCGGTAAAACCAGTCTCGCGTAAGCGTACGCGTAATGTCGGTCTGGGCCGCTTCATCCAACAATACCGCCGAACCAAAGTGTGACATGCTGGTAAGCAGTATGACTTGTATTGCCCACAACTCACTTGTGTTCTACTCGTGCATATAACATCTACGCATAAAACCAAGCTCGGATGCCACTGTTGGGGAACATAGTAATTTCAAAAATTTCCTACGCACACACAGGATCATGGTGATGCATAGCAACGAGAAGGGAGAGTGTGTCCACGTACCCTCGTAGACCGAAAGCGGAAGCGTTAGCACAACGCGGTTGATGTAGTCGTACGTCTTCACGATCCGACCGATCCAAGTACCGAACGCACGGCACCTCCGAGTTCAGCACACGTTCAACTCGATGACGTCCCGCGAGCTCCGATCCAGCAAAGCTTCACAGGAGAGTTTCGTCAGCACGACGGCGTGGTGACGGTGATGATGATGCTACCGACGCAGGGCTTCGCCTAAGCACCGCTACGATATGATCGAGGTGGATTATGATGGAGGGGGGCACCGCACACGGCTAAGAGATCAATGATCAATTGTTGTGTCTATGGGGTGCCCCCTGGCCACGTATATAAAGGATGGAGGGGAGGAGGCCGGCCCCCTATGGGTGGCGCACCAAGTAGGGGACTCCTACTAGGAATCCTACTCCTAGTAGGAGTCCACCAAGAGGGGAAGGAAGAGGGGAAGAGGGAGAAGGAAAGAGGGGTGTTGCGCCCCCCCAATCCCTTGTCCAATTCGGACCAGCAAGGGGAGGGGCGCAGCAGCCCCTGCGGCCTGCTCCTCTCTTTCCCGTATGGCCCAATAAGGCCCATAACTTCCCCCGGTGAATTCCCGTAATTCCCCGGTACTCCGAAAAATACACGAATCACTCGGAACCTTTCCGACGTCCGAATATAGCCTTCCAATATATCGATCTTTACCACTCGGACATTCCGAGACTCCTCGTCATGTCCATGATCTCATCCGGGACTCTGAACAACTTTGGTACATCAAAACACAAAAACTCATAATACCGATCGTCACCGAACTTTAAGCGTGCGGACCCTACGGGTTCGAGAACTATGTAGACATGACCGAGACACGTCTCCGGTCAATAACCAATAGCGAAACCTGGATGCTCATATTGGCTCCCACATATTCTACGAAGATCTTTATCGGTCAAACCGCATAACAACATACGTTGTTCCCTTTGTCATCGGTATGTTACTTGCCCGAGATTCGATCGTCGGCATCTCAATACCTAGTTCAATCTCGTTACCGGCAAGTCTCTTTACTCGTTCCGTAATACATCATCCTGCAACTAACTCATTAGTTACAATGCTTGCAAGGCTTATAGTGATGTGCATTACCGAGTGGGCCCAGAGATACCTCTCCGACAATCGGAGTGACAAATCCTAATCTCGAAATACGCCAACTCAACAAGTACCTTCGGAGACACCTGTAGAGCACCTTTATAATCACCCAGTTACGTTGTGACGTTTGGTAGCACACAAAGTGTTCCTCCGGTAAATGGGAGTTGCATAATCTCATAGTCATAGGAACATGTATAAGTCATGAAGAAAGCAATAGCAACATACTAAACGATCAAGTGCTAAGCTAACGGAATGGGTCAAGTCAATCACATCATTCTCCTAATGATGTGATCCCGTTAATCAAATGACAACTAATGTCTATGGTTAGGAAACATAACCATCTTTGATTAACGAGCTAGTCTAGTAGAGGCTTACTAGTGACACTCTGTTTGTCTATGTATTCACACATGTATCATGTTTCCGGTTAATACAATTCTAGCATGAATAATAAACATTTATCATGATATAAGGAAATAAATAATAACTTTATTATTGCCTCTAGGGCATATTTCCTTCAAAATCTTGGCACATTATTTTTATAATACAATAGATTTGTAAAAGGGGATAATTATTTTTGTTGAAAAGTTTCTATAATTCAAGATTCACAAAGTTTCCATGGGCATGAACAAAGTTCAAGGCATGCTCCCGCTTCCACGGTGTTCGTCTTTCTCACTTTCACTTTTCTTTTTGTGAAGTTTTAGGTTCCCCTCTATATTTTGTTTGTTTTTAAACTTTATAAAAGCACACAACAGAATAAAATGACTCTTTAAAACTTCCGGGTTGTCTCCCTGGCAGTGCTTTCTTTAAATCAATAATAAGCATGATGCTTCTATGTCAGTATTTTGTTTTTATCGACACCACTCTCTCTAAGCATGTGGGCATGTTTTTCGATATCAGTTTTTCGCTTGAGGACAAGCGAGGTCTAAGCTTGGGGGAGTTGATACGTCCATTTTGCATCATGTTTTCCTACTGTTATTTATGATGTTTTTATGCATAATAATGCTTTATGGAGTAATTTTAATGCCTTTTCTCTCATAATATGCAAGGTTTACACAAAGAGGGAGAATGCTGGCAGCTGGAATTCTGGACCTGAAAAAGCTACGTTAGAGTTACCTATTTTGCACATCTCCAAATGAGCTGAAAATTTACGGAGAATTGTTTTGGAATATATAAAAAATACTGGAGCAAATAACTACCGGAGGGGGGCCACCCTGGTGAGCACAAGACGCCAGGGCGCGCCTGGGCCCCCAGGCGCGCCCTGGTGGGTTGTGCCTGATGGCTCGTGTCCGCGTCAGTATTTTTCTCGAAGAGGAAGGGATGATGCAACACAATTACGGTAGGTATTTCCCTCAGTGATGAGACCAAGGTTATCGAACCAGTAGGAGAACCACACAACACTATGTAAACGGTACCTACACACAAAGAACAAATACTTGCAACCCAACGCGTAAGAGGGGTTGTCAATCCCTCCCAGGTAAAAGATAGATAAGATTGTAATAGATTGGATAAATAGATCTTGCGGGAACGCGAGATAAAATAAATAACAAAAAATTGCAGCAAGGTATTTTTGGGTTTTTGGATTAATAGATCTGAAAATAAAAGAGGCAAATAATAGATCGGAAAGCAAATATGATAAAGAAGAGGCCCGGGGGCTGTAGATTTCACTAGTGGCTTCTCTCGAGAAAAATAGCATACGGCGGGTAAACAAATTACTGTTGGGCAATTGATAGAACTTCAAATAATTATGATGATATCCAGGCAAGGATCATTATATAGGCATCACGTCCGACATTAGTAGACCGACTCCTGCCTGCATCTACTACTATTACTCCACACATCGACCGCTATCCAGCATGCATCTAGTGTATTAAGTTCATGAAAAAATGGAGTAATGCAATAAGAATGATGACATGATGTAGACAAGATCTATTCATATAGGAATAGACCCCATCTTGTTATCCTTAATAGCAATGGTCAATACATGTCTTGCTGGCCCTTCTGTCACTGGGAAAGAACACCGCAAGATTGAACCCATCACAAAGCACCTCTTCCCATGGCAAGAAAAATCTATCTAGTTGGCCTAACTAAACCAAAGATTTAAAGAAGAAATACGGGGCTATAAGTAATCATGCATATAAGAGATCAAAACTCAAATAACTTTCATGGATAAAATAGATCTGATCATAAACTCAAAGTTCATCGGATCCCAACAAACACACCGCAAAAAGAGTTACATCAAATAGATCTCCAAGAGACCATTGTATTGAGAATCAAAAGAGAGAGAGAGAGAGGAAGCCATCTAGCTACTGCCTACGGACCCGTAGGTCTACAATGAACTACTCACGCATCATCGAAGAGGCACCAATGAGGATGATGAACCCCTCCATGATGGTGTCTAGATTGGATCTCGTGGTTCTGGAACTTGCGGCGGCTGGAATTGTGTTTCGTCGACTCCCCTAGGGTTTTTGGATTTTCGGGGTATTTATAGAGCAAAGAGGCAGTGCGGGAGGCCACCGAGGTGCGCACAACCCACCAGGGCACACCTGTGCCCCCAGGCGCGCCCAGGTGGGTTGTGCCCCCCTCGGGGCACCCCTCTGGTACTTCTTCAGGCCAAGTTGTTCCTTCTGGTCTAGAAAAAATCTCCAAAAAGTTTCGCTGCGTTTGGACTCCGTTTGGTATTGATTTTCTGCGAAGTAAAAAACAACTGGCACTGGGCACTATGTCAATAGGTTAGTCCCTAAAAATGATATAAAGTTGTTATAAAATGATTGTAAAACATCCAAGAATGATAATATAACAGCATGGAATAAGCAAAAATTATAGATACGTTGGAGACGTATCAGTGCCCTCCTTGGCCCACCTCCGGTGCCCATCTTCTGGTATATAGGTCATTTTGACCTAGAAAAAATGAGGAGGGTACTTTTAGGATGAAGCGCCTCCGTCTCGAGGTGGAACTTAGGTAGGAGCACTTTTGCCCTCCGGCGGAGCGATTCCACCGGGGAAACTTCCCTCCCGGAGGGGGAAATCGAAGCCATCGTCATCACCGACAACCCTCTCATCTTTGGGAGGCCAATCTCCATCAACATCTTCAACAACACCATCTCCTCTCAAACCCTAGTTCATCCTTTGTGTTCAATCTTTGTACCGGAACCTCAGATTGGTATCTGTGGGTGACTAGTAGTGTTGATTACATCTTGTAGTTGACTACTATATGGTTTATTTGCTGGAAGATTATATGTTCAGATCCATTATGCTATTTAATACCCCTCTGATCTTGAGCATGATTATCATTTGTGAGTAGTTACTTTTGTTCTTGAGGTCACGGGAGAAGTCATGTTGCAAGTAATCATGTGAACTTGATATGTGATTCCCTTAGTGGTGTCATGTGAACGTCGACTACATGGCACTTCACCATATTTGGGCCTAAGGGAATGCATTGTGGAGTAGTTATTAGATGATGGGTTGCTAGAGTGACAGAAGCTTAAACCCTAGTTTATGCGCTACTTCATAAGGGACCGATTTGGATCCAAAAGTTTAATGCTATGGTTAGATTTTACCTTAATACTTTTCTCGTAGTTGTGGATGCTTGCGAGGGGGTTAATCATAAGTAGGAGGTTTATTCAAGTAAGAACAGCAACTAAGCACTGGTCCACCCACATATCAAATTATCAAAGTAGCGAACACGAATCAAACCAACATGGTAAAAGTGACATGGTGAAATTCCCGTGTACCCTCAAGAACGCTTCGCTTATCATAAGAGACCGTTTAGGCCTGTCCTTTGCCACAAAAGGATTGGGCTACCTTGCTGCACTTTATTTACCGTTATCGTTACTTGCTCATTACAAATTATCTTGCTATCAAACTACTTGTTACCGACTATTTCAGTGCTTGCAGAAAATACCTTGCTGAAAACCACTTGTCATTTCCTTCTACTCCTCGTTGGGTTCGACACTCTTACTTATAGAAAGGACTATGATTGATTCCCTATACTAGTGGATCATCAGTAGGATGTAGGGCTTTACATCCTTAAAGAGGGCCTGAAGCTGGGTAAAAACATGATGTCCCTTGTCTCCTGTTACCCATCCATCCGATCTTATAGCTCGGGCACCCCTACCCGAGGTATGCCGGTTTTGACACGGACACTACGGGTCCATAGTAGTAGCTAGATCTCTCTCTCTCTCTCTCTCTCTCTCTCTCTCTCTCTCTTCAACACAATGATCTCATATGAGATCAATTTGATGTAAACTTTTGCGGTCTATTTGTTGGGATCCAATGAATTGTGGGTTTATGATTAAATTATTCATTGAAAGTATTTGAGTCTTTTCTGAGATTTATTTATGTGTGATTTTATAGCCTTGTATTTCTCTCCGACCTATCTATCTCTTTTGGCCAATTAGATCGATTTATCTTCAGTGGGAGAGGTGCTTTGTAGTAGGTTCAATCTTGTGGTGTCCTTACTCCATGACAGGAGGAGTTACAAGGCACGCATTTTTATTGTTGCTACTAAGGGTAAAATGGCCGTGTTTGAACATATTGCATGATCTTATTCTGTCTACATTATGTCATCTTGCATGATTGCTTGTATCTGCATTGATAATTCCCCGAAGAGGAGAGGATGATGCAGCACAACAAAGGTAAGTATTTCCCTTAATTATGAAACCAAGGTTATCAATCTAGTAGGAGAACCAAACAACACTATGTAAATAGCACTTGCACACAAACAACAAATAGTTGCAACCCAACGCGTAAGAGGGGTTGTCAATCCCTCCGCGGTATTGAGATAGATTAAATTGTATGAGATTTGATAAATAGATCTAACTAAAACACAAAATAAAATAAGTAAATAAATAAATAAAAAGTGCAGCAAGGTATTTTTAGATTTAATATGATAGGAAATAAACCCGGGGGTCATAGTTTTCAATAGATACTTCTCTCAAGAAAATAGCATACGGTGGGTAAACAAATTACTGTTGGGCAATTGATAGAAAAGCGAATAATTGATGTCTACTACACAACTTGTTCTTGTAGACTCGTGTTGGGCCTCCAGGCGCAGAGTTTTGTAGGACAGTAGCAAATTTCCCTCAAGTGGATGACCTAAGGTTTATCAATCTATGGGAGGTGTAGGATGAAGATGGTATCTCTCAAACAACCCCTCAACCAAATAACAAAGAGTCTCTTGTGTCCCCAACACACCAAATACAATGGTAAATTGTATAGGTGCACTAGTTCTGTGAAGAGATGGTGATACAAGTGTAGTAATGATAGTAGACATTGATTTTTGTAATAGGAACAATAAAAAACAGCAAGGTAGCAAGTAACAAAAGTGAGCACAAACGGTATTGCAATGCTTGAAAATGAGGCATAGGGTTCATACTTTCACTAGTGCAATCTCTCAACGATGCTAATATAATTGGATCATATAACAATCCCTCAACGTGCGATGGAGAATCACTCCAAAGTTCTTATCTAGCGGAGAACATAAGAAGAAATTGTTTGTAGGGTACGAAACCACCTCAAAGTTATCCTTTCCGATCGATCTATAGAGCTATTCCTATAAGTGTCACAAATATCCCAAGAGTTCATACTAAAATAACACCATATGATACACATCAACCAACTCTAATGTCACCTAGATAGTCCAATGTCACCATGAGTATCCGTGAGTTGATTATACGATATGCATCAAACAATTTCAGATTCATAATACTCAATCCAACACAAAGAACTTCAAAGAGTTCCCCAAGATTTCTACCGGATAAACAAGGATGAAAACGTGCATCAACCCCTATGCATAGATTACCCCAATGTCACCTCGGGAATCTGCGAGTTGAGTGCGAAGACATACATCAAGTGCTCTCAAATCCAACAAAGTATTCAATCCGATAAAAGTGAAATCTCAAAGGTAGAACTCAATTCATCACAACAAGATAGAGAGGGGAAAACACCATATGATCCAACTATATTTACAAAGCTCGCGATACATCAAGATCGTGCTAAATCAAGAACACGATATATATATATATATATATATATATAGAGAGAGAGAGAGAGAGAGAGAGAGAGATAAAACACATAGCTACTAGTACAAACCCTCAGCCCCGAGGGTGGACTACTCCCTCCTCATCATGGTGGCCGCCGAGATGATGAAGATGGCCTCCGGTGATGATTTCCCCCTCCGGCAGGGTGATGGAGCAAGGTCTAGATTGGCTTTTCGTGGCTATATAGGCTTGCGGCGGCGGAACTTCTGATCTAGGGTTATTTCTGGGGGTTTCTGTACTTATAGGATTTTTTGGCGTCAGTCTCACGCTGAGATCGGCCTCGAGGGGCCCACTACCCACAAGGGCGCTAGAGGGGGGTGGCACGCCCTGGTGCCTAGTGGGCAGGAGGGCCCCCCCTCCACTGGTTCTTTGCTCCAATATTCTTCATTTGTTCTATAAAAAATCTCCAAAATGTTTCGTCCAATTCCGAGAACTTTTATTTCTGCACAAAAAACAACACCACGGTAGTTCTGCTGAAAACAACATCAGTCCGGGTTAGTTCCATTCAAATCATACCAAAACCATATAAAATTGTTGTAAACATGGCATGAATACTTCATAAATTATAGATACGTTGGAGACGTATCAGCATCCTCAATCTTAATTCCTACTCGTCCTCGAGTAGGTAAATGATAAAAGAAATAATTTATGAAGTGAATGTTAGCATAGTGCATAAGTTTGATCAATGATAATTTCAATCACTTTTCCTAGCATCATAACAGCAACTCTTTCTCATAAAACTCATGATGATAAAATAGTAATCAATTCACATGTTATGGTTCAAACAATGCATTCTCTTGAAACTTAACAACCTATGTCCTTAGTCACCAAACAATTGCAATTCAACTGATTCTCAACAAAGTCTAAGTAAGAGCTCCACATACTCAATCATCATATAGTCTTCTATGATTGCTAGTACTCAAAGCATATTTTTAGAACAAATGGCATCAATCAAATACAGAGAAAGATAGGGGCTTAATGTTTCGCCTCCCAACTCATTTATCATAGAGATAATTGTCAATAATAATAAATCATGATCAAATATATTTGACTGGCCATATGTGCCTCGATCTTCCCCACCACATGATGCTTGCTGATGTCGCTTGAAACTGCATCAGAATTTCCCCAAAGAGGAGGGATGATGCAGTACAACTACGGTAGGTATTTCCCTCAGTTGTGAAACCAAGGTATCAATCCAGTAGGAGAACCAAGCAACACTATGTAAACGGTACCTGCACACAAAGAACAAATACTGGCAACCCGACGCGTATGAGGGGTTGTCAATCCCTCTTCGGGTAACGACGCCAGAAATTGTCAAGTTGACGGGATAATTTTTTTGTAGATTGGATAAATAGATCTCGATAAAACACAAAATAAAATAAGTAATAAAAAAGTGCAACAAGGTATTTTTTGATTTTTGGAAGAATAGATCTAAAAACAAACGCGAATAAAAATAGATCTCAAAGCAAATATGATAAAGAATAGACCCGGGGGCCATAGATTTCACTAGCGGCTTCTCTCGAGAAATAGCACACGGTGGGTAAACAAATTACTGTTGGGCAATTGAGAGAAGATCGAATAATTATGATGATATCCAAGGCAATGATCAATATATAGGCATCACGTCCAAGATTAGTAGACCGACTCTTGCCTGCATCTACTACTATTACTCCACACATCGACCGCTATCCAGCATGCATCTAGTGTATTAAGTTCATGGAGAAATGGAGTAATGCAATAAGAAGGATGACATGATGTAGACGAGATCTATTCATGTAGGAATAGCCCCCATCTTGTTATCCTTAATAGCAACAATACATGTGTGTCTTCCTGCCCCTTATGTCACTGGGAAAGAACACCGCAAGATTGAACCCTTCACAAAGCACCTCTTCCCATGGCAAGAAAAGTCTATCTAGTTGGCCTAACTAAACCAAAGATTCGAAGAAGAAATACGAGGCTATAAATAATCATGCATATAAGAGATCAAAGAAGACTCAAATAATATTCATGGATATAGATCTCATCATAAACTCAAAGTTCATCGGATCCCAACAAACACACCGCAAAAAGAGTTACATCAAATAGATATCCAAGAGACCATTGTATTGAGAATCAAAAGAGAGAGAGGAAGCCATCTAGCTACTGCCTACGGACCCGTAGGTCTATGGTGAACTACTCACGCATCATCGGAGAGGCACCAATGAGGATGATGAACCCCTCCGTTATGGTGTCTAGATTGGATCTCATGGTTCTGGAACTTGCAGCGGCTGGAATTGTGTTTCATTGACTCCCCTAGGGTTTCTGGAATATTTGAAAATTTATAGGGCGAAGAGGCGGTGCGGGAGGTCACTGAGGGGGGCACAACCCCCCTGGGCGTGCCTGGGCCTCCTGGCGCGCCCTGGTGGGTTGTGCCCACCTCGGGCCTGCCCTCTGGTACTTGTTTGGCCCACTGGGTGTCTTCTGGTCCAAAAAATTCTCCAAAAAGTTTCGCTGCGTTTGGACTCCGTTTGGTACTGATATTCTGCGAAGTAAAAAACAAGCAAAAAATAGCAACTGGCATTGGGCACTATGTCAATAGGTTAGTCCCAAAAAATGATATAAAATTGCTATAAAATAATTGTAAAACATCCAAGAATGATAATATAACAGCGTGGAACAATCAAAAATTATAGATACGTTGGAGACGTATCACTTGCCAACTAGAGAATAATTGAGGTTGAAATGAGAATGCATAGTATTGACTCTTGCATAAAAGTAAATACTGAAAAGTAAAAGATAGGCCCTTCGCAGAGGGACGTTGTCATGCGCTTTTTATTTTTGGATGCGCAAGCTCTTAATGCAAAGGAACGTCATGTTATATTGCCCCTTATGATAGCAACCTTTATTATGCAGTCTGTCACTTTTATTTCTTTGCCATCACAAGTTCGTACAATGCTTATTTTCCCTTGCAATAAAAGATCACTTATATTTTAGGAGCAATTTGTATTGCTTTTTGCACCGGTGACAACTTACTTGAAGGATCTTATTCAATCCATAGGTAGATACGATGGACACTCATGGCAAGAAACTGGCTTTAAGGGTTTTTGGATGCACAAGTAGTATCTCTACTTAGTACAAATTTTTGGCTAGCTAAAGATCCTAAGCAAACACCACATGCTGGAAGATCCATAACAATATAACTTCTATGCAAATATACACAACCATAACTCATTACGTTGTCTTCCTTGTCCAACTTCAACTAATTTGCTCAAGTTTGAAAATAATTAATGGGTATTCACAATCATAGAAGATGTCCAAGATAATATATTTGTATGTGGAAGTTCTCTTCCTTATACTAATCATTCATGAATTGCTTGTATGACCAATATTGTGATTGTCAAGCTTCAAAGGATTTCACTTTGTAAACCCGATGTGAAGCTACTACTAGGCATGATATGAACACATAATTTCAACTTCATAATATTTAATTCATTCAACAATTTACTCATAGGATATAAGTGAAGCACAAGAGTAAATGACAAACTACTCCAAAAAGATATATGTGAAGATCAAGCGAGTAGTTAAGTAAATGGGTAGCTATTTGAGGACTCTCTCTCATTTAAAAGCTTTCAGATCTAAGTATTTTATTAAAACAACAAGCAAAACAAAATAAAATGACATTCCAAGAATAGCACACATCATGTGAAGAAGCAAAGAACTTAGGTTCAACCGAGGCTAACCGATAATTCTTGATGAAGAATGATGGGATGCCTACCGGGGCATCCCCAAGCTTACATGCTTGAGACTTCTTGGAATATTATCTTGGGATGACTTGGGCATCCCCAAGCTTGAGCTTTTGTGTCTTGTTAATTCCTTTTATATCACGGTTTCCCGAAATATTAAAAACTTCATCCACACAAAACTCAACAAGAAATGTGAGATAAGTTAGTATAAATCAATGGAAAACCTTATCATTCTCTACTGTAGCAAATCACTAAAATTATAATTTAACATTGCATACTAAATGTCTCTTCATATTTAATACTCCTATCCTCAAATAGAATCATTAAACAAGCAAACATATGCAAACATAATAGCAATCTATCAAAACAGGACAGTCTGTAGAGGATGCAAGAATATTCATACTTCTTTAACTCCAAAAATTCTGAAAACTTACCACAATGTAGAAAATTAATCATAGCTTACTGTGTAATAGTTTCATGATTTTATCACATTCTGACATTTTTGAAGAATACAGACAATGATAGAAAACTTTCTGTTTTCAAAACAACAACATATAGACTTGCAAAATAAGCATGGTAAAGGCTATACTTGACACTTTTATTGAAATAAAAGATGCAAAACATTATTCTAAGTAACAGCAAGCAAATCCTAATAAAATAAAATGACGCTCCAAGCAAAACAAATATCAAGTGACGAATAAAAATATATCTCCAAGTGAGGTTACCGATAATGTTGAAGACGAATTAGGGGATGCCTTCCAGGGCATTGATACGTCTCCAACGTATCTATAATTTATGAAGTATTCATGTGATGTGGCTTGAACTACGTCGGTATTTCCCCAAAGAGGAAGGGATGATGCAGCACAACTACGGTAGGTATTTCCCTCAGTGATGAGACCAAGGTTATCGAACCAGTAGGAGAACCACGCAACACTATGTAAACGGTACCCGCACACAAAGAACAAATACTAGCAACCCAACGTGAAAGAGGGGTTGTCAATCCCTCCCGGGTAAAAAGATAGATAAAATTGTAGTAGATTGGATAAATAGATCTCGCGGGAACGCGAGATAAAATCAATAATGAAAAATTGCAACAATGTATTTTTGGGTTTTTGGATTAATAGATCTGAAAATAAAAGCAAATAAAAATAGATCTCGACGGCAAATATGATAAAGAAGAGACCTAGGGGCCGTAGATTTCACTAGTGGCTTCTCTCGAGAAAAATAGCATACGATGGGTAAACAAATTACTGTTGGGCAATTGATAGAACTTCAAATAATTATGACGGTATCCATGCAATGATCATTATATAGGTATCACGTCCAAGATTAGTAGACCGACTCCTGCCTGCATCTACTACTATTACTCCACACATCGACCGCTATCCAGCATGCATCTAGTGTATTAAGTTCATGGAGAAACGGAGTAATGCAATAAGAACGATGACATGATGTAGACAAGATCTATTCATGTAGGAATAGACCCCATCTTGTTAACCTTAATAGCAACGGTACATATGTGTCATTTCCCCTTCTGTCACTGGGATTGAGCACCATAAGATGGAACCCATCACAAAGCACCTCTTCCCATGGCAAGAAAAATTGATCTAGTCGGCCTAACTAAACCAAAGATTCGAAGCAGAAATACGAGGCTATAAGTAATCATGCATATAAGAGATCAAAACTCAAATAACTTTCATAGATAAAATAGATCTAATCATAAACTCAAAGTTCATCGGATCCCAACAAACACACCGCAAAAGGAGTTACATCAAATAGATCTCCAACAGACCATTATATTGAGAATCAAAAGAGAGAGAGAGAGGAAGCCATCTAGCTACTAACTACAGGCCCGTAGGTCTACAATGAATTACTCACGCATCATCGGAGAGGCACCAATGAGGATGATGAACCCCTCCGTGATGGTGTCTAGATTGGATCTGTGGTTTCTGGAACTTGCGGCAGCTGGAATTGTGTTTCGTCGACTCCCCTAGGGTTTTTGCATTTTCGGGGTATTTATAGAGCAAAGAGGTGGTGCAGGAGGCGGCCGAGGTGGGCACAACCCACTAGGGTGCACCTGGGCCCCCAGGCGCGCCTAGGTGGGTTGTGCTCCCCTCGGAGCCCCCCTCTGGTACTTCCTTGGCCCAACTTGTGTCTTCTGGTCCCGAAAAAATCTCCAAAAAGTTTCGCTGTATTTGGACTCCGTTTGGTATTGATTTTCTGCGAAGTAAAAAACAAGCAAAAAAACAGCAACTGGCACTGGGCACTATGTCAATAGGTTAGTCCCAAAAAATGATATAAAGTTGCTATAAAATGATTTTAAAACATCCAAGAATGATAATATAACAACATGGAACAATAAAAAATTATAGATACGTTGGAGACGTATCAGCATCCCCAAGCTTAATTCCTGCTCGTCCTCGAGTAGGTAAATGATAAAAACAGAATTTTTGATGTGGAATGCTGCCTATCAAGTTCATCACATATTCTTTTCTTTTGTAGCATGGACATTTGGACTTTTATGTGATTCAAAGCAATAGTCTAGTTTTGACATGAAGACTTCAATACTCAAGCATATCAACAAGCAACCATGTCTTTCAAAATATCAACACTAAAGCAAGTTATCCCTAGCCCATTATGCTCAATCATTGATCCATTCATGAAACACACTTGCATATTTGCTACACCCAATTCTCAAGTACGATCATAGTGCCCCTTAGTTGGTGCTTTACAAAAGAAGATGGAGACTCAAAAATAAAAATTGCATAAAGTAAAAAAGAAAGGCCCATCGCATAGGGAAGTAGGGATTTGTAGAGGTGCCAGAGCTCAAAGCGAAAAAGATAGAGATAATACATTTTGGGTTGCATTCCTTTCCTGTCAATGAAAATGATCGAGCAGTTCCCAATACTTTCCATGCTAGATATATCATAGGCGGTTCCCAAACGAAAAATAAAGTTTATTCCTTTTTCCACCATACTTTCACATTCCACAGCTAACCGAATCCACGGGTGACGTCCATAGCAACACTTTCCAAGGAATTTATTATTTGACAACATAAAGTAAATTCATTTTTCATTTCGGGACTGGGCATCCCTAATACCATTGTCGTACTCTCGTGCAATGACAAGTGAATAAATACTCATCTTGAGAATAACACATCTAGCATGGAAAAATATCAGCCACCCCCTACCGTTTCATGAGTGGTACGAGCACACAAAAAGGAAATTTATTTTGAAGATTAGAGATGACACATACAAATTTGCTTAGAACGGCAACAGAGTATCGCATATAGGTAGGTATAGTGGACTCATATGGCAAAACTGGTTTAAGGGTTTTGGATGCACAAGTAGTAATCCCACTTAGTACAAGTGAAGGCCAGCAAAATATTGAGAAGCATCCAACCAAGAAACGAAAAATCTCATAAGCGAGCATTAAGCATAACTAATACCGAATAATGCACCACAAGTAGGATGTAATTTCATTGCATAACTATTGATTTTCGTGCTTGCATAGGAAATCACAAACCTTAACATCAATATTCTTACTAAACCATAATTACTCACCAACATGACTCACATATCACTATCTTCATATCGCAAAACTATTACAAGGAATCAAGTTTATTTTGTCCAATGATCTTCATGAAAGTTTTTATTATATCCCTCTTGAATATCTAATCACTTTGGGACTAATTTCATATGTTGCTTTTGATAGCTCAAACAAATCTAAGTGAAGAACATGAGCATACAATTTTTCTTCTCTCAAAATAATATAAGTGAAGCATGAGAGAATTTCTAAAAAAATTACTAACTCTCAAATAAATCTAAGTGAAGCATGAGAGCATTTCTTCAAAAATAATAAAGCATACTGTGCTCAAAAAGATATAAGTGAAGCACTAGAGCAATTCTAGCAAACCATAGCATAATTTTGGCTCTCTCAAATAGGTATGTTCAGCAAGGATACTTGACTTAAACTAAAAAGCAAAACAAGAAAAGACTCATATAATACAAGACGCTCCAAGAAAAACTCATGATATGTGATGAATAAAAATATAGTTTCAAGTAAAATACCGATGGTCGTTAGAAGAAAGAGGGGATGCCACTCGGGGGCATCCCCAAGCTTAGTTGCTTCCTTCTCTTTGGATAATAACTTGGGGTGCCGTGGGCATCCCCAAGCTTAGGCTCTTCTTACTCCTTATTCCTTCATCCATCGTGATCTCACCCAAAACTTGAAAACTTCAATCACACAAAACTCAACAAAACATTCGTGAGATCCGTTAGTATAACAAAGCAAATCACTACTCTAAGTACTGTTGCAAACCCATTCAAATTTTATTTTTGCATTATATCTACTGTATTCCAACTTTACCATGGCTTATACCCTCCAATACAAACCATAGATTCATCCAAATAAGCACACAACGCAAAGAAAACATAATCTGTCAAAAGAGAACAGTCTGTAGCTATATGAAAACTTTGTATACTTATGTAACTCCAAAAATTCTGAAAAATTAGGACAACGTAGGCAATTTGTATATCAATCTTTTGTACAAACATCAGGATTTTATCGCGCTTCTGTCAATTTTCAAAATTATTTTACTGGGCGCAAAATTTTCTATTTTTCAACAAGATCAAATCAACTATCAATCAACATGATCCCAAAGGCTTTGCTTGGCACAAACACTACTTAAAACATAAAAACACAATCATAATAGTAGCATAATTGTGCAAACACTCAAGAACAGAAAGAAAAAGGTAAAAATAAATTTTATTCATTGGGTTGCCTTCCAACAAGCGCTATCGTTTTATGCCCCTAGCTAGGCATAATGCATAGACTTAAGTGTTGTCATCTTTATTTCTAGATTCATAAGATGCCCTCATGATTGATTCATATGGTGGCTTAATTCTTGTTCTAGGGAAGTGTTCCATACCCTTCCTTAGTGGAAATTGAAATTTAATATTGCCTTCTTTCATATTAATCACGGCACCAATAGTACATAAAAACGGTCTACCAAGTATAATTGGACAAGACAGATTGCAATCAATATGAAAAACAATAAAATCTATGGGCACATAATTCCTATTTGCAAGAATAAGAACATCATTAATTCTTCCCATAGGCTTTTTAATAGTAGAATCCGCTAAGTGCAAATTTAAAGAACACTCTTCAATATCGGTAAGACCAAGCACATCACATAAAGATTTCAGAATTGTGGAAACACTAGCACCCAAATCACATAAAGCAAAACATTCATAATTTTTAATCTTGACTTTAATGGTGGGTTCCCATTCGTCATGTAATTTTCTAGGAATTGAAATCTCTAATTCCAACTTTTCTTCCAAAGCTTTCATCATAGCATCAACGATATGCTTAGTAAAAGCTTTATTTTGTTCATAAGCATGGGGTGAATTTATCATGGATTGCACAATGAAATACAATCAATCAAGGTGCAATTATCATAATTAAAGTCTTTGCAATCCAAAAGAGTGGGCACATCACTAGTTAAAGTTTTGACCTCTCCAAACCCACTTTTATCAATTTTCTCAACAAGATTTTCACCCTCCAAATTATCGGGACGCCTTCTAACTAAAGTTGACTCTTCTTCAGTCCCTTTATCATCAATTTTAATTTTACTAAACAAGGAATCAATAGAAGAAACACCAATCACTTTAAGATCTTCATCACTTTTATCTTCTAACGAGATAGGTTTAGTGGCCATTTGATTTACGAGGGTAGCTTGTGCATTGGATATTTTGCCTAGCAAACTTTCAGCAAAAGCATACTTAGATTGGAGATTACAAACTTCTCTACTAATGTCATCAAGTTGTTTAGTTATAGCTTCCAGCACAATAGAGTGTTCCTTAAGTTCTTTGGTAAAATATTTATTGTGCTCAAATTGTGTAGTCATATATTCCTTAGTACTTTTCTCAATTTCAAGCAAAATATTGGGGTAAGGAACATCATAATATTTTCTTTGAGGTGTCATGACTACGCAAACAAGATTACACACGAAAACAGATCTGACGAGAAAACGGCGAACGAAAAAGAGGGCGAATAAAATGGCAAATTTTTGTGTAGTGGGGGAGAGGAAAACGAGAGGCAAATTGCAAATAATATAAATTGCAAGGAGATGAGATTAGTGATTAGGAACCTGATAGATGTTGATGATGTCTCCCCGGCAACGGCGCCAGAAATTCCTTTTGATGTGGCTTGAAGTACGTCGGTATTTCCCCAAAGAGGAAGAGATGATGCAGCACATCTACGGTAGGTATTTCCCTCAGTGATGAGACCAAGGTTATCAAACCAGTAGGAGAACCACGCAACACTATGTAAACGGTACCTGCACACAAAGAAAAAATACTTGTAACCCGACATGAAAGAGGGGTTGTCAATCCCTCCCGGATAAAAAGATAGATAAAATTGTAGTAGATTGGATAAATAGATCTCATGAGAACGCGAGATAAAATAAATAATGAAAAATTGCATCAAGGTATTTTTGGGTTTTTGGATTAATAGATCTAAAAATAAAAGCAAATAAAAATAGATCTCGAAGGCAAATATGATAAAGAAGAGACCCAGGGGCCGTAGATTTAACTAGTGGCTTCTCTCGAGAAAAATAGCATACGGTGGGTAAACAAATTACTGTTGGGCAATTGATAGAACTTAAAATAATTATGACAATATCCAGGCAATGTTCATTATATAGGCATCACATCCAAGATTAGTAGAACGACTCCTGCCTGCATCTACTACTATTACTCCACACATCGACCGCTATCCAGCATGCATCTAGTGTATTAAGTTCATGGAGAAACGGAGTAATGCAATAAGAACGATGACATGATGTAGACAAGATCTATTCATGTAGGAATAGACCCCATCATGTTAACCTTAATAGCAATGGTACATACGTGTTATTTCCCCTTCTGTCCCTGGGATTGAGCACCTTAAGATGGAACCCATCACAAAGCACCTCCTCCCATGGCAAGAAAAATCGATCTAGTCAGCCTAACTAACCCAAAGATTTGAAGAAGAAATACGAGGCTATAAGTAATCATGCATATAAGAGATCAAAACTCAAATAACTTTCATGGATAAAATAGATCTGATCATAAACTCAAAGTTCATCGGATCCCAACAAACACACCGCAAAAAGAGTTACATCAAATAGATCTCCAAGAGACCATTGTATTGAGAATCAAAAGAGAGAGAGGAAGCCATCTAGCTACTAACTATAGACCCGTAGGTCTACAATGAATTACTCATGCATCATCGGAGAGGCACCAATGAGGATGATGAACCCCTCCGTGATGGTGTCTAGATTGGATCTGTGGTTTCTGGAACTTGCGGCGGCTGGAATTGTGTTTCGTGGACTTCCCTAGGGTTTTTAGATTTTCAGGGTATTTATAGAGCAAAGAGCGGTGCGGGAGGTGGCCGAGGTGGGCACAACCCACCAGGGCGTGCCTGGGCCCCCAGGCGCGCCCACACTACAAAAAAAATACACTTTCGTGATGATACGTGTTTGTCACAGTAGGTCACGTTTTCTGTCATGCATGTACATCCATGATGATTTTATGACAGAATCAAGATAGTCATACCTGTGTTGTCGTTGAAGTGCTCCATGACATTACCAAAATTATCATCACGGAAGTGTCCACTTCCATGACGATAAATCGCGCGTCATAGAATTGCTTTCGTCAAGGATAACCGACACATGGCATCCACCGTAACGGGTCGCCATTAAGCTATCGGGTTCTGGTTTGGATCTGATAACCCGTTAACAGCCCGGCCCAATGGGGATTTTCCACGTGTAAAATTCTCAATGGCCAGAGGAACCACGTGTCGGCTCACCGTTGGGACAGATGTCATCCACTCATTGGACCGAAGGCGCCTATGATACGTCGACACATGGCATGGCCCAACAGAGGCCCATTCCAGTGAAAAGGCCGGCCCATTTGACTTGGTCAAAAGGTAGCGGGCCGGCCCACGAAAATCCTATTAACGGCCTGTTCGCATATAGCCCATTTACTGCCCACTAACTCACGGCCCGTTACGGCCTACCCGAATTTGGCCCAGTAGCGTCATCTGGGCCGTCCAATATGATTCCAGCCCGTTGTAACTTTCGGCCCATGTATGGCCCATGACGTCTTTCGGCCCATAGGAGGTCCTTTGTAACTCTAGGCCCATTAAAGGCCCGAGATGAAACTGGCCCATAATGAATAGTGTATCACTTTATACACATTAATGGCCCATTATTCCGTCGGCCGTTTCCAGCCTGTGTTAACTTTCGGCCTTCTAAGGGTCCATTTATTCTTGGGCTCATTTCCAGAACTCGGTTACTTACGGTCCGTTACTGGCCTGTTCCGCTTGTGGGCCAAATTCAGCCCGTGGTTACAGTCGGCCTGTTTGTGGCTCGTTAACCCGTTGGGCTGTTTTCATAGCGTCATCAAATACGGCCTATTAACGGCCTGTTATGGTCGGGCCATAAAACAGACGATTTTCACTCTAGCCCGTTTACGGCCCATTTTGCGGACCGTTTTTGGTCCACGAATAGTACGGCCCATATTTGGCGGAACAATTATACGGCCCGTAGAAGGCCCATAGATTATACGGCCCATAGAAGGCCCATGGATCCTACGGCCCGTAGAAGGCCCATGGATCCTACGGCCCGTAGAAGGCCCATGGATCGTACGGCCCGTAGGAGGGCCATGGTCACTACAGCAGGTAGCCGGACCATGGTTACAACAGTCCGTGTGTTGCCATGGTTATTGTGGCCTAGTTATAAAAATAGGTTATTGTGGCCACTAGAAAAATGCAGAAAAAGAACTGCAGTGACTACAAGCAAACAACTAAACAAGATAATAAGGAAATAAATAAGCAAGCAGCTAACGCTAGGCTATTACGGCTATTACACATATTACATCCACTGGGCATCAAAGTTCGCCACCAGTGCAAATATAGGGAACAAAGCAGCATATTACATACACTGGCCGTCTAAATTGGCCACCAGTGCAAATAAACGCGGCAGCAAAACAAGTCCATAACTGAAACAACTACATAAGAGCTCAAGAAACATTATCCTGGGTATCCACCATGCTAGCAATAAGCTTAGCAAGCTTATTAGCTTTGTCCTGTTTGGCGTTAAAATCATCCAACGCTTGCTGTTGCACCAGAAAGTATGCATCTGAATGCTCCAGGGACTTCCGCAGTCCTTCAGCTTCTTGTCGCAGCACAGCTGATCGATGTCTTTCAGCTTGTAGTTGAGACTCAAGAAACCGAACTGATTTAGACAATGAGTTTGAATAGCTTGTGCCAGCGGTAGTGGCTAGTAACTCGAACACTAATCCAAGACAGGACTTTGGGGTTGTCTCACTGTCTTCAAGATAGTTTTCCTTAGCTGTTTTATCAACTTTGTTGGAGACCAACAAGGATGACTCACTATCCTGAACCTTATCTGCATTACTTCCTTTACCATTGCTTAATAAGGCACTCTTCCCCAATATTCTGTCAGCATTCCAAAAGAAGAAACAAGCAGACACATAACAGGTTTAGCATGTACTAGTATATGAAACTCATTTCGGTGAACCAGTTCATTAGTAAGGTGGACAGGATTAAAATACCAAGTCTTCTATTGCCAAGTAGTACATAATAAAAGCATCAAACAAACATATATCTATGTCCTATGGTCACTGCATTGTCTTGCCAAATCAAAATAGAGACACAGTTCAAATCATATAAGTTCAAGACAAAGCAGCACTGAAAGAATACAAAGCGTGGGAAACTACACGGCACAACAAGATTTCAGATGGGTACCACGGGTCTACATGTACAACAACACTATTGGCTCTGTTGTGATGCTAGTAATGTGCATGATATGAGAAGTCAACTGTATACACAATTGAAATTGAAATCAACAGAGCTATTTATAAGAGCAAACCTGTTAAAGAAACAAGCGTAAACATACCTGTTGTGCCATTGGAGTTTTGATTGGATCCTTCAACTTTAAAATAAGTTTGTATGAGTAAATACAATGATACAAGAGCAAAGCAGTATGCACGATAGCAATGGAATCTTAAATGAGAACAGTTGTTCTTCAGGTTTAAGCACTTGTTCTACATGAACAGAGCACAGTAAGACGCAGGCATATAGTACTTAAAAATAAAAAATGAGCTCATAGACCTTACCACATTCTTGGTTCGGGACCAGTACAGAACAAGGCGTTCCCAATCATCGTCCAGTAAATGTGTCTCAGGAGAACGTAAGGGAATTTGATGAGTTTCTTTGCCAGTGAAGTACGTTTTCTTCAGGTAATTCCGATACTGCCACCAAGCATTCTTGAAGATAGCAGAGGTATTAGCACAGGTTACCTCATCCTGAGTTTCCAAATCGATCCTTCTTTATAGAGAAAAATGGGAAAATTTGCTGTACTATAACCATCATGGATGTAGAATGTATGGGACAAAGCAAAGTAATTGCCATGAATAACATTACTTACACATAACTCCTGGACAAACACCTGCAACTGGCATTTTCCTTCATCTTCAGTATAATATTTCCATGATGCGAAGATATGCACATAGGATTTAACAACATCAAATGTGATAGATGCTAAACTACGAATGGCTGGTTGTGCTTCCTCCACAGGAATAGGTGTACTAACTGGTGGAGTTGGGGTTCACCGTGGTAGTACTGGCGCTTTGGGCACTGGAGCTACCTTACTAACTGCTCTTGTTTGGGAGCTCTGTGGTGGAGATGGTGCTGTGTCAACAGGAACTCGGTTACTATCTGCTGGGGTTGGGGTTAGATTGGGTGAAGCTGGTTCTCTGTCCATCGAAGTATGGGTACAATCTGCGAGAGTCTGGGTTATGTGTGGTAGGGCTGGTTCTCGTGCATGTACAACCGGGGTGCTATCTCCACCAAGAGGTAGCATTGTTTTATTTGAAGACCGTGTTTTTACTCCGCTAGATACTGCCATCACCCACTCCAATTCAAATGGCTGATAAATAGGAAACATAGTTGAATGTACAGACATTGTATGAGAGACAGATGCAATAGATAGTGTGGAAAAAAGAGGGCATGAAATAGTTGACATGTATATTGTTTAACTAAAAAGGATAGCATGACATAATTTCACATATATGATGTCTATCTAAACTAGATAGCATAGCATGACATAATTCAAAGATATGATGACTAACTAAACAGGATGGCATGAGATAATTATATGATGTCTTTAGTAAACAGGTTCGCATGACATAATTCACATACATGTTATCTAAGTAATCAAGATCGCATGATTTAATTCACATATGTGATTTATATGCTAAGCAGAGGGCATTCGCATATATGATGTCTGAACTAAGAACATGGTGTTGAATATTGTGTATATGATGTCTAAACTATGCAATGCAAGACACCATATGCATGATATGAGCAGTATAACCGTGCCAAGTTAGAGCATACACCTCGGTGGGGGAATAGGACTGGTCATTTGTCTCTGAATTCATCTCTGAGGAGCTATCAGGACCCAGCAAGAGATCTGCTTCGACAGGTAGCACTGTCTGCTCTAAAGACCTTGTTTTCACTCCAGATTTTTCCATCACCCACTCAAATGGCTGATTCACAAGAAGATTAGTTTAATGTACAAACATTGTCGACAAATGGAAATGTAATGAAGAAAAGGATGGGCAAGATATCATTCAAATATATGATGCCTGGTTAAACAGGATGGCATTGCATATTTCACATATATTATGGCTGGCTAAAATAGATGAGACTGCATAATTCCCATATATGATATAGAAACTAAATAGGTGGCATTACAGAACATGTCTAAACTAAGCAGATGACATATATGATGTCGAAAGTAGGCACTGCAAGGCAACATATGCATGATATGACTAACATCATCATGCCAAGTTAGAGCAAACACCTTGGGGGGTAAATAGTAGTGGTCAGCTGCGTCTGAATCCGCCTCAGAACAGATATCTTCCTCTGGATTACAATCTGGAGAGGGGGGGTTTGCCATTGAACCCACCATGGAGCGATATCTACATGACATTGTATTGCCGCGCAAAACTCTTCTCTTTTTCTCTACATGTTCAGCATGACTGTGTACAATATCTGACATGCATACAAAAAAAATATAGTGAGATTATGTAAGGAGAGCATGCAGAAATCTAGAGTGATGGTAACAACCAGTGGATGGATCCAAAAATAATGATAGTAGGCTAATGATAGCTTTAATTTAATAAAAAGACAGATGATGATTGCTTTACTATTTGTTTCCCACCCAAGATGAACAGCATAGGCATACCCTAGGTGAACCAGATAATAGACAGAGATACTATTCATTGCTGCCTCGATATGTGCCCCACAAGTAATTTTAAAACTCAAGTTTGAACATTAATTTGGACCTGACTTGGAGTCTAAGAGGTGAATAGGATGATAAAGTAGCAGGTAATATTAAGCAATGCATAACATAAGCAGAAACAAAAGAGTGCGACCTCTCTTGTGGACACGTGTACTCCTTAGGTTCATCTGTTGAGTCGATGATGGTGATGCCGTTGCGGTGGGTGCCGGCGGCAGGGAAGGAGATCCGAGGTGGCGAAAGACAGCCAGGAGTCGTGATATCTGGTTTGGTGGATGCTTCTGTCGATGGAGCAGCTCAGGTGAGGTGGACGACGTCGCGGTAGGAGCAGGACAAACCACACAAAGTTTTCTTCGACACCTACCTGTAACTGAAGTAATTCTGTAATGGCTCCTTTGGCTTGCAGGGTTCAAAAAACGCAGGGATAGGAAAAACACTAGAATAGGATAGGAATGCACGTGGGAAACAAAGCATTTGTAAGCACAGGATTTCTGTCAACTTGGGTGTTTGGTTCACAGGAATTGGAAGAGCAGAGGAATGCAAAGAATCATGGCCAAATTAAAGTGAAACCATATGAAAGCGTGTACAGTTAGAATGTTATTCTACCACTAATGCACTTGGTCTTGTTTTCATGCATAGGATTTTGAAAAGTAGGTCCAGGTGGATGTTTTGCTCCATTCCTTTCAACAAAATGCATGAATAATTGAATAGTAGAGTGCCATAAGAAAATTTCCTATTGCTATGTTTTTCCTTCAGTTTTTCCTTTGAACCAAAATAGCCCTAATGGATCAACATGAATATAGAGTAATAAGTGATGCGACAAGTGTACTACCTCTTTGCCGTAGCCGTGTCGACCTCGGCATCATTGGGTTGGTCGCTGAAGAAGTTGAGGCAGAGGTGGCTGTCGGAGGTGTAGAGGAAGATCTGAGGAATCTGTAGACGGCGTCCAGGGCACTGCTCTGTTGTGATGGATGGTTCCGTTGTTGGAGCAGCTCCGGCGAGCCGTAAGACGTCGAGGCTGAAGCAGTACAAGACATACATCGGTAATCTCAAGTGGGATTCTAATAGCATCTCCAATAGATGATGTAAAATACATTACCAAAAAGTGATAGATGTAAAATTTACATCACCAAAAAACACCTGACTACAACAGATGAGGTAAAAACTGTTGACTCTGAACTTAACTATTGAAACTGAAATTTACTGTGGAATCTGAATGTTACTATCAAAACTGAACGCACTAGTAGCAGAGAGGCACTTCACATGTAGTTTAGGCCGCTCGAGCACTAATAGTAGAGAAACAGTGATCTAAATCAGCAGGCGATCGACGGGGAACATAGTAGCAGATAGCAGCTGGAGCAGCAGTGCCTGGAGGAGCAACGCGAACTAGAGCCAGAGCAGCAACTCGTGTAGCTACATCAGCCCGTGTACCAGCATCAGCAGCGCGAGCGAGAGCAAGAGCAGAGCAGCAGCACGAGCGAGGGGGAGAGCAGAGCAGCAGCGCGAGCGAGCGGAAGAGAGCCAGAGCAGCAGCAGCGCGAGCGAGCGAGCGAGAGCCGGAACGGCAGCAGCAACAGCGCGAGGAAGCTAGTGAGAGCCGGAGCAGCAGCAGCAGATCCGGCTGGTATGGATGCCGCCGCCGAAGGGGCCTCGCACTGGGGGAGAGCTGCCGTGGAGATGTTGCCCGCGGCGCCTGCTTCGAGGTAGCCACGCCATGGGGGTGCGGGATGGAGCACTGTCGACGCCGGGAGGTCGAGTTAAGGAGAAGGTGCTATGCGATGAGTGTACAACCTCTTTGGTGGGGCCGAGTAGGCCTCGGCTTCATCCGAGGAGTCGGTGAGGATGCTGCAGTTCCGGTGGAGCAGGTTAAGGCGGCACTGTGGGGATGGAGTAGCCGCGATAGACGAGTCGATCGTTGAAGCAGCTCCTTGGAGGTGGAGGACGGGGCGGCTGAACCGGCGGGACGACGAGATCGACGACGGATCCTCATCCGGGGAGGTGGATGAGGGACATCGAGCTGTTGCGGTGGACGATGTCGTCGGGGAAGAGGCTCCGGTTGGGCAGCGATGAGGTGGTGGACAGAGGAGGGTGGGGTTTCGCGGCTGGAGCAGAGAGGTTATGGCGGCCTGGGATTTCAAATGGTGAAAAGGAGGTGATGGGAGGAGGGGAACCATGACTTAGGGACGCGCTTGTCCAAAATGTAGGGTGTGTTACAAAAGTACCCCCACCGATTTGAACTAGCAGCCCTTTCGACTCAGGGTTAGAAGGGGGATTTCGCGTGTAGGGATTTGGCAGCTGGTGGGAGTTTTCGCACGCATTGTAATTTCAGGATAGCAAGGCACGGGTTGTGAAGGCGCGAGTTTTGGGAGCACGATATCTGAATTTTCGGGATATAACAAGGCACGGGTTGAATTTTAGGGACAAGCCTAACGTGTAATATTGTACGTACCAAATCAATTCGCACTTCCCTCAATGAAAAAAACAAAAAAATAAAACTATTCACACCACACAAAGAGAGAGTCTTGTCCCGTTTTACTGTACAAATGCTATTCAAAGCTATGAATCCATGTTATATCCAATTAAATTTTTTCGCTGGCTATATAATGCATGTAACCTACTCATACCAACATTTTAGTGCATTCCAAATGTCTATACTACCGCTGCAATTCAAACTAAATTTGAATTCGTTTCTCTATTTGATTAAGAATCTACAATCATGATTGTTGCCAACTTAAACCATCATTCGTGTATTATCTTAACAACACACCACATGATTACTATAGAGATAGATATGAACTATGTGTACTATATGAACTCGAATTCAAATTTTTTAATACACTTGATGTTGATTCCAAATAATAGTACATTTGATGTACTAACTAGATCTTCATAATCTAAACCATGTTCCATACGTACACCGTGTTTATCACACAAAGTATAGTGCCCGGCCCCTACATTATGACAAGTATTTAGCCCTGAGCTGCAAAAGCCACACATTATCACAAATTATAATCAATGTTCTATATATTATATGTAGTACTAGCAAGATGCCCATGCGTTGCACGGAACATCAAGATGCATTTGTATGAGTAGTTTATCTTGTGGGAGAAAAGGATGAATGAGGGAAGGCCTTATTTGCAAATGTGGAGAGGGGTGTGGGTATCTTTTTGCAAAATTGCCATAGTTTCCTTCCTATCCGTCAGATATAAATCGGACGGCCTATATTGCAGGATGGCCGGCACACCATCATCACCAACTCTATTTTTTTATATATAAAATATATTATATGTAGTATAACATGTTCATAACCACAGCATGCGTATCACCGTTATATATATTCACGCATGCATCGGTTTAAAACACTATGATAAATTCTTCAAATATCCGAATTCACTTTTATAATGAATTATGATCTCTATTCGTCTTTTACACCCACACAATCCTCTTATTTTTGTAGCTAGCGCTAACTTTCTCTCGTGCTCGCACACGCCCGCCTCCCTCTCACCCTCCCTCAGCATTCTCTAGCTCCATCGCGCAAATTCGTCTTTTCACTTTAGGTCGTTCACCCATGGTGTGTGTAGGCCCCCCAGCTCCTTCTTTCCGGCACACACCGATCGATATGTCTCTCTAGCCAGGTGTGCCTACCACAAACACAAGCTTTCCCTCTTCTTTTCTCACCGTCCATGCCTCACTCCCGCCCCTCTTTTCATCGATCTCGTACTCGCACACTCCTTCCCCCTCGATATAGTATGCCTCTCGCACTACCTCCTAGCTGCATCCCTCTCTCTCTATCCTTCTCTTCGGGCCTTATTGCTTCTAAGACATACATGCATGTATACCGATCGATCTCCCTACATATACCTAGGTCAACTTTAACTATTTTCCCCCACGCATCGATCGACGTACCTCAGAAGTTATGTCTCTCCTTTCTCCGACAAAGGACGATTGATCTTCCTATGTAGTTACATCTACTTACCATAGCCATATCGTCCCCCCACATCATTCGTGCATGCCTCCTGACCCGTCTCTCACACGCACATGCACAGACAGGCAGGCATCCCCTCTCTTATTGATATTGCAGGCGTGCCCTCCGTTTGTCTAGCAAGCCTCTCCCACCATTTGTGAGAAGCAACTCCACCACCAACCCCTCCGACACTCTAGCTCTGTCTCTCTCCCAACCTTATTCCTCTCCTACACATATGCATGGATGCCGATCGATCTCCCTCAATACATAAGGTAGGTCTCTCTCCTCCTCCACACATATACCAGCCATTGTACTTCTATAGTTAGGTGTCTGCCCCCCCACCCCCCCCACACACACCGATAGTCGAGCGCTGTAGGTAGGTATCCATGCCACAGAGACAAACTGTGCCTGTCCCCTCTCACGTTCCAGTAGGCCAGCCACCCTATATCTTTGACGTGGGCACACACAAATTCGATGGCACTCTTTATCGATCGCGCGCACACACACACACATCATCCCTCTCTTCGAGTCTATGGATACCTCACGCCGATGATACCTCCACTCTCTTCTCGTGGATCGCCCCCTCTATATATATGATATATCCAGGCCTTTGTTTCACACACATTGCATATGTTACATTTTTTGATTGAAATATCATCGACACATATTCCCTGTCTATCTCTCACGCCCCCCTCCCCCAAAAAAAACACTCACGAACCCACATACTATATCTCTCTATGTTTGTATCTCTCTCACACAAACCCATGTAGGTGCTGTACGTACACGAAGAGAATAGGTGCACGTACTCTTGCTTCGTGCCCAGCTACACACGCGCGGGTATACGGTGGAGCTCATTTCTGTATGAAATGGCAGCCCACGTGCTAATTTGAGCACGTGTAGCGGTTGTTTACCTACGGAGGTCGTGTACCACGTGTGCACGAAACAAAGTTCGACTTGATGCGTTGGCGCGTTATTTTTAAATAAAGTTATATCGCTCAATGGCACGTACACAGAATATAAAATGATTTTTATGGAGAAAAAGGTAGTCTGCTCCACTATATACAATGGAGCCTGCCTGCCGGGGTTTGTCTCTCTTCAGAGTATCTCACACAAGGCGGCGGTGGCCTCTCTCTCTCTCTCTCACCGTTGGTCACTGATCCGGCCGCATCTCGTCCACCGACGGAAAGGAAGGATGTGCATCGTTTCTCCGTTCGACGGCGTCGAGGCAGCACGTCCAGATCTGCGGTACCCACCGTTCTCTCTGACCAAGCTCCAGCGCGGTAGGGCCTACGCCACTTGCTCGCTGCCGCAGTATGGGCAGATCCCACCCGCCGCCGCCCTCCTAGTTACATCCCGACGACCCCCAGGTATCCCCTCTGGCCTTGCTCCATTGCCCATCTTCCCATGTCGCTGCATGTGGAAAATCTTGCATGTGGATCTTCCCTAGTTCTTTGCCCAAAACGTAGCTCATCCGGCGTACTTTCCATATTGCAATCTCATCCTCACACTGTTTTAGATAAACACAACCATGCTGTTATCTTCCCTTAGGACAAGTAATATGCTTCTTTTTTGTCGTCGTATGTGTCATCAACTGTTATTGGCCAGTAATTGTTTTCTTTCTGCCTCTTTTTTTGCAAACAGGGCTATCCATTTCACCTCGTTGCTATTGCGACCTTTTGGTGAACTGCACAAATCACTTTTTTCTTAAGAGTGTTTTGTGCAGCTGTACTAAAATGTCACACGGGCAACATCTCTACATTTCAATGCGACTGCACAAAGGGAGATTGGTTTTGCTCTATCCTCCTCATCCAACTCTGAGCCTAATCTTCTCCAACTAGTTAGTCTTAAGAGAGACTACAAAGGTGACCGGCTTCTATTTGTGTGTTTATTGTTTCATCAACAGTCCTCTGTTATTGTAATCACACTTAATATCTTTGGAACAGGGATGCTCAGCTCTATTTTAGTGGAACTGCACAAAATGATCGGAATGTTGCATGCTCCTGACAGCTACTTTTTTCCCAACATGCCTTGTTGATTTAGACAGAGCTGGGGGGAAGTTGCTGCCAATGAAAGCATGGATCAATTTTAATTTAACACCTTCTCATAACTTTGTCTTCAGTTGTGATGTAAATATTACCTCTGATCTGCTAATCATTGAGATGAATTAGCAAGGAAGTTAGTTTTTTATTTTTTTTCGAAAGAGCATGGATGGCAAGACACACGAAACAAAAGCTGAAAGCTCAGAGCATTGTACAATTTCATGTCACTGGAAAATTATTTGTATAGTACGTCAATTATGTAAACAAATGCTGGAAGCTTGATAGCATTGCCAGAAGCCTCTTCAGCATTCGGGTCCATGTGCCATGCACAAAATTATACTCCCTCTGTTCCTAAATATTTGTCTTTTTAGAAATTTCAAATGGACATATTTTAGAGTGTAGATTCACTCATTTTGCTTCATATGTAGTCACTCGTTGAAATCTCAAGAAAGACAAATATTTAAGAATGGAGGGAGTAGTGCACAACCGCATGGGAGACTCAGCCCGATCGTTGCGCCGCACTAATAGTGAGTAATGAGCAGTCAAATCATAAGCCCCACCTTTCTCACTGTAAGTTGCTAGGAAGAAGCAACCATCAATACGCTCTTCTTTGAATCCGCTCATACTACTCCCTCCGTCACTGTTTATAGAGCGCGCTTCAACAATCTCTGGGACCAAGGCGACTAGCGATCGGCCTGAAAAATAGCATTGGTAGTTATAGTATGGCGTCTATTAGACTAGCCATAATGGGGAGTAACTTAGACTAGTAACATGCCTATGTTACTAGTCTATGTTACTACCTCTATAGTGGGAAGTAACATTTGTGTGTGGTAACATGCAACACTTCATTTATTAGGCTATAGACTCATCTTGCCTTGATAAGTGTGATGTTACTCATACTACTAGTAACTAGCTATGTTACCACATGCCTCTCTTTCTTCATTTATTGCTTGCCACATCATCTATTTTATCTAGATATGTGTGATGTTACTACCTATGTTACTCCCACTGTGGGTAGTCTTACTAGAGGAAATAATGCGTACACACATGCATGCAGTGCTTCCGCCCCGGGTACACACATGCATGCTCTTACTCCACTCCGCGTACACACCTACATCGAGAGAAAATTGTGGACTTGATTGCGGTTACCACGCCCTAATTAATTGAGCATTAAACCAAATGCACCTAAAATCTCTCTAGTGGTGGAAATGCATGGAGAGAAATGCATGAGAATGAATCACGCCCTATAAACTGTGATGGAGGGAGTAGTATGAAGGTGCAAAACCAAGTACGCGTATGGCCAGTCGGTCAACGCACTTCCTCTTGGCATATCACTAACATGTGGGACCGGAGTGTGAGTAAGCCGATCTCAATTGACGGCAAAATGGCCAACCCGCCATTCCTTAAGAGAGACGAGGAGCGAGAACACACAGATAGGCTCGCACGAAGGCCAAGATATATTCGAGCATGGTTGATCGATATCATCATTACATGTTCGATGTTTTTAATAGTACTATTGGGCTGCTGTTTTCCACACTTCTCCCGAATAAATGTGTACTTTATCAGAGATTAAAATAAAATAAGAGTACAGACGCTCCACCATGCGGTTCCTAGTACCTGTATACTAGTAGTAGTACTACTCGTACTACTAAACCTTGCGCTTGGCTCTTCGCCTCTTCGGGAAGTCGAACAATGATGGTACTACAGTGTATGCCTCTGGTAATCTGACATCGAATGAACTGCTGCATGTCCACTGCCTGGGTGAGGGTAGGTTGCATTAGTCAAAAGCTTCTCATCATCCTGCAAGCCACCAGGCTTGGGTAGACGGAGAGGGCGTAAGCGAGCTTCACCTTGTCCTGCAAGCTTCTCCTCATTCTACGAGTTGACGGGACACACCAAAAAGTAGTGCTAGTCCATACTCCCTCCTTTCCGGTTAATATGGCTTAATCTTTTTTGCGGGTAAATGAGAGAGCTTTATTCATATATAAGCATTCTTAGGACGATCAGCCAAGAGATTAGTCACTAGGAAGCGAGGTACCCCGCAAAAAAAGAAGAAGGATGCGAGGTGTTTCATCAAGCCAGCTCTCGGTCACATTCAAAGTGCAGCAAGCACGATTCGCACAAAGATGCGCGCAAGGTTTGCTGACCTATTTACATGTTGAATAACAAAAAAAGAGAAAAAATTAACGAGCGCTCCTATTTCTAACAGGATAGGAGCCAGAATTAAGTAAGAATTGTGGCGAGTGTTCCATGCAATCAACTTCCATTATCACATGCGAGAACCCTCGAAGAGAACCAAATGTGTTGAAGATTGCTTTATCACAGATTAAAATAAAATAAGAGTGCAGACGCTCCACCATCCGGTTCCTAGTAGTACATACCTGTATAGTAGTACTAGTAGTACTACGTAATACTAGTACTCGGAGTAGTAAACTTTGCGCTTGGCTGTTCGCCTCTTCGGGAAGTCGAACAATAATGTTACTAGTATAATATATGCTTCTGGCAACCTGACACCGAATTAACTGTTGCACGTCCACCACCTGAGCGAGGGAGAGCTTGCATTAGTCAAAAGTTTCTCCTTGTCCTGCGAGCCACAGCGCACAAGCTTCTCCCGTCCTGCAAGCTTCTCCTCATTCGGCAAGTTGACGGGACACAGCAAAGTAATGCTAGTCCATACTGCCTCCTTTCCGGTTAATATGGCTTAATTTGAAACGAGATAAATACACTGTCTATCACTGTATATTTGTAAAAATACGGTCAGTGGACTTCATAATACACTCATTGCGGTCAATATAGACATTTTTCGGTGTTTATACGATCACTAGCTCACCCTGGCTGAGTATGTGTGTGCATGCATGTGTAGGTTGAGCACTTGAGTGTGACCATGTGTGTTCCGTCGTGTGCTCGGACATGCATGCATTAGGGCGTCGCGCGCGTTTTTTCGTCCATGTGTACGTGTGACTGTTGCATGCATGCACGAGGTTGTAGTCCCTCACATTGAGATGTTCATAAGTCAATGCTTTGTCAAAACGTTGAATGCAAGGTTTAATCATTCGTTGTTCACGCATGCATTCCCGATATTAATACGTTGGTAAAGACAATTTCTTGAGGAAAACGAGCCCATGAATTGAGTACAAAGGGGACCAATAAGCCAGGACGGAGGGAGTACTAGTAGTGAACCAGAAGGAGGGAGTAGGTACTAGTAGTACTACATAACAATGTGCAGTAACAAAATTCCTCTATGCGCATCCTGTCTACGTGTCATGCAAGAAAATAGAGATAAGTACAAGTGAGACTCAGGAACGGTCATACACGTAGGGGGAGTACGTGTAGGGGCCACTCAAGATCAGTCAAATCACACAGTAAGTTAGTCGGAAGAAGCAACCATCATTTCACTCTTCAATGACACGTACGCAATATAAAATGGTTGATATGGAGAGAAAAAGAAAACCGCTCCACTATATATGCACTAGCAGGAGCCTAAGCTACAAGCCTACTTACTTGGGTTGCTCTCTTCACAAGCATAGAACGACGATGGCCACACCGCTGGTCATAGATCCAGCCTGATCCCGCCGCTGGGGGAAGGGGACGATGTTCTGCGTAGACGCGGTCGACAGCGGTGAGGGAGAAAATCCACTGTCAGTGCGTCCCGATCGGGGGTCCCCGCGGTATGGGCTGATGCCGCCTCCCAACCGCCCTTCTAGCTACAGCCCGACGTCCCAGGTACAACTTCCTTTTGGAGCCAGCTTGCTCCACTGCCGCAGCTCCCCACGTAGCTCCATCTCCATGTGGATCTTTCTCTACTTCTACCGGCTTCTATTTGTGATGAATTTATGTCTCATGAACTAGTGCCAGTACTATTATTCTAATCACACTTCTTCAATATCTTTGCCAACAGGGATGCTCAGCTCGATTTTAGTGGAACTGCACAAAAGCATCGTATGATCCGAGGGTGCCAGCCGTCTTTCCTTCGACAGGTTCTACCTAGCCAGGAAATTAAATCCTGTTTAGGGTTTAGGGTTTACGTCGTAGTGACCCCATCAGTAGTATTTTTTTGTACACACTCTCACAACTTTTGTCTTTAGTTGTGAAGTAAATATTGACTATGATTTGTGAATCATTGAGATGCATCAGCATGCGTGTTAGTTTTCCTTTGTATTTGATGGAATGTTGTAACGGGGCAACCTTGGAGTCAGGATACATACATGAAACAAAATCATAAAGCTTCGTACTCCCTCTGGTCCTTTTTTGTATGCATATAAGGCTACTCATAGTGGGGAGTATCATATACTAGTATCATGCATAAATTACATAGGGGACGGAGGTAGTATGTGAGAGTGTATGGTGGGTCATGTGGTAAAATGTACTACTACGCAAAGAAAAAAGGACCGGAGGTGTCACACGATGTCCAAGGAATATGGTGATAGTGGGAGGTGGGCCATGTAGTCACTGGGCTGCCGTGTTTCGTACTCCTCTGGTGTAAGAGTGGAGAAAGTTAGTTTTATCACAAAATAAATAAATAAATAAATAAGAGTGCAGGCGCTCTACGACGCTCTACCGCCGCAGTAATAGTGACCAATGAGCCGCCAAATCACATAGACCGGTATAGTTATTGGACGGAAGAAGCAAACCATCACTCTATCTCTCTCATGCAGTATAGTATTCTTTTGGAAACCAACATTTCATTTTGTTGGATCGCGCCATCGAGCAAAACCAACATTTAAATCACGTCTGTCGCGTTCGTGTCTCACCCTCCTCCATGGCTGCACCCCACACGGTCGCTCGGCATGCCACTCACCGCAAACTGAGTATATGATAAGTTTCCCGCCTGCTTGTCGATGGATCACACCATGGAGTACTAGCACTACTGGAAGAGATTGATGAGGAGGGGGAGGACAGCTAGCTATAGCACGGACTCCCAAGAACTTTTTACATGCATGTTGTGGCCGGCCGTGGCTGTTGGGGAACGTAGCATGCAATTTCAAAAAAAAATCTACGCTCATGCAAGATCTATCTAGGATATGCATAGCAACGAGAGGGGAGAGTGTGTCCACGTACCCTTGTAGACCAAAAGCGAAAGCATTAGGTTAACGCGGTTGATGTAGTCGAACGTCTTCACGATCCAACCGATCCAAATACCGAACGTACGGCACCTCCGTGTTCAGCACACGTTCAGCTTGATGACGTCCCTCGAACTCTTGATCTAGCAGAGGGTCGAGGGAGAGTTCCATAGTCACGATGGTGTGGCAACGGTGTTGATGATGTGATCTGCGCAGGGCTTCGCCTAAGCACTACGACGATATGACCGGAGGAGTAAACTGTGGAGGGGGGCACCGCACACGGCTAAGAGAATTCTTGGTCTGCCTTTGGGGTGCCCCCTGCCCACGTATATAAAGGAGGGGGGAGAGAGGCCGGTGGCCAGGAGGGGCGCGCCATGGGGGGAGTCCTACGTGGACTCCTAGTCCAAGTAGGATTGGCCCCCCCTTTTCCTTTCTCCACCGGAGGGAATAGGAAGGAGAGGGAGAGGGAAAGGGAAGGGGGGCGCCGCCCCCTCCTCCTTGTCCTATTCGGACTCCCTAGGAGGGGGGCACGCGGCCACCCCCCGCGGGCTTCCCTCTCTCTCCCTTAGGCCCATCTTGGCCCAACACTTCCCCGGGGGGTTCCGGTAACCCCTCGGTACTCCGGAAAAATACCCAAATCACTCGGAACTATTTCGATGTCCGAATATAACCTTCCAATATATGAATCTTTACCTCTCGACCATTTCGAGATTCCTCGTCATGTCCGTGATCTCATCCGGGACTCCGAACAAACTTCGGTCACCAAAACACATAACTCATAATACAAATCATCATCGAACGTTAAGCGTCCGGACCCTACGGGTTCGAGAACTATGTAGACATGACCGAGACACATCTTCGGTAAATAACCAATAGCGGAACCTGGATGCTCATATTGGCTCCTACATATTCTATGAAGATCTTTATCGGTCAAACCGCATAACAACATACGTCATTCCTTTTGTCATCGGTATGTTACTTGCCCGAGATTCGATCATCGGTATCATCATACCTAGTTCAATCTCGTTACTGGAAAGTCTCTTTACTCGTTCCGTAATGCATCATCCCGCAACTAACTCATTAGTCACATTGCTTGCAAGGCTTCATATGATGTGCATTACCGAGAGGGCCCAGAGATACCTCTCCGATACTCGGAGTGACAAATCCTAATCTCGATCTATGCCAACTAAACAAACACCTTCGGAGACACCTGTAGAGCATCTTTATAATCACCCAGTTATGTTGTGATGTTTGATAGCACACAAGGTGTTCCTCCGGTATTCGGGAGTTGCATAATCTCATAGTCAGAGGAATATGTATAAGTCATGAAGAAAGCTTTAGCAATAAAACTTAACGATCATTATGCTAAGCTAACGGATGGGTCTTGTCCATCACATCATTCTCCTAATGATGTGATCTCGTTCATCAAATGACAACACATGTCTATGGTTAGGAAACTTAACCATCTTTGATTAATGAGCTAGTCAAGTAGAGGCATACTAGGGACACTTTGTTTGGTCTATGTATTCACACATGTATCAAGTTTCCGGTTAATACAATTCTAGCATGAATAATAAACATTTATCATGATATAAGGAAATATAAATAACAACTTTATTATTGCCTCTGGGGCATATTTCCTTTAGTCTCCCACTTGCACTAGAGTCAATAATCTAGATTACTTTGTAATGATTCTAACACCCATGGAGTCTTGGTGCTGATCATGTTTTGCTCATGGAAGAGGCTTAGTCAATGGGTCTGCAACATTCAGATCCATATGTATTTTGCAAATCTCTATGTCTCCCTCCTTGACTTGATCGCGGATGGAGTTGAAGCGTCTCTTGATGTGTTTGGTTCTTTTGTGAAATCTGGATTCCTTCGTTAAGGCAATTGCTCCAGTATTGTCACAAAAAAATTTCATTGGACCCGATGCACTAGGTATTACACCTAGATCGGATATGAACTCTTTCATCCAGACTCCTTCATTTGCTGCTTCCGAAGCAGCTATGTACTCCGCTTCACACATAGATCCCGCCACGACGCTTTGCTTGGAACTGCACCAACTGACAGCTCCACCATTCAATAAAAATACATATCTGGTTTGTGACTTAGAGTCATACGGATCACTGTCAAAGCTAGCATCGACGTAACCATTTACGATGAGCTCTTTGTCACCTCCATAAACGAGAAACATATCCTTAGTCCTTTTCAGGTATTTTAGGATGTTCTTGACCGCTGTCCTGTGATCCACTCCTAGATTACTTTGGTACCTCCCTGCTAAACTTATAGCAAGGCACACATCAGGTCTGGTACATAGCATTGCATACATGATAGAACCTATGGCTGAGGTATAGGGAATGACTTTCATTTTCTCTCTATCTTCTGCAGTGGTCGGGCATTGAGTCTTACTCAACTTCACACCTTGTAATATAGGCAAGAACCTTTCTTTGACTGATCCATTTTGAACTTCTTCAAAACTTTATCAAGGTATGTGCTTTGTGAAGGTCCAATTAAGCGTCTTGATCTATCTCTATAGATTTTGATGCCCAATATATAAGTAGCTTCACCGAGGTCTTTCATTGAAAAACTCTTATTCAAGTATCCTTTTATGCTATCCAAAAATTCTATATCGTTTCCAATCAATAATATGTCATCCACATATAATATTAGAAACGCTACAGAGCTCCCACTCACTTTCTTGTAAATACAGGCTTCTCCAAAAGTCTGTATAAAACCATATGCTTTGATCACCTCATCAAAGCGTATATTCCAACTCCGAGATGCTTGCACCAGTCCATAAATGGATCTCTGGAGCTTGCACACTTTGTTAGCACCTTTAGGATCGACAAAACCTTCTGGTTGCATCATATACAACTCTTCTTTGAGAAATCCATTAAGGAATGCAGTTTTGACATCCATTTGCCAGATTTCATAATCATAAAACGCGGCAATTGCTAACATGATGCAGACAGACTTAAGCATCGCTACGGGTGACAAGGTCTCATCGTAGTCAACTCCTTGAACTTGTCGAAAACCTTTCGCAACAAGTCGAGCTTTGTAGACAGTAACATTACCGTCAGCGTCAATCTTCTTCTTGAAGATCTATTTATTCTCTATGGCTTGTCGATCATCGGGCAAGTCAACCAAAGTCCACACTTTGTTCTCATACATGGATCCCATCTCAGATTTCATGGCCTCAAGCCATTTCGCGGAATCTGGGCTCATCATCGCTTCCTCATAGTTCGTAGGTTCGTCATGGTCTAGTAACATGACTTCCAGAACAGGATTACCGTACCACTCTGGTGCGGAACGTACTCTGGTTGACCTACAAGGTTCTGTAGTAACTTGATCTGAAGCTTCATGATCATCATCATTAGCTTCCTCACTAATTGGTGTAGGCATCACTGGAGCTGATTTCTATGATGAACTACTTTCCAATTCAAGAGAAGGTACCACTACCTCATCAAGTTCTACTTTCCTCCCACTCACTTCTTTCAAGAGAAACTCCTTCTCTAGAAAGGATCCATTCTTAGCAACAAATATCTTGCCTTCGGATCTGTGATAGAAGGTGTACCCAATAGTTTCTTTTGGGTATCCTATGAAGATGCACTTCTCCGATTTGGGTTCGAGCTTATCATGCTGAAGTTTTTTCACATAAGCATCGCAACCCCAAACTTTAAGAAATGACAGCTTAGGTTTCTTGCCAAACCATAGTTCATATGGTGTCGTCTCAACGGATTTAGATGGTGCCCTATTTAACGTGAATGCAGCTGTCTCTAATGCATAACCCCAAAACGATAATGGTAAATTGGTAAGAGACATCATAGATCGCACCATATCTAATAAAGTACGGTTACGACGTTCGGACACACCATTACGCTGTGGTGTTCGAGGTGGTGTGAGTTGCGAAACTATTCTGCATTGTTTTAAATGAAGGCCAAACTCGTAACTCAAGTATTCGCCTCCGCGAACAGATCGTAGAAACTTTATTTTCTTGTTACGATGATTCTCCACTTCACTCTTAAATTCTTTGAACTTTTCAAATGTTTTAGACTTGTGTTTCATTAAGTAGATATACCCATATTTGCTCAAATCATCTGTGAAGGTCAGAAAATAACGATACCCGCCGTGAGCCTCAACACTCATCGGACCGCATACATCGGTATGTATTATTTCCAATAAGTCTGTAGCTCGCTCCATTGTTCTGGAGAACGGAGTCTTAGTCATCTTGCCCATGAGGCATGGTTCGCAAGCATCAAATGATTCATAATCAAGTGATTCCAAAAGTCCATCAGCATGGAGTTTCTTCATGCGCTTTACACCAATATGACCTAAACGACAGTGCCACAAATATGTTGCACTATCATTATCAACTTTGCATCTTTTGTCATCAATATTATGAATATGTGTATCACCACGATCGAGATTCAACAAAAATAGACCACTCTTCAAGGGTGCATGACCATAAAAGATATTACTCATATAAATAGAACAACCATTATTCTCTGATTTAAATGAATAATCGTCTTGCATCAAACAAGATCCAGATATAATGTTCATGCTCAACGCTGGCACCAAATAGCAATTATTTAGGTCTAAAACTAATCCCGAAGGTAGATGTAGAGGTAGCGTGCCGATGGCGATCACATCGACCTTGAACCATTCCCGACGCGCATCGTCACCTCGTCCTTAGCCAATCTTCGTTTGATCCGTAGCCTCTGTTTCGAGTTATAAATATGAGAAACCGAACCGGTATCAAATACCCAGGCACTACTACGAGCATTAGTAAGGTACACATCAATAACATGTATATCAAATATACCTTTGTTCACTTTGCCATCCTTCTTATCTGCCAAATACTTGGCGCAGTTCCGCTTCCAGTGACTAGTCCCTTTGCAGTAGAAGCACTCAGTTTCAGGCTTGGGTCCATACTTGGGATTCTTCCTGGGAGTGACAACTTGCTTGCCATTCTTCTTGAAGTTCCCCTTCTTTCCCTTGCCCTTTTTCTTGAAACTAGTAGTCTTGTTAACCATCAACACTTGATGCTCTTTCTTGATTTCTACCTCCGCAGCTTTGAGCATAGCGAAGAGCTCGAGAATTGTTTTATTCATCCCTTGCATATTATAGTTCATCATGAAGCCTTTGTAGCTTGGTGGCAGTGATTGAAGAACTCTGTCAATAACACTATCATCTGGAAGATTAACTCCCAGTTGAGTCAAGTGGTTATGGTACCCAGACATTCTGAGTATGTGTTCACTGACAGAACTGTTCTCCTCCATCTTGCAGCTATAGAACTTGTTGGAGACTTCATATCTCTCAACTCGGGCATTTGCTTGAAATATTAACTTCAACTCCTGGAACATCGCATATGCTCCATGACGTTCAAAACGTCTTTGAAGTCCCGATTCTAAGCCGTAGAGCATGGCACACTGAACTATAGAGTAGTCATCAGACCGCGTTTGCCAGACGTTCAAAGCGTCTACATTAGCGGGAGCGGGCTTGTCACCTAGCAGTGCATCAAGGACATAATTCTTCTGTGCAGCAATGAGGATAATCCTCAAGTTACGGACCCAGTCCTGTAGTTGCTACCATCATCTTTCAACTTAGCTTTCTCTAGGAACGCACTAAAATTCAAGGGAACGGTAGCACGGGCCATTGATCTACAACATAGATATGCAAAAACTATCAGGACTAAGTTCATGATAAATTAAGTTCAATTAATCATATTACTTAAGAACTCCCACTTAGATAGACATCCCTCTAGTCATCTAAATGATCACGTGATCCATATCAACTAAACCATGTCCGATCATCACGTGATTTGGAGTAGTTTTCAATGGTGAACATCTCTATGTTGATCATATCTACTATATGATTCACGTTCGACCTTTTGGTCTCAGTGTTCCGAGGCCATATCTGCATATGCTAGGCTCGTCAAGTTTAACCTGAGTATTCCGCTCGTGCAAAACTGTCTTGCACCCGTTATATGTGAACGTAGAGCTTATCACACCCAATCATCACGTGGTGTCTCGGCACGACGAACTGTCGCAATGGTGCATACTTAGGGAGAACACTTATACCTTGAAATTTTAGTGAGGGATCATCTTATAATGCTACCGCCGTACTAAGCAAAATAAGATGCATAATAGATAAACATCACATGCAATCAAAATATGTGACATGATATGGCCATCATCATCTTGTGCCTTTGATCTCCATCTCCAAAGCACCATCATGATTTCCATCGTCACCGGCTTGACACCTTGATCTCCATCGTAGCGTCGTTGTCGCCTCGCCAACTATTGCATCTACAACTATCGCTAACGCATAGTGATAAAGTAAAGAAATTACATGGTGATTGCATTTCATATAATAAAGCGACAACCATAAGGCTCCTACCAGTTGCCGATAACTTTTACAAAACATGATCATCTCATACAATAACGTGTATCACATCATGTCTTGACCATATCACATCACAACATACCCTGCAAAAATGAGTTAGACGTCCTCTACTTTGTTGTTGCAAGTTTAACGTGGCTGCTACGGGCTTCTGGTAAGAACAGTTCTTACCTACCCATCAAAACCACAACGATTTTTCATCAAGTGTGCTATTTTAACCTTCAACAAGGACCGGCCGTAGTCATACTTGATTCAACTAAAGTTGGAGAAACAGACACCCGCCAGCCACCTGTGTGCAAAGCACGTTGGTAGAACCAGTCTCATGAACGAGGTCATGTAATGTCGGTCCGGGCTGCTTCATCCAACAATACCGCCGAATCAAAGTAAGACGTTGGTGGTAAGCAGTATGACTATTATCGCCCACAACTCTTTGTGTTCTACTCGTGCATATCATCTACGCATAGACCTGGCTCGGATGCCACTGTTGGGGAACGTAGCATGCAATTTCAAAAAAAAAAAATCTATGCTCACGCAAGATCTATATAGGAGATGCATAGCAATGAGAGGGGAGAGTGTGTCCACGTACCCTCATAGACCGAAAGCGGAAGCGTTAGGTTAACGCGATTGATGTAATCGAACGTCTTCACGATCCAACCGATCCAAGTACCGAACGTACGGCACCTTCGTGTTCAGCACACGTTCAGCTCGATGACGTCCCTCGAACTCTTGATCCAGCAGAGGGTCGAGGGAGAGTTCCGTCAGCACGACAGTGTTGGTGATGTGATCTGCGCAGGGCTTCGCCTAAGCACTACGACGATATGACCGGAGGAGTAAACTGTGGAGGGGGCACCGCACATGGCTAAGAGAATTCTTGGTCTGCCTTTGGGGTGCCCCATGCCCACGTATATAAAGGAGGGGGAGAGAGGCCGGCAGCCAGGAGGGGCGCGCCATGGGGGGAGTCCTACTTGGACTCCTAGTCCAAGTAGGATTCGCCCTCCCCCTTTCCTTTCTCCACCGGAGGGAATAGGAAGGAGAGGGGGAAGGGGGCGCCGCCCCCTCCTCCTTGTCCTATTCGAACTCCCTAGGAGGGGGGCACGCGGCCACCCCCCGCGGGCTTCCCTCTCTCTCCCTTAGGCCCATGTTGGCCCAACACTTCCCCGGGGGGTTCCGGTAACCCCCCGGTACTCCGGAAAAATAGCCGAATCACTCGGAACTATTTTGATGTCCGAATATAACCTTCCAATATATGAATCTTTACCTCTCGACCATTTTGATATTCCTCGTCATGTCTGTGATCTCATCCGGGACTCTGAACAAACCTCAGTCACCAAAACACATAACTCATAATACAAATCGTCATCGAACATTAAGCGTGCGGACCCTACGTGTTCGAGAACTATGTAGACATGACCGAGACACATCTCTGGTCAATAACCAATAGCGGAACCTAGATGCTCATATTGGCTCCTACATATTCTACGAAGGTCTTTATCGGTCAAACCGCATAACAACATACGTCATTCCTTTTGTCATCCGTATGTTACTTGCCCGAGATTCGATCGTCGGTATCATCGTACCTAGTTCAATCTCGTTACCGGCAAGTTTCTTTACTCGTTTCATAATGCATCATCCCGCAACTAACTCATTAGTCATATTGCTTGCAAGGCTTCATATGATGTGCATTACCGAGAGGGCCCAGAGATACCTCTCCGATACTTGGAGTGACAAATCCTAATCTCGATCTATGCCAACCCAACAAACACCTTCGGAGACACCTGTAGAGCATCTTTATAATCACCCAATTACGTTGTGACGTTTGATTGCACACAAGGTGTTCCTCCGGTATTCGGGAGTTGCATAATCTCATAGTCAGAGGAATATGTATAAGTCATGAAGAAAGCTTTAGCAATAAAACTTAACGATCATTATGCTAAGCTAACGGATGGGTCTTGTCCATCACATCATTCTCCTAATGATGTGATCTCGTTCATCAAATGACAACACATGTCTATGGTTAGGAAACTTAACCATCTTTGATTAACGAGCTAGTCAAGTAGAGGCATACTAGGGACACTTTTTTTTGTCTATGTATTCACACATGTATCAAGTTTCCGGTTAATACAATTCTAGCATGAATAATAAACATTTATCATGATATAAGGAAATATAAATAACAACTTTATTATTGCCTCTAGGGCATATTTCCTTCAGTGGCGACCTTTGAATGCGGAGCAGTCGCGTGCACCGGGAAGCGGCGCGGGCGGTGCTCTCTCGGCTGGCGCGCCGCTTCAATGCCGGCGCCAGTGAGAGGTCGCGTCCGCTCTGGCCGGGCATGAATGCGGCACTGACCGTTTCGGGCGGGAAGCAAGCGTGGGTGATGAAGAGAGTTCGGGTTGGCCAGGGCGGTCAGGAGCGAGCGTGGCAGCGGTCCGGACGCCCGCCAACAAGAGATGATGTACGTAAATATTGTTGCGTATATAATTAATAACGTAAATAATGTGCCAGTTGGACAAATATTATTGGAGATGGAGATGGAATTTTATGTAAACACGGATATGCATGTCTATGTCTATGTGTGTGTGCGCGACGACTCTCGCGACTACTCATACACACCATCGATGTCTCGTTCTCCCTACACACACACAAACTTAGTACCGCCTCATTTTGTTCCTAGGATAGGAATATCATAGGAGTGGGAAACAATATGAAGTGAGATAAATGGAGTACGACGTACAAGAAGAAATGTACACGCACTCACTCTACCTCCAAGATACCCGCGAGTACACGATGGAGCGCATTTGTACACGAAGAGGTAGCTTACGTACGTAATAATTTGACCCTTTAATTTGTTCACTTAATAATGGAGGGTCGGGGACCACACGTGAGCGATACAAACTGTGACCTGGAAGCGGGGCGTGTTTTTGATCGAGTTTTCTTTCATGGTACGTTAAAAAAAGATTTGTCCGCCTGTTTTCATTTCTTTTTTCTGGGAACGCGTGTATTCTATTTAAAACCACTGCTATGGAGAGATTTTTTTTACTCCATTGTATATATAGCCTCTTGTTTGATAGCGTTTCTCGCGTCTCGCTCTCTCACCCTCTCCATATCTAAACAAGATGACAGTGTCCACTCTATCTCTCTCCTCACCGGTGGTCATAGATCCGGCCAAATCCCGTCCGCTACGGGAGGTGAGGAGGTGCAGCGTTGACGTTGTCACCGTCGGCGATGGAGGAAGCCAATGCGCACCGTCCTCTCTGAGCCGGCGCTGGCACGGACGAAGGTCCTCCTCGCCCTTGTTCGCTGCCGTCGTGTGGGCAGATCCTGCCCGCCCGCCTAAGCGACATCTCGCCCACCTGAGGTATAACTTCTTTTGGATTTCATGCTTCATTGTACTGGTCCAGCTCCCCAGGTTACTGCATGCGGGTTTTCTTCTATGCCACTACTCCCCAGCTCCCCATGTACAGTAGCTAGGGTTTGTTGGCTGGTCCAACATCACCTATTTTTTACTATTATAGCGGAAAGGCCACTCGAAAAGTTGTCCTGGTTTATGCCTCGGTGGAGGTATACATGTTCTTTCGACAAAAAGTACATGGTGGTTGTGCGGTCATTGTCCATATGCTCCTATTGCTGCTGCTAATCTAATACTATCACTGGTTAAATGAAGCAATGCCCATGTTAAAGTGACGTCCCTTTTAAGTAATGCTGATGTCAATCCAGAGGCATCGATAAATGCTTCTGTCCTGCTTTTTTTCTCGGGTATCCTGGTTTAGTTCCCATCAAGATAATCATGATGCTTCTGTTTGTTGGTGTATTTTTCATTAATTCTTATTGACAATTGAGATGTTGCTACTTCTTGAGCTTGCGTTGGGTTTTCCCTTGAAGAGGAAAGGGTGATGCAGCAAAGTAGAGATAAGTATTTCCCTCAGTTAGAGAACCAAGGTATCAATCCAGTAGGAGACAACGCACAAATCACCAATACCTGCACAAACAATCAAACAACTTGCACCCAACACAATAAAAGGGGTTGTCAATCCCTTCATGGTTACTTGCAAAAGTGAGATCTGATAGAGATAGATGAAACTAAACAAACGGTAAAGTAAATATTTTTGGTACTTTTGGTTTATAGATCAGAAAGTAAAAGATTGCAAAATAGTAGATCGGAAAGTAATATGATGGAAAATAGACCCGGGGGCCATAGGTTTCACTAGAGGCTTCTCTCATGATAGCAAATAATGCATTGGGTAAACAAATTACTGTTGAGCAATTGATAGAAAAGCGCAAAGTTATGACGATATCCAAGGCAATGATTATGAAATATAGGCATCACGTCCGTGTCAAGTAGACCGAAACGGTTCTGCATCTATTACTATTACTCGACACATCGACCGCTATCTAGCATGCATCTAGAGTATTAAGTTCATAAAGAACAGAGTAACGCATTAAGTAAGATGACATGATGTAGAGGAATTAACTCAAGCAATATGATGAAAACCCCATCTTTTTATCCTCAATGGCAACAATACAATACGTGCCTTGCTGCCCCTACTGTCATAGGGAAAGGACACCACAAGATTGAACCCAAAGCTAAGCACTTCTCCCATTGCAAGAAAAGCCAATCTAGTTGGCCAAACCAAACCGGTAGTTCGAAGAGAATTACAAAGATATCAAATCATGCATAAAAGAATTCAGAGAAGATTCAAATAATATTCATAGATAAGCTGATCATAAATCCACAATTCATCGAATCTCGACAAACACACCGCAAAAGAATATTACATCGGATAGACCTCCAAGAACATCGAGGAGAACATGGTATTGAGAATCAAAGAGAGAGAAGAAGCCATCTAGCTACTAGCTATGGACCCGTAGGTCTGAGGTAAACTACTCACGCTTCATCGGAAGGGCAATGGTGTTGATGTAGAAGCCCTCCATGATCGAATCCCCCTCTAGCAGGATGCCGGAAAAGGCCCCAAGATGGGATCTCACGGGTACAGAAGGTTGCGGCAGTGGAAAAGTGTTTTCGTGGATGCTTCTGGTGGTTTGGGAATATATGTGAATATATAGGAGGAAGATCTAGGTCAAGGGGTCACCGAGGGGCCCACAAGACAGGGGGCGTGCCCTACACCCTTATGGCCACCTCGTGGCTCTTCTGACTTGCACTCCAAGTCTCCTGGGTGTCTTCGGGTCCAAGAAAAATCATCGCGAAGGTTTTATTCCGTTTGGACTCCGTTTGGTATTCCTTTTCTATGAAACTCAAAAATAAGGAAAAAACAGAAACTGGCACTGGGCTCTAGGTTAATAGGTTAGTCCCAAAAATAATATAAAATAGCATATTAATGCATATAAAACATCCCAAACAGATAATACAATAGCATGGATCGTTAGTTGATCGTAAGTAGTCTTCTTCACTGGTACGTTAAATAAAGAGTTTCATTTCGTACTTACACAATTTAAAACGATTGTTATGGAGAGAAAAAGAAAACCACTCCACTATATATTAGTAGTATACACGAGTACTATATAAGTACTATATAAGCTGGAGCCTCAGCGCTTGTTCGCTAGGGTTTGCACTCTCCACACTCTCGCCGCACTACATATATATATACACGCTGGAGGCTTAGCGTTCCTTTGCTAGGGTTTGCTATATTCATAGTATCTCACCCTCTTCACCAGATCTAAACAAGGCTGCGTTGGCCTCTGTCTCTCTCTCCCCCCTCACAGCTGGTGACGGAGTCGTCCGGATCTCGTCGCACCGGGAAGGGGAGGAGGTGTAGCGTTCACTCTATCGCCTGCGGCGAGGGAGGCAATCCACTGCCGGCTGCGCTATTCTCTTTCACCCAGCGCCTATGCGGGAGGGCCACCGACCCCTTCTTCCTCACTGTCATACGTAGTGTGGGCAGATCTGGCCTCCCGCCACACGCCTAGCCACATCCCGACGACGCTAAGGTATAACTTTCTTTTAAACCATCATTGTTGTAGCTGCATGCGGATCTTTTTCGATTCTCTAGTCGAATCTAGGTCTTGGTTCAAAGAGGAAAGAAGGGTGGGGTGGGGTGGAGCATGAATCTAGGACGTGGTTCAATGAGGAAAGGAGGGAGGGAAAGTAGTATAGACTGGCTATCCAGCCGCTTTGTTGGTCGAAAAGGGAAAAAGGGGGTAACCCAGTGCACACATCTGTAAGGAACCGATCTCTTTGTTGAAAAAGGAAAGAAACTAGGGGGTCGGGTAGTTTGTGCAGGACTAGATTTGCTGCCCTCACATAGGAAAAAGGTTCAAAGAGAACAAATATGGGACCAACACAGATATGCTGCTATTATATATCTCTGTTATTTTATATCACTTACAGTGTTTTACAAATGGTACTATCCTGCTTTGTAGTTCTTTCTACATGTTTAACCAAGGTATTGTTAAGATAATGTCTCTGTTAATATGAATCAGTCGCATTGTTTTAGGAATGGTACTTTTCTGCTTTGTTGTTCTTTATACATGTTGAAACAAGGCATTGTTAAGATAATGTCTCAGTTAATATGAATGAATCACACTGTTTGAGAATTGCTACTCTCCTACTTTGTTTCCCATTAAGATAAGGTAGATATTTTTTCTTCTGGGAGTATAAGTCATCAACCGTTATTTCTCAGTAATTGTTTCCCTTATACCTATTGTTGCATACAGGGATATCAAAACTTCTGCTCGGTTCTATTTTGACTTTGATTTTAGTTGAACTACACAAAAGGAGCCAATGTGTTTAAGGCAAACTGTTGCATTATTGGGCCCAGTTGGTCTTTCCACTTTGCAGAAAGAAGCAGTCACTATTTGCGCTACATTACACAAGGAATGATCATGAAGCTTTACAGAGTATTAGTAGACACTGGTGACATGACTAGTCTGCAGAGAGCATGGGCAACTCAACAACACGTGGAGTGCAAAATTCACTCCACAAGGAAAGGTATGACCAAGTCAGTTGTCGACGCAGCTGTAACAAACAAGGTCAGTATCGGCCTTCATCCACATGATTGTGCTTTGTTATGTTGTGCTGCTTATATTGTTGTATTGTTTTGAATAAATGTTTAATTCAAGCTATTGTATTGCTATCTTTTCCTGTTAAGATAATGAAGATGATTATAGTTGTAAGCGTATGTTTGATCAACTAGTACCACTATTATATTCATCACGCTTTTTTTGTATTTATGCAGACATGGATGCTCAGCTTGATTTTAGTGGAACTGCACAAAATGTTCAGATGGTTCGTGTCCTCCATAATACTTCATCATGCACAATACATCGTATGGTTCTCTAATCATTCGTCATCACCTTGAGCCACCGGACTATCTACTTGAATGGAGCTGCCAACATGTTCAATGCCTTGCAACATATAAATACGAAATCCACCATGCTACGCAAGACATTGTTTGATTTCAGTGGACTACACAAAAAGATACGCTGGTTAGTCTGTCTCCATGTGCCATTTCAATGTGCAAACTGATGACAAACCATGCCCGTCTGAATGGAGCTACCAACGTCTTCAAGGCAGAAGAATTCCCACAAGTTCAAGGGAAAGAACTCTGTCCAGCAGAATACTACCTTTAAGAAGAGTAAGAAGAAAGACAAAAAGAGAGATGGCTGCTTTACTTGTGGTTCAGAGGAACACTGGGCAAACAAGTGCCCAAACAAGTACAAGAAGCCAGGACAGTACTCTAAGTCTGTCAATGTCACTCTAAGCAACAATGATGGGGCATATGGGTATGGTAATCTGTTTACCGTACTTTCAGTTTGTCAGTCCACCGATTGGTGGGTTGACACTGGGGCCAATATTCATGTGTGTGTTGATGTGTCTTTGTTTTCTTGCAGCATATAAATACGAAATCCACCATGCTACACAAGACATTGTTTGATTTCAGTTGAACTGCACAAAAAGATATGCTGGTTAATCCGGCTCCATGTGCCATTTCAATGTGCAAACTGATGACAAACCCTGCCCGTTCCACAATCATAGGCTTTACATATTTTGAATGGGAAAAGCTTGTCAAAATTTAATCATTGATGTTAGCAAGAAGACATTAGTTTAATATATTGGAATTGGAAAACCTTGTCAAATTTTGCTCATTGATTTTAGCCAGAGGACATGCATTTGATATTTTTGAGTGGGGCGCCCTTTGCTGTGAGCAGCGTCGATCATTTTTTTGCTATTCCTGTGTTTAGTTCAGAAGTAAATATTTACCCTGCTGAGATGCATAGTCACATGAATGTTGACTTATGTAAGGTATTTTAAGAGTTTGTTCTGAATGTTGTCTATGTAATGCCAGGCCTTGTGAGTTTGATTGCAAAGTTGAGCTTGGAATGCTGTGGCATGCGGCATCACGAGCTGTTCACCATGCCTCCTGAGAATAATGCTTCATATTGTTTTGCTTGTTGATCTAATGCTAGTGATTTGCATGTTAAGAAGATCATCCTCTTCTGTTGTTTTTGTGCTTAAGAAGTTCATCGTCTTATGTTTCATGCATAGCCTATACGATAACTCGGGTAGGTTAGAGGTGAAACCATATGATCTTCCGACCAACTCATCATCTTAGGCTATGATTGGATCGTAATTTTCCAACCAAAATCGCTTGTAAAACTAACACTTGTAAATAAAAGCAGATGGTCTTGGGCGAAGTGCTTGGTTGGTCGATTTTGACTAGTAAAATATACACTGGTCTCTCAAATTACACGCGTAACTCGCCGGTTTTTGTTACAGACCTCGGGCCGTCAGTTTCATTATGCCTGTATTTTACGCGTTGTTTTCGGTGATGAGTAAATTACACTTGTATCTTAATACAGGTGTGAAACAATCCAGAGCTCCCAAGCGTGGCCTTACCGTTTCATGCTGGCTCAGTCTCTCGAAGGTTCTCATAGGTGTCCGATGATCCTGGCTTCCTGAATGAGCAGCGGGAGCTGTATCAGACCATCTGTAGGGCCCGCGAGGCCCTCTCTGTCGTCCTTCGAGTTGTTACACTCGCCGTGGCGTCGAGCATTGTCAACATGGTCAACGAACATGAGGAATCAGGAGATGACTTTACTTGGAGAGGATGACAGAAGGGACCCACAAGGGCCATAGCCATACGTACGCAAGTTCCTCCTTATTATATACAACTATAATTTTTTTGCTTCCTCCTGGTTTCCTGACATCACGGTCCCACACCATCATCAACCTATATAGTTAATAAATGAGAGAATTGCACAAGGAGCGGTCGACAGCTGGGACCCAGCAGCTCGAGAGTATTTGTTTTTTTAGGTGTAAGCGGAGTTTTTCTTGAGCGATGTTTTTGTTGTTGTTCAGAGGAGCAGGGTATCAACTGGACGGGCTATGGCCCATCTAGCCCAGGCTATTATTTTATGTCGACCAAATATCCAGCCCAGATATTATTTTTTCAAGGTGAAAATGGCTAGCCCAGCTATACTTTTTTTGCGGAATACCCAACCCAGGTCAACTTGTTATTCTCTGCACCACTGGGCTGTAAATCTTTCCTAGGAGGGATGCATTAGGCCTAACAAGAAAATGGGCTTTAAGAAATAATAAATGGGATGTAATTATAAAAATTGGGCTGTAAATATACAAAAACGCACCAAACAGGTAATTAGTTTCAAAAATATTATTTTTTGAATTTGGAAATTTTAATTTCATTACTTATTGTGTGCGCGATATTTCATTAGATTTTTACCTAATACAAATTCATTTTGAAATTATATTTAATCTGACTCAAAATTTTGGGATAAAAATATTTCGGATCCCATCAAAATGTGGGATTTTTGGTTGAATTCTGTATTGAGAGGTTGGTTGAAATTATTAATCGTTGTCCTGGCTAGAAAATGGGCTATAATTTTAACAGACTGTAAATGGGTTTTAGTAAATTCCATTAGAATTCAAAAATGGGCTGTACATTATTACAAATCGCAAATGGGCTATATGTTCTCTGCCACAGATGTGATGCTCACTTATGGGCCTACTATTTTTTTGAGAATTATAGTCAGTGACACGTACGGAAGGCTTGTGGGCCTACTAAGGCGTACAGAAGGCTTTGTCAACTTATAGTCAAGACACGATTCTAGCAGAAGTGGCCGTTGGATGTCCATTCCAACGGTTGTAGTGCTTCTTCAATCTTGGATATTCTTGCTTCAGCCGCCCAAAACACCGCCTGCTACCGCCTCCCGTGGCCGGCTATGCTGCCACACAGGCTTAACCGGCCCACCCTAGTCCCAAACACCGTCCAGGCCATTCCTCTACTTACCAACACCTCCTGTTCTTCTCCGGCGATGGCAGCCTCACACCACATCCGAACCAGTGAACCCTCGTAGTCCCCTCTGCGTGGGCATCCACTGATGTGTCTTCGCCGGCTCCAGGTTGTTCCCTTCGTAGGACTCGCCATCGTTCACTGCATTGGTTCTCTCGGCGCGGCATGGTCAACTTTGTCAACAAACGATAGCCATCGGATGAGGCATGTACGTGGAGTGGCTGACAGTAGGGACCCACATGGCCGATGGCCACACGCAGCAAGTGCCCCCGTATTATGCGAAAATAAATAATTTCTCCCCCTGACAGGTTTGACCCACCAGCAACATCTTCGCACGCAAGGAAGTGTTTCCTTTATTACGCGAAAATAAAAAGTTTCCTCTCCCTGACAGCTGGGATCCACTAGCTTTATTATGATCCTTTTTGTGAAAATATAGATTGTACCGAAGATGCTAATTTTTTTAATTCTAACTCGAAAAATAAGAAATTAAAAAACCAGAAAACATCTTCGCACGCAAGGAAGTGCCACCTTATTACGCGAAAAAAAAATTGATTCCCCCTGCTAACTGGGACCCACCAGATTTGGAGGCTGACTTGTGGGCCTACTAAATTAACCCGTACGCAGGGCTTTGTCAACTTAGTCAATAAACGATTCTAGCTGCACTGACTATTGGATGTTAATCCAACGGCCAAGCTGCATCTTCAACCTTTGGTCTTCTTGCTCCAGCCGCCCAAACCTGCGCCAGCCGTACCGCCTGCTCTAACCTCCCGTGGCCGGTTGTGCTGCCGCGCATGCCTCACCGCCCGACCATATTACTACTGGCCAGGCCTTCCCCCTACTCACCCACACCCCCTGTTATTCTCCGGCGATGGCAGCCTTACACCGCAGCCGAACCAGTGAACCCGCGTACTCCCCTCTGCGTGGGCATCCACCTGCCTCGTCTTCCCTGGCTCAGCGTCGTTCCCTTCCTAGGCCTCACCGTCGTCCACCGCCTGGGTGCTGTCCGCACGGCATGGTCAACATGGTCAACGAACGACAGCCATCGGAAGAGTAGTGTACGCGGTGAGGCTGATAGATGGACCCACCAGCTACATCTTCGCACGCAAGGAAGTGCCTCCATATTAGGAGCGAAAAAAATGAATCCTCCCCCTGACAGCTCGGACCCACCATCAATAACTTCGCATGCAAGGAAGTGCCTCCTTATCCTCCCTGACAGCCGGGACCCACCTGGTCGAAGCGTACGTAGCGTTGTCGCGAACGTGTACGTACATACTGGTCGATCGGTCTCTCTGCAACAATGAACCGTGCCCGAGTAAGCAGCGGCATGTGTAATAGTAGAGCCCCCGATGTAGCAGTTCACGCAGTCCCTTCTAAACCTGTACACGTAGGTACAGCCACATGCCAAAAAATACGGCCACGTACGTACATACGGGTGGGTCTCGATCGCCTACTCGCGCATACGTACGGCCAGGGCTCGTGTACATGGAGAGGCAACGGACGGCAGCAATGGCCTCCTGTTCATCGGGCAGCCAACCGGCTGGGTCAGAACGGAGAAACAGCATCCTGTTCATCGGGAGGCAACAGACTGGGTCGGAATGCGTCCTATTCAATGGGAGCCAACCGGCTTGGACGGAACAGCTGAAACGGGGTCTGGCGTACCGCAGTACGGAGGAAACGGCCTTCTGTTCGACTGGCTATGGTTGAAACGGGGGTCCTGTTCATCGGGAGGGGTGTGGCGTACCGCAAAACGGAGGAAACGGACTTGTGTTGGAGCGCTACGGTCGAAACGAGGGTCCTATTCATCGGGAGGGGTGTGGCGTACCGCAAAATGGAGGAAACAGACTTGTGTTGCAGCGCTACGGTCGAAACGGGGGTCCTGTTCATCGGAGGGTTGTGGCATACCGCAAAACGGGACTCCACGGGCTACTGTTCATCCACCGTCGACTTCCTTCAGCCTCCACCTGCACTGTTCATCCACCGCGTATTCCTCCTACCTCCACCAGCTACTGTTCATCCACGGGCTACTGTTCATCCAGCCCTCCATCGGCTACTGTTCAACCAGCCCTCCACGGGGTCCTGTTCATCCACCCCCAACCAGCTCAGCTGTGGCGGCCCTCCTCTCGGGGTCCTGTTCATCCAGCGGCAACGGCCTACTACTACTACCACGGGGTCCTGTTCATCCAACCCCCACCGGGAACTGTTCATCCAACACCAACCACGTACGTCTCGACTCGTTCAACCAACCCCCATGTTCACTGTTCATCAAGAGGCAGCAGGTTCGATCGGCTTCTGTTAGCAGCAGTAGCGAAGGAATCCCTCGATCGGGTTCAGTTAATAGCCAGGGATCGACCGATCGCTCGGGTTCAGTAACGCCTAGCCAGTGCAATCGCTCGGGTTCAGTAGGCGAACGCCTCGCTAGGGTTCACTTAGAGTCCAACGCCTCGCACCCACGCGCGTACGTGTACGAGAGAAACGCGCAATCCCTCCATTTATCGCTCGGCCCCAACCACCCACCGTAACCGGGAACTCCCCGAAATTTTCCTCGCCCTCACTTCTACCATGATTTTTTCCATCATGGACGGCCCAAAGAATGTCATGCAGGTGCGTCTCCGGCCCGCCCAAGATGAAAAGCCCATTTTCTGTCATGATTTTTGTCATAGAAGTAGGAGCCCACCACATCTATGATGATACCGGGTTTTGTCACAATTATCGTCATAGAAGTGTGATAAGTATGACAGAAAAAAAATTCATTCGGCCCAAAATGTCACGTATGTGTCTTTTTTTTGTAGTGCCAGGTGGGTTGTGCTCCCCTCGGAGCCCCCCTCTGGTACTTCCTTGGCCCAACTTGTGTCTTTTGGTCCAGAAAAAATCTCCAAAAAGTTTCGCTGCATTTGGTATTGATTTTCTGTGAAGTAAAAAACAAGCAAAAAACAACAACTGACACTAAGCACTATGTCAATAGGTTAGTCCCAAAAAATGATACAAAGTTGCTATAAAATGATTGTAAAACATCCAAGAATGATAATATAACAGCATGGAACAATAAAAAATTATAGATACTTTGGAGACGTATCATCATGCCATGTTTACAACAATTTTATATGGTTTTGGTATGATTTGGACGGAACTAACCTGGATTGACGCTGTTTTTAGCAGAACTACTGTGGTGTTGTTTTTTGTGCAGAAATAAAAGTTCTCCTAATGCAACGAAACTTTTTGACGATATTTTTTGGAACAAAAGAGGCACTAGAAGCTTCGTGGGAGCGATAGAAGAGCCACAAGGTGGGCACAACGCACCAGGGCGCGCCAGCCCCCCAGGCGCGCCCTGGTGTCTTGTGGTCCCCTCGTGGCCCATCTTCGCGTGAAACCGACGCCCAAAAATCCTATATATTCAGAAACCCCCAGAAATAACCCTAGATCATAAGTTCCGCCGCCGCAAGCCTCTGTAGCAATGAAAACCAATCTAGACCCTGTTTTGGCACCCTGCCGGAGGGGGAAATCATCACCGGTGGCCATCTTCATCATCCCGGCGGCCACCATGATGAGGATGGAGTAGTCCACCCTCGGGGCTGACGGTTTGTACCAGTAGCCATGTGTTTAAACTCTCTCTCTCTCTCCCTCTCTCTCTCTCTCTCTCTCGTGTTCTTCATTTGGCACGATCTTGATGTATCGCGAGCTTTGTTAATATAGTTGGATCATATGGTGTTTCTCCCTCTCTATCTTGTTGTGATGAATTGAGTTTTCCCTTTGAGATTTTGTTGTTATCAAATTGAATACTTTTATGGATTTGAGAGCACTTGATGTATGTCTTGCTATGAATACCCGTGGTGACAACGGGGTATCATATTGACTCACTTGATGTGTGTTTTGTCACTCAACTCACGGATTCCCGAGGTGACATTGGGGTAATCTATGCATAGAGGTTGATGCACATTCTCGTCTTTGTTTCTTCGGTAGAAATCTTGGGGCACTCTTTGAGGTTCTTTGTGTTGGATTGAGTATTATGAATCTGAAATTGTTTGATGCATATCGTATAATCAACTCACGGATACTCGCGGTGGCATTGGAGTATCTAGGTGACATTAGAGTTGGTTGATGTGTATCGTATGGTGTTATTTTAGTACGAACTCTTGGATAGATCGATCGGAAAGGATAACTTTGAGGTGGTTTCGTACCCTACAAACAATTTCTTCTTCCGTTCTCCGCTAGATAGGAACTTTGGAGTGATTCTTCATCGCACGTTGAGGGATGGTTATATGATCCAATTATATTAGCATTGTTGAGAGATTGCACTAGTGAAAGTACGGACCCTGGGCCTCATTTTCGAGCATTGCAATATTGTTTGTGCTCATTTTATCAATTTCTACATTGCTGTTTTTTATTGTTCCTATTAGAAAAATCAAAATCTACTATCATTACTACACTTGTATCACCATCTCTTCGCCGAACTAGTGCACCTATACAATTTACCATCGTATTTGGTGTGTTGGCACACAAAAGACTCTTTGTTATTTGGTTGCAGGGTTGTTTGAGAGAGACCATCTTCATCCTACACCTCCCATGGATTGATAAATCTTAGGTCATCCATTTGACGGAAAATTGCTACTATCCTACAAAACTCTGCGCTTGGAGGCCCAACACGAGTCTACAAGAATAAAGTTGCGTAGTAGACATCAAGCTCTTTTCTGGCGCCGTTGCCGGGGAGGTGAGTGCTTGAAGGTTTATCTTTAGATCTTGCAATTGAATATTTTAGTTTCTTGTTTATCACTAGTTTGGTTTATAGAAACAAAACTACAAAAAATGGAATTGAGGTTGCCTCATATTATTCGTCTTTATCATGTCTTTCTTGAAAATGATGGAAAGGAAAATTGTGCTCAACTGATAGAAGAAGAATTCAATAAAATGTTTAGCATAGAATCTTTGAATGATGAGCATGATTGCAATGTTGTTGGTATGAATTCTTTGAATATCCATGATGCTAGTGATATGCAAAGCCATAAGCTTGGGGATGCTATGTTTGATGAAGATGATCTTTTTAATTACTCCCCCATGTTTTTATGAGAAAATTTATTATGATGATAGCATACCTCCTATTTATGACGATTATATTGATGAAAGTGGGTTTGGAAGAGTGTCAAATCTAGAAAGTAATGATCCCACTATTTTGGAGGGTGTTGAATCTTAATGTAATAATTATGATAGTGGATTTGGAGAGGTCATGACTTTATTTAATGATGAATTCACTATTTTGGAAGAGGTTTCAATTGACTATGACAACAAAGTTGCTATCTATGATTATTATGGTGATGACATGTATGCTATAAAGAATAATGATAACCATGAAACTTGTCATCATGATTTTAATTTTCAATCCCATGATAGTTATTCTGTTGAGTTTGCTCCCACTACTATTCATGAGAATAAAATTGCTTATGTGGAGAGTAGTAAAAAATTTATGCATGTGGATCATGAAAAGAATGCTTTACGTGATAGCTATATTATTGAATTCATTCATGATGCTATTGAAAATTATTATGAGAGGGGAAGATATGCTCATACTTATCTCAATAATATCAAGTTTCCTCTCTATGTGTTGAAAATCTTGAAGTTATGCTTGTTTTGCCTTCCTATGCTAGTTGATTCTTGCTCTCATAAATTGTTTGCTCACAAAATCCCTATGCATAGGAAGTGGGTTAGAATTAAATGTGCTTGCCATGTGATTCATGATGCTCTTTTTCATGTTTCATTCCTTACTTTTATGTGAGCATCATTGAAATCATCATGCCTAGCTAAAAAGGCATTAAAGAAAAGCTCTTGTTGGGAGACAACCCAATATTTCTACCTACTGTTTTTGTGTGTTCACATGATTAAGCTACTGTAGTAATCATGTTTTATAGCTTTTATTTCAATAAAGTGCCAAGTAAAGCCTTTGGGATAGTGTGGATGATAGTTGACTTGATTCTGTGCAAAAATAGCTTTTGCTTACAGTAACAGAATTGTTTAAATTCACTGGAATGTGATAAAATTCTGCATTTTTTCAGATGATTGATATACAAATTGCCTACGTTGTCCTAATTTTCCAGAATTGTTGGAGTAGCATAAGTATGGTCATTGTTCAGATCATTACAGGCTGTTATGTTTTTGACAGATTCTATTTTCAATGCATAGTTTGCTTGATTTGGTGTTTCCATACCTTATAGTAAGTGATATAAATTATGGAAATGATAAGTTATAGTAGGCATTGTGTGAGAACAATTATTAATCTTGTATTGGCAGTACCAAAGTAAATGATTTGTCTTTATCATACTAACCTATCTCACGAAGTTCCGTTAAGTTTTGTGTGATTGAAGTTTTCAAGTTTTGGGTGAGATGTCGATATGATGAGAATAAGGAGTGACAAGACCCTAAGCTTGGGGATGCCAAAGGCACCCCAAGGTAATATTCAAGGAAGATCTAAGCTTCCAAGCTTGCGGATGCCCTTCGTCTTCAACATTATCGGTAACCTCACAAGGAGCTATATTTTCATTCATCACATGATATGTGTTTTGCTTGGAGCGTCATTTTATTTTGTTAGGATTTGCTCACTGTTATTTAGAATAATGTTTTTTATCTTTTACTTCAATAAAATGTCAAGGATAGCCTTCACCATGCTTATTTTGCAAGTATATGAGTTGCTGTTTCAAAACAGAAAGTTTTTTGTTCTTGCGTGAATTCTTGAGAAAAGTCAGAATGTGATAAAATGTTGATTTTTCTTGCAAAATAATCTTTGATAAATTTTCTATAGTGTGGTAAATGTTCACAAAATTTGGAGTTAAAGAAGTATTGATATTCTTGCATCCTTTACAGCCTATCCTGTTTTGGCAGATTGCTGTTATGTTTGCATTGTTTGCATATGTTTGCTTGTTTAATGATTCTATTTGAGGATAGGACTATTAAATATGCAGAGGCATTTAGTATGCAATGCTAAATTATAATTTTAGCGATTTGCTACAGTAGAGAGTGATAAGGTTTTGCATTGATTTATACTAACTTATCTCACGAGTTCTTGTTGAGTTTTGTGTGGATGAAGTTTTTGAGATTTAGGGAAACCGTGATATAAAAGGAATTAAGGAGACACAAAAGCTCAAGCTTTGGGATGCCCAAGGAATCCCAAGATAATATTCCAAGAAGTCTCAAGCATCTAAGCTTGGGGATGCCCCGGTAGGCATCCCACCTTTCTTCATCAACAATTATCGGTTAGTATCGGTTGAGCCTAAGTTTTTGCTTCTTCACATGATGTGTGCTATTCTTGGAATGTCATTTTATTTTATTTTTCTTGCTGTTTTAATAAAATACTTAGATCTGAAAGTTTTTAAATAAGAGAGAATCCTGAAATAGCTACCCATTTAGTTAACTACTCGCTTGATCTTCACTTATATCTTTTTGGAGTAGTTTGTCGAATGCTCTCATGCTTCACTTAAATTTATTTGAGAGATTGTTAGTAGCAATGGTAATATATAAATTTAGTCCCAAAGTGATAGATATTCAAGAAGGATATAATAAAAACTCTCATGTAGATCATTGGATATGATAAGTTTGATTCCTGGCAATAGTTTTGAGATATGGAGATAGTAATATGTGAGTCATGTTGGTGAGTAATTGTGCTTTAGTAAGAATATTGGTGTTAAGGTTTGTGATTCCCTATTTAAGCACAAAAATCAATAATTATGCAATGAAGTTACATCCTACTTGTCATGCATTATTCGGTGTTAGTTATGTTTAATGCTCGTTTATGATCGTTTTCGTTTCTTGGTTGGTCGCTTCTCAATCTATTTTCTAGCCTCCATTTGTACTAAGTGGGAATACTACTTGTGCATCCAAATTCTTAAACCCAAAGTTGTGCCAAATGAGTCCACCATACCTACCTATATGCGGTATTTCCATGCCGTTCCAAGTAAATTTGTATGTGCCAACTCTAATTTTCAAAATGAATTTCCCTTTTGTGTGCCCGTACCGCTCATGAAGTGGCAGGAGGTGGCCAATATTTTTCCTTGCTAGATGTCTTATTCTCAAGATGAGTGTTTATTCACTTGTCATTGCACGAGATTGTGGCGATAGTAGGGATGCCCAGTCCCGAAATGAAAAGGAAATTTATTTTATGTTGTCAAATAATAAATTCCTTGGAAAGTGTTGGTATGGAAGGCACCCATGGATACGGCTAGCCATGGATTGTGAAAGAATGGTGGAAAAGGGAATAAACTTTATTTTATGTTTGGGAACCGCCTATGATGTATCTAGCATGGAAAGTATTGGGAATTACTCGGTTGTTTTCATTGACGGGAAAAGTATGCCTCCCAAAATATTTTTATCTCTCAATCTAAGCTTTGAGCTCTGGCACCTCTACAGATCTCTGCTTCCCTCTGCGAAGGGCCTATCTATTTACTTTTATGCAATTTTTCTTTTTTTATTTTGAGTATCCATCTTCTGTTAAAAAGCACCAACTAGGGAACACTATTGTCATACTTGTGCATTGGATGTAGCTAATATTTGAGTGTGTTTCATGAATGGATCAATGATAGAGCATAATGGGCTAAGGATAGCTTTCTTTAGCGTTGATATTTTGAAAGACGTGGTTGCTTGTTAGTATGCTTGAGTATTGATGTCTTCATGTCAAGTTATAGACTATTGCTTTGAATCATTCAAGTCCAAATATACATGCCACAAAGAAAGAGTTGTTGTTATGATGCTAGGAAAAGTGATTGAAATTATCATTGATCAAACTTATGCACTATGTTAGCATTCACACTTCATAAATTATTTCTTTTATCATTTACCTACTCGAGAACGAGTAGGAATTAAGCTTGGGGATGCTGATACGTCTCCAACGTATCTATAATTTATGAAGTACTCATGCCATGTTTACAACAATTTTATATGGTTTTGGTATGATTTGGATGGAACTAACCTGGACAGACGCTGTTTTCAGCAAACTACCGTGGTGTTGTTTTTTGTGCAGAAATAAAAGTTCTCCAAATGCAACAAAACTTTTTGATGATTTTTTTGGAACAAAAGAGGCACTGGAAGCTTCGTGGGAGGGCCAAAAGAGCCACGAGGTGGGCACAACCCACCAGGGCGTGCCAGCCCCTCCAAGTGCTCCCTGGTGTCTTGTGGTCCCCTCGTGGCCCATCTTCGCGTGAAACCGACGCCCAAAAATCCTATATATTCATAAACCCCCAGAAATAACCCTAGATCAGAAGTTCCGTCACCGCAAGCCTCTGTAGCCATGAAAACCAATCTAGACCCTGTTTCGGCACCCTGCCGAAGGGGGAAATCATCACCAGTGGCCATCTTCATCATCCCGGCGGCCACCATGATGAGGAGGGAGTAGTCCACCCTCGGGGCTAAGGGTTTGTACCAGTAGCTATGTGTTTAATCTCTCTCTCTCTCTCTGTCGTGTTCTTGATTTGGCACGATCTTGATGTATCGCGAGCTTTGTTAATATAGTTGGATCATATGGTGTTTCTCCCTCTCTATCTTGTTGTGATGAATTGAGTTTTCCCTTTGAGATTTCATTGTTATCAGATTGAATACTTTTATGGATTTGAGAGCACTTGATGTATGTCTTGCTATGAATACCTGTGGTGACAATGGGGTATCATATTGATTCACTTGATGTGTGTTTTGGCACTCAACTCACGAATTCCCGAGTTGACATTGGGGTAATCTATTCATAGGGTTGATGCACGTTCTCGTCTTTGTTTCTCTGGTAGAAATCTTGGGGCACTCTTTGAGGTTCTTTGTGTTGGATTGAGTATTATGAATCTAAAATTGTTTGATGCATATCGTATAATCAATGCACGGATACTCAGGGTGGCATTTGAGTATCTAGGTGACATTAGAGTTGGTTGATGTGTATCATATGGTGTTATTTTAGTATGAACTCTTGGATAGATTGATCGGAAAGGATAACTTGGAGGTGGTTTCGTACCCTACAAACAATTTCTTCTTATGTTCTCCGCTAGATAGGAACTTTGGAGTGATTCTTCATCGCACGCTGAGGGATGGTTATATGATCCAATTATATTAGCATTGTTAAGAGATTGCACTAGCGAAAGTACGGAGCCTAGGCCTCATTTTCAGGCATTGCAATACCGTTTGTGCTCGTTTTATCAATTGCTACCTTGCTGTTTTTTATTGTTCCTATTACAAAAATCAATATCTACTATCATTACTACACTTGTATCACCATCTCTTCGCCAAACTAGTGCACCTATACAATTTACCATTGTATTTGGTGTGTTGGGGACACAAGACACTCTTTGTTATTTGGTTACAGGGTTGTTTGAGAGAGACCATCTTCCTCCTACACCTCCCATGGATTGATAAACTTTAGGTCATCCACTTGAGGGAAAATTGCTACTGTCCTACAAAACTCTGCGCTTGGAGGCCCAACACGAGTCTACAAGAATAAAGTTGCGTAGTAGACATCAGGCATCCCCAAGCTTATGTGCTTGGATCTTCCCTGAATATTACCTTGGGGTTCCTTGGGCATCCCCAAGCTTAGTGTCTTGCCACACCTTATTCTCCTTATATCGATATCTCACCCAATACTTGACAACTTCAATCACACAAAACTTAGTGGAACTTCGTGAGATAGGTTAGTATGATAAAGACAAATCATTCACTTTGGTACTATCAAAGACAAGATTCATAATTGTTCTCGCACAATGCCTACTGTATCTTACCATTTTCATAATTTATATTGAGCAATATAAGCCATAGAAACTAGAAAACAAGCAAACTATGCATTGAAAACATTATATGTCAAAAACAAAATAGTCTGAAATGATCTGGACAATGACCATACTTCTGTTACTCCAAAAATTCTGAAACAATAGGAAAACGTAGGAAATTTGTATATCAATCATATGTAAATAATTCAGAATTTTATCACATTCCGCTGAATTTTAACAATTCTGTTACTGGAAGCAAAAGTTTCTGTTTTTTCACAGAATCTAGTCAACTATCATCCACACTATCCCATAGGCTTTACTTGGAAATTATTGAAACAAAAGCTATAAAACATTATTAGTAAAGTAGCTTAATCATGTGAAAAATACAAAAATAGTAAGTATAAGTGTTGGTTGTCTCCCAACAAGAGGTTTTCTTTAATGCCCTTTTTAGCTAGGCATGATGATTTCAATGATGCTCACATAAATGTAAAGAATTGAAACATAACGGGAGCATCATGAAGCATATGACTAGCACATTTAAGCCTAACCCACTTCCTATGCATAGGAATTTTGTGAGCAAATAATTCCTGGGAACAAGAATCAACTAGCACAGGAAGGCAAAAAAGCATAACTTAAAAAATTTCAACACGTAGAGAGGAAACTTGATATTATTGAGATATGTAGAAGCATATGTTCTTCTCTCATAATAATTTTCAGTAGCATCATGAATGAATTCAACAATATAGCTATCACATAAATCATTCTTTTCATTATCCACAAGCATAGAAATTTTATTACTCTCCACATAAGCAAATTTCTTCTCATCTATAGTGGTGGGAGCAAATTCAACAAAATAACTATCATGAGAGGCATAATCCAATTGAAAGTTAAAATCATGATGACAAGTTTCATGGTTATCATTATTCTTTATAGCATGGATGTCATCACCATAATCATCATAGATAGCAACTTTTTTTATCATAGTCAATTGAAACCTCTTCCAAAGTAGTGGATTCATCATTAAATAAAGTCATGACCTCTCCAAATCCTCTTTCATCAATATTGTGACAAGATTCAACACCCTCCAAAATAGTGGGATCATTACCTAGAGTTGACACTCTTCCAAACCCACTGTCATCAATATAATCATCATAAATAGGAGGCATGATATCATCATAATAAATATTCTCATCAAAACTTGGCGGACTAAAAATATCATCTTCATCAAACATAGCATCCCCAAGCTTATGGCTTTGCATATCATTAGCACCATGGATATTCAAAGAATTCATACTAGCAATATTGTAATCATGCTCATCATTCAAAGATTTTATGCCAAACATTTTATTGAATTCTTCTTCTATCAACTGAGCACAATTTTCCTTTCCATCATTTTCAAGAAAGACATGATAAAGACGAATAATATGAGGCAACCTCAAGTCCATTTTTTTTGTAGTTTTCATTTATAAACCAAACTAGGGATAAAACAAGAAACTAAAAGATTCAATTGCAAGATCTAAAGATATACCTTCAAGCACTCACCTCCCCGGCAACGGCGCCAGAAAAGATCTTGATGTCTACTACACAACTTGTTCTTGTAGACAAGTGTTGGGCCTCCAAGCACACAGTTTTGTAGGACAGTAGCAAATTTCCCTCAAGTGGATGACCTAAGGTTTATCAATCCGTGGGAGGCGTAGGATGAAGATGGTCTTTCTCAAACAACCCTGCAACCAAATAACAAAGAGTGTCTTGTGTCCCCAACACACCAAATACATGGTAAATTGTATAGGTGCACTAGTTCGGCGAAGAGATGGTGATACAAGTGTAGTAATGATAGTAGATATTCATTTTTGTAATAGGAACAATAAAAAATAGCAAGGTAGCAAGTAACAAAAGTGAGCACAAACGGTATTGCAATACTTGAAAATGAGGCCTAGGGTTCATACTTTCACTAGTGCAATCTCTCAACAATGCTAATATAAATGGATCATATAACAATCCCTCAACGTGCGACGAAGAATCACTCCAAAGTTCTTATCTAGCAGAGAACATAAGAAGAAATTGTTTGCAGGGTACGAAACCACCTCAAAGTTATTCTTTCTGATCGATCTATAGAGCTATTCCTATAAGTGTCACAAATAGCCCAAGAGTTCGTACTAAAATAACACCATATGATACACATCAACCAACTCTAATGTCACCTAGATACTCCAATGTCACCACGAGTATCCGTGAGTTGATTATACGATATGCATCAAACAATTTCAGATTCATAATACTCAATCCAACACAAAGAACATCAAATAGTGCCCCAGATTTCTACTGGAGAAACAAGGACGAAAATGTGCATCAACCCCTACGCATAGATTACCCCAATGTCATCTCGGGAATCCACGAGTTGAGTGCCAAGACATAAATCAAGTGCCCTCAAATCGAACAAAGTATTCAATCTGATAAAAGTGAAATCTCAAAGGTAGAACTCAATTCATCACAACATGATAGAGAGGGGAAAACACCATATGATCCAACTATATTAGCAAAGCTCGCGATACATCAAGATCGTGCCAAATCAAGGACACGAGAGAGAGAGAGAGGTCAAACACATAGCTACAAGTACAAACCCTCAGCCCCGAGGGTGGACTAATCCCTCCTCATCATGGTGGCCACCGGGATGACGAATATGGCCTCTGGTGATGATTTCCCCTCCGGCAGGGTGCCGGAGCAGGGTCTAGATTGGTTTTTCGTGGCTACAGAGGCTTGCGGCGACGGAACTTCTGATCTAGGGTTATTTCTAGGGGTTTCTGTATTTATAGGATTTTTTGGCGTCGGTCTCACGCTAAGATGGGCCTCGAGGGGCCCACTACCCATCAGGGCAGGCCAGAGGGGGCTGGCATGCCCTGGTTTCTAGTGGGCAGCAGGCCCCCCCTCCAGTGGTTCTTTGCTGCAATATTCTTTATTTGTTCCATAAAAAATCTCCAAAAAGTTTCAACCAAATCCGAGAACTTTTATTTCTGCACAAAAAACAACACCACGGTAGTTCTGCTGAAAACAATGTAAGTCCGGGTTAGTTCCATTCAAATCATACCAAAACCATATAAAATTGTTGTAAACATGGCATGAATACTTCATAAATTATAGATACGTTGGATACGTATCAGCATCCTCAATCTTAATTCCTACTCGTCCTCGAGTAGGTCAATGATAAAAGAAATAATTTATGAAGTGTGAATGCTAGCATAGTGCATGAGTTTGATCAATGATAATTTCAATCACTTTTCCTAGCATCATAACAGCAACTCTTTCTCATAAAACTCATCATGATAAGGTAGCAATCAATTCACATGTTATGGTTCAAACAATGCATTCTCTTGAAACTTAACAACCTACGTTCTTAGTCACCAAACAATTGCAATTCAACTTATTCTCAACAAAGTCTAAGTAAGAGCTCCACATACTCAATCATCGTATAGAAAGAGGGGATGCCTTCTCCTTGAATATTACCATGGGGTGCCATGGGCATCCCCAAGCTTAGGCTCTTTTCTCTCCTTATTCCTTCATCCATCGTGCTCTCACCCAAAACTTGAAAACTTCAATCACACAAAACTTAACAAAATCTTCGTGAGATCCGTTAGTATAATAAAGCAAATCACCACTTTAAGTACTGTTGCAAACCCATTCATATTTTATTATTGCATTATACCTACAGTATTCTAACTTTACCATGGCTTATACCCCCCCCCCCCCCCGATACAATCCATAGATTCATCAAAATAAGCACACAATGCAATGAAAACAGAATCTGTCAAAAACAGAACAGTCTGTAGTAATCTGTACTTTAACCTTAATTCTGTGACCCCAAAAAAATCTGAAAAAATAGGAAAATATAGGAAATTTGTATATCAATTATGTGTAAAAAAATCAGAATTTTATCACGCTCAAGTGAATTTTAAAAATTCTTATACTGGACACAAAATTTTCTGTTTTGCAACAGGATCAAATCAACCATCAACCAACATGATCGTAAAGGGTTTACTTGGCACAAACACTAATTAACACATAAAAAGAAAAATCATAACAGTAGCATAACTGTGTGCACACAAGGAAACAGAAGAAAAAATAACTATTGGGTTGTCTCCCAACAAGCTCTTTCTTTATAGCCATTAAGATAGGCTTAAGATTTTATTGATGCTCACTTGAAAGATAAGAATTGAAGCACAAAGAGAGCATCCTATAGCATGTAAAAATTACACTTAAGTCTAACATACTTCCTATACATAGGCATTTTATAAGTAAACAAATTATCAAGGCAAGCAAAAACTACCATATTCAAGGAAGAAGAAAGAAACAATAGCAATCTCAACATAACGAGAGGTAATTTAGTAACATGAAGATCATAAGAATATGTGAGATTATTTTCAGCTAAAGTTGACACTCTTCCAAACCCACTTTTAATTTTATCGCAAGCATATTCATCATGAGATTTAAATAAATTTTCAAGATCATAAGAATCATTATCACCCCAATCATGATCATTGCAATAAGTAGTGGACATAGTAATATTAGCATCCCCAAGCTTGGGGTTTTGCATATTATTAGCATAATTGATATTAATAGAATTTATAATAACATCATTGCAATCATGCTTTTCATCCAAGGATCTATCATGAATCACTTTATAAATTTCTTCTTTTAACACTTCATCACAATTTTCAGATTCACGAATCTCAAGCAAAACTTCATAAAGATAATCTAGTGAACATATTTCACTAGCAATTGGTTCATCATAATTGGATCTTCTGAAAAGATTATCAAGTGGATGAGGATCCATATCAATAGATTTTTAGCAAGCGAAGATGCAAGCAAATAGAAGACACGTGGCAACACAAGCAAAGATAACAACATAAGCAAAGAGGGAAACGAAAAAAAAGCAAACGGAAAATATTTTTCTATTTTTGCAAAAATGTTTTAGAAGTGGGGAGATGAAAACGAGAGGCAAGGGGCAAATAAAGTAATTGCAAGGAGATGAGATTGGTGATTGGGTACTTGATAGATGTTAATGATGTCTCCCCGGCAACAGCGCCAGAAATTCTTCCTGATTGCTTGTATCTGCGTTGGTAATTCCCCGAAGAGGAGAGGATGATGCAGCACAGCAAAGCTAAGTATTTCCCTCAGTTATGAAACCAAGGTTATCAATCCAGTAGGAGAACCAAGCAACACTATGTAAACAACACCTACACACAAACAACAAATACTTGCAACCCAACGCGTAAGAGGGGTTGTCAATCCCTCCTCGGTATTGAGATAGATTAAATTGTATGAGATTTGATAAATAGATCTAACTAAAACACAAAATAAGATAAATAAAGAAAAAGTGCAGCGAGGTATTTTTAGATTTAATATGGTAGGAAATAGACCCAGGGGGCGTAGTTTTCACTAGAGCCTTCTCTCAAGAAAATAGCATACGGTGGGTAAAAAATTACTTTGGGGCAATTGATAGAAAAGCGAATAATTATGACGATTTCCAAGGCAATGATCATGTATATAGGCATCACGTCCAAGATTAGTAGAACAACTCCTGCCTGCATCTACTACTATTACTCCACACATCGACCGCTATCCAGCATGCATCTAGTGTATTAAGTGTAACACCCCCAGTGGTTAACTACAGTAATCACCCTTTTGACAATGCCAAGTCAGCATGATTAACAGTGCACGATCATCATTTGCATCATAATGCTTTTCAACTCCTAACTCAAAATTCAAATTTAAGTGAAAGTGGAAAATAAAAGTTGCCTGAACCTGAAAACAAAAATGTGCATCATGTTGCAAATATTCTTATAGCATTTATAAAAATGATTGCAACATTTGTTGGAATTGTAAAAGGACTCGAACAACAAGGAACAACAGCAACATAACACTGTTTAATCCTTTTTCAATTTAAATAAAATCCAAACAAAAAAGATATGGACCCCAAACCAATTTCTAGCAGTGGCAGATAATGCACTGTAAATAATGGAGCAAGTCTCATATTTTACAAAAGTCTTTTGGACAAAAAAATAAAAGACAAAACAGAAAAAGGAATAAAGAAAAACAGAAAAAGAAAAAAACAAAGGAGAAACCCCCCCCCCCCCCCCGACTGGGCCTCGGCCCAGCAAGCCACGGGCCGCCAGGCCGGCCCACCGGCCCTACATAGCCGGCCACCACCCCCCCGAAACCCTAATCCCCCCCCCCCCGATCCAGAAATTCTGGATCGGGATCGAACCCCGTCGCCCGCGCCGCCTCGGCGCCCGTCGCCGGCCGGCCTTCCCCGACGCCATCGCCGGCCTGCCTGCCCCGCCGCCGGCCACCTCCTTCTCCTTGACACGCTCGCAGCCCCGCGCCTCACCGCGCCCTCGGCGCCCGACGCCACCTCGCCGCGCGTGGACGCCGTCGCCACCTCGTCTCCGTCGCCGGACGGCCTCCCCGCCTCCGACGCCGTCGTCCCCGAACCCCGCTGCCCGTGCCCAACAACGCCGGTGAGGCCTCGGCCTCGGCCTCCCTCCCTTGTGCGCGCACCCCACCCCGCGCCCCGGCCGCGCCCGCATCGCCCTCGTCACGCTCCGCCCGCGTCCCTGCCTCACCGCGCGTGCGCGCTCGCCCGCGCCTGCTCGCGCATGCACAGGCGCCCGCGCTGCCGCTCCCATCGCCGTCGCCGCGCTCCTGCCGCCGCCTCTGCTCGCCTCCCCTTGCGCCTTGGTCACCGGCCGCCGCCCGCGCCCACCGCGCGCCCGGGCTCGCGCGCGACCACGCCCAGGCCGGCCCCGCTCGTCGCCTCTGCCCACGCCCGCTGCTGCAGCCGCGCGCGCAGCTCTGCTGCCCCGGCTCCACCGCGCCGCCGCTCGCCGTCCGACGGGCCATCGCGCCCGGCCGCCCCTGCCCCGCCCGCGCTCGCCTCCCGCCCGCGCGCGGCCCCGCTCACGCCGGCGCCCGTCTCCGCCTCACCCGCTGGCCGCACCCGTGCGCCCGTATGCGCACCGGACATGTCCGGTGCCCAAACGGGCACAACCCGGACATGTCCGGCCGTGCCACTGACCGGTGGGCCCTGCCCCCCCTGAGGCAATGACAGATGGGGCCCAGCCCCTAAAAACGAATTAAAAGAAAATGTAATAAAAAAAATAATTAAAATAAATAAAAATAGTTAATTAATTAAGTTAATTAATCCTGATTAGGTTAATCTAATTAAGTAGTTAGTGTTAATTAAACAGTAATTTAATTAGTTAATCACTAATTAACCTAACAGCCTATGACAGGTGGGACCCACTGGTCCTGACGTCATGCTGACGTCATGCTGACGTCAGCAAGACACTGTTTCGGATAATGTTAATTTAAATAATTAATTAAATTCCAGAAATTAATCAAATCTTTAGAAAATCATATAAAATAATCCGTAGCTCAGATGAAAATACTTTGTACATGAAAGTTGCTCAGAACGACGAGACGAATCTGAATACGCGGTCCGTTCGTCCGTCACGCGTCCCTAACTATCCGAACTTGCAACCGTTCCCCTCTTATCCTCTGTCCGATAATTCCAAAGACCCGGGAAATATCGTCAGATATTCTCCCGCTCCGTCTGTTACGTGTGATGCTGCGTTAGACTACCCCTAGCACCGTGTATCGTATTTGTCATGCTCATGTTTGCTATATATTTATACTGTTTCCTCCCCCTCTTCTCTCTCGATAGCCCCCGACCCCGACGTCGTCCCCGAGACCGACGCAGCTCCGGATCCCGAAGACACCATAGACGACCTTGCCCTTGCCGCCGAGCAACCAGGCAAGCCCCTCCCTTGAGCATACCGATATCGCCCATTCTAAATTTCTCGTGCTTGCATTAGAATTACTGCTGCTGCTGCTTTACCTATTCTGATGCATAGCCTGTTCATTGTAACCTACTGTTAATAATTACCTACATATCCTAAACTGTTTAGTCTAGGCTGGGTAGAGACCTATCAGTGACCCCACTTATCCCGACTGCCGCGCTGGATCGTCAGAAGACCCGATCAATGGGATTGAAGACCAGGCCCCGACACCGCACATCACCCCCCCCCCTTAGTTGTAACGACACTGCGGCGTTACTATCGAGTGTCGGGGGTGAAACCTCATGTAGCACTTCTGATGTTAACTCTGTAGAGTAGTTATTCGGTCGTGGTCATCGAGGGTGATTCCTCCTTCACCGCTTCCGATAACGACGCTGTCGTACAACACCTCAAGTGTGGACCCAGTGAGGGTGATTCCTCCTAGTTCACCTTGACGGATACATCGAGTGGGAATTCAATGAGGGTGATACCTCGGATTCCCTGATGTTATGGACACACGGATACTTGGACTTTACAATGTTACTTGGAAAGGCGGGTCGACCCTGAGGGGTACCCGCGTGTGATGTGGAGGCGGGTTGCCAGTGTGGTGCCCGAGTGGTGAATACGAGGCGCGGCCGGGCATTCTTAACCCTTGCCGCAAGTCCTCGAGACGGGGCGACGGGGTCACATCTTTCGTGAGTCTCTGCTCGTTACCGCAAGCCCTAGTCCTAACGATTTGGATATTTGATCCGAGCAGGCCTCTGGTCTGATAGCACTAACCATCACGTGGGCATAGTATGGGCGTTCTGCATCGTATGCATTAGCCGAAAGCTCTGTCAGACGTCCAGTTCAGCACTGCGGCACGGTCGGATCGTGTCGACCACCCGAGGCGATGCTGGTATCCACCCTGTGCGCAACGACCCGGAGGGTGAGGGGCGATGGCCAAGACCCCCTTGCGCTTAGGACGTAGACCGGCGGGGACCTCTCTGCTGAGCCGTAGGTAGGGTTGCGATGTGTCGTTTGGCCGAGGCCGGGCATGACCCAGGAAAGTGTGTCCGGCCGGAGTTAATCGAGCGTGTTGGGTAAGTTGGTGCACCCCTGCAGGGAAGAACATTTCTATCGATAGCCGGTCCTACGGTAAAGGACACTCGGAGTTGTATCCTGATTGATACAATTTAGAACTGGATACCTGTGATGAGACCTGTATATATGGCTCTGGGATTGCTTCTCGCAGGGAGTCGAGAAGGGATCTCAGGACGAGGTTGATGAATGTATGGCTCTGGGATTGCTTTCTCGCAGGGAGTCGAGAAAGGATCTCAGGATGAGGTTGATATTATTACTGCTACATTATATGGTATTGTTCTACTCTCTTCTACTGCTGCAAGACCGCTGAAGATGCTAGTCTTCGATAGGACTAGGCCTTCTCTCTATTCTGGCATTTCTGCAGCCCAGTCCACATATACAGCCTCCCTTTGAAAATGTTGCATATGTAGTGTAGATCCTTGCTTGCTGAGTACTTCTGAGTACTCACGGTTGCTTTGTTTTCCTTTTTCTCCCCATATCAGTTTGACGTGACCAGAGGACGGAGCCCCCTGAGACAGATGCCCCGACGATCGTTACTACTACTACCCAGAGGATGGATACTGCTACGAGTTGACTGACGACCAGGAGTAGGATCGGAGGGTCCCAGGCAGGAGGCCTTCGCCTTTCGATCGTAGTGTTTTATTTTGCCCCGCCTTTCTAAAGGCCTTTCTGTTTCTATTTCATATCTGTACTCAGATATCTGATGCTTCCGCTGACGCTTGTTCGCAAGCTTATGTATTTGAGCCCTCGAGGCCCCTGGTTGGTAATATAAAGCTTGTATGACTTATTTATGTTTTAGAGTTGTGTTGTGATATCTTCCCGTGAGTCCTTAGGCTTGATCGTGTGCATGTGCGTGTATGATTAGTGCACGATCGGGCCAGGGGCGTCACAAGTTGGTATCAGAGCCGACTGCCTGTAGGAACCCCCTTTCCAACTCCTTGGCCGAAGTTGAGTCTAGAAACCGGAAAACTGTTTTACTAACTTGGCTGTGTGGCTTACGGGCCCACGTCGCCAATTGGGTGGTATTAGGATCTTTTACTCCTCGACCTTTACTCTGGGACTCTGACCTCTCTTCTATTCAGGTTAAATGATTTTACTAACTCCAGCATTAGGCTCTCGTGCTCACATCCACCCGGAGTTCTGAAATATTCCCCCCTTGCTTCAAGATTGTGGGCCAGGTTCTGCTTACAGGATCCTTTTATCGAGGGCACCCTGTGTTGTCACTTGCAGATTCCTCGCTCCAACAGTTTTCTCCGACGTGGATGTTGCCTTTGCTATGTCTCGTCGTGTACTTCCATATCGCGTGCCTGTGCGCCGCCTAGATGTCTAGCTCTCCCTTTTCAATTGTCGTAAAGCCGGATACTAACCGAGGCTATGTGTGGCTTTGGATGTCTGGTGCAAATATGATGAAGTATCTATTGCACTTCCTTCTGTTATGCGTGTTACTTCATGAATAACTGCATACACCTGCAGTTTTACTTGCTAAACTGCCCCCGTTGAATTGGCAGGATGGCTGATGATCCTCCACCTCCACCCTATATTGCCGCAATGATGCAGCAGTTTGAATTGAACCGTCAGCTCAACGAGAGTCTGGTAAGACGTTTGGAACGCAATGAGGCTCGTCAGGAGCCTGGACCGATCTCGCTGCCAGAATTTGTTCGCCTCAACCCGTCCGTTTTCCGCAACTCCACCAATCCTATGGATGCTGATGATTGGCTTCGTGACATCCTGTTTGAGATGGAGTCAGCTAATGTTGCCCCTGACAGTTATGTCACCTTTGCGACATTCCACCTAAAGGGCCCAGCGGCTCAATGGTGGGAAAGCCACAAGGGTACGTTGCCTGCTGAAACAGTAACCACTTGGCAGGAATTTCAGACAGCTTTTCGTGCACAGTACATTCCTCAAGGTCTGATGGACCAGAAGAAGCAGGAGTTTCGCAAACTTACCCAGGGCACAATGACTGTGGATGAATATCAGAGGAAATTTCTTGAATTGTCCCGCTATGCTGAAGATGACGTCTGCACTGACGCCCGTAAGCAGGATAAATTCCGTGAAGGACTCCGTACTGACATAAAACTCGCACTTGCAGTCCTTGATTGCACAGAATTCTCAACGCTTGTCAGCAAATCTTTCCAGATTGAAACAGCTCTGACTGAATGCCAGGAGTCGCTCAAGCGCACTCATGAAGCTGGCTCATCCTTGGGTCAGCTTGTTCAGAAACGTCGAGTCTGGATCCCACACAATGTTCATCACCGACCTGCTCCAACACCAAGGCCGTCATATGTTGCACCTCGTCTGCCTTCACCGCCGAGACAGCTATCGGTTCATGGTGGGCCGCCTGATGCTGTGGCTTTTCATCAGGTTGCACCACGTCCTTCTGTTGGTTGCAAGAAGAGTTGTCGGAACCGTCGTCTCAGAAACAGTAATGCCAGGCCGCCTGCTATAGTTCGGGTTCATGTCAATCAAGTCAACATTGAAGAAGCTCGACAGGACCCCAAAATTGTGATGGGCACCCTTCTAGTCAATTCAATCCCAGCTTCAGTCCTTTTTGATTCTGGAGCATCGCACTCCTTCATGTCCGAAAGTTTTGCGCGAAGCCATGATATACATTTCGAGGAGATGTCCACTCCATTAGTAATCCAGTCACCTGGGGCTAATTGGCAAACTACCATGGTAAGCCACGGTAACCACATTGCGATCGGAGGATTGATGTTCCCCATTTCACTCATTGCTCTCAAGACCTCCAACATAGACATTATTCTGGGTATGGACTGGTTGAAGCCTCATAAAGCTTTGATTGACTGTGCCACTGAAATAGTCCGCCTCACACACCCTTCTGGCCAGATAGTCAGATACTCAGCTCGAACAGTTCTGGACGCCGAAGCTCAGATTTATGTTCTGAATGCATTGAATGCTTCACCTCTTGAAGGCATCGAGAACGTTCCAGTTGTTCGTGATTTTCAAGATGTATTTCCAGAAGAACTTCCAGGAATACCCCCTGCTAGAGCTGTTGAGTTTGTCATTGACTTGAAACCAGGCACTACTCCTATTGCAAAGCGTCCTTATAAGATGCCTCCGCATCATCTTCTCGAGCTTAAGGAAGAAATCGACACATCACTTAAGAAAGGTTTCATCCGCCCCAGTTCCTCTGCTTGGGGAGCACCTTCACTCTTCGTTAAGAAGAAGGATGGAACTAACCGATTGGTTCAGGATTATCGACCAATCAACCAAGCAACAATTCAGAACAAGTATCCGCTTCCCAGAATCAACGATTTATATGATCAACTTACTGGTTCCTCAGTATTCTCTAAGCTTGATTTGAGATTGGGATACCACCAGATCCGTGTTCGTGAAGAGGATATTCCCAAGACAGCATTCGTTACTCGCTATGGTTCTTATGAGTACACTGTAATGTCTTTTGGCTTAACAAATGCTCCAGCCACATTCTCCCGATTGATGAATTATATCTTCATGGATTATCTCGACAAATTCGTCGTGGTATATCTAGATGATATTCTGGTCTATTCAAAGAATAAAGAAGAACATGCTGAACACCTCCGACTTGTACTGGAAAGGCTCCGAGAACACCAGTTGTATGCCAAGTATTCAAAATGTGAATTCTGGTTGTCTGAAGTGACATATCTCGGCCATGTGATTTCCAAAGATGGCATCGCCGTTAACCCAGAACGAGTTCAGGCTATTCTTGACTGGACTCCTCCGAAGAATGTCAAGCAAGTCAGAAGTTTTCTCGGCCTCGCAAGCTATTGCCGTCGTTTTGTCGAGAATTTCTCAAAGATTGCTAAGCCTTTGACTGATCTGCTTCACAAGGGCATTAAGTTTGAATGGGCAGAAAAATGTCAGGAAAGTTTTCAAACACTCAAAGACAAGCTAACATCTGCCCCAGTACTATCTCCTCCAGATACCCGCAAAGACTTTGTGATCTATTGTGACGCATCCCGTGAAGGATTAGGCTGTGTCCTAATGCAAGAGCGTAAAGTGATTGCTTATGGCTCTCGTTAGTTGCGCCCACATGAAGAGAATTATCCAGTACATGATCTAGAACTAGCTGCTGTGATCTATGCACTGTAGTTGTGGCGACATTACCTCCTCGGTAATCGTTGCGAGATCTACACGGATCATAAAAGTTTGAAGTACTTGTTCACTCAGCCATCTCTGAATCTCCGTCAGCAAAGATGGATGGAGACCATTGCGGACTATGACTTGGGTATTTCTTATACCCCTGGCAAGGCTAACGTAATGGCTGATGCATTGAGCCGTAAATCTTACTGCCCTGAACTTGAGGTTCAGCTACAGCAACCACTTCTGTATGAAGAGCTTCGAAAGCTAAATCTCGAGATAGTTCCCCAAGGATACCTAAAAACCTTGGTTGTTGAACCAGACCTTGAGAAAGCTGTTAAGAATGCGCAAGCTAAAGATGCTGAAATTGATCTGATGAAGAAAGACCTTCACCTTGTAAAGTACAGGGATTTCTCGCTGTCTGAAGATGGAACCTTGTATTTCAGAGACCGCATTGTCGTACCTCGCTTCGAGCTTATGACTGACAAAGTCATGAAGGAGGCACATGATACCCCGCTGTCTATTCATCCGGGTAGCACCAAGATGTATCGTGATCTCCGTCAAAGGTACTGGTGGTCTAGAATGAAGCAAGACATTGCTTGATATGTTGCTGAATGTGATGTGTGTCGACGCGTTAAAGCAGAACATCAGAAGCCTGCTGGAATTCTGCAACCACTTCCTATTCCTTTATGGAAATGGGATAAGGTTCAGATGGATTTCGTTACAGGACTTCCCAGGTCACAGAAGGGTCACGATGCTATTCTTGTCGTTGTCGACCAACTCTCCAAAGTTGCACACTTTCTGCCTGTCAAGGAGACGATCACTGCTAGTCAGTTAGCAGAGTTATATATCTCCAGAATTGTTTCACTCCACGGTATTCCGAAAGAGATCAGTTCAGACCGTGGCAGCATATTCACTGGTCATTTCTGGGAAAGTTTCCAAAAGGCTATGGGAACTCATATCACCTGGAGTTCAGCTTATCACCCTCAGTCTCAAGGCCAAGTCGAGCGAGTAAACCAAGTGCTTGAAGACATGCTATGAGCTTGTGTTATTTCTTTCGGCAAGAAGTGGGAAGAATCTCTCCCGTATGCCGAGTTCTCTTATAACAACAGTTATCAAGCCAGCTTGAAAATGGCTCCCTTCGAAGTTCTCTATGGACGTAAGTGCCGAACCCCTCTGAATTGGTCAGAAACTGGGGAACGACCACTCGTGGGTCCGGATATTATTCAACACGCCGAAGAACAAGTCCGTATTGTCCGAGAAAATCTCAAGGCGGCTCAGGACCGCCAGAAGAGCAACTATGATCGCAAACGATGGGGTTTGACTTATCAACCTGGTGATCAAGCTTATCTTCGTGTCACTCCTATGAAAGGCACTCACCGTTTTGGAATCAAGGGCAAGCTAGCTCCACGCTACATTGGTCCTTTCCGCATTGTTGCAAGACGTGGTCAAGTGGCATATAAATTGGAGTTGCCGCCGCAATTCTCTCATATCCACGATGTCTTCCATGTGTCGCAACTTCGTAAATGCTTCAAGGAATCTCCGCACCGAGCAGTGGATCACGAGATGCTCGAATTGCAAGATGATCTATCTTATAAGGAGCATCCGATCCGCATTCTCGATGAAGCTGAACCTCGAACCCGTCAGAAGGTTACCAAGTTCCTCAAAGTGCAGTGGTCAAACCATACTGAAGATGAAGCCACTTGGGAACGCGAGGATCATCTTCGCAAGGAATACCCCGAACTTTTTCCTTCTACTTCTTAATTCTCGGGACGAGAATTCTTGTTAGTAGAGGAGATTTGTAACACCCCCAGTGGTTAACTACAGTAATCACCCTTTTGACAATGCCAAGTCAGCATGATTAACAGTGCACGATCATCATTTGCATCATAATGCTTTTCAACTCCTAACTCAAAATTCAAATTTAAGTGAAAGTGGAAAATAAAAGTTGCCTGAACCTGAAAACTAAAATGTGCATCATGTTGCAAATATTCTCATAGCATTTATAAAAATGATTGCAACATTTGTTGGAATTGTAAAAGGACTCGAACAACAAGGAACAACAGCAACATAACACTGTTTAATCCTTTTTCAATTTAAATAAAATCCAAACAAAAAAGATATGGACCCCAAACCAATTTCTAGCAGTGGCAGATAATGCACTGTAAATAATGGAGCAAGTCTCATATTTTACAAAAGTCTTTTGGACAAAAAAATAAAAGACAAAACAGAAAAAGGAATAAAGAAAAACAGAAAAAGAAAAAAAAAGATTTGGTATCAAGAGCCGACTGCCTGTAGGAACCCCCTTTCCAACTCCTTGGCCGAAGTTGAGTCTAGAAACCGGAAAACTGTTTTACTAACTTGGCTGTGTGGCTACGGGCCCACGTCGCCAATTGGGTGGTATTAGGATCTTTACTCCTCGACCTTTACTCTGGGACTCTGACCTCTCTTCTATTCGGGTTAAATGATTTTACTAACTCCAGCATTAGGCTCTCGTGCTCACATCCACCCGGAGTTCGAAATATTCCCCCCTTGCTTCAAGATGTGGGCCAGGTTCTGCTTACAGATCCTTTTATCGAGGGCACCTGTGTTGTCACTTGCAGATTCCCGCTCAACAGTTTTCTCCGACTGATGTTGCCTTTGCTATGTCTCGTCGTGTACTTCCATATCGCGTGCCTGTGCGCCGCCTAGATGTCTAGCTCTCCCTTTTCAATTGTCGTAAAGCCGATACTAACCGAGGCTATGTGTGGCTTTGGATGTCTGGTGCAAATTGATGAAGTATCTATTGCACTTCCTTCTGTTATGCGTGTTACTTCATGAATAACTGCATACACCTGCAGTTTTACTTGCTAAACTGCCCCCGTTGAATTGGCAGGATGGCTGATGATCCTCCACCTCCACCCTATATTGCCGCAATGATGCAGCGTTGAATTGAACCGTCAGCTCAACGAGAGTCTGGTAAGACGTTTGGAACGCAATGAGGCTCGTCAGGAGCCTGGACCGATCTCGCTGCCAGAATTTGTTCGCCTCAACCCGTCCGTTTTCCGCAACTCCACCAATCCTATGGATGCTGATGATTGGCTTCGTGACATCCTGTTTGAGATGGAGTCAGCTAATGTTGCCCCTGACAGTTATGTCACCTTTGCGACATTCCACCTAAAGGGCCCAGCGCTCAATGGTGGAAAGCCACAAGGGTACGTTGCCTGCTGAAACAGTAACCACTTGGCAGGAATTTCAGACAGCTTTTCGTGCACAGTACATTCCTCAAGGTCTGATGGACCAAGAAAAGCAGGAGTTTCGCAACTTACCCAGGCACAATGACTGTGGATGAATATCAGAGGAAATTTCTTGAATTGTCCCGCTATGCTGAAGATGACGTCTGCACTGACGCCCGTAAGCAGATAAATTCCGTGAAGGACTCCGTACTGCATAAAACTCGCACTTGCAGTCCTTGATTGCACAAATTCTCAACGCTTGTCAGCAAATCTTTCAGATTGAAACAGCTCTGACTGAATGCCAGGAGTCGCTCAAGCGCACTCATGAAGCTGGCTCATCCTTGGGTCAGCTTGTTCAGAACGTCGAGTCTGGATCCACACAATGTTCATCACCGACCTGCTCCAACACCAAGGCCGTCATATGTTGCACCTCGTCTGCCTTCACACCGCCGAGACAGCTATCGGTTCATGGTGGGCCGCCTGATGCTGTGGCTTTTCATCAGGTTGCACCACGTCCTTCGTTGGTTGCAAGAAGAGTTGTCGGAACCGTCGTCTCAGAAACAGTAATGCCAGCCGCCTGCTATAGTTCGGGTTCATGTCAATCAAGTCAACATTGAAGAAGCTCGACAGGACCCCAATTTGTGATGGGCACCCTTCTAGTCAATTCAATCCCAGCTTCAGTCCTTTTTGATTCTGGAGCATCGCACTCCTTCATGTCCGAAAGTTTTGCGCGAAGCCATGATATACATTTCGAGGAGATGTCCACTCCATTAGTAATCCAGTCACCTGGGGCTAATTGGCAAACTACCATGGTAGCCACGGTAACCACATTGCGATCGGAGGATTGATGTTCCCCGTTTCACTCTTGCTCTCAAGACCTCCAACATAGACATTATTCTGGGTATGGACGGTTGAAGCCTCATAAAGCTTTGATTGACTGTGCCACTGAAATAGTCCGCCTCACACACCCTTCTGGCCAGATAGTCAGATACTCAGCTCGAACAGTTCTGGACGCCGAAGCTCAGATTTATTCTGAATGCATTGAATGCTTCACCTCTTGAAGGCATCGAGAACGTTCCAGTTGTTCATGATTTTCAAGATGTATTTCCAGAGAACTTCCAGGAATACCCCTGCTAGAGCTGTCGAATTTGTCATCGACTTGAAACCTGGCACAACCCCTATTGCGAAGCGTCCTTATAGATGCCTCCGCACCACCTTCTTGAGCTTAAGGAAGAAATCGACACATCACTTAAGAAAGGTTTCATCCGCCCCAGTTCCTCTGCTTGGGGAGCACCTTCGCTCTTCGTTAAGAAGAAGGATGGAACTAACCGATTGGTTCAGGATTACCGACCTACAACCAAGCCACAATTCAGAACAATATTCGCTTCCTAGAATCACGATTTGTATGATCAACTTACTGATCATCGGTATTCTCTAAACTTGATTTAGTTGGGTTACCATCAGATCCTGTTTCGTGAAGAGGATTTCCCAAGACAGCATTCGTTACTCGCTATGTTCTTATGATTACACAGTCATGTCATTTGGCTTAACAAATGCTCCGGCCACATTCTCCCGATTGATGAATTATATCTTCATGATTATCTCGACAAGTTCGTCTTGGTATATCTAGATGATATTCTGGTCTATTCAAAGAATAAAGAAGAACATGCTGAACACCTCCGACTTGTACTGGAAAGGCTCCGAGAACACCAGTTGTATGCCAATACTCCAAATTGAATTCTGGTTGTCTGAAGTGACATACCTCGGCATGTGATTTCCAAAGATGGCATCGCCGTTAACCCAGAACGAGTTCAGGCTATTCTTGACTGACCCCTCCGAAGAACGTCAAGCAAGTGAGAAGTTTTCTCGGCCTCGCAAGCTATTGCCGTCGGTTTGTTGAGAATTTTTCTAAGATTGCTAAGCCGATGACTGATCTGCTTCACAAAAGGCGTTAAGTTTGAATGGAGGAAATATCGTCAGATATTCTCCCGCTCCGTCTGTTACGTGTGATGCTGCGTTAGACTACCCCTAGCACCGTGTATCGTATTTGTCATGCTCATGTTTGCTATATATTTATACTGTTTCCTCCCCCTCTTCTCTCTCGATAGCCCCCGACCCCGACGTCGTCCCCGAGACCGACGCAGCTCCGGATCCCGAAGACACCATAGACGACCTTGCCCTTGCCGCCGAGCAACCAGGCAAGCCCCTCCCTTGAGCATACCGATATCGCCCATTCTAAATTTCTCATGCTTGCATTAGAATTACTGCTGCTGCTGCTTTACCTATTCTGATGCATAGCCTGTTCATTGTAACCTACTGTTAATAATTACCTACATATCCTAAACTGTTTAGTCTAGGCTGGGTAGAGACCTATCAGTGACCCCACTTATCCCGACTGCCGCACTGGATCGTCAGAAGACCCGATCAATGGGATTGAAGACCAGGCCCCGACACCGCACATCACCCCCCCCCCCTTAGTTGTAACGACACTGCAGCGTTACTATCGAGTGTCGGGGGTGAAACCTCATGTAGCACTTCTGATGTTAACTCTGTAGAGTAGTTATTCGGTCGTGGTCATCGAGGGTGATTCCTCCTTCACCGCTTCCGATAACGACGCTGTCGTACAACACCTCAAGTGTGGACCCAGTGAGGGTGATTCCTCCTAGTTCACCTTGACGGATACATTGAGTGGGAATTCAATGAGGGTGATACCTCGGATTCCCTGATGTTATGGACACACGGATACTTGGACTTTACAATGTTACTTGGAAAGGCGGGTCGACCCTGAGGGGTACCCGCGTGTGATGTGGAGGCGGGTTGCCAGTGTGGTGCCCGAGTGGTGAATACGAGGCGCGGCCGGGCATTCTTAACCCTTGCCGCAAGTCCTCGAGACGGGGCGACGGGGTCACATCTTTCGTGAGTCTCTGCTCGTTACCGCAAGCCCTAGTCCTAACGATTTGGATATTTGATCCGAGCAGGCCTCTGGTCTGATAGCACTAACCATCACGTGGGCATAGTATGGGCGTTCTGCATCGTATGCATTAGCCGAAAGCTCTGTCAGACGTCCAGTTCAGCACTGCGGCACGGTCGGATCGTGTCGACCACCCGAGGCGATGCTGGTATCCACCCTGTGCGCAACGACCCGGAGGGTGAGGGGCGATGGCCAAGACCCCCTTGCGCTTAGGACGTAGACCGGCGGGGACCTCTCTGCTGAGCCGTAGGTAGGGTTGCGATGTGTCGTTTGGCCGAGGCCGGGCATGACCCAGGAAAGTGTGTCCGGCCGGAGTTAATCGAGCGTGTTGGGTAAGTTGGTGCACCCCTGCAGGGAAGAACATTTCTATCGATAGCCGGTCCTACGGTAAAGGACACTCGGAGTTGTATCCTGATTGATACAATTTAGAACTGGATACCTGTGATGAGACCTGTATATATGGCTCTGGGATTGCTTCTCGCAGGGAGTCGAGAAGGGATCTCAGGACGAGGTTGATGAATGTATGGCTCTGGGATTGCTTTCTCGCAGGGAGTCGAGAAAGGATCTCAGGATGAGGTTGATATTATTACTGCTACATTATATGGTATTGTTCTACTCTCTTCTACTGCTGCAAGACCGCTGAAGATGCTAGTCTTCGATAGGACTAGGCCTTCTCTCTATTCTGGCATTTCTGCAGCCCAGTCCACATATACAGCCTCCCTTTGAAAATGTTGCATATGTAGTGTAGATCCTTGCTTGCTGAGTACTTCTGAGTACTCACGGTTGCTTTGTTTTCCTTTTTCTCCCCATATCAGTTTGACGTGACCAGAGGACGGAGCCCCCTGAGACAGATGCCCCGACGATCGTTACTACTACTACCCAGAGGATGGATACTGCTACGAGTTGACTGACGACCAGGAGTAGGATCGGAGGGTCCCAGGCAGGAGGCCTTGTGCCTTTCGATCGTAGTGTTTTCTTTTGCCCCGCCTTTCTAAAGGCCTTTCTGTATTTTCTTTTATATCTGTACTCAGATATCTGATGCTTCCGCTGACGCTTGTTCGCAAGCTTATGAATTCGAGCCCTCGAGGCCCCTGGCTTGTAATATAAAGCTTGTATGACTTATTTATGTTTTAGAGTTGTGTTGTGATATCTTCCCGTGAGTCCTTAGGCTTGATCGTGTGCATGTGCGTGTATGATTAGTGCACGATCGGGCCGGGGGCGTCACATTAAGTTCATGGAAAAATGGAGTAATGCAATAAGAATGATGGCATGATGTAGACAAGATCTATACATGTAGGAATAGACCCCATATTTTTATCCTTAATAGCAATGATACATGCGTGTCATGTCTCTTTCTGTCACTGAGATTGAGCACCACAAGATCGAACCCATCACAAAGCACCTCTTCCCATGGCAAGAAAAATCAATCTAGTTGGCCAAACCAAACCAAAATTTTAGAGAAGAAATATGGGGCTATAACAATCATGCATAAAAGAGTTCAGCAAAGACTCAAATAATATTCATGGATAGAACTGATCATAAACCCACAATTCTTCGGATCCCAACAAACACATCGCAAAAAGGAGTTACATCAAATAGATCTCCAAGAACATCAAGGAGAACATTGTATTGAAGATTAAAAAGAGAGAAGAAGCCATCTAGCTACTTGCTACGGACCCGTAGGTCTATGGTAAACTACTCACACATCATCGGAGGGGCAACAAGGATGATGAAGAACACCTCTGTGATCGTTGCCTCCTCTGGCAGAGTGCCGGAAAAGGCCTCTTGATTGGATCTCGTGGTTCTGGAACTTGCGGCGGCTGGAATTGTGTTTCGTCGATTATCCTAGGGTTTTTGGGATTTTAGAGTATTTATAGAGGTGGAGGTCGATGGAGAAGCTTCCCGTGGGCTCCACTAACCACCAGGGCACGCTTGGGGCCTCTAGCGTGCTCTGGTGCCTAGTGGGCCCCACGGGCCTCCTCCCGTGTGCCCCTTTGGCTCCCTGGGTGTCTTGCAGAAAAAAATCTCCAAAAAGTTTCATTGCATTTGGACTTCGTTTGGTATTGATATTCTGCAAAGTAAGAAAAACAAGCAGAAAATAGCAACTGGCACTAGGCACTATATCAATAGGTTAGTCCCAAAAAATGATATAAAGTTGCTAGTAAATGAATATAAAACATCCAAGATTGATAATATAACAACATGGAACAATAAAAAATTATAGATACGTTGGAGACGTATCATTGTGTCAAGCATTACTATGTTTGTTATGAACTTAATACCTTGCAATGCATGCTGGATAGCGGTCAAGGGGTGGAGTAATAGTAGTAGGCGTTAGTAAGTTTAATGGTCTACTTGTCACGGATGTAATGACTATGTATTAATCATGCCATGAAGAATTGTCATAACTATCCACTATTCTATCAATTGCCCAACAGTAATTTGTTTACCCACCGGTGCTATGCTCATGAGAGAGATGGCTCTAGTGAACCTATGGCCCCTGGGTCCATTCACTTCATATTTACTAAAACCCTAAAAATTCCTTGTTGTTTTTATTTTTATTTTATTTTATCTGTCTACCACTATCAGATTTAATTCTTGCAATTGGCGAGAACAAGGGGATTGACAACCCTCTTGCCTTCATTGGGTGCAAGCATTTGCTTTTTGTATGTGTACAGATACCTCTTACCTTGTTTGTGTGGTGTCTCCTATTGGTTCGATAAACCTTGGTTCTTAACTGGGGGGAATACTATCTGCTACTATACTACATCACCCTTCCTCTTCAGGGAAATCCCAACACTATCACAAGTAGCAGAAGAATTTTTGGTGCCGTTGTCGGGGAGGCTTCACCAAACAAATACAGGTTCCTTCACTCACATGTATCATTTGCTTGTTTTTACTTCCTTTTCCATTTGCCTTTTTATCTGCCTTCTCTTTTTCATCTCCCCCTGCTTCTCTAAAGTTAAAAATATCAAAAGTACCTTGTGTTGTTGATACGTCTTCAACATATCTATAATTTATGAAGTGTTCATACCATATTTACAACAATTCTATATGGTTTTGGTATGATTTGATTGGAACTAACCCGGACTGACGCTGTTTTTGGCAGAGCTACCGTGGTGTTTCTTTTTGTGCAGAAATAAAAGTTCTCCAAATGCAGCAAAACTTTTTGACTATTTTTTTGGAACAGGAAAGGCACTAGAAGCTTCATGGGAGGATCAGAAGGTGAAGCAGGTGGCCACTACCCACCAGGGCGCTCCCGAGGCCTTGGCCATGGGCTGGTGCCTAGTGGGCCCACCTTAGCCCATCTTAGCATGAGACCGATGCCAAAAAATCCTATACATAGAGAAACCACTAGAAATAACCCTAGAACTTCGACTCCGCTGCCGCCGCACGCCTCTGTACCTTCGAAATACCATCTGGAGCCCTGTTCCGGCACCCTGCCGGAGGAGGAAATCATCACAGGAGGCCATCTTCATCATCCCGGTGGCCACCATGATGAGGAGGGAGTAGTTCACCCTCGAGGCTAGGGGTATGTACAAGTAGCTATGTGTTTGATCTCCCTCTCTCTCTCATGTTCTTGATTTGGCATGATCTTGATGTACCGCGAGCTTTGTTAATATAGTTGGATCATATGATGTTTTTCCCCTCTCTATCTTGTTGTGATGAATTGAGTTTTTACCTTCGAGGTTTAACTATTATCGGATTGAATACTTTTATGGATTTGAGAACACTTGGCGTATGTCTTTCATATGAATAACCGTGGTGACAATGGGGTATTATATTGATTCACTTGATGTATGTTTTGGCACTCAACTCACGGATTCTCGAGGTGACATTGGGGTAATCTATGCATAGGGGTTGATGCACGTTTTCGTCCTACTTTCTTCGATAGAAATCTTGGGGCACTCTTTGAAGTTCTTTGTGTTGGATAGAATATTATGAATCTGAAGTTGTTTGATGCATACCGTATAATTGACTCACGGATACTTGTGGTGACATTGAAGTATCTAGGTGACAGTGGAGTTGGTTGATGTGTATCATATGGTGTTATTTTAGTACAAACTCTAGGGTTGTTCGTGACACTTATAGGAATAGCTCAATAGATTGATCGGAAAGGATAACTTTGAGATGGTTTCATACCCTACAAACAATTTCATCTTATGTTCTTTGCTAGAAAAGAAGTTTGGAGTGATTCTTTATCGCACATTGAGGGATTTTTATATGATTCTATTATGTTAGCATTGTTGAGAGATTGCACTAGTAAACTATGAACCCTGGGCCTTGTTTTCAAGCATTGCAATACCGTTTGTGCTCCGTTTTATCACTTGCTACCTTGCTGTTTTTTATTTTTCAGATTACAAAAACCAATATCTACTATCCATACTACACTTATGTCACCATCTCTTCACCGAACTAGTGCACCTATACAATTTGCCATTGAATTGGGTGTGTTGGGGACACAAGAGATTTCTTGTATTTGATTGCAGGGTTGTTTGAGAGAGACCATCTTCATCCTACTGATGGCTCGTATCTGCGTCAGTATTTTCCCCGAAGAGGAAGGGATGATGCAGCACAGCTACGGTAGGTATTTCCCTCAGTGATGAGACCAGGGTTATCGAACCAGTAGGAGAACCATGAAACACTATGTAAATAGTACCTCCACCCAAAGAACAAATACTTGCAATCCCACGCATAAGAAGGATTGCCAATCCCTCCCGGGTAAAAGATAGATAAAATTGTAGTAGATTGGATAAATAGATCTCGTGGGAACGCGAGATAAAATAAATAACAAAAAATTGCATCAAGGTATTTTCGGGTTTTTGGATTAATAGATCTGAAAATAAAAGAGGCAAATAATAGATCAGAAAGAAAATGCGATAAAGAAGAGACCCGGGGGCCGTAGATTTCACTAGTGGCTTCTGTCGAGAAAAATAGCATACGGCGGGTATACAAATTACTGTTGGGCAATTGATAGAACTTGAAATAATTATGATGATATCCAGCCAATGATCATTATATAGGCATCACGTGCAAGATTAGTAGACCGACTCCTGCCTGCATCTACTACTATTACTCCAAACACCGACCGCTATCCAGCATGCATCTAGTGTATTAAATTCATGGAAAAATGGAGTAATGCAATAAGAACGATGACATGATGTATACAAGATCTATTCATGTAGGAATAGACCCCATCTTGTTATCCTTAATAGCAATGATCAATACGTGTCTTGCTGCCCCTTCTGTCACTGGGAAAGAACACCGCACAACCGAACCCATCACAAAGCACCTCTTCCCATGGCAAGAAAAATCGATCTAGTTGGCCTAACTAAACCAAAGATTCGAAGAAGAAATATGAGTCTATAAGTAATCATGCATATAAGAGATCAAAACTCAAATAACTTTCATGTATAAAATAGATCTGATCATAAACTCAAAGTTCATCGGATCCCAACAAACACACCGCAAAAAGAGTTACATCAAATAGATCTCCAAGAGACCATTGTATTGAGAATCAAAAGAGAGAGAGGAAGTCATCTAGCTACTTCCTACGGACCCGTAGGTCTACCATGAACTACTCACGCATCATCGGAGAGGCACCCATGAGGATGATGAACCCCTCCGTGATGGTGTCTAGATTGGATCTCGTGGTTCTGGAACTTGCGGCGGCTGGAATTGTGTTTCGTCGACTCCCCTGGGGTTTTTGGATTTTCGGGGTATTTATAGAGCAAAGAGGCAGTGCGGGAGGCCACCAAGGTGGGCACAACCCACCAGGGCGCGCCCCCCTCGGGGCACCCCTCTGGTACTTCTTCGGCCCAAGTTGTTCCTTCTGGTCCAGAAAAAATCTCCAAAAAGTTTCGCTGCGTTTAGACTTCGTTTGGTATTGATTTTCTGCAAAGTAAAAAACAAGCAAAAAACAGCAACTGGCACTGGGCACTATGTCAATAGGTTAGTCCCAAAAAATGATATAAAGTTGCTATAAAATGATTGTAAAACATCCAAGAATGATAATATAACAGCATGGAACAAGCAAAAATTATAGATATGTTGGAGACGTATCAGCATCCCCTTGCTTAATTCCTACTCGTCCTCGAGTAGGTAAATGATAAAAATAGAATTTTTGATTCAAAGCAATAGTCTAGTTTTGACATGAAGATTTCAATACTCAAGCATATCAACAAGCAACCATGTCTTTCAAAATATCAATACTAAAGCAAGTTATCCCTGGGCTATCATGCTCAATCATTGATCCATTCATGAAACACACTCGCATATTAGCTACACCCAATGCTCAAGTACGATCATAGTGCCCCTTAGTTGGTTCTTTATAAGAGAAGATGGAGACTCAAATAAAAAATAAAAATTGCATAAAGTAAATAGAAAGGCCCTTCACAGAGGGAAGTAGGGATTTGTAGAGGTGCCAGAGCTCAAAACGAAAAAGATAGAGATAAACATTTTGGGTGGCATGCTTTTCCTGTCAATGAAAACGATTGAGTAGTTCCCAATACTTTCCATGCTAGATCTATCATAGGCGGTTCCCAAACAAAAAATAAAGTTTATTCCTTTTTCCACCATACTTTCACATTCCACGGCTAACCGTATCCACGGGTGCCATCCATACCAACACTTTCCAAGGAATTTATTATTTCACAACATAAAGTAAATTCATTTTTCATTTCGGGACTGGGCATCCCTAATACCTTTGTCGTACTCTCATGCAATGACAAGTGAATAAACACTCATCTTGAGAATAACACATCTAGCATGGAAAAATATCAGACACCCGCTACCGTTTCATGAGCGGTACGAGCACACAAAAAGGAAATTATTTTGAAAATTAGAGATGGCACTGTGACACCCGGATAATTAAGTTACAGTAATCCCCTGTTAATGATTCCACATCACCATGATTACTGTTGTTAAACTCTTGTTGATTCAAACCGGTTCGAATTCAAGTTTAAGTTGAAATCAAAATTTAATGTTTTCAAAATGTCAAAACTAAATTGTTCAAACTTTGGCAAATAATTCGTAGGTAATATTGGTGAAGAAACCATATTTTTATAAAAGGTTTAAATGCACTAAAATAATTAAAATAGTGGCAATATCAATTAATAAAATGCCTTTTATAATTTGTAAAATATCAAACTACTTTATTTGCGAGTGAAACTTTTTGTGGCTGTGGGTTGTTTTATAACTCTAATTATGAAGCCAGTTGTATGTTTTAGTAAAACATTTTTGCTAATTAAAATAAATAAAATAGTAAAACAAAAATAATAAAATTAAAAATAAAAGTAAAACAAACCCCCTTCCCCCCGTGCCCCCTCTGGGCCTTGGCCACCCGGACCAGCCAGCCCAACCAGCCAAACCCCACCCCTTCGGTCGTCTCCCTCTACTGCTCCTACGACCGAGGAGCGCGCCCGAGCAGTCCCCGCCGGACCACCTCGCCGGCATCGCCACAGGGAGGATAAGGCCACCACCAGCGCCTACTCGGGCTCCTCCCCCTGCCACTCCACTCACCCCACTCCCTCTGGGCCCCCTCTCTCCCTCGTCGCTCGCTCCCTCGCGTCCAGATCCACCTCGCCGCGCCCCGCATCGTCATGGTCGACCTCACCCGTGCGCCCACTTAGTTCCTCGTTGTCCCTGCTCGCGCCAGAAGAACAACCGCCGACTACCTTGTCTGCTGGAGCCACCCGTTGGAGCTGAAGCTCTCTGCACCAACCACGGCGAAGTCTTCTTCATCCTCGACACCGACCGCCTCCCCGCTGTCGATTCTCCCATCTCCGAAACTCCCCAGAGCCACCCCGGCCTTGTCGAGCTCACCATCGACCCTCCCGTGGTGAGCCTCCTCTGATTCCCCCTGTTTCCCCTTCGAGTCCATCATGGTAGATGCCCCCTCCCCGAACGTAGCCGCCGAGCGCCGGAGCACAACCTCCCGGCCGTGCTCACCGCAGTCGTATGCGCCCGCCCATCGTTCCTTTCCACGCTCAACCGCGCCCCTCCCGCATGCGCATCGCGTCGCTCGCACCCTTGCTGGCCACACCGCGGCCCTGCGCGTGGCCTACGCTGCCTGCCGTCGCTGCTGCCACTCCTCTGCATCTACTACTGCTGCTCGTGCCGCCTGCCTATGCCGCTGCCGCCCGCAGTCGCCTTCGCCCTGGCCTCCCCTGCCGCGCGCACCGTCGCCCCTGGCCGCGTCGGCCCCAGGCTAGCCGCAGCCCTCCAGCGCACGTCTGACGCGCTGCTCCACAGCACCCGCACCACCCCCTGCTCGCCGCCTCCGCCCGCCTCGCGCCCTCCTCCTCTGTCCTCGCCGCGTCGCTCGCCGTGGCCAGCCGCACCGCCCGCTGCTCCCCCCACTACTGGCCCAGGCCGCCGCCCCCCTGTGCCCCCTGCCGCACTCGCCTCCCGCATCCCGCCGCTGCAGCCTCGGCTGCGCCGACCACCCTCACCCCGCGCCCACTCGACCAGCTCGCCGTCACCAACCATGGCACCCACTTCCCCGCCCGCACCGTTAAGTCCCGCCCGATAGGCCCCTGTGCCTATGGCACGTGGGGCCCGCCCCTAGAGAGAAGTAAAAAAAGAATTAAAATTAAATAAATAGATTAATTAACTTAATTAATTTAGGTTATTTAACTTAACTTAATTAACTTGTCTAATGAAACTAGTTAACTAGGTTAATTAGCTAACAGTCTATGACAGAGGGCCCCACTGCCCAGTTTGACTCAGTTAACCTGTTGACCCTGCTGACGTCATGCTGACGCCATAATGCTAATTTTGATTTAACTAAATAAATTCTGAGTAATTTCAAAAAATTGTTTAAAACTTCGAAAAATCATAGAAAATTATCTGTAACTCGGATGAAAAAGTTTTATACATGAAAGTTGCTCAGAAAAATATGAGGAATTCGAATACGCTCTCCATTCATCTGTCACATGCCCCTAGCATAGAGAAAATGCAACCGTACCCCTCCGTTTCATCTGTCCAAAAATGCCAAACTTCGGGAAAACTTTCTAGGATGTTATCCCCCTTCGCCGGTATCATGTAACACCGCGTTAGAACACGCCTACTGCTGCTTATTGTCATGTCATGCATCTGTGTGCTTTGTATTTACTGTTTCTTCCCCCTCTTCGCTCCGGTAGACCCCGAGACCGCTGCTGATGCCCCAGTGATCGACTACGTCACCGATGACTCTTCTTCCGTTTTCAGTAGAGCTTCCAGGCAAGCCCCCCCTTGATCATTCCGATATTGCCCATTACATTCTCTCATGCTTGCATTAGATTTTGCTACTGTAATTGATTGCTCCTATTCTGATGCATAGCCTGCTTTTGTTCCTGTTGTTGTACCTTACCTGCTTATCCTAAACTGATTAGTATAGGTTGGTTAGTGATCCATCAGTGACCCCCACCTTGTCCTTGTTGCCCCTGCTTCATCATCGACGACTCGATCAATGTGATCGACGACCAGACCCGACACCTCACATCACATCACGCCCCTTTTGTTGCTCGACTCTGCAGAGCTACTATCGAGTGCCGAGGGTGATACCTCATAACGCACTCCTGATGATAACTCTATAGTGAAGCTATTTGATCATGGTCATCGAGGGTGATTCCTCCTTCACCACTCCCGATACGACTCTGTCGTGCAACCCCTCAAGTGTAAACCTTGAGGGTGATTCTCTTAGTTTGCCTTGACGGTCACATCGAGTGGAATCCATCGAGGGTGATTCCTCGGGTTTTCCACCTTGATTTTTTGGACACACGGTTACCTTGACTTTACTTCAGTTCCTTGTGAAAGTCGGGCGGGCCCAGAGAGCACCCGCATGAGTTACAGTGGCGGTTGGCTGTTTAGCGGTATCACCCAGGAGGGGTGGTAGCTCCGGACTTGTCCCGACAGCCTTCACTTCTTTTAATAATACACTAACAGGTTTGGGTATTTGTTCTGAGTTGGGCACTGGCCTATACGCACTAATCGCCACGCGAGAATAGTTATGGGCCTCGGTGTCGCAGTATCAGCCGAAGCTTTGTCAGACGTCCAGTTCAGCATTGTGGGCCTGTCGGGCCAGTGCCATCCATGATGAGGCGGTGCTCCTCCCAGCTCGTCGCACAACGACCCGGAGTGCAACGGGCGATGGGCCCAAGACCCCGGAGCGCATAGGATGCAGACCGGCGGGGACCTCTCTGCTGAGCCTAGGTAGGGCTGCGACGTGTTGATCTTTCGAGGCTGGGAATTGACCCAGCAAGGTGTGTCCGGCCAGAGTAATCAAGTGTGTTGGAAAACGTGGTGCACCCCTGCAGGGAAGATTATCTATTCGAATAGCCGTGTCCACGGTAACGGATGTTTAGACTTGTATCCTGATCTATTACAACTAGAAATGGATACTTGAGATATGTGATGGATATGTTGGCTCCGGGATTGCTTTCTCGCGGGGAGTCGAGGAAGGATCTCTGGGCGTTAATGCTACAACATGTTTGTTAAATGTAAACTGCTATTCTATACTCTTCTGAATGCTGCAAGATGCTTGGAGCTGCTAGTCTTCAATAGGCTAGGCTTTCCCCTCTATTCTGGCATTCTACAGTATAGTCCACAGATACAACCCTTCCATTTGATACCAATGCATACTTAGTATAGATCTGATGCTTGCGAGTATTTTGGATGAGTACTCACGGTTGCTTTGCTACCCCTTTTTCCCCTTCTTTCTTCTTTCCGGTTGTTGCAACAAGATGGTGGATCCCAGGAGCAAGATGCCACCCCCGATGTCTACTACTGCCCCGATGGTGCCTACTTCTACGTGGAGACCACCGACGACCAGGAGTAGTTAGGAGGTCCCAGGCAGGAGGCCTTGCCTCTTCGATCATTGTTGCCTTTGTGCTTGCCTTCTTAAGGCAGTCTTGTTTAACTCATGTCTGTACTCAGATATTGTTGCTTTCGCTGACTCGTTTGTATTCGAGCTTCTGTATTCGAGTCCTCGAGGCCCTGGCTTGTAATATAAAGCTTGTATTATTTTAATTTGTGTCTAGAGTTGTGTTGTGATATCTTCCCGTGAGTCCCTAAACTTGATCATACACATTTGCGTGTATGATTAGTGTACGATCGAATCGGGGGCGTCACAAGCTGGTATCAGAGCCGACTGCCTGTAGGAACCCCCCCCCCCTTTCCAACTCCTTGGCCGAAGTTGAGTCTAGTCTTTGAAAAACTATTTTTCTAACATGGTTGTGTGGCTTACGGACCCACGTCGCCAATGGGTGGTATTAGGATCTTTTACTCCTCGTCTATACTCTGGGACTCTGATCTCTCTTCTATTCGAGTTAAATGATTTGCTAAACTATAACATTAGGTTCTCGTGATCACATCCATCCGGAGATTTGCATCACTCCTTTCTCGAATTAAGGGTGAAGATCTGCTTCACAGTGTTCACTGACCGCAGGATGCTCATATCGAGGGCACCCTGCGTCGTCACTTGCAAATCCCTCGCTCCAGTGGTTATCTTCGATGTTGATGTAGCCTTTGCTATGTCCCATTGTTGTATCCCTCCATCGCATGCATGCATGCCACCTAGTACGTCTAAGATGTTTCTCTTGTCCGAACTCATACGAACAACGTGTAATTGGCACTATACATGTATCAGTATGTCTTCAATGACTACTGCTTTGTATATACTGCGCCTTTGCTCATTTGTTCTAATTACTTCATGAATGACTCCATACACTTGCTCCACCCCTTGCTAAACTATCCCTTGTTGCATTTAAATAGGATGGTTAGACCCACTGGTCGTGGTCGTCGTGGCGACAATCCACCACCTCCTGAGTATATGGCCGGAATGATACAACAGTTGAGCTGAATCGCCAGTTCATGGTAGGAGTCATGGCTCAGTTCCCACGCCCCAATATGAATCAGCAACCCGCCCCAGTGACACTGCAATACTTTGTGCGTCTCAACCCTATCATCTACCACAACTTAACTTAGCCCCTTGATCCTGATGATTGGCTCCGTAATATCACTTTCGAGTTGGAGTCTGCTGATGTAGCCCCTGACAACTATGTCACCTTCGTGGCCTATTACCTGAAAGGTCCCGCTGCTCAATGGTGGGACAGCCATAGTCGTTCCTTACCTGTTGTAACTACCATCACTTGGCCGGAATTCCAAGCTGCATTCCGTGGGCCAATGTCGAACCACCATGGTTAGTCATAATGTCCCCGTTGAAATTGAAGGCTTGGAATTCCATGTTTCCCCCATTGTTTTGAAGTCATCCAATATTGACCTCATTCTAGGAATGGAATGTTTAAAAATACATATCGCTTCTATTATTTGCGCCACTAAAACCGTCCATCTACTACATCCTTCAAATGAGATAGTAAGCTACCATGCTCATCTTGTTCGAAATGCTGAAGCACGGATTTATTCCTTGAATGCGTGAAACGCTTCTCCTCTTGTGAGAACCAAAAATGCTCTAGTCGTTTGTGAATTCCAAGGTATCTTTCCAGGAGAACTACCCAGCCCGTGACCTTGAACTTGCTGCAGTTAGATTTGCACTGAAGTTGTGGCGGCATTTCCCTTTTGGTACTCATTGTGAGATTTTCACCGATCATCAAAGTCTGAAGTATCTGTTACTCAGCTAGATCTCGATCTCCGAAAGCAGCGATGTATGGAAACAATTCGGACTATGACTACGGTATTTTTTATACCCCTGACAAGGCTAATGCAAGGGAAGGCTAGCAAAAAGATTGAGAAGCATCCAACCAAGAAACAAAAAATCATATAAGCGAGCATTAAGCATAACTAACACCGAATAATGCACCATAAGTAGGATGTAATTTCATTGCATAACTATTGACTTTCATGCTTGCATAGGGAATCACAAACCTTAACACCAATATACTTACTAAAGCATAATTACTCACCAACATGACTCACATATCGCTATCATCGTATCGCAAAACCATTACAAAGAATCAAGTTTATTTTGTCCATGATCTTCATGAAAGTTTTTATTATATCCCTGTTGAATATCTATCACTTTGGGACTAGTTTCATATGTTGCTTTTGATAGCTCGAACAAATTTAAGTGAAGAACATGAGCATAAAAATTTCTTCTCTCAAAATAATATAAGTGAAGCATGAGAGAATTTCTTCAAAAAATTTACTAACTCTCAAATAAATCTAAGTGAAGCATGAGAGCATTTCTTCAAAATACTAAAGCACACCATGCTCAAAAAGATATAAGTGAAGCACTAGAGCAATTCCATAGCTCAAAAAAATTAAGTGAAGCATAAAGAGCAATTCTA